>CM039679.1:270471141-271208641 GCA_022537955.1 Schmidtea mediterranea | reverse complement strand
TAAGCCAGTAACAATCAAATGGAAACCGTAATTAATTATCACCATTGAAATAAAATTTTTCTACTGCTCATGCAATTCAGATAAAATTCTATTTATAATAAAATACACTTATTATTATTTTTGCTAAACTTGATATTATTATTTTTAAATTGATATTAAATTATTTATTTATAATTTAAATATATATAGTTTTAACCCTTTCCCGTGAAATTTTCCATGTACACTAAACCGATATAGACCATCTAAAATTGCAATGTGAGCTTGAGATTTTCGTACTTTATGAATATTTCAATCAAAACACGTTGTGTAAAATTAGGTTTAACAAACAAATATGTTTATTGTAGCAATGGAATTCGAATATGTGCAGAGTGTTTTATTATATCTGGATGCTTTGGTAGTTACCATTCGGGTACTTGAAAAAGATGCATGTGTCAAGTTCATACACATGATTTTACCCAGAATTCTAATACAATATTATAGCACTACTGGGACCTGTATGACCTACTGATAGGCACTTTTGGGATATATATATCCCATTTTCTTTGCTATTAGTGAAATAATTATTTGTTATTTTCCTAAATTTAAAATATATATAATTTCTTAACTGGGTGTAATTAGCTAGGGGCTTTCGTACTAATTGTATCCATAGATAAAGACAAATTACAATTAAATTTTATTAATTCAAAAATAATATTCATCAATATTATTCAATCAAAACGTTTTGATAAAATCTTTCAATATAGAAATGTATCAATGAGGAATTTAACAAACACCGCCAAACAACATAAATTAACACAATATTTAATAAATTGGTTATTTATTATTTTGTTAAAATATTAATTAATTTAATTGATCACTTTAATTAATTAAATCATATTCTCAAATGCGTTAAACAAAATGTAGATTGAATTAATAGTATAATATTAAATTATAAAAATCGTATAGAAGAAAATATTGAAATAAAAAAAATGTCTAACAAAGTTTCAATAATAAAGGTTTCAAAAACTGAATTTTAATTCAGCTATTCAGGAGTTGATTTACAGTTTTTTTCAGAATACTTCCTTGTGAATTGTGTAAACATTTCCCAAAACGAATGTTGATATCTAGTTTACTTAACTTTGGTTTTAGAATATTTGTTTATTGAAGCTTTCAAATCAATTGGAAATTATACCCGTTATAATAGGAGAATAGTGGATAAATATAAACTACAGCTCCATAATAAAAAATTCCAGAGAATTTTTTTAAAATATCTATCTTGGAATATATATCTTTATAATATAGAATTTTTCCTATTACTAAAATATAAAAATATGAGCAACAGCAAATTTGAATGCAATTCTATTGCTAATAACATCACAATAATTAGTTTTCAAATGAGAAACTTTGATGAGTAATTCAAAAGTAATTCAATTTCAATTTTCCTTTTAATAAATATTTACGAAATCTGAATAAAAAAAACGAAAAATGTTTTCAATAAGCCTTTAAAATAGTCCAATTTATGCAGAGTCTTCAATATTCTAATCAACTATTGACAATCGAAAACTCACCAGAAGTCTCTGAGTGCACGGTTGAATTCGCCATTGAATTTCAGGCATTGTATTCTAGCACTTACCGACAAAATATTGCATTTCAGTTTATTTCTGAAACCAACACAGTTAGTTATCTCAGACAGATTCGTGTTGATGTTGGCACAAAGAATCATTTGGAAAATTTCAAAGAGAAATGGCAAAAATACAAAATCCTTCTAAATCAGTAATTGTTGATTGTTTTCCCATGGATTTTTATTTATTTTGTTGATAATTAATATTATTAGAGGAACTCCATACATTTAACAATTTTATGGGTCTTTTAAACCCCAGCAAGAATTCAATATTATTATTTAAAATTTATTTGCAATTTTTACAAATAACAATAGTGATCAAAACAAGCATATTTTTAATATTTAATGCACACAAGCTTATACTTCCTGTCTTTATATTTTGGATGGATTTCACGTCTTCCCCTTTTCAAAGATTTGTTGAATGGCTCAACAATATTTTCTTCAGGATGGTTTTTAAAATTTTTCATTCATCTCACAAATAAGCTTCAAAAATTCCCTTCTGGACATTGATTTATGCTTCGTAAGAATTTTGGGTATTTTCTTGGTTTTTTAATTTATTTTTGTAGGTAGGAATTTGCTCTATTTCCTCTCAGTTCCTATTATTACAGTCTTCCTTAGTTGTAAAGAGATTATTCGTTGTGATTGTTCTACTTTTTCCGAGAAAAGGTTCAATAAGGTTCCTAACACTTCTTTCCTTGATTCGTTTCTGTAACACTACCATAAGATAACTACACCTTTTCCAAGTTTAATTCAGAAACTATCGATTGTAATTCAGAAAGTACCAATTGTAATTCAGAAAGCTTTAACGGCATTTTAAAACGACAGCATTTATTAAACCTTATATTTTAATTTTATTAATGTTTAGTAATAGGTTTATTTTAATTTAAATAAGACAAGGAATTTGAAAAATAAATAAATATGTAATATTAAAAATTGACATATAAGATAAGAAACTTAAGGTTAATATAATCCTATTAAAAATGCAGTAAATTATTAAATTAAGATATATTAAAACTTCCAGCAAACGTAAAATTCCAGCTAACAACCGACAGGCATATCATTTATTGCTAAAGCGGCAGCTTGATGTACTGTACAGTGTTACACAGCACGAGCACAATCACCTTCCAGTAGTAGTGTTTTTAGCATTATCTATAATATTATCCTAGTAAAACCATGTAACAATTAATAAAAATTAATAACTTAATAATTTAATAAAATATATAATACTTCGCCCTAAAATGGAAGTTAAAGGCAATTGCGCAATTTGCCGATGTTTAATGACAAGGAATCCTTTAATAAGACTACTACAATGTTTATATATATCTCACACAAAGTGTGTGCAATATTTTTATTAAATTATTTTAATAATAAATTGATGTTTTACTATGTTATACATACGTAAGTATTACAATTGACGCTTTCTGAATTAAAATTGGCTAATCTGAATTACAATTGATACTTTTTGAATTACATTTGAAAAATGTGGTTTTAAAATCTGGAAGACTATATTTTATACCATATATTCCTGGTTTGTTTAGTATATATGTTCGAAATGATACATGGCAACGAAAATCACACAGCTGTTCGTTAACTGTCAAATATTCAGAAAGAATAATTATTACTTAAAAAATTATTACTTAACCCATATTACAAAAAACCATTTTTATTTAAATGAATTTTTCAAACAATGATACTTAATAAAGATTTTCAGTGATTAACCTTCATAGGGTCTTGTGATCATTTTTTACCATGACATAGTTTGACCATGACTCATTGTCTTAGTTATATCTCATGGGTGACTCATCATATCACTCATGACGCATGGAAGTATCTCAAATCTCTATGAAAATTAGGAACGTTTGAGTGTCAATACTGCACTATATTGAATATGGGTGGTTTTTGGAGGTTCAGTTATATACAACTCTAAATACTAGTACCGGTTTTCCTTCACGTTCACATAACTACCCCCGAATTCGACTTCTAATTCATATTTATTCTAGAGACTACAACAACAAATACACTAAGGATCACCGGTTGCACCTTATTTAATTTCCACCATATTTATCCGAAACCTTTCAAAAGTATGAATTTTGAACAGAAATATTGATCTAATGAAAATGAGTGAACTTCTTGTAATTGAATTTGAATTGTTCACTTTAAAAGTCTTCAAAATTAGAAAAAGGCGGTAATTACATATTTAAATCGCTGTGGTATTACTTTTATTAAATTAGCATAATATTAAAAATTAATCAGAAAATTTTATAAATGGAAATTCAAAACTTTGATCCTTTATTTTACACAAATTCCAAATTATTTTTGTAATTCAATTAGTAAGTATTTACATTAATAAATTCCACGAATAAACCAATCAATTACAAACACTGCTATCTCAGCCAATAGAATTTCACGTTTAATTCTAAGAATACTTTATTAATAGATTTCGGGTTTTTTTAAAATATTTTATTTCAGTTTTAGTTTTTTATAATTTTGCAGAGAAACTTTCGAATGATTTTTGTGTTCATTTTGATGTTAATTCACTGTTATATGTTTTGGTAATATTAAAAATAAGTCTTACATAAATATGAATTGAGATTATACTATTATTTAGTTGTTTTTACAACGCTCCTAATTTGTATTAGGAGTCTTATTTTCACTATTAAAGAGATAGAGTATATTCCGTATGTAGAAAAGTCGGCTATAGTAAAAATTTGATATAGTAAATTTTTTGCTGGCATTTGAACCAAAATTCAGTGTATACTTAATCGGCTATAGTAAAATCCGGTTATAGTAAATGTTTTTTATAACAGATTACTAAAGTTTTTTCATTTTTTTCTTAAAACAAACTAGAAACTAATAAATTAAAATTACGAAAAAGTATCTAAATCGCGGAACTTCGTCAAACGACTTGACTAATTTTTTTATAAACAAAAGAAAGCGTCATCACTAATACCAAATGGAACCATCATATCGGAAGACAAGAATAAATATATTCTAACATTTAATTTACGTCTATAGGTTATAGTTGTCTATACTTATATTTGATTATAAAGGGAAAAAGTCAGATTAAAGTTGAATAAAAAATAAAGAACATAGATTAAATTTGATAATATCTTTAAAACGTAAATCATGAGTAACCTTTTCCATATTTATTGGGTTTATTCTACTATATAAGTTAAATGTACAGAAATTTAAAAAGTTTAATTCAACGTTATATGAGAACTATTTTGTTATTAAACATTTTGATTTTCTGTTTTTTATTTAGCTGTCAAGTTGAAGATCGAATGTTGATTCCGTATAAATTTGACGAGGATAAGTTTACGACTTCTATTCTGTCTGAGGAAAACATAAATTATGTTATTTCAATGTCGGCGGTGAGTGAGAAAATTGCATTTATCTCTAATCATATGGTTTTAATTGTATATTTCAGAGACAAAATAAAAATGAAATTCACATTTTCTCAATATTATATTTCTATTTCTTTTTATATCTCTTATTGAATTTTCTGATTTATTTTTAATTTTTACTACTGAAAAACATTCATTTACAGATAATTCAAAGCATAAAAAAATTTCTATATTGAATATTTTTACATATAATAATTAAATAAAAATATGTTTATTTTTTATAAATTTTTAGGTCATTCTTACTTAAAGTCATTCTTTACTTAATAAAAAACTTGATATCGCTCTGATAAACAAATACAATTGTTATGAATTGTTTTCAGCTGTTAATTGCTTAGCATTTTATCTGATCATTATATATTTTTTCTAGAGCACTTTACAGAGCTATTTATGGTTATTTATTGCATTAATTCATAAATTTTGCAAGGTGTTTGAAATGTTTATAACTTGAGATCATTTTTATTTTTGTGAATAAGCAGCTGTCTATTTTTTAAACTTTCAAACAAAAAGATTTTGTTTTAAATTAATTTTATAATGATTTTTTTTTGTGTTTTAGATCTGATTTCTTTATAAGTGACATAATATTTTCTACACAATTTGACTATCAATCAGATTTATTTAAGGTTTCATAGTCAAATTTTGTAGAAAATATTATGTCATTTAAATTAATTGTTAAGTTAATTCAAAATATCAACTTTTGATTTCATTTCTATGCTCACTCATCCACGGTATCATTTCAATATTTATCTGTGTTGATTATCATCGAATAGTCAAGGTATGATGTTTAGAAGCAGTTTTGATTCTGTGATTTGAATGTATTCATTGTACGGAATCTTTTTTCAAAATTTTTGCTATTGGATAGAAAAATCTATCATTTCCAATGAAATACGTTGTTTTTTAAAACCAGCAAAGTAACTTTTCACAGTTTTTAGCAAGTTTTTTGGTGGCGCAACAAAATGGCATAGATTTAAGTATATTTAAGTAGAATAATAGGAAATTGAAGTAATCTGTGATTAGATGGAAGCGGACGTTCAAAAAGTTGTTTTTTTCATCAAGGTCATTGTAAAATACAAACAGAATAAATCCATTGTCTAGATATTGAGTTTCATTATGACAATTTAGACAATTAACAGCCAACAAATGTAGAAAAAAAGTTTTACCCAAGGATATGTGGAAAGCTTGAAAATGTCGAACAACGACATCCACTTTAGCTATTGGATTCAAGGTAGCGTTCAGAAAGTCATAGAACTTAAAGACGGAGAATCCTAATTTGTTTTATACGTGAACTTGGACATTTGATCAAGTTTTGTTCATGTTAGTAGATTTTGTCTTTATTGGAAATGTATTGTAAACGTTTTCTTTTTTTGTTTATTAAAATATTTATTTATTTTAATAGCTAAATTTTACAATGAATATATTGTTGAATTTTCGTTACAGAACGACAAATGGATTGAAACAACTGTTGGAAGTCACAATTACATGACTTGGATGAGAGATATGATGATTCTGGAAGAGCTGGAGCAACGTATTATTTTGTCAAGATTAAATTTTCAAACAAAAATAAAAATTACTAATGTCATTGAAATTAAGGATACATATAATTATGTAAGTTTTAAAATAATTTTTATTCTATTAGAAAACCCATTCCATTTATATTCACAGTAGTTCTAACACTTTGCCCGTGATTCTTATGCGCCTCGAAATTTTTAAACCAAATTTTCCAATTAATATACAATACCCCCTTTCAAAATGGCAATTTAAAGTCTCGGTAGTTCTTTCTAAGTTGTGTATGTCATTGTAAAAATTGAATATTTATATTCTCCATACAATAAAAAATAATAAAGATCTTTAGCACTCATTTAGTGTAAATTTTACATTTTGAATGTCTATCTAACACTTTGATGTTTAGTCCTGATGAAATTATTTTTCATTTGATTCTTAATTTACTCGACATTTCAGTATCTTAACACTAGATTTATCACATCAATCAAAATGACTGGTTTTACAATTGTATTTTTGAATTCCTACTTCTGCTTAATTTTTTTGGAAATGATTGTCATGACATTTATAGGAATAATTAAATGAAAAATATTAAGCGGTAAGTTTTATATTTTTATTTAGAATTAAAAAGGTTTTGATTATTATCGGTACTTATACCAAACCAGTCAAACTAACTGGTGCATTTTTCTATCTAATGCAATGAGTTTTGCACAGTTATAATAAATTATAAATACTAAAGATAAAATTGTTTTAATGACCACTTAAATAAATTTGATTTTCACATTACACTGATCTTTTTTTCTAAATTTTAAATTTTAAATTATTTAAATTATTTAAATTCATAAAAACAATATAAAGCCAAATGAATCAAATATATTTCGAGGAAATTATCATCATACACGGAAATAATAATGACGCAATATTTATAATTTCATGATTTTATTAAATTATCTCAATAAATTTATTGTTGATTGAACGTTTATTTTAGGGAATTGTGATTTAATCACCATGGTTAGTCTTTTTACAAAAGCTATAGAATATCTATTTTATTCAAAAGAAAAACGAGATTGTGTATACTTTTGTTATATTTTTCAAATGTAGAAGATAATAACCAATATCTAAAAATCAAATCATTGATCATATTTCTATTATATTTAAAGTCAGAAAATCTATTAGAAGTAGCGTATAGGCCTGTATCTATCGACTTTCTATATATATCTGTTTCAAAACCCTTAGCCGTTCTTTCCTTTAACAAATTTAAAAATCAAAGAAAAGAATTAAGTATTTCTTCAACTGTGAACGTTATATTACAGCTGCAGTTCCGTTTTAGTTCCGTGACCCCTTGACCAGATTTACCATGTGTCGACTCCAATGATAAAATTAAGTGGGATGCTCATCTTTCACTCAAGCTCACTGCATTGTTACTACGATTACTAATTACTACAATATATTTAAGTTTTTTTAAAAGATAATTTGGATTTTAGATTTTTAGCATCTTTTTTTCTAGACATCATGCATTCTTATTTATAAATTGTATAATATAATAGAACTTACTAATAAAAAATAAAGCATAATTATTTGGAAAAAAACATGTTTTTAAAAACGATCAAATTTCTAAGTCTTTGGTGACCTCTGGTAAATCGTATTAGATTGATGCTCATTCATATAATTTTAAAAAAGGACATTATCAGAACTAAAAATTACTAAAATGATATCATCTTGTAAATTTATATTTTATCTAAAATACATTTTAACCTATAAAAATTAAAATTTATAAACAAACATTTTTACTTATCTCAGTTTTACATAATCAAACTATTTTAAGATTTTAATCACTCGTACTCATAAAATTTAGCACAATTAATTTTTGGATCCAAAGGCCATACCAAAAAAATTTCACATACAACACATTCCCAATTATTATTAAAACTTTTTAATAATAGCTATCATTTATAAAATTTAAAATTTTTTTAAAATTTGTAAATTAAAATCAATATTATATCTTGGTTGTTTTTTATCTGATGATGGCAGTGAATCTGCTGAAATATGTTCTAAAAGGTGTTGGAATGACCCTTTGCCTGCAAAAAAATACGGCCACCATTCGACGGTTTTTGTTTATACCAATGACATAATTATTAATAATTAATTATTATATACGACATATTACACACTTTGATTTATTATACAGTCGAATTTATAACATACACTCTGTCCAGATGATCACCCGAAACAAATAAAATATCATAGAATACTAATGTAAAAATAAATAATTTAACAAAAGAAAAATATTTCACAAGTTTTGTATAATGTTCACTTCAACTGAAAATTTAATTTATTGATCTGAATTTTTTAATTTTTCGTGGAAAATAAAATTACTTTTAAAAAGAAGTGTACGTATAAATAAATAAAAATCGTTCAAGTGAGATCGCATAAAAAAGCAATTTCTATGAGATTGTAAGTATCTGGTCAAATTATTTTTTTGAGATTAAGTCTTAATTTATTTTTATATCCAATTATTTTAGGTACACGATGGGAAATTATTTGGACAGTTTCAATTTCCGTCTAATCAAGATATTTTATCAAGAAAATTGTTCACTGAAAATTCCAGGAAAGGTTATTTTACAATAACTGAAAAAGATTCACTAAAACGAAGGTAATACACGCAATTCCTTTTATCATTTACATTATCAGCATTGTTTAAACTTTGTTTCTTCAGCTAATATTATAGTAAAGAAATGTTTACTTATTCCATTTTTTCTTTCATCTATTTTTTTAATATTGAGAACCAAAAATAAGCACTTCTACTTTGGAAAGAACATTTGAAAATATATATATATATATATAATACACATTTTATAATCTTAGCTATATTTAAACTTATTTCAGATTCGAGTTTGAAGTGGCTAACTTACTCGACTATGGCTTTGAAACTCGGTCTATTCAAGGAGCTACTTTGTGCCTATCTAAATCTACTGTTGAAAACCTTCAATTGAAAAGTGGAATGGAGTTGGACATTCATATTTTCATGTATTATGATCGATTCCATTTTGATAAGCGACATAAATCCCTTAACAAAATTCCACAATATGATAAATTGTCTTATAATCCATTATCATGCCCAAGTTTTACTCATCTGCCTTATGGGGAGGATGAATCAACAGTTGTATTTAATCCTCTCAAAAGTCTTAACGAAGAACAAAAAAGGCTGCCTCGCCTTGTTTTGAGGAAAATAAATACCAATGAGATAGCTTTACCTTTTGTTTTAAATGGAGCCTTTGGAACTGGTAAAACGTTATTAATTGCTGAAACTGTTAGAAAGATTTTTGTATCGGATCCCGGAGCACACATTTTGATATGCACCCGATCAGCCAGGCACATTTTCTGATTACCAATAAAAATAATTGAATTTAATATTATCCAGTGCTGCTGATATATATTTGGAGATATTTAGTAGAAATGTAGAAAATCATAGAAACTTTATAACTGTAGTTAGATCTGGTAGAACGGTATTATTTCAAATGTTTGAATTAATTTTATTAGAAATTTTAGAATGAACAACTGGATGTTCTTTATGAAAAATATCGAGTTCTCATCACAACGTTAGACTATGCAAGTTCTTGGACAAAATATGAGTTCAAGAAACTGAAAACCTTTCCATACATATTTGTAGATGAGGCAGCTCAGGTTTATTTTATGAATTATCTGGAATTATTTTTGAAATGTATAATATTTATAATTGTAAAACTATATATCAAAAAAATGTTTTGATATTTAGTCTGACAATTATAAATATGAAGATTATTGAATTAAATAAAAGTTCAAATGTGAAATCAAAAGGTAATGATAAAAATATTGAATAACATCAACAGTTTTGAGGATTTGCGTTAAGATAAATAAACTGAAAAATCAAAAGTTAGATCGATAAGATTGTGTTTGATATTAGATTTCAATTTCTACATTTGAGTGCATTAATTATTGATGGGGATTTTAAATGTTATTAAGAATAATTTAACATAAAATGGAAGACATTTTCTATAACTATAACATACTCATGCTCAAACAAGACCCAAGGGTTTAGAGGAGTTTGGAAATATTGGGTTTTTCATCACATTTTCATATAAACAGATTTAATACAGGGTTTTCCACTTAAACTATTATTTCAAATAAAATTTTACTGGTTACCAAAATACAAATATATTAAAATATAATTACAAAAATATACAAAATATGATATCGGGTGTGGACCGATAATTTTGGAAGTAATTGATTTCAATTTGAAAAAGAATAATTAAAACCATATTTAACCGCTATGAATACCGCACGTAAAAACTACTATCATATGAGATTAGAAGCAATATTATCACGAAACAAGAAGCCGAAAAATCACCAATGCAAATAAGTACACCTATACTTCATTTTGCGTCGTGGTTACGTTCCGCAAAGTGAATTATGATTTTCTATAGCAAACTATTTAAAGATCGAAGATAGGTTCCAAGGTTACGAAAATACTACTTTTTAAAATGAAAATTGAAAAAAGTAAACATTTAGAAAACAAAAATAATATAAAATTTTATTACATACATACAAAAAACAAAAAAAAATATTCAATTAATTTATAAAAACAATATATAAATTAATCACTGCCTGATGAGTCCTTAATGGCTGTTGTCGTAAGTGATATGTAAGAAGTCTTAAAACTACTTTATTTTGTAATATTGACATTTCATCAATTATATATTTGTCATATTTTTGTTTATGTTTCTTTACTATATTTAATAACTCTATTTTTAACATATTATCATCATTAATTTATATCAAAACCGTACGCACACGCCAACCGAACCTCGCGAATAGTTAAACAATACTGCTCTGTTAAATAGATCGCGTCGGTGCATCACCATGAGTAAACAACCAATCACAAAGCATACTTTTAAGAACTCGTGATTGCCACGCGATGTCCACTGTATACTTGCACTGACTCTTGGGAAAAAATAGAGTATGTATGTATACATAATTGAAATTGAACTCTAAAATTAGCAAAACAAAGTGAAAATAAAAGTTTATTAAAATTGCGTTGATTTTCAGTTACAAATTGAATCCCCGAGTTTTGATGGCATGGCGCAATTAGAACAAAAGTCATTATCATCATCTTTTAGAAAAGAAAAATTTCAAAAAATTTCGAAAAAAAATTAAAGACTCGATCCAAAAACAAAGCAACTTCAAAAATCTAACGACACACAGTGAAAACTAGTACTGATTCAGCAGCGACGCAACTTCGAAAAAACGCAAAACGAAACGACGCAAAGCGAGGTATTGGTGTACTGATTTAGATATCAAATATGAAGCAGTACGCAGCGTACACTTTTAAAAAAACGTGAAGAATATATGCTAAGAAGATTAGAGCTCCAAGGACAAAGAAAATAAAACCAGACGTCGAACAATAATAGCATAATAATGGATAATTGTTCTATTCACAAAGTTGCAGGAATCAAAGAATTGAACAAAGCGGCCATGAGTTTTTACTACTTATTCTATACAACCCCCATCTTAGTGACATTGAAGAATTCTTTACAAAATGGAAAATCTACATAAAAACAAAAAACTCGAATACGACTCAAGAGCTTGAGAATGCCATTTTAACTGGATGTTCTACTGTTTCTGCTGAAGATTGTTATGGGTTTTTAGGGATGTGAGGCGGTATGCTTTAAAAACGGTAAGAAGAGAGCAGTTTTGATTAAAGATTCTTTTGACGATACTTTGGGACGGGTATCTTGTTTAGTTGGTTTATTTATGTGTAAAATGAGGTTTAAATTAAAATTTTCTTGTAAATACAGTTGTAATTGTTTTATCCACCAAGAAGTTGTCTGTTTAAAACAATAATTCTTTTATTTGAAATAATAGTTTTTTAAGTGAAAAACCCTGTAAGATACTCCATAAAAATAATATTTTTTATTTATCAGTTCTAATTTTGACAATTTTTATTCAATTTATTTTAAAAATCTTTATGGACCACATAAATTTAAACAAAGAACTTTCAAACTATGTCGACATGTACAAAACTTTATCAGCATAAACCATGTTTAATAGTATGCCCCTGCTTTCATTAATTATGCGCAACAAAGACAAAAATGGTAAATTTAAATTTTTAAATCTATATTTTTAAAACGTTTTTTAAAAATTTAAAATTTTGTTAATAATAATTATATTTTTATTTAAATTAAACTTTCGTTTTTATTCACACGATGTCATTTAAGATTAATTTTCAAAAAGATTTATTAAATTTTTATTTAAATATAAATTTTTATATTTCTTCTAAAATGTGTAATTCACAAATAATTTGGGGGAATTTTTTTGTGATTGCAGAACTTTTTCTCCCGGTCCGCGACTTCGATCAATATTGTTTATTAGTTTCTGAATACCTGAAAATAATTCATTTAATATTTCATTTCTAAATTATATTTTTCAATGCTTTTTTTCTACATTTCTAAATTTCTACAAAAGATTTTAATTGGAATTTTTAAAAAAATTATAATTTTCATTGCTTTTTATGTTCCTCTCTAACTCATGGAACGATGAAATGTGTTAAAATGCTTGAAATATTCTTAAATTGCTTTTTTTGATTTTCATTTTGCAATGATATTAAGAGTTTTTTATTTTTGGACTGTGAATCAGTAATGATATCGATGTTTTATTGATATTCACAAATTTTCTGCACATCCTTTGTCAAGTGGTTATCAATAAAATATCGATATCATTACTGATTCTTAGTAAAAAAAAATTTGTGTCATTGGAAAATATAGGTGAAAACCAAAAGAAGTTTAAAATAAATAAAAAATAGCTATTTCTTATATCGCTCATAATTTGTGAAAGCTGGTGTAAAAATTTCGAACTCGCTCTATTGTTAATTCCTGTTCGTGTTTAGGTGTTGGAGGTTGATGCGATCGGTATATTTCAGTTCGGTAATCAGCATAGCAAATTTGTGTTTGCTGGCGATATTTATCAAACCAATGCAGAAATTTATAATAAAGATTTACAGAAATTTTCAATTCCTATAATTAGAAGACTCTATAAATATTATTCAAAAGTTGTTGAATATAAAATTTGTTTGAATCAGGTTTACAGGTGAAATTTTATTTGAAGTTTAGCAATTAAAATTTTTCATATTATGTTGTGACTTCCTATTTCCTTTATCTCCATTTCTTTTCAAACAGTTGATCAATATTTTGCTTTATATTTAACAGGAATTTCAGAAACAGTCTCTTTTAAGTGTTCTTTGAAGGCTGTTTCAAAAATCCCTGGATAATATAAAATCAAATATTGATTTAGTCTGAACAGAAATGAAGATAAAAGAAGTTGAAAATGATGAATAATTAATTGTTTCAAACCTAAAAGCTTTTACTTTTAAGTCCATGTTCGATATTATTTTACTAACTTTATCACAAAAGTTTACATTGAAATTTTTTGATACCCTTATTGATTTTCACGTAAAAGTATAGGGGTTTTTCTTGGGGGGGCTTAACAACATAAAGCGTAATAAGTATGACTCACACTTACAGAAACACATTTTTCATCTAAGAATCAATGGGTCAACAAATAATGTCACTGTATTGAGAGACTATTTTATTTTTTGAAATTACAATATGATTTATGTCATAATTTAATCTTATCATTATTTTATCCATTTTAATATTAACCGGTGTTATAGGGTTTTCGTCTATTAGTATGACCTTTGCATTTAATAATGTTAATATTTCATTTATTCATATTAATTTATATATATATATATATAATATATATATATAAACCAGATGATTTATTGATATTTACAAATTTTCGGCACAGCCTTTTTCAAGTGATGTAGATCCAAATTTATCGCAGAAAATTTGTGAATATCAATAAAACATCTGATTCATACTGAAACGATAAAAAAAATTCTTTATGTCATTGAAAATGAAAAGTAATCAGAAGGGAAAAGTAAAAAGTTATTTTAATATATATATATATATAATAGTCAAATAATATAAAATTCTTAATATAATTGCAAAATGTCATACATTAGTATCATAAATCAGATTATTAATTTAATTATTAGATAATCATTCTGAAATGTAATTATTTACATAAATCTGTTGTCATAAATATATTCTAATTTCAGAAAATTTCTTTGGCATAATTTAGAATCACGTTTTCACTAAAACTCCGACAGTTAATAAAAAATTTTAGTTTCACTATGTTATATACATTCAAATAATTCAGAAACAACCATTTTAAATTAAATTGATTTATTCTTACACAAATTTACAACGAGAATTTATTGTTTTGAAAATTTAAATAGAAAAATCGAATTAATGATTATGTTGGGATTTGACAAAACAGGCACAAAGTAAAAGTAAAATCACCAAAATCAAGTGTAAAACAATAAAAATTTAAAAAGGATTGTTCATATATATATATATATTTATATATATATATCCATCCAGTTTCTGACTCAAATTTATATGAAACAATATCCTCCACTCTAGTTGCCGCGATACCTTAATAATAAACAATATAATAAATGGCGTATGGTAAAATTTAAATTCAATTTATTTACCGAAGATATTAAATCCGAAAAAAATTGCAACAGTTGACTACGTGAATTTTTTTTCTGAATAATTAACTATTATTTCATGTTTACTATTTTTTATGTGTCTGCATAATTATTGATATTTAATAAAATTTTATTGAAATCGAATATATTTTCATTGTGAAGAACTCATCCGAAAATTGTGGAATTTTTGTCTAAGGCCATTTATGGTTCACATGAATTGACATCATTAATGGAGCCTACATATAAGAGCCTTTCACCAATGAAATTCATAGATTCCCACATAGACGAATACCAAGCACAGTTTAATAAAGATTTGGGGTGCTTTCAAAATAAAAATGAAGTTGAATTAATTTTCATTGAAATAAGCAAGTTAATTAATGACCTGCGTATTCAATTGAATGAAATTTTGGTCTGTTCTCCGTTTTATGCTCAGGTACGATTTTGTATCATTCTGTTAATGCTAGCCTCATTTTTTGTAACTCAAGGTCACATTAATTAGAAGAAAACTAAATGCCTGGAACTTTGGCAATGTTACTGTTGAACTTCCGTCGGGAATCCAAGGTAAATAAATATTAAAAATTAGTAAAGGGCGTCCATAAACGGTATCACGCAATTTAGAATGATTTTTGATTTCCATGTTAAATATTAGATAAGTGAATTACAAAATAAGCCCTCGCAGCAAGGGCTTATTTTGTTATTCACTTATCTGATATATTAATTTATTCTGCTACCAAGGAGTCACCGTTTTATACTTAGGTGTTAGATATTATCACAAAATTCATATCCCCTCAAACATAACATCACTAAACTCTGTTCACTCATCTGAAAAACAACTAGATAGCACAGAATGTTCTATTCAAGACTTTATAATCATTAAATAATGTAATTATAATAAAAATTACCATAAAAATATTTGAAAAGTATAATTATCACAATCATTATGCATCCCACTAAATGGTAGAATCAAAACAACAATTAAAAATGTTTAATAACACAAACTGGAAACTATTCAAACTTTATACTTTTCCATTCTGACACGGCGAAAGTAAATCCTCATTCATGGAATAAATAAGGAGAGCTTGAATCTCTACATTGTATGAAGCTCTTCTTCAAACTACACATGTACATTGCCAATATACAGCAACTGTCTTTGATCTCATATGTTTTATTGGTATTATTGATTTCTTATGTGTCAAAATGGCTGTGCAGCATGATCAATTACCCGAAATATGTATGACGTGTCTGATAAATAATTTGGAATCAAGCGATAAACACTTGAAGAGTTAAGAAGAATGTAATTCACTTTCAAATTCTAGCCTGCAATCCGGGACTGAATTTATGAGATGCCCCTTTTGCCTAGTGTTTAAGATTTTCACACCTTCGCTTGTTTAGAACAACCTATAAAATTGGAGAACGTAATCACCCCGCTACTACATTAAAATAAGAGCCCGCTAACTCAGATACCCCCTGGAAGTTGTCTAGGTTGAATTGAAATTGTATGTATGCCACGAAAGGTGTGTGTGCTAAAAATATTATATATATTCGTGACCTACATAAAATTTCGATTTGACCTAGATAATTTTCGGTGGAGTGTATCTGAGTTAGCGGGCCCTTATCCATCTACTATATATATACACAAAGGCGGATCCCAACTACAAAATTTGGGGGGGGGTGCTAATTTTTTCAGTTATAGTCATAGTTTAGTCATAGCAGCCTAGATATAAAGATGGAATTTAGGAAAGAAATCAAGCGTGCAAATGTGGATATGTTATTCATAAAAATGCGTAAAATGCACGATGGAGCACGAAAACCTGAAAGAAGGACGAATAAAGACAATACTATTAGCAATAACAATAAAGAATAAAACAAACGAATGACAATAGATAGAATAAAGAAATAAAAAGCAGGGTCAAAGGTAACAAAGACAAGACAAGGATAATACGGTGTATATATTGAAGAATAAGATATAGATCTCAGAAGCCAAGAGACAAGACATGATAAAGAAAATGCATATATTACTTTGTCATGCTGGAGCATAGAAAGTAACAAACTACATCCAAAATTGTTTCGATATGAAGGACTTATTAAATCAAGTAAAAATTATGAATTCAAGATGTAAAGCATGCCAAAAAGTGAAAGTATTTACCGGGAAAACTAGAAAGGGAACGAAATCGATAAGAAGTACTTAGCCGTTTGAGAAAATATACATGTGGAATATATATACACGTGGAAAATATCTATGTGGACCGTTAAAAGAAAAACTGAGTTGAGAAAAGCATAAAGGAACTAACAAACAACCGGAATTGATTTGATATTTTCAAGTTCATATCACCATAATACGAACGGAATAATAACAATTAGAGAATATATTAATGCTTCATTAACGGATAGAAAAGTACTACTGGAGGTGAAATATACATTGAATGCAACAAGATAAAAAAACTATTGGAGTTAGCCCAGCGGACGTTATATGTGGTAAGAAAATTGATAGATTAAAATGGTATAATAACAAAGTAACGAATAGATGTTGAATAAGGAAGAAACCGGAACAAGAGAAGTATAAACTAAGATAAAATTCGAAGTAAGAAATAAAATACAGGTAACGCAAAGAATACGAAATAAAAATCAAGATACATACGAAAGACCAGATACTGAAGAAGCTACATGAAAGAAGTTAATTACTGGAAGATGAAGGAGGTATCTAAAAGATGAAATATTTTATAAAAGGAGGATGTAAGGATTAAGAATTTCAGAAGAACTAAAAGTAGAATTTAAATTTAAAATATAAATATTTTAAATGTAAATTTCAAAAAGAATATTTATAAAAATGATAATTGGGAATATCAATTTGTGTAATTTTTAAATTTGACTGAATTTAAAAACATCTCAAAATATTGTTTAAATATTACTGAATTAAAAATTCCTCAATTTTATTGGATTTAATTGATTGAAATAAAACTTATAATTTATTTACTCTTATTATTATTATTATTATTATTATTATTATTATTATTATTATTATTATTATTTTTATTATTTTATTATTATTATTATTATTATTTTTATTATTATTATTATTATTATTATTATTATTATTATTATTATTATTATTATTATTATTATTATTATTATTATTATTATTATTATTATTATTATTATTATTATTATTATTATAATAATTGAAGTCGGAAATATTTAATTGTTTAATTTATGATTCTAGGAAAAGAATTCGGGTTTGTCTTTTTGTCAACCGTCCTCACTTCTGAATACTTAGATAATCAAGTTTTGCATCCTACATTTCACGATTCAAAAAATTTGATTAATGTTGTCATATCTCGAGCGAAACATTCTGTTGTTGTTAGATAAATTAATGTTCAGCTTATTGATATGATTATTTGTTCAGGTGGTTGGCGATTCAATAGGTTTGATTGCCAGTGATACTTGGAAGGAATGGACACATTTTATGGAAGTGAAAGGCTAATATATATGGATTTTTGATTAATCAGATCTCCGTCTTATTATTATTATTATTATTATAACTTTCTAACATTTCAATTGGTAAGATAAGCAATCAGATTATTTACTGTAACAATGATCATTATGCAATGATAGGTAAAGATTTGCTATTGTATTTTTAAAAATAAAACTTTTCTGAATGTCTTATAAAAATTATCAAATGAGTTTTTTTTCTATTCCTAATCATGATTGAGAGATAATTTATAATATAATCAATAATTAATTAATAAATAGATAAACTGAAGGTAATATTCTTATTGACTCTGAAATTGGTAAGTTGTCAAGTTAGGAATGTGAACAAAATCGATCAAAACACATTGAACCAAAATGTTTGTTAGTATTGCCTTATTCCGAGGGTTTCAGAGAATTTAAGAATAAGATCCTCAAGCATGTAGATAAAACTCAGTTTAGGATTATTTCAACGTTTTGGAAAGTAAGTAGTATGTTCACTAATAAGTCTCAAACTCCATTTTGTCTTTGTTCTGAGCTCGTTTATCAATTATCAATGTAATACATTGGAAAGACTGGCCATCATCTCTGTACATCTCTGGAGTTCGTGAGCATTGTCGACCGAATGGATAGACTCACATTAGTGATCATTTTAGGAAATGTACTAATAAAAAGATATATATATCTAACTTCAAAAAATCTGAGTAATTATTGGGAAATAATAACTTGCGAGGCGTTATTGATTAAATCTTTATTTGCTATAAAATTAATGTTCAAAATGTTCAGTTTACATGTATTTTGAATGTATTTAAATAATTGAATGTAAATTGTGTACATGATTGTGTAAATTGTATTTGATGTTTTTATAAAAATAGATTTTAAATTTAAACATTTTACGATTTTAAATTTAATTAATTTTTTATTTTAATTTTAATAAATTTTTTAATTTAATAAATATTTGGTTTTTTATTATTTTTTTAAAAATTAAAATTAAATTTTGTAATACAAGTCGAATACGATTATTATTGATTAGTTTGTTTAGATTTTCGTATTTTCAATTGAATTTTGTTAATGTGATTTCTAGCCTGAAGAAGACGGATAAACGGTCGAAATATATAGTGAAATGTTATTTTATAGAATATACAGTTGAAGTTTTTCAATGATAAAAACTTGTAATAAATTTATTCATTTGTATTGTGCGAGTTTTGTGTAATTGTTTTATTTTAATGATGTCATTAAACTTTGCTTGAATGTCCGTTGAATGTTTTCTTAATATTGCTTGTAAATGATTATCACTCAATTTTGATCTTAATATCGACTTTTTTGTGCTCATAATTGAAAAAGCCTTTTCGCAAATATATATGCTCCCAAACAATGATTTCGTATTTTCGGATAATTCACACATCATTATATTTTGCCCTCATGACTCTTGAAATCATCGAAACTTTTGTCAAAATCTTCTAGCAAACTCTGCATGATTTTGTAATACTTTTCCGATTGAAGAAAAACTGATGCCTCGGTATTTTTCTTTACTAATATTCCACATGTTTCAAAATGACAGAAGTTACCAATTTGAAGTTACCAATTGTTCTTGTAATAAATGAAATTTTCTTTTCATGTAATTTAAATATCCAAGAAGATCATAAATAAGCTTACCATTACCTTCCAGTTTTATATTTTATTCGTTCTTAACACTAATTACGTATACTATAAATGTCAAGTCGCATAACCAGTTTATATCTTGTAATGAAGCAACATCACGATTTTTTTCAGTTATAAACTCTAATATTTTTTCGCAAACTGAAAATTTTTTTTAATGTTTGCCATCTCGAAAGCTAACTGACCTCTGTAAAATATATAACGTCCCCAAATGGAGATTCAGACTCTTCTAAAAGAGTTTTAAATTGGTGGTGATTGAGAGCATGCTTTTTGATAAAATTAACTGTCTTAACCCTTTCGCAGAAGCTTTCCTTTTTAGGTTTTAAAAGATTACAACTGCAGTTCAGTTTCAAATGCAAGACTAAACATGAATAACTTTAAAGAGACGCACACAAAGTTAAATACAGTTAGATAAGATTACAGAAGACGATTTGGGGTACATATAACCCATATTATATGGAAAAATTTTCCGTTTTTAAACTTCTGCTGGGACACGTGTCCCAGCAGCTGCGAAATGGTTAATAACATCATTCATGACATTATTCATTTCAACAACCGAGCTATAAGATTTTCCTGATGAATAATACAGAGATAATGATGCAATTTATTGTATCAGAGTTCTTCAACTTGCTTTTTAAAAAACGTATATAGTCTTGTTTGTGACCCATAGATGGAGCACCGTCTGTAGTTACTCCTACCAAATTGTCCCAATTAATATTTTTCGAATCAAAAGCATGTTCTAGTGAGGAAAATATATCACATCCCCTTGTACGGTCTTTTAAAGTTTCCATTGACAATAACTCTTCAAAAATCATAACACATTCAATAACTCCCCGAATAAATATTAACAATTGTGCCGAATCACATATATTGGTACTTTTGTCCAAAGCAATGGAAAAAAGCAGTAAACGATTTGGAAATTTCTTGTAATTGATGTAAAATATTCTCATCAATTCTACGAGCAATGGTCATTTTCGAGCAACTAATATCATTGAATAACGACTTTTTATCTGGCGCACTATTTGGAGTGATGGTGATTATATACATCATTTAACCTTTATCATTGTTATATATTCTAATAATGAGTATAAGCCTTGAGTAGGAATAATGGCTTCGTAACAAAGAATAAACTATCTGCAACAACTTTCAACATACAAATTTTTAAAAAACATTCTCCTTCTAAAAATATTTACTGTGTTTGGCATTTTGTCGCGCAATAACAAAACCAAATTCACAGGTTTTGGGGGCCGAATTTGGTCCGCGGCCGCACTTCATGAACCCCTGATTTAGGGGATACATCACAAATACAATGAAGAGGCGATTGTACAGTATCAACAAGCTGAAGCTCTAGTGGCTCAATGTATGCGCATGGAACAGACGTGGATACTATCAGAAGAAGTTAAAAAACTCCAGAAATCAAGATCAGACTATGATAGACAATTGCTAGATCAGACGAACGCAACGGTACGTGAGAGGGATGCGGAGATCTCACAGCTGCAATTGTGAGATGAGATCTGATCTGGATTTGTAAAGATGAGGAAGCAGCTCTTCTTTGATCAGGAAAATATCATTAGCCGAAATCTGTAAAAGAAGAATAAAGAAGGGGTAGTGACAACTTCTAATACCATAGAAGATATTCCAAAAGTATCCAAAACTAGGCAAAAGCCCCGGCCTGGCAATAACGAAAGAGAGCACAGAAACAAATTGAGAACCGCTCGCTTGCAAGGATATATCTTAAAAGCGCTGGGTTTTAATTGTATTTATGTACATTTCTTTATTTTTAACTAAAAAACAAAAATTAAACATATTTTGAACATTAGAAACAAAGACTACAAAAAAAAAACTAAAAATAATTTTTTTTAATGCGATGAATGCACTTGTTTGTTATTTTGGCAGGGTTTTAATGTCTGGTTGTATGGATGATAGTTGAATCCGCATATCAGCTTCTGCGTTTAGTTTATTGCGGTATTTTTGTTTCGTTGACACGTAAGATAAAAATCCAGACTCACACATATAGGTAGTAGCGAAGGGAATAAGTATATTAACTGCTTTCTTATACTTATTTGCGATTTAACAAAATTGGTTATTTTTATTGCCTATTCAAGAACATTTTTCAATAAAATTGGTATTTTTTTTACTGCAAGAGCTTGACGGTGAAGAATGCAGTGGCTATTGGTGCTGTTTGGTGGTAAATTTTTTATTCTTGAGGCAGCCTCAGTAGTCTTACCTACCATTGCCTTAGCGCCATCAGTACATATGTCAATGCAGTTTTTCCAATCTAATCCATTGTTCTAATCAAAAGTTTGCACGATGTTGAAAATGTATTCCTGTTAGTATAGCTTTGCAATTTTTCACTGATATCTTACAAATACAAGTAATCCTGCAAGTCCAGCCACTTCTGTATACATTTGCAGAGCGAAATTACAATACTTTAAGCGAGATATTAATTCATATTTGACGTTGGCTGCTAAATCTATAAAACGACATTTTACTGTGTCATTGGATAGCTGTACTACAGAAACTGCTTTTGCTGATTTTTCATCAAGGAGGCATTTAGCAATATCAATTGCACAAGGTTTTATTAATCTCTCACCTATTGTATTGACTTTGCCTGCTGAAGCAATACGATAACTAACAAGATAAGATGCTTCAGTAGCTTTTTCATTCTTAGTTTTGAAAGTTGAAACAATTAAGTTTTGACCTCTTAAGAAATCATCTCGTTTACGCATGAAATATTCAGGTTTTTTATCTTTATGTTCTGCATGTACAGTTTCCAAATGACGGCGCATCTTTGCAGGCACCAGAGAACTATTTGGAAATATTTTTGCACATAAAACACATTGAGGCATATTATTAGCATCTACAAATCCAAGAGATAAATAACTTTCGTCATATTTTCGTTTCTTAGTCACGGTTTCGTGTAGTTTACTGGTGACAAGTTCTTCTTTTTCAGTAACTATTTGCATGGTTAGAGTAGCAGAGAAATCAGTTTTCAGCAAAATATCTGTTGCTGTTTTCTCAATATTTACGGACGTACGTAATCCAGATAGTTGTTCATTTTTTTTGCTGTCTCTTTAATTAGCCAAGGATCCATAATTAATGATTTATTTCTATTTAAAAAGGATTAGAATACAAATTATAAATAGATAGGTACATATTTCAGTACATTTTACTTTCTATATGTTGCAAGTACACCAGCAGCAACATATTGAACAAGCATAAAATATTTCAAGTACCGTCCATATAAAATTTTGTTTAATTTTTGTTCTCTTTTCGTTTGCTTTCTTTCTTAATATTTTGTTTTTGTTTTACCTATAAAACCATTCAAATTATACTCAAAAAAATGCAAATTTCTCAGAGAGAATAATATGAGTGTTTTTTATAAAATAGACATAATTTTCAATTGAGTGATTTTTGATTTCCAGATTAGAATTTTAAAAATTAATTATTATTGCAAAGAGGAAAGGTACAAATAATTTTCTAATTTTTTCGCGAAACCCTTGAACTCCGTGGAGCACACTTTGAGAACCGCTGGTATGAGGTATTGCGTTTGAGTGGCAAGATTCAAGTCAAAAAATCACATGGTTCTTGTAACATAAAAAATTTCACAAAATTAGTATATATTTTCTAGTAATTGTTTCAAATTTCATTTTGTACCTTACCTCTATTCTGCACTCATAAAGAAGAACTTGATATCTGAAATTTGGACATTTTTGGTAATGTGACAGGATTTTTACTGATAATACAACTCTAGGTCTTCTGTATAAATAGCAACACTATATATGATCTCTCATTGAGTTTTTGGCGTCATAACTTTAAGGGTTGGTAAATACATTTTCGTTATTGGTGATTTGTGAGAAAGTTGAATCTTGCAGATAGTTTATTCTTTGTTACGAAGTCATTATTCCTACTCAAGGATCACACTCATTATTAGAATATATAACAATGATAAAGGTTAAATGATGTATATAATCACCATCACTCCACATCATAAAAATTCGTTTTAAATAACAAAATGTCTTTCAATATATCTAACGATATTTATTTCTTAACGTTGAAATGTTGCCACTAGACGATAAATAAAAAGTAAATTCCAATAATTGCAAATCATTGTCTGATTAAAACAACAATTTACAATACCATTACTGTTTTGTTATCAGTTGTGTCTTTTATTTTGTCGGTGTCAGTTATATTTCGACTCAAATCTCTTAAAATCGCTTCGGCGCTCTCATAGCCTCTAGAATCGAATAAAAACCGAAGACACATTTTTTCCAACTCAAGTTTCCCGAAATCTTTGTAAACTGATTTGGATTTGATTGAGTTTGAGACGTTGTTGATCAATTCCTCGGTGAATTCCTTGTTGTAAAGTTCTTTGCAAATGTCTATGTCATTTGTTAGGATCCACGAGATAACCATTCCCAGCTGAAATGCAATTGCATTATTTATGTTCTCACATTTTCTATACGTATCTGATCGAATATTGTAATTCAAACTGTTGCTCAATTCCGAGTAGGGGAAAAGATAACAATTATAGAAATTGTCTTTCTCCTTTTCAAGCTGTAATAAAAATTGTAAGTTACTCAACGATTTGTGTGTGTTTGTTCAATCAGTTCTATGATGATCAATTGATGTAATTTTATTGAAATTAATTAAAATTATATTTTATTTAATAAAAAATAAAGGTTTTTTTGCAAACTATTTTTGGAGTTTGTTTAAGAATTTCACTGATGTTTTTTTATTCTTGCTTAAATGATATTTAGTCGTAACGATATCCGTGAACTGATCTAGGATTGTTGAAAAAGAGATCTTTCGACCTCTGAAAAGATTGCTCTTTGCAATGGCACCGTCACTCAGAGAACTTGATAAAAGTGTGTTGCAAATTTCAATAATAAAAATTTTGTATTATACGATTTGGAACAGTCAAGACGCCCTTCACTCAATATCCTGAGAAAGGTAGTGTAAGCGTACTGACAAGCCAGCAACGTCTAGGAAGAAGGCTGCAAGAATCAAAAACTTGCAGACAGTGTGAAGACAGTAGATGAACATTTGAAACAATACATAGATAATTGCAGGGTTTCACATAAGATACATAATTGATGCCAACAAATCAGCGAACAATATTAGTTTTAGAATCTTTTATTGATGTGTAATGAAATAATGATATATTCTGAAAACGAAGGTGCTTTTAACAACAAGTCATACAGAGGCTAGAAGAGGATCGGTGACTTACTTGTACATGAACGTTGAAGAACATGAAGCATTTAGCCTTGCATTTAGGACCTAAAAATGAAAATATTGTCGTTTGATAATTTTATCCACATTGAATGCAGCTTCAAATATCTTGACTGATTTGCTATTCTTATACAATGTCAACACCATCGCTGATGTAATAGAGATATGAGAACATCCATTTTCTAAATGAAAATCCTACTCTACATACAATCTGCTAAAACTTCAGAGCATTATCTTTATTATTCTTCCACAGTTTCCATAATCGCCGTACTTGTCCCAGTCCAACTTTTTTCTTTTTCCCTTTGAAAAGAAATCTCGGGAGAAAAAGCAAATGAATACAGATCTAACACTGGTTTTAATCAGAACAACATTATTTCGTCTCGATCAGGAAAATAGAGAAGGTGGATTCAATAAAAACTGAGATTATTTCAGTCGGTTCAGAAATGCGTAAGAATGATTTAAAAATATCTTCTTTTAATTATACGACAAAAATTTCGACACAGTCAATAAATACAGCAAATTCTTGATTAAGAAATTAAAATTTTTAAAATAATTTTCCTAAAGAATTGTAAATTTAAAAATAGATTACGATAAAGCTGTGTAATATTAGGTAAGTACTGGAAAATAAAACTGATAAAACTGTGAACCGCAAATTTTCGAAATTCCGGGAAACTTTCGTTCATGTTCGAGAGGAAGACGAATTTTTTTGCTGGGAAACTTAGATAAAATTGTCATTTGTAGTTTTTATTTTTTAATGAAATAATTTGTTAAAACCAGAAAATTGAGAAAGTTAATTTTGGAAGATTTTTCCAAATTGTTGGTAAAAATTAGATTTTGTTATTTTTACAATTGTTTCTTGAGATAATCGCTATTTTTTATTTGGGTTTTTTCTTTCTTTTTCCACTGCAGATAATACGGAATTCACATCATTTATTTTTTATTTCATTACATCTAATCATTATAGGATTTAATGAATAAAAAATAAATGTAGAGGACTGATAAGAATTATTATTTATCATTTTTAAGAACAATAAAATTTCATATAATATATTTAAAACATTTTTTTAAATGAAACATGTCCAATCTGACTAATGTAAAGATGTTGCGCAATGGTATTCTGAATATTCTAAAATGTATGCATAGAGGGCAAATCTATTACGTCATATGTGGGAAATCGTCGTGATTGTTCTCACATATCATATTGCGGTAAATTAGACAATCATTTATGATTGTCATCAAATAAACTTATTGTCTTCGTCAATTATTGGATTTACAAGCTATCGCGACCTAAATAAAAAATATCGACATCTTTCCGAAATATTCTGGAGAAGGAGATGTCATCAAATGAAATGAGCCGAAAAATTCGAACTCACGACTCAACTGTTGGGAGCCTCTAGCTATCTGGATCAGATACTCCTCCTCCGACTAGAAGGTCCTACTTTAGACATTTGAAGACATCAAGCAGAAACTGCAAGAAGCAACTATACTCACTTAAATTCCGCCTTGGGAAAAGACGTTGGCTTAAGCCCGTACGCAGCACACGAAGCTTTCAGGTGGAGGAAATGGAATCCAGATGAAACCGTTGATTACTATCATGGTTCTCTAAAACGCTTGGGGGAGCTGGCTAGAATCGGTGACGACGGAATCGCAATAGCTTTTGTTGTTGGCCTTTCAGTCGGAGTCTCAAAGGCTTTACAGATCTCCGGAAATGATTGCTTGGAATCATCAATCGAGAAAGCTCGAGCAATGTTGGACATTACGAGTAACGAGAAGAAGAAGAATTTAATATGTTTCTTGTGTGTGGAAAAGGGATATTTTTCAAGACACTGCAAGCTTCAGGAAAACTATAAAAGGAATCTGTAAGCGCCGTCAGCTTCCTCAAAAACAATTCGGTGCAAAGAGTAAAAATTATTCATATAAATATTCAGGACACCCAAGTCAATACTTTGGTCGATTCGAAAAGTTCCCAATAGATTCTTCAAAACCTAATATAGTGGTAACTTTGTTTCGAGCAAGTGGATCGTCACAGTAGACAACCAAAAGTTGAAGTGGTGAGAGTCTTCACCAGTTCATTTTTATATTCAGGGAACTCTAATTGTCCTATCATGCCTCGTGGTGGACAAACTTCCCCTGGGCATAGACATGGTTATTGGCATGGACGCAATAGTGAAAATGGCTGGAGTTCATATCAGCAAAAACAGTGTAACCTTTGGAGGCTCAATATCGCTGGCAGCATCCGAGTTTCAAAATAACCACATTGATGACGATGATTTTAAAGCCGCATTCAGAGATGCTGCTTTAAGAAATTGATAAGAACATCGAAGATGCATTGTGGCTACGAAAGAAAAACGATGATATGCACATCAACGTTGCTGATTTTGAGGCTGTTCTGCGAGGTAACGATTTTGCAGCAAGATGTGGCATAAAAAGTTTCATCATTACCACGGATTTCGCTACGGTTTTCTAATGGGTCGACAATGTTCTTTCCGGAAAGAGAAAAAACAACACTAGTAGTAACTCTGAGATGCTGGTCAAGCGGTGACTTGGTATGATCAAACAGATGCAGGAGGAGCTCGGTTTAGTTTTGAGAATAAAATTTGTTAAATCTGAGAAAAACCTTATCGATACTCTAACACGGCTACACCACACTTGGATGAAAGCGCGCCCACCGCTCATCGCCGGAGCTTCTATATCTCTAGTATCAAGAATGTACTAGAAGCACCCAATGGGCATTAATCGAACCTTATACTTGGCCATGAAACTTGACCCATCGACAACCTATGACATGGCAAATACCATCGACAACTCTTGCAATACACGCAAAATGCTGGACCCGGCTCCAATAACATGGGAAAAGGATGCATTGGAAGTAGAGGAACAGTGGTCTCGTATCGCAATCGACGTCACTCACGTGAATGAGGATATTTATTTATTTGTAATAGACTGTGGACGATACTGCTTGTGGAAAAAACTTGACCGTGACGATTTTACGCTAGTATGTAGCGCGCTGAACGTAGTATTCTCAGAGAAAGGCCTTCTGAAAGAAATATAAACAGACAACGAGCTAGTCTTTGCTCTCTAGATTTCAAAAGCTTTGCTGACGCGTGGAGATAATATATAGCTACGCCTAAAAACCAAAAGAAAATGGTATAATAGAAAGAAATCACATAACGTTAAACAAATAGTCGCAAGAACAGGTTACGACCCACTAAAAGCAGTTTTTTTAATTTAATATATCTCCACATTCAGGTTTAGACCATGAAACAGTGCCTTCAAAATTACATTTCGCCCAGAAATGGTGAATTCCAAAGTTTTTCTTAGGTGATACGATACCCGATCGTTGTAAAGATCGCAAGGCTGATCTATACGAGGTCGATAGCCAAGTGTTTGTGAAACCACTGAGCTCAAAGTGCAACGTATCATGGAAAGCTGGAACAGTCACTGGCATCAAATCCCTTAACAATATAGAGGTTGATGGCACCTCAAGGCATATTAGTCAACTGCGGCTGATTACCGAACCCAAAGATGTTACCAAAAAACTGGAAGCAGAGTACAAAAACGATCTTCCCTCTCCAGTATCCAATACTATACCGGTCATAAAACCGGAAAAGTGAACAAAAACCCCAAGTGGCTGAAGAATTTCGAAGTTGATCCAAAGATCACGAGGGCATGTAATGATATTGCGCAATGATATTCTGAATATTCTAAGATGTATGTGGGGAGGGAAAATCTATTGCGTCATATGTGGGAAATAGTCGTGATTGTTCCGCATATTACATTGCGGTAATTTAGGCAATCATTTATGATTGGCATCAAATAAACTGATTGCCAATAGTGTGGTTTTAAGCGTTTCCAGCTCTCGACCCTACCCGAGGTACCTGAATTTCTCAAATTTCAAATTTTCCAATTTTTCCCCTGTATCGCTCGCGCTCCAAATCTATGACTTTGGTAAATATGGAATATTAGAAATTTTCAGAATGCTCAAATTCCTCATAATGGGTGCTCGCTGGAAACGCTTAAAACCACGCTACTTAACATGGAATGATAAAAATAAATTTCCTAAATTTTCAAACTTTCATAATTTTATAATTTCTAATTTTTTAATTTTAAAAATATGGTAATTCAAGAAAAATATTTTTGTTAATCTTGTAATAAATATCTTTCAAAAGCTCACAAAGCTAAACATGAAAAAACTAAAATCCACCAAAAAATGTCTCACACTTTACACCTTCACACTTCTGGGAAGATTTACAAACTGTTAGTTCTAAACTTCCAGAATTTCCATTGGCAAAATATCCAGGAGAACATCATCTTCCAAAATATAACTATTTGGGTCAATTGGGCTCAAGTGTGTTTTAAAAAAGAACATACTAGTGTTTGCTAAATTCATTATAAAATAATTAAACTAAAAATGGATTTAAAAATTTGTAATAAATGTAAAATTGAAAAACCAAATAAATCGTTTAGAACAATCAAAAGAAAGGGAAAATCCTATTTTTATGGTATGTGTAAAGAATGCGAAAGTATATATCATAAGTTAAATGAACAAAAATATAAAGAGAAACGTTTATTAGGAATAAAAAATTTGAAAACAATTTTACCAATAAAAGTATTTACAAAGTGTAATATCGAAAAACCTATAAGAAAATTTAGGAGTAGATTAAATAGGGATTATTATGCTTATAATTCAGAGTGTGAACGAAAATATACATAAAATAATAAGAACAAAATTAATGAACAGCATAAAAAACGATATAATGAAAACCCTAAATTTAAATTAACTCATCATTTATATGAGGGTATTAGAAGAGCATTAAAAGTCAAAGAAAGTCAAACATTGGTAAAGTATTTAGGATGCCCAATAAAAGATTTTTATCAATGGATAGAATTTCAATTTTATGATGAAATGACTTGGGAAAATCAAGGTTCTTATTGGCATATAGATCACACATTACCAGTTTTTAGTTTTAATTTTGAAGATGAAGAACAAATAAAAAGATGTTTTAATTGAATAAATTTAAGACCTTTAAGAGCAAAGAAGAATTTATCAAAATTGAATAAAATAATTTTAAAAGAATATTTATTACAAGAAATTAAATCTCATTTTTTTATGAATTTAGTAAATGCAACACCTTCAAATTGCGGGAAACTCCTAAAGTCTTTTTCTACCACTTCATTAGAGAAATTTAATGAAGGAAGTCGAGTAATGACGGATCCCAATGGTAAAAACGAAAAAGAATATATGGACAATCCGCAGCACGTATCCCAAGTTAGTTATGATTAGAATATGGAGATTGTTCAGAGACTAAACGTTGATGGGGATGAAAAGGTCTAATCAGCTTTGATGATTCCTTAAGATATATACCGGCTTTCTTGGAAACTTGAGAGATGTTCCTCCAGGAACTCTTTTAGATATAAGACTTGAAGAAAATGATAATCCTAAACCTGGAGAAGAACCAATAATAGAGTTGATGCAGCAGCTTTAAAACATGACATAGCGTATCGTCAAGAAGATATTCGTTCTCGTCAAAAAGCAGATATTGATTTGAGTCAAGATTTAAATAATATTCAAAATCCAACATTTTCTGAAAGATTTTAAAGAGCAATAGGAAAAATAGCAATTAAAACAAAGATAATGTTAGGTAGCGAGACACCAACAAACTCAGACAATCAAAATACTACTTTAGCGAATGAGTTACACCAGTGAGAAGCTTTTGCAACAGATATACCCAAAGAATATAGAAAACCAAAAAAATATTTAAAAATAAAAGTTTTCAATAAAGATGATATTTGGTCAGCAGATTTAATTGAAACTGTAAATCCTAAAAATAATAAAAATTATAGATATATTCTAACAATTATTGATTGATATGCTTGGGTTCTACCATTAAAAATTAAACAGCAAATTCAATTAAAGAACGATTTGAATTTTTATTTGAAGAAACCCCAGATAGAATTCCAAAAACATTATATGTTGATAATGGTAAAGAGTTTTATAATAAAATATTTGAAGAATTTAGACAAATGATATTGAAATTTATTCAACTTTTAATTCACCTGATGATAGATAAAATTATGGTTCACATAATCCTATAATTGAAAGACTTAAAAGAACACTGAAAAATTGGATGTATAAAAAATTTACAGAACAAGGATATAGAATTTGGATAGATGTATTACCAGAATTAATTAATAAATATAATAATAAAATTCATAGAACAATAGGAGTTTCAACAACAGAAGCAAGTGAGAATCCTGATTTAATAAGAGAAATTACTCATGATAATAATTATGCTAATGAAAATTTACAAGAAAAACAAAAGTTTAATATTGAAGACCGAGTTAGAATATTCAAATGGAAAAATAAATTTGAAAAAGGTTCAATACATAAATGGTCTAAACAAATTTTTATCATTTCAGAAATACATGCTGACACAAAACCAATAACTTATGGAACTAAAGATGTAGAAATTCTCGGTAAATTCTATCAAAATGAACTCCAAAAAACTATTTTTTAATAAATAATTTCTATTAAAATGGCTGATCAAATTAGTAATCCACAAAGAGTCTCTTATCTACAAAGTGTCTTTAAAAATAGAAAACAAAATAAGAAAAATAATAGAAACAAACAAACCTGTAGCTATTGAATATGATGGTAAAAGATCATACATTGATAAAAAGAAAATAGCAGAAATTAAACAAAAAGAAGCTGAACATTCTGCAGGAAATTTACCTTTAGCAGCTTTATTACCATTAATCTTTGGAGGAATTACAGCTGCAGCAGGAGCAGCAAGTTGAATAACAACTGCTGTTAAAAATATAAAGGAAGCGCAATTAGCTGATGCTTCAAATGAGAAAATTCTTAACTCCTTAGAAGGAAAATCTACACAAGAAAAATCTCCAGAAGGAAAAGGAATTTATTTAGATCCATATCAAGGTCATGGAATTTGTGATTTTATAAAATCTATTAATAAAAAGAGTGCTTCTAAAAATATGAAATTAAAGCAAGTTTTGAAAAAATTAAAAAAGGAGAATATTAAAATAGAGGTTGATGGTGATGAAAATTTTCTTTCTCCTTATAAAAAATAAATAATTTTTCATTATTAAAACTTTGTTATTAAAAATGTCTTCGTTTACACCAACTTGGAATAAAAATATTATAAAATTCAATCACAATCCTATTTTACCAAATTCTTTTAAAATGTTGATAATTGGAAGTTCTGGTTCTGGAAAAACAGTTTTGTTGTTAAAACTGATTCTAACTCCTAATTTTATAGACTATTATAATTTAATAAATTTTTCTAAAACAATTTATCAACCTGAAATGCAAATAATTTTTTCATGGATTAAACTCTGGTTTATCAAAACAAGATATTGTGAGTTTATTTCCAAATCAAGATAAAATTGGTGATGATACATCCATTAGAGATTTATGTGAAGAATTATGAAGAAACAAAATGTGGGGAATTAAACTCTATAACTTCTTCCGCTGGAGCGTCTGCGACTACCTTCGGAAGAATCGATATATAAATGAGTAATAAATATCATGAAATAATTCCATGTGAAAAATTAGATCGAGCGAAGAATAATTTAATAATTTTTGATGATTTTGTCAACATGAAAAATCAAGAAATTATGGAATCTTATTTTACTCGAGGTAGACATAATAATTGTAATGTAATTTATTTAGCTCAAAATTATTATGATTTACCATCTAGAAGTATTCGTGGTAATTATAATTTTTTCATATTCTTTAAATTAGGAAAAATAAATAAAGATAGTATTTTTAATGATTTGTTTAGTAATACTTTAGACAAGGAAGAATTTAATAGTTTTGAAAATCATCTATCTGTAAATTATAATTATATTGCACTGGATAAAGAAAAAAATCAAGTATACGAAAAAATAATTATTTAGTTAATTAGAATTATTTAATTTTCTTGAATAAAAATGGTTAGAAATGTAAATGATTTGATTATAAATAAATATATTCAAAATTGTAAATTATTAAATATTCAACAAAATATTTGGAATGAAAATTTAATGTTTAGAAAACTTCATGATCAAAATTTTAATTTCATGGCTACAAAAATTGAAAAACCAATAATTGTTGTTATTAAAGAAGCAAAAACTGAATTAATTTCAAATCAAAATAAAGCTTCTAGAGAAGTAAACATCTTTCAGGAAGCCAACATTTTCCAAGAAAAAAATCCTTGGAGACCTCCGGTCGACCTTTCCAGGAAAAATATAAATCTTGCATGAGAGGAAGATGCTTTTAAGGATAGAAAACCTTTTGAGACCTCTAGTCTACCAATTAAGGATGCAAAGTTCTTTAATGATAGAAAACACAGATTAATCAAGAAATCATAAAACAAATTCATCCAATAAAATTAGAATTGAATGTAAATCATATGTTATAAAAGGTAACAAAACAATCACACCCCATATTACTATTATAAATATTTTAGAAAAAGAAAGAACTATATTATCTATTGGTGATTAAAAATTTGTATTAACCAAGCAAGGGAAGAACATATACATAACATCAAATAACAATGAGAAAAAAAATTTTACTGATGGATTGAAAAAAACAATTGAAGGAAATGCATTTAATTCTGAATGGGAATTTAATGTTCCAATAAGTGATATTGAAACATATGATAATATAACAAAAGATATTAATTCTATTTCATTAAATAATTATTACAAAAAAATAAAATCATTTGTTCAAAAACGACCAACATATGAAGTAGAAATTGAAATGGTTAAAGATGAAAAAGATAAAGTTGAAAATATAAAGTTGAAAAAGTTAAAGAATTTGATGATGAACCCGAAGGCAGTCGCTTGCGCTCCATTCATGAATTCAGTGATGAAGTAAAAGAACCAAATAATAAAAGATTAGCTAAAGAAAAACTAATCGTAGAACCAATCAAGGAACCAATCAAGAAAACAACAGGTGAAGGATTTTAGTTTTTATCTGATAATCCTTGTGAATTATTTTATGAATTAAGAAAATATTTAGCTTCTAGAAAACTGGAAATAATAATTGTAAAAGCCCAACCATTTATGGAGAGCAGCGACCTTTCAGAAGAAAAATATGTTATTAAAAATTTTGAAGAAAATATTAAAGAAGAAAACATTGAAAGGATAAACTCTAAGAAAAAAAATTATGTTCCAGAAACCCCTGAGTATGAAGAAATAATAAATTTATATATAAAAGCTTTTCAAACTTCTCCGAAGGCAGTCACTAACGTTTCAAGTGTTGAAAAAGAAGGTTCGGGTTTTATAGTTGTTCCGGGAACAGTCGCTGGTGCTTAAATTTGTTGTCCTTATAGGAGCTTAAAATTCTATTATTATTATAATTTTTAAATTTAATATTTGACTTACATATTTTTCATTTGACTTACATATTTTTCCATTACTTACATATAAATCAATCGTGCCAAAAATTGTAAATATAGTTACCCATATGGAACTGTTCTTTGTGGATATAGAATTTTACAACAAATATCAACACCAAGATATTTTTCATTGATTAGGAAAACTATTTCAAGTATAAATTTTAAAATTGTTGATAAAAATGATAATTTAATTAATTTTAACAATGAAAATATTTCTTTTTGTTTACTTCTAAGACAAGTTTAATTAATTAAATTATAAAATGGTTTCATTAAAAGGAGTTTCCCTCGTAAAAGAACTTAATAACTTTCTGGATAAATATGATCGAGATACTACAACTAATTTTTATTTACGGGTTGTTGCTAGAGATTTAGGATTAAAATGTAAAATAATTATTAGAGATGAAATTAAAAATTACTTGAATTCAGAAAATATTATTTTTAATTTACAAACAACAAAAGAAACTGGATCTCATTAGGTTTTGCGTTTTAAAAAATATGGAATATATTTTGATTCATATGGAATTATTCCAGTGCAAGAAATTGAATCATATTTTCTGAATGGTTACATTTTTAATACAAAGAGAGAATACAAAAATATGTGGACAATTATGTATTTTTATTTTATTGAATTTTAAAAAGGGATTGTCTTTCAAAGAAATTATTCTAGATCTTGTTTAAAATTACATCTTGAAAAACAATAAAATAAAATTTAAAAATGACTATTGTAATTCCTGAAAATATTGGTGGTGGAACACTGGCATTAAATGCTTCTTCAAGAATTTTGAAAGAGGTAGAAAGTAAATTTATTTATGAAAATGGTGATAGGATGAGAGGAAAATTAAACATGAATAATAATTCAATTTCAAATCTTTCATATCCTCAAAATAATTCAGATGCAGTTAATAAAAATGTTATAAAGGAATTGAATCGAGAATCAAATATAAAACAAAAAATTACAACAATAAATAAACATGGAAAACGTTTAGATGATAAAATTAAAGAATCTATTAAAATTATCGAGAAACAAGAAAAAGAATCCAAGAAACAAACTAGTGAATTAATTAATGGTATCACTATAATAAACTTTGAAATGAATAAACAATTATGCAAGTTAAAAATTGAAATTGAACGGAAACAAACCCAATCAAATGATGAAATCTCTTCAACTAAAACAACTTTGAGTGCAATTGATGACCGAATGAAATCAAATATAATTGATTTAAATACTCTAAAGAATGAAATTAGTCATTACAAAATCGAATCTTCACAACTTATTAATGATTTTGAAACATTCAAAAAAGATGTTTCTAAAAATATACAAACATCAAACCTCAAGAATATAAAATATAACAACAAAGCGTTTGATTATTATGCTATTGAAGAACAATCATCCATGATTTCTTTTATAATAAAAAATAATACAATTACACTTTTTGCGATAAGGATCATACTTTTAATTTATTCCACCACCATGATGATTTCTTTGTTATATTTGTTTAAAATGTATTTCCTAAGATACCCAAACTATATTATTTTTTTATATCTTAAATATTATTTTCAAATTTAAATTGAAAAAAACTAATTCTAGTTGGAATTTGTACCCCTATCTATTTGAATCGCTATGAACAACTATTCCCACTGCACCAGCACGGTTGATTAAAACTTTTTTTTTACATTTTTTGTCTAAAAATTAATTAATTAATTAGAAAAAAAATATACACACAAGATGCATTTCCTAAGATGCAATCACACTATTTATTTTTATAATATTTATTTTCAAATATTATTTTTTATTGAAAAAAACTAATTCTTATAAGGAACCCTGTCTATTTGAACTATTGTGCAACTCTATCCCCACTGAGCTATCTAGATTGCTATACAATAAAAAAAATTTCAAACATAATTATGAAAAAATAAATTTCCTGCTTAAAAATTAAAAGTAGAATAATTTTCAATATAATTTTTTATTGAAAAAAACTAATTCTAGTTGGGAATTGAACCAATGTATATTTGAACCACTGAGCCATCCAGGTTGTATTTTTTTGACATTTTTTTATTGTATTCTTTCAGATTTCTTTCAAGATTCTTAATCTTTAATAATGTAACAAGATAAAATAAATTTTCGAAAAAATATAAAAATAAATCCTATGAAAAAATAATAATAAAAATGTAGAGTACTCGAAAAAATGGAAAACCTATGAAAACTCAAGTTTCTAAAGCTAAAAATCTTAAAAAAGAAGATTCTGAAATTAAATGTATTCCTTGCAATAGAATATTTGATAGGGGATCTGCTTATATAAGTCATTGTAAATCGAGAGATCATATTGAAAATACTGGCGGTTTGAATAATTCCAATTCTACAGTTTGTGATAAATGTATAGATATATAACAATTTTTTAAATCTTCATTATAACGCTTGTAATGGCATCAAGAAAAAAACGTAAATCAAAAGAAACAAAACCTGTTGATGATAAACCTGTTGAAGATAAACCAAGTAGAAAACATCCTAAAAAACTATCGACCGAAGGGACTCGCTTGCGCTCGAAAAAACCCCTGAAGAAGAAATTGAAGAAGAACTTGAAAGAAAAGCTGAAAAAAGAAAAAAGAGAACTATTAAAGAAAAAATTTAAGAAGAAAAAGAAGACACTGGATATTCTACTTTTAATATTGATGTTACTTTTGGTGAAATGATAAAATCACCAATAAGTACAAATAAATATATCGATATGCACAAGAAAGAAATAAAAGAAAATATGCAAGAAGTTTTAGAAGCTATGAAAGTTGAAAGATTTTATGTTTTAAAATATAAACTTTCAATAAATGTTAAATATTATTGAGGAAATGATGATACTGATACATTCTTAGATTCTAGTTATGAAACAAGTTATTTACCTTTATATAGCATAGATGGTTTTAATTCTAAACTTAAAACAATTAAAATATAAATAGAAAAAGATTATGAACGCATGGAAGATACATTGGGTGAGTCTGCTTTAATTCTACATTCATTTCAAAATATTAGTATAAATTTTTGGAAACATCGACCTCAAACCCAAAATCATATATTAAAACCCCATTTGTTACCAATTATATTATTTATGTTAAAAATAAAGATAATAAATGTTTCATGTGGGCTGTTTTATCTGCTTTACATCCTGCACCAAATAATGTTGGTAAATTAAGTAATTATATAAAATATGAAAGTGAAATAAAATTTTGAGACGAATTTGAACATCCGATGAAGAAAAAAGATGTTTATAAATTTGAAAAATTAAATGATGTATCAATTAATATTTATGAATATGAAAACAATGTAATAATTCCAATTCAAATTACTGATGCACGAAGAAAAGATGGAAGACATGTTAATCTTTTAATAATACATGCAGAAACTGAAAAAAATAAAGCAGAAATGACTTTTAATAAAATTGGAAATCTTATGCAACCTTTAGCTGTTATATATGGAGATTTTGAAGCTGTTAATATTAAAAAAAATTTAAAAGAAGAATATCTTAAAATCTTGGAAAAATATAATTTAACAGATTTATTTGGTGAGTATAATTATGTATATAATGAAAATGAAGATGAACAAGAAGGAATTAAAAACTTTTTAATTGCAATAAAGAAATCTTTCACAATTCCTCTAACAAATCAAAAACCATCTGCATTTTGCTTGTATTTAAAAAGCAATAATCCAGAATTAATCGAGTCAGAGGAAATATTTTATAGAGGAAATAATTCGTGCGCAGTTTTGAAAACATTTGTTCAATACATTAATAAAATTGAAAATAAATTATTTAAAATAATGAGAGATTCTGAATATGATTTAAACATGTCTGATGAACAACAAGAAGAATTTGAAAGAGCTAAAATGTTGGATTTGTGAAAAGGGGTTCTATTCCGAAACAAGTCAACCAGAGGTCTCCAGAGGGAATAAAGTTAGGGATCATGATCATTTTGTAAAATTAAATAATTATAGAGGTGCAGCACACAAATCTTGCAATCATAAACTTAAGAGACCATCAAAGATTCCAGTAACATCCTCTTCAATTATGACATACACTTGTTTATAAAACATTTGACTATAAATAATAAAAATTCTTTTAATATTATAGGAAAAACTGAAAAAAATATAAATGTGTGGAATATGGATGTTTAAATTTTATTGATTCAATCAATTTCCTTTGTGCAAGTTAAGATCAAATATCCAAAGCTTTAAAACTTGAAGATTTTAAATATACAATGGAAAATATTTTAATTCCTAAAAATATTCCAGTTGAAAAATATAAAACTTGTTTACAAAAAGGAATTTATCCATATGATTACATTGATTCCTTCGAAAAATATGAAAAAAGTGATTTTGTGGAAAAGGATGATTTCTATTCAATTTTAAATGAATGTGATATTACTGATGAAGAATATTCAAGATATTTAGAAATGTATCAACTATTTTAATGTAAAAATTTGGGAGAATATACGGATCTTTATTTGATACATTTTTTTGAGACTTTATTTGATACAAGACTTGATACATTTATATTAACCGATTGTTTTGAAAATTTTATAAAAAAATTTAAGTTGAATCTTTGTAATTATATTTCAACACCTTCATTATCTTGGAATTTAATGTTGAAAAAAAGTGGTGTTGTTTTGGAATTGTTGATTGATGTTGACATGTTTAATATGATAAAAAATAATATTCGTGGCGGAGTAAGTTCATTGATGGGAAATAGATTAATTACTTCCTGGAATAAAAAATTTCTTTATGATAAATATCCTGAAGATTTGACTGAAATTAAAGATGGAGAAGAATTTCAACAAGTTATGAAATGTTTGAATGATAAATCTGATTTAGTTTATATTGATGCAACTGCATTATATTCAGGAATCATGACACAATATTTGCCATTTGCAAATTTTAAATGGGAGGAAGGAAACAAAGGATTAATAAAAAAAATCTTGTTAACCCAAAGGATTCAAAGATTGGATATTTTGTAGAAGTTGATTTGGAATATCCTGAAGAAATTCATGATAAAACAAAGTATTTTCCTTTGGCACCAATAAAAACAAAAAAAAATATGAAGATCTTTCAGAGTGGCAAAAAGAAAGAAATTTGATAAAGAAAAAGTCAACAGTTAAATTATTATGCACTCAACATGATAAAGAAAAATATTTGTGTCATTATAGAACTCTACAATTTTATTTGAGACAGGGAATGACAATGAAAAAAGTTCATAATATTATTAGTTTTGAACAAAAACCATTTATGAAAAGTTTTATTGAGGATAATATTAAAAATAGAAAAGAAGCGCAATCAAAAAAAGATGAATTTGGTAAAATGTTGTATAAATTATTAAATAATTCTGTCTTTGGTAAAACTATGGAAAATATAGATAAATATGTAAATATAACTTTATTAACAAATAGTCCTCAAGATTTAATAACATGTTCTAAGATGCTTTCAAGACCAACATTTAAAGATTGTGAAAGATTTTCAAATTAATTGGTTGCTATTGAAATGAGAAATTATACCAAAACATATAATAAACCAATGTATGTGGGATTCAGTATTCTAGCATTGTCATAATTACAAAAGTATGAAATGCATTATGATGTATTACAACCATATTTTAAAGATAGAATTTCTTTACATTTAATGGATACCGATTCAATGTTTTTAGAAATTAAACGAGATAAAAATTGTGACACTTGGGAAGATTTTTTTGAAAAATTAAAAAAAATTAAATAATTTAATAAATGAATCTGGTGAATTATTTACATATAAAGATTAAAAACCTGGAAATCCAATATTAAATGTTGTTTGCTATTAGATCAAAACAATATGCATTAAAAATGATCAAGGGTGAAGAAAATAAAAATAAAAAGGTTACAAAATCTGTAAGTAAAAAAATAAAATTTAGTGATTTTAAAAATTGTGCTGAGGGTAAATGTGGAGAGACTGCTGGAGGGAAACAATTTGAAATAATTCATAATCTTAGATCACAAACTCATGAAATTTATCTTGATAAAATCTTTAAAAACAACATTGGATAATTATGATAATAAATGGTGGATTATGAATGATGGAATTACAACTCTTCCATATGGACATTACTCAATAAAAAAATTTTTTAAAGAAGATTCAAGAATGTATGAATTTGAATATTTAAGATCGCCTCCGGAAGTGTGAAGTATGAGATTTTTTTTTGTGAATTTTAGTTTTTTCATGTTTAGCTTTGTGAACTTTTAAAAGATATTTATTATAAGATTAACAAAAATATTTTTCTCGAATTAACATATTTTAAAATTAAAAAATTAGAAATTATAAAATTATGAAATTATGAAAATTTGAAAATTTGAAAATTTAAGAATTTAAGAATTTAAGAAATTTATTTATCATTCCATGCTAAGTAGCGTGGTTTTAAGCGTTTCCAGCGAGCACCCATTATGAGGAATTTGAGACTTGTGAAAGTTTCTAATATTCCATATTACCAAAGTCATAGATTTGGAGCGCGAGCGACTACAGGGGAAAATTCGGGAACAGGAAAACGCTTAAAACCACAACACTATTGCCTTTGTCAATTAATAGATTTACAACTAAAGACTCTTTACTCTAACATTCCTAATACCAATTAAGGTAGCGACTAACTTTGTCGGGTTTTCCTGTGGTTACACCTGATATGTGCCAAAACTTAACATTATATAAATAATTGAAAATTAAAACAATTATAAAATAGTTTTAAGGATTTCGATATATGTATTTTTTACAAAACCTTATAACTGATAGATTACACTAATTCTAGCTTGACAACTTTCAACTTTAATGTACAGACTTTTAATTCACGGCCATGACATGAGTGCAATTTTCAAATAGTTTAGCACTTTGTGAATTATTTCTCAGGAAGGCTTGTGATTAATATTTCAGTGAAACAATACACTTGACTGTAATATTTATAAAAATTAACAGTATTTGTTATCACATTTCTTAAGCGTTACTCACTGAGAGACTTATTTTATCTAAAAAAAACTACGACAAGTTAAAAATTAGAAAAGAATTTGAATTAGAAGCTCCTAAAATTATCAAGAAAAAGCAAAGAGTATAAAGGTTTTGTTAAACTATTTATTACAGAACCCCAACAACCCTAAATAGGCCAATGTAAGACCTTTATCGCAGAAACACATTTCTCTTGGGAAAATCTTATTTTGTATGTCGTAAATTTTATCAATAATCTTTATAATAAAAATTTACATATTAGAAATAAATCTTACCAAAATATTTTCTGGTAAAAAATCTATTTGGATATAATTGGTGTAAGATAAAAGACATTTTGCAGCTCCAATTAACTGATACATAATTTTCAATATTTGATTCTGTGACCAATTTGTTTTGTTTTTAATTGCGGTATAAAGATCACAATCCATCTTGGAATACGAAACAAGACAGAATCCATTTTGCATAAGTTGCGTTGATTTATAACCCAAAATATGCTGGCTAGATCGAAGGATTCTTTTAAAACACAAGCTGCTGACTATGTTGAAGAGTGCTGAAAGGGATAAATGACTAAACCAAATAATTAGGCGAAATAATTTCTCAAATTTTGACTTTGAATTATTTATGTAACGATAAATATTTTACACAATTTTTCATATATTATTATGACCTTGAAGTTTTACAGTGTAAATTTCTAATTTAATACTGTTTAATTTTAGCCTGATTATGTTAATTTTAACGTTTTTTTATGAAATTAGTTTTGTCGATGGTTGGTACTGCCCAGTATAAAATAGCAAAGTATTTAGATGGATTATTAAAACCTTTAATGCGAATCGAGTTTGAATGTAAGGATAGCTTTGAGTTTGTGTTTTGTATTGCACCCTTAAAAAACGAAGTTTGAATGATGTTATGGTTTCGTTTGATATTTGCAGTTTGTTTACGAATGTACCACTGGTTGATACATTTGTCTTATGCTATGCGTTGTGGGATGAAAATTATTCTGAACATCACATTTTGGATAGGAGGGCATTTCGTAAACTTATTGAATTTGCTACTTCAAATATCAATTTTCTTTTCAATAATGAATGATATCAACAAATAGACGGAGTTGCTATGGGTTCCTTTATAGCACCAACGATGGCATCAATATTTTTGGCTAGTTTGGAAAAGAAAATTGCTTCTTTCAAATTTGAGAAACCCATTGTTTTTTTAAAAGGTATGTGGATGATATTTTCTTGTATTTGAAAACCAGAAACATGAAGAACCGTTTTTGCATTTTATGAACAGTTTACATAAGAACATTGTATTCACATGTGAAACGGAGAGAAAGTCATCGATTGCGTTTTTAGATTTGTTAATTCAGCGCAAAATAAACATTATGAGACAGAGATTTATAGGAAACCAACTGATACTGGTCTTTATACTTCTCCAGAAAGCTTTTGTGAATTTAAGTATGAGAGAAATATGGTGAAAGGATTGATTTATCGTTCATGGTCTTTATCTTCTACTTTTACTAATTTGGTAAAAAGTCTTGATAAATTGGTTGAGTTGTTGATAAAGAACTGGTATTCTAAATAATTTTTGTTGTTGATGATAAAAGAGACTGTTGACAAATTGATTAAAAATCCTAAGGATCCATGTTTTGGAAAGTCTGAGTGTAATTTGTCAAATGAGTGTTGATCTAAATAATAGTAAAAATGGATATAAAAGAATTTAGCCTAAACATATGTTAGTATTGCCGTACTCTGAATGTTTTACAAATTATAAAAGGATGTTAAGTAAACAGATGGGAAATTTAGAGCATAAGATCGTCTCTAATTCGTGTAAGGTGCACAATGTGTTTATTAATAAATCAAAAACTCCGGTTGGATTGTGTTCTGATCTCGTTTATCAATTTACATGTAATGGGTGTATTGCCACATACATTGGAGAGACTTTTCATCATGTCTGTACTCGAGTTCAAGAGCATTGTCGATTGAAGGGTTTGACCAATATTAATGAGCACAATAGAGGCTGTAAAAGTGAAATAGGAATGTCTGATTTTAGAATTTTGTTGAAAAGTTTTAATAATTATTGGGAACGCGTGATATGTGAAGCATTGCTGATAAGGTCATTGAATCTAAAGATTAATGTGCAAAGTGCTGTGACTACGAATGTTTTGAATGTTTTTAAATAGTTTAAATATGTTAAATCATGTTTATGTATTGTTTTTTAAATAAAAAAACTTGTTTTAATATTATTAAAACAATTGAATTTTTAAATTACATTATTTTTAAAAAAATTATAATATAGATAAAAATTATAATATTTATATAAATGACATTTTAAATTAGTTAAAAGTATTTGAATATATTTTTTAAATGTTTATTTATTACAAAATAAAATTAATATAAAAAAATAATTCGTTTAAATTAAAATTTAATTCATAATATTTTTAGTTGGTTTTGTGTACCTGAAGATGACAGTTATGCTGTCGAAATATATCGTACGAAGAGTTTTTTATTGGCATTATGTTTTAATTAAATCTTTTCCAAATTTATTTAATTACTTATTTAATTATTAGTAATGTGGTTCTAAAAAAAGGTAAACAATTAATTGATGTGCAATGAAGCTTTGATTGAAATTAATATTATAGGTTTAATACTAATTAATTATTAATATTAATTATTTTTTAATATAAAATTAACATAGATAAATTAAAATAAAACACAATATCCTATTACTTCGCTTTACAGTCTAGATACGTTTCAGGAAAGTTGACCAAATAACCATGACATGTTTGTACTACAAATTATGTAACGATAGGTTGCTAGTTGGATATAAAGTGTTTAAATTATTATTCATATTTATAAAAGATATATTTATCTTTTACACAATAGATTTTGTTAATTATTGTCAACTGCCTATCAAGTCGATCAATCGTTTTATCTTTTTAAATCTGTTAGAAGATTTGCGTAGAATATAAACTTCGAAATTAAAATATTACACAATCAGGTGCAAATATACATGACAAATATATATGTGAAAAACGATATCGACAAACAATAAACTAGATTCGGTTTGGATATTGAATACGAACAATTTTATTATAATAACAATCTGATTTTATATTTATGAAAACATTTTGATGATATTTGATGACCGATAAGTTGACTGTTATATTAATTTTATTTTTTGACAATAATATGATGTTTATTGATTGATGATAATTTTATTTTTATTGAGTTGATTGAATTATTTTATTTTAAGTTTTATTTTTAATAATTTACGGATTTGATTATACAATGGGCTAGCTCACAAAAATATGTTAATTTAATTATTTAAAATTATTAAAAAATATTAATTAATTATATTTATTTTGTGTATTGGCGCGAAGCGCCAGAATTTGTTTATGTGAGCATTTAAATTGCACTTAAGTACATTAAAATAACAGAAAATATGAAGCACCACAAATAATAATAATTGATGCGAGGCGTCATTAAATGCACGATAAAGACATTTTAAGTGTCAACAAAAACCAAAAAATGATTATATAAACTGAGAGAATTTAAGTTTTTTACACATTTCCTTGCTTTTCAATTCTTTTAAACGTATTCTGCCATTTATACAAAAACGAAATAAAATTCAAAAATATGGTCCTTGATCTTCAATTATCAATCGAAATCCATACTTTATATTATATATTAGTACTAGTAATATTGACTAAATATAATTATTCAGTAAAATAAAGCTAATGATTTAATTACGTGGTCTGAATTAGAATAAGAAACTCAACACGATAAATTTTATTTCTTCAAAAAATTACAATTATTCCATTTTTGACTGATAAAATAAAAGGTTTTCATTTTATTCTATAAATAAGTGACCCTTTAGGACATTTACTCAAACTGAACTTATCTGATATAGTCTATAAAGAAAATACCTCTTAGATTATTTCTTGTCTAATTTTCGTTTTTGTTAATCACTAGGCTTCTTTCTTTTTTCAACCGTTATGGAAATTCGACAATATTTTTCAATTTTTTATAAGGATCTCTAATCGTCAACTATTCACAAATAAAATTATGTCCACAAAAAGCCGAAAAAATTTAATAAAATAAAATTAATTTTACTATAGCTTGATAAGCAACCGCCAGGAATGTCAAGCTCGGAGATTTCGTTTCTTAATTAAATTGATTTGCTTAAGGAGTCCAAATAATTTGCTACAATTCCTTACTCTTTTCTCCAGAAAAACATCAATTATTTATAATTTAACTTTGTACTTTAATTTGTTTATGAGTTTTCCATACAATTCTGCGTCTCTGCATTAATTTTATATAACTACAATAGAACTTTGACAATTTAAATAGAAATTTTCAATAAAAATGTAACTGAAATTTACAAGTTCGTTATTTTTATTAATCCAATAAAAATTTATGACAATAATTAATAATCAATTAAATTAAATTCAAACCATTTATATTTTAATGGATGCCCATAAAATTCATTATGGTAAGCCTAAGTCGGAAGTCAATATTGCATGGAGGGGAGTTTTTTTTGCTCCAAGTGTTGAATCCATAAAAAGTCAACTTAAGGATAAAGCCAAATCAGAGTTGACAAAAAGACTTCAACAGGAAAACACCTCAAAAATGTATGAAATTTTCGGATCAGGAAAAGTTAAGCCTGAAGGTCAGCCAAAGCATAAAGGACACATGAAATTACCTACACATTTATCTGACAGAGATTCAGAAGATTTTGACGCATTAATTGATAAGCATAACTTAAACAAAAGCACTTTAAAAAAATCCGAATCTGGTAGATGTGATGTTCCACTAAAAAAAAGAATGTCCGTTGCAAGCATAAATCAAAGTGTTGATATAAGACTCCGCTCTGTAAAACCATCAGCTGCAGTTAATGATTTAAACATAATATTTCAACAAAACCGCCCTGTTCATTACTTCGGAATCAGAAAGCCTAAGGTTTTTGAAACAGCCGATGAGAAAGAAGTTAAAGACCATCAAAAACAGACTGGTCAAGGTGATTTGGTGATACATTTAATGAATAAACAGAAAACAGACTTAGAAATGAAAGAACTTACAAAACGTAACTCTTCAACGTTTCAAAGACTTTCAATGCAATTAACAACAATGGCTGTCGATGAGCTTCGTAACAGACTGGTTAGCATCAATAAATCCAAAACGGGTTCATTGAAGCAAAGTGCCTCAGTCCATGAAGATGTGTTGGAAATTTTGAATAAACTGGCAAAAGAGTCGCTCATTGACAAGTATCATTTGTTAAGTTTAGCTGGATATAGTGCAACGAAAATCCCTGACGTCGATGACAAAATGGAAAGATCGAGGATCATGGAGTTGTTTGTGTTGAAATATTATAAAATGAATCACCCTCTGCGATTAGAAAACCCATTGGTTGTCCCTGAAACCAAAATTGAGAACAACATCATGAAGCATTGCGTATTAAACACAAAAGTTATAAATAAATTAATGAATAAAAAAAATTTTTATCCATACAGATTACAATTAAAAATGGCAGAAATTGATGCCAGTCTAAGCGTAACTCACGAAGATGCTGCTTCAAAGGCAATAGATCAACCGATGCCGAAGATTCTATCAAAAAAAACCAAAACAAATTCCAAAATGCATTTTAAAATTCAAGATATACTTAGTGAAGTTTGTGGAGACATCAAAGAATTTAACGGCTTCTATCGGCCGTTGATCGAATACTGCATAAAGAACGTAAAGGATTTCAAAGATTTAGAAAAAGAGACTAATGCAGAAAAGATAAAGAAATACATTCAAAGCTTAGGATACACGTTGACAATTCATCGTAATCATCCAGGCAGTACAGCTAGGACTTTGACTCAGCAATTTATCAAAGCCGGAGAAGTTAATAGTCTCATATTAAATGAACTCATAAATAATGCAGATGGGTGGTTAGATCAAATTCTCAAATCTTTTCTTAGTAAGTTCCCTTCCATTAGATTGGAAGCCTTTGTGACTGTAGCGGTTTTGTTTTCCAAGCCTCTTTATGTAACGGCTATTCAATCTCACTTGTTTAGTGATATTATATATGATGTTCTTGCAACTATTTTGCGTTGTTTTGATTTAAAAAGTGAAGATTATGAAATGCACTATTCTTTGATTGGAGTTATCTTTCACAATGCCCCTTGTCAAGAGTTGATTGACTGCTTAATTGAGAGAGCTCCATACTCATACCACGTGGAAATTGTTTCCAAATGGCCACGATTCCTTTATTTCGGCATGAAATATTGGGAGTCTACGAATTTCAATACAAGTAGTATCCATTTCAAACGAATGATAGAAACATTAGAAAGTCACTATTTGCGTGAATCTTTATCAAGAAAATATTTAAAACAGGCGATATTGTGCATATGCGCCAGATTTAACGTACCCTCAACCATGTTTACATCGTGGCCAAAACAAACCACTGTTTATCCTGAGTAAAAAACTTCAAGTGATTCTATATCTTGATTGTATATTTGAAAATTTTTCCATTATTTCTAATCAGATTATTAAATTTAATAAAATTCTCCTAATAAATAGTTTTAGCAGAATTCTCTTCGGCTGATTTTGGAAGCCTGTCCTTAGAAATTTAGGGAAATAATGCTAATACTTAATTATTAATACGTAATTAATTGTTTATTGATATTGAAAATTTATACAAATTTTTAATTTTAATCGACAACATGACATTTTATTTCAATATTATCTGAAAATTTATCTTTCTCTCTCCAAAAATAAGACTTTATTTAATCTAATTTTATCAAGCTTATCCTTTTTCTTTGAGAATCTTAGAAAATTATTTCCATTTTTGTTCGATATTAAACGGAAAGTATCGCAAGACATAGAAAATAGAGCTACAAATAAGTCAGTAAGATATTTCTTACTTTAAATGGGTAAAGGAATATGTTTTGGAGCCTCAAATGTTTCAAGAATATCTCGATTGGGGAAGGTTTATAATCAAACCTACACAAATTAATACGCCAATGGGCCGCAATATAACTGTATTATAACAATACTTATATTAAACATTTGATAAATTACAGTACCTGGATGTTAGATTATTTGTGATTTATAAAATCTATGTCACATTTGAAATCTAGAGTTCATTATTTGAGATATGTCGTTTTAAACAAAAGTAAAGTCAATTTAATCTTCAAAAAAGGTTTTTTATCACTGACAAAAAGTTAACTGGTGTTTAGGTTCATTTTGAAAACTGATGCTTGAAAAAAGAAGCATTTAGAACCTTAGTTTCGCAAAAAATATCTATTTTAAATAAGATTATCTTTATCGTTTGAAATTTGCTTCATAAAGTTTAAAAGAAAAAAATGTGTTCGAGAAAGTGATATTTTTATAAAATAATGTTTTAATCAAACCAGTTGAAATAATGAATTATTAAACTTACATGTCAAACTTTTTATGTTAATTTTCTTGACAATATATTTATCACTTTCATTTCTTTCATAAAAATCACTATAAAAACTATCGAGTCTTTTTAATTCATTTGTTTCACAGGATGTTTCAATTTTTTGGAAGGATTTTTCAATAACCTGAATTATAAAATCGACCATCACAAGCTTTTTAAAGACATCGGGACTTTCAATTGACCAATTTCGAGCCTGAAAGGAAAATAATTATGCTGGGCTAAGACCCGTAAATTAAATGTTAAAATGAATAATTAAATTAAAATTGATCTTGATATGATCCTAACTGTCACACAAACATGCACCGCAAACAAATTTACCATCAAACATCAATTTAAACAATAATAAATCAAATAACATTAAATAAAAAATGTAAAAAATTACATTTAAAATGCAGGACAGTCGCAAACACAAAAATAAATAATTAAAAGATAAACCGCTAAACCTAGCAAAATGAATGACATTATATTTTCTACAAAATTTGACTATGAATCAGATTTATTTATGTTTTTCACGAATTTTCGACACAGCCTTTTTCAAGTGATTTCAATCACTTGAAAAAATAGTCCTCGCAAAATGAGGTTAGAAAATACATAAAAAGCGTAAGATAGTGATCAATATTGAGGAAAATATCTAAAAAATAAATTAAAGCTGTTGGGATATTTGATATTCGTCGATGGATAAATCTCTCGTTTCGACTCCTCGTGTTCAATAATCAATACGGCAAAATCCCAACAAAGAAATATTTATTCACAAATATTCACCACAAGATGCAATTATTTGATTATCATTTGATTATTATTTGATAAGTCGCTCCAATCTGATTATTACTTTCACTTTGTTTTCAAATTAATTAAATTTTTCTCTTCGACCAATTGGCAGCTTATTTTGTTGTCAGTTCCTTTTATAATTTTGGGTTGCCATTAATTTAGATTAGAGTTAAGAAAACAATTTTTACCGGTTGGACAATTTATTGCTCATTTTGCTAATTCTGGGAAACAACTTTAGGCTGATGTTCAGCTCGGCGGCACTTGATTAATGGGTTCGCCGGCAAATAATATAATTAATTAATTAGTTTGTTTTGGGGCCTTTTACCCTTCAATGTACCTCTGATCAATCTAATAGTATTTTATTCGTTTTCACAATCAAATTTGCCAACGGTTATCACTTTTTACCCTTAAAAATATTGATTTTTACTTTTTTCAAACTTTTAATTAATTTTAATTGATTTTGATAATTTTTAAATTTTTATATTTTTATTCATACTTCATTAACCCCAACAAAAACTTTAATAAAAAATTAAAAAATAGATCTAAGAGGAAAATAAAATAACAAAGAGAGAAACTCGATAGAAAAAAAGCAATCAAAAATTAAATAAAAACATAAAAATTGGCAAATTTAAACTCCAGAAAATTTGGTCACATACAAGCACACAAATACTATACAAAGAATGGTTAGAATCACAATTTTAACTTTAAAATTTGTAACTTTGAAACTTTAATTTACTATCAATCTACAATATTTTCAATCTGTAAGTACAATAAGTTCAGCCATTAAATTTCAATTAAGTCTTACGCAGAAACGGATATCACAATAAGGACATTGAAAGAATGAACTTAAAACCAATAAAGCCTATAATAGAACACGAAAAATAAGAAATACTGCTATCTAAACATTCCATTTATCAGTGACAAACTCGACTTCAAGATCTGGAAACAACTCAATCGCACTGGCCTTCTAATTCGTTTATGACACAAGTTTTTGCCACTCAGTCAAGCACTGGCAATCAACACAAAAAGAGAAAACATTTGCAAAATGTAAAATTGCCAGAAACCAAAGACAATATGCTTTCGAAAAAACGTTGTCTACTACATCATGTGCAATGCGTGCAAAGAAATATACAATGGAAGTGCACTGAGAAACTTACACCAAAAAATTAAAGAACATCTAGACCATGTTGGAAAACTCTTGGTATACAGGCATCTCCAACCATGTCAACCAATGAAGGAATGAAAAGTTATTTCAGTCAAAATCTTAGCCAGTGACAATTTCAGATTAAAAGAGGCAGTCCAACAATAAACTTTAAAGAAGAAATCAGTGAAATCGCCAATCTGATCTGTTGTTGCCTTCGATACTTTGATATAAAGATTAAACAATTTTTATTTAAAAAAAATAAAAACATAAGGAAAAAATTATGATTAGATAAAATTTAAATAAGAAAAAACATAGAAAAGAAGTAGACAAAGCAGAAAAAAATCTTTTTTAGGAATAAAAATCAGAATACAATTGTGTTTTTGTCTTGAAGTTGTTTGTTACTGGAGGGCTTTTTCTTTGTTAAAGGAAGAAAGCTTTTTACATACTTTTTATAAGCTTTATAAATTCATGAGCATTAATTGCTTTACTTTGAATTTTATATTCAAATTTTAAAAGAAAAAATGCTATATAAAATGTTAAATTCTAAATTCGATGAAAATGTAAGATATTCTATTTAAAAATCTTAAAGATAATGTTTAAGCCATTCAAAAAAACAAAAAATGAATTTTAAATGAAAACGAGAACGCATTTGAGAATTGAAGAGGATTATTGAAGAGGATTATTTGATAATCGAAAATTTTTCATCAATATGTTAATTACTTAGTAGCAATGGATTATTTTATTATTTACTTGTTTGATTTTTTAATTTATTCTGCTACAAAGGAATCACCGTTTTAAAATTTCTATAATTTTATAACTTGAATATAAGATATTTATAAAAAACTGACTTTCTTTTTTTTATGTTAAAGTGGAAAAGTTAAAATATTTGTGTTTATAATTTTTGGGTGTATGTGTGTTTTATACCATTCAACTCACAAAATTATTCTAAACAAGCTACAATATTAAATTTTTCAACTATAGTTCGCATTCATTGCCCCCCCCTTGGATCTGTCCTTGCTTAGAACAGCCTCCAAGCTATTAGATATATTGGTGCTACGAAAATTAAAATTATATATTTTGATTCAGACAAATATTCTGAGATTTTTTTCCTTTTATTTAAAAATTTGATGAGACAAGTTTATGTCTTCATTCGGAGTTATTATTTTGAAAAACCTTCAAATCGTCCTTAATTTAAAAAAGTGTTACTCGCTAAATAACATAGATCAATGGTTCCCAACCTTTTGCAGTAATCGTACCCTTGGTAAAAATTTAGAATTTGACGTACCCTTCATTATTTCTGTAATTTATAAAGTACAAATACGATATGCATAAACATAGACTCCCCAGTAAGGAACCACTGAAATAGATAACAAATTTCTTTGTTTAAATTTTAACATTATAATCATTTTAATTTTACTTTACATTTTTATAAGTTTCTTGATATCTTCTGGTAAAGAACTGAATATCTTTTTGAATGTTTTTCAATCCTAATACCGTCGTTTTAATCAACGGTTGAATTGTTATATCATTTATCATTTCTTGGACTAATTCTCGGGCTTTGATAGGAGTTCCTCGAATGCGTCTGGCGGCAACCCGCAAAATGTCTTTATACCATTTAGTATTTCCATAGAAAATATCCTCGGACAAATGAATGATCAAGGGGTAATGAAATGTGATTTTCAATACTCTGAATAAATTAAAAATGTACTTTGTGAAATTGATGACTTTCCTCGCTTTGCATATTTTATCGAAAGTCATTTCCAAATGCTGAACTTCCTGAAAAATAATCTTGTGGATCTCATCATTTAAATTGAAGTCATTTGACGTCAAGAGAATTTCTTCACAGGTTTTGATTAAATTTGGTTTGATAATGTGCAAAATTTCATTTGGATCCTCAGTTGAAAGGCTGGGAAGATTTTCAAAGATTTTCTTTTCGAATTTCTTCAATTGATCTTTTGCAATTTTCATTGTTACTTTATCGAGATCGGTTATCGCATAGACAAAATTGTCAGTGATTATCTTTTCGGCTTTCTTTATATTCTGCATATAGATGTCACTAGTGACGTCTTGTGATAAAGCACTGGGAAAAATTATATGGCAAAGGATTGCGTCGACGACTCCGTTGATTTGACATTTTAATTGCAACGAGGAAGTTATTAACATTTTCTCCATCCAGGCGCTGAGAAATTTGTTTAACTTGTCGAAAAATTCGTTTGACAGACTCCAGTAAAATGATTTTTGATTGTCTTCGCATTTGATCAATTTGAAAAATTCCTTAACTGAGAGTTCTGAACAATAGATTGTCAGACTTTTCTCTAGAGCAAAGCCCAATTTCACTATTTGTTTTTTCGTTTTTTCAATTAGTCTCATTTGTTGTTTATGTAAATTTTCCTCTGTAAAATGATCAAAGCTCCCATCTTCAGTGGATGTTTTGTCCGATTCACTTTCAATGTGGTCATATAGTTCTCTTTTTTCTGTGACGCTGCTAAATTTCATACATCTATCGCGAAGCAAAATTTCTTTTTGAATATCCACATGATTTATAATAAAAAATATTGGAAGCTGCGGCATTTTGTATTGTACTTTGGCGAGAAATGTTTTATCCTTAATAGCAAAATTATATGATTATTTTCTGTTATTATTATTATTATTATTATTATTATTATTATTATTATTATTATTATTATTATTATTATTATTATTATTATTATTATTATTATTATTACTTGAAAACATTCAAAACATTCATAGTCATAGAATTTTGCACATTAATCTTTGAATCCGATGACCTTATCAACAATGAATCACATATAAAACGTTCCTAATAATAATTAAAACTTTTGCACTTCCATAGTCTAGGAAACGATATGTTTGATTTATAAAATTTATAACAGTTACTAGTACCTGTTTACATCATACTCATACATGTTACAACTTACATCATCATTGTTACATAATGTGTGATGTATACACTATAGCATGTGCATATAATATTGTACTAAATAATAATTTTGCACAACTTTCAATTACCTGGAGTTGGTTGGCTGTTCGGGCACTATACTTGGTAAGTGCTTATGGCCTCTGGATATGTTAATCCGGCCCTGGGTAAAACCAATTCAAGATGATTTCTGTTCTTCAAATCAAGTTTAAAAAAGAAAGAATCCAATTACAAAAAAAATATATAAAACAGAGAGATAGTTAGATTGCAGGCCTGATCGAAGATAAAGCTGAGAATTAAAACAAAAACCAAGTAAAATTAGAGTGGACCTTTAACATTGAAAGATCTATTCCAGCGCAAAAGAATAAAGTTATTATTGAAAAGAGTGTAGTTTGACTATGATATTGAAAATTGTTTAAGATTGAAATTGTTATGGAACCGTGGATAAAGTTGTTACTATTGTGGTGATTTTAAATGATCGTGTTTGTGTTGGGTTGTTCGATTTATCTGAATAAGGACATCGAGGAGTGTGAAATTAGTAAGAATTTATAATAAATATTATTATAATTATATATCATTATAAATTGAATTTGGAAAAAGTATATGAAATTGCAAAAACCGTAAATAAATATTTAAATTATGATTCTAAGAATACAATTCAAGTTTTTCTTTCTATCAACCGTTCTCACTTCTAAATTCTTAGATAAAAATCAAGTATTGCATCCTTATTTTCACGATTTAAAGTCAATTTTTAATTCTAATAAAAACAAATTCATCATATTTACAGTTTATTTTGTCTTTTTATCTTGATGGCAATATAATTTTGTGTATGAAGATCGTAGAATTTTGATGATAATATTTCAATATTTATTATGATTATCTTAACTAATAGAAATTTTATTGGTATATATATATATATATATATAATATATATATATATATATATATATATATATTATATATATATATAATAAAGAGAAATCTCGATTTTTAGCAATCTAAGGGTTGAAAGTTATGTTTTAGTGGTCAAAGTTTAAAGGAAGGCTAGATTTAAGTGTTGGTTTTAATTAGTAGTTTCCAATTGCATCTCGATATTGGTCCTTGAAAGTTGTTCATTTATATGTGATATTTTGTTTTTGAAAGATGCTGCTCCTTCAATTTCAGTCCTAGGATAATAAGTTATACACTCTACTTAAACCTTACCCTTTTTTAGTATCAAGATTATGCTTTTTGAAAAGATTAATTTTTTTCCTAGATAGAAGCAAGTGCATAGACCGAGCATATCAGAATTAGGATCAAAACAAAGTGCACATTTTTGAAACCCTCAAATTTATCTTATCTGACCTTTACATGGAAAAGAAATTATAAAAAATATTTTTTAAACTACATTGCTTTATTATGAATATTATTTATTATTTTGTAATTATTTTTTATAATTTCTCCTCGAGAAATAATCATAATCAAATGGAATGAAAATTTATTAGGCCAAGGAGAAGAGCAACTTAAATTGCAAAGTCTCTTCTATATGGAGAAAATTCAGATGATGAAGTTAGGGAGCTGATGACATTTGGTCAGTAGCCTCTGAGTTAAATGTTTCAACTTTCTACACTAAGAAACAATTCATCGTTATCTCTATTTTAGTGATAATACTAACGATTGACCCGGATCATGTGGAAAAATCCCTTTTTGTCAAAAGAAAGACATGTGTTCAGGCTTGGTTATATCGAAGTTGATCTAAGCGACCTGGGAATGAAAACCTATCAAATCGGTCTAAGTATCACTTCTATTTAAAAAAATTCTTTGATATGCTAGACACAGCCATTTTGAATTATTTCATTATTTATAAAATAATGAATGAAGGAAAGAAAATGACGTCACAGGATTTTAGGCTGATATTAATTTATGGATGCAATAGGAAATTTGGTTCCAAAGAGAGAGAGACTTGTGGAAAAATTCAGAAGAATCGTAAGCATGAAGCTGGTGGCAATGTTTTGTTTCATTTGCCAGTATATATGACAAACTAAAAAATAGTTTTATTTTGTTCAACTGCTACTAATGATGCCTATCGTTCAGATTTGGAAAAATCACAATTTTTTCATCAAAGCCTTCCCAAGCTATAACTATAATGTTATACATTTACTTTGTTTTATGTAATTTTAGAGTTCATTTTTGTATAGCAACCTCTTACCCCTTAACGCATAATGGTCATCCTTTGTACAACTCTATAATTTTGAATGTGACTTAAATTTAATATAAAGATTCCTTATCACTCTCAAAGGGTTTATAGAAAAATATCATTTTTTAAAAATTAATCCCACCGAATATAAAAAGAGTCTGTACAACTTATAATCCAAGGTGCTACAGCGTAGGTTAGCGGAACCTTGCTGCACAGATCAGCTACGTAAAACGTACTTAATGGAGTCAATCAACAATGTCGCAAAAAGATAATATCTTGACTTTAATATGTTGTATTTTGGAATATTAAAATTTTTAAAATGAATGTGAATAATAATAAAATTAAAATATGAAATCTTCCAACTTACCCATTCCATCAAACCATTTGAAGCATCAATAATATGCACAAGAATACAATTTTTAGACTTTTCTATGATATCGAATGGTTCATCAAATGAACTGATGCCATCAATGGGAGAACATTTGTAAATGTTAATATTTTTTAAAAACCAATGAGGCAATTGAACCTGAACAAGAAAATAAATAAATAAGGTTAGTATAAAATACATTAAAATATGAATCTTTCATTTTTAATTAATGCGCTCTTGCTAACTACGGATAGTGACAGTTCAGGGAATATCCATTTTGTTAGTGATTTACTTTTATTCTTCTAGCACATGGGTGGCCATCTCGCGGGCCACATGCGGCTCGTCATGACCGTTTTCCGGCCCACGGAGTTATTATGCATTTCCAAAGTGGCCCGTAAGATCATTTGGGTTGACCACCCATGTTTTAGTAGAAATTTTTAATAAGAAGAAAACTAAAACATGTCTTATAATTCAAACACTCACAATAAAGATTATTAGACATCTTATTGTCTTTTTGAATCATTTTTGATGTTGTTTTCTACATTTGTATACTTAGAGCCAGATTTTATGATGCTTATTAGATAATTGAGCAGTGAAGCAGAGGAACTCGTATGTTAAATTCGAAACTTTATTTAAAAAAAGGATATTTGGCGAAAAAGAAAATGTGGGTTATTATTATCTTGTTGATATGAAATAGCCGACTTTGATATTAATTTCAAACGAATTTAGCCATATTTGGTTGGATTTTAAAATAGTTTCGCCAGGAAAATAATTATTTCTGATTCCGCATGGCCTTTATCAAAACAAAGAAACCCAACACAATAAGTTAAATTTGTCAGCCCATAATCAAAAATTTATAACTGTTCGATTATCAACAGGCTCATCAACATAATGTAAACTTTCTGCAATTTAAATGGCAATACTAACTAAATTCGTATCTTTTTTATTATTAATTTTCTGAATTTCGATTATTTCGGTGATTTGAGCTTAGTTTTTGTTTGTGTATTTTGTTTTTATCTTGCACTGGTTTTGCCAAACCCCAACCATTTGTAAATTTGTGGAGGTATTTACACATTTCAAGAATGCACTAACAAATTCTCACTCACACAGATACAGCACACACCTTAACTGTTCCAACGTTGTACACCAAGCCCCATTGAGATAAATTCCGCTATAATGCAAGTTGAAACATAAATCAACTTATTGGAATTTATTTTTTGAGAAAATTTAATAGATTTCAGCCATTTCTGAAATGGCTGCAAAGTATGTTATTTTTTAAAGTTTAAAGATTAAAGTTATAAAGTTTTAAAAGTTGAATTATGATTTTACAAGGAAATTAAATCATTATTCAAACTTATAATTTTAAATTTTGATCTACAAACTCATGAATATTATTATTAATAATGATTATGAATATTCAGGAAATGATTTATTTTATGATAACTTATTTTTCGGAAATTATTCAAAAAAAGTGAATTAAATTATTTTGAAGTTATTAAAATTATTAATTGCATTAAATAATTATATTTTTTATGCATCTTTTCAAAAAAATCTTCAAATATGTACACAAACTAATTGGGTTTATGATTATTTTTTATAAATTACCAATATAATTTATAATTTATGCTTTTTCGGGTTTCGGGTTTTGTTTTTTTTACAGAAATGTCTGAAAAATTAAATTAATTTTAGTTTAATTGGTAAATCTTATGAAGTTACATCCTCATTTACTCGAAATTTCCTAGCAAAAACCTCAAAATTTAAATTAAAAATTTTTTCCACCATTTTTCTTTCTAAAAATATCTCAAAAATGTTTAAATTAATTTATTATAGGGGTTTTTTCAACTTCTGATGGCTACATGTTAAAAGTTTACATGCATGTTTTATTATGGGTTGTGTTAATGTGCATTATTTTATTTCTCTATCACTTTTTGATTTTCTATAGTGTAGGGTTTGTCTCAGTGACTATTTTACAAACATCCTCAAGGTGAGTTGGTGTGTTTATATGCTATAAATTTATTGATTTTCTTTTTATATTATAGGTGATTTGTCTCAACATGTGTGGTGAACTAATTAACGACCAAAACCCATCCGATGGAAATATCTATCGCAAATTTATATAAAAAGCATCAAAATAGTGTAGACAGTTTTAAAAGTACAGAAGACTATACAGCTAATTGTGAAACATAGGATTTTATGAGTGACAGTCAGAAGGAAGAAATAGGATTTCCCCCCCAATGAAAAAAATCATCAAATTATCAAGATTCTTATGAGACTCTTAAAAGTGATTTTTCTCGGCTATTAAATGATGAACAATCTAATTCTGGGCATAGAAATTGTGTTGTTTTTTATAGAAAAATAAGAAATGCTTTGTTTAAAAATCTTATGAAAACCAGGTTGATTTAAAAATATATGAGTTTATGTTAAAATAATATAGGTGAATATTGTTTAAAGAAATGTAAAAACAAAACTTTCAATAATTTTAAAAAATATGTTTTGTTTTAATATTGACATGTAAATTTAGTACAAAATAAAATTTGAATTGTGTTAAATAAACATTTTGTATTATAATAACCTTTTACGTCTCAATTAATTTAAATGAGTGATTGGAAAGAAGATAATGAAAAGTATTGTGGAAATAGTGGTGATAGTTGTAATTTCAATTTAATGAAAGATGATGATCGGCAAAAATCACACAGATTTGAAGGCCTAACCCAATTTTCAGTAAGATCAAATCGTCGCCAACAAGTTCAAGCTCCAACGCCAACTTCATCTAATCAACAAGTGAACAATTTTTGCAGCCCAGTAAATATTATTTCGGAAAAAGACTTAATATCACCTGCCTTAAATTGCAATTCTTGTCGAAATATCATTACTGATATTGAATCAATGAAATTCAAAGGAAATAACGTTTTCACCAATGAACTTTGCTGGATTAAAAAACTTTGGATTAAAAAAATTAGAGATTTAGTATCAAAGGCATCAAAACGGTATTTACTCGATCGTGTATGCGCCACTTGTAATGGTCGATTGATCATAAAGGTCATACTCATGCTCGAAGGAACTATAGTGAATTTGGAATTTTGCTTTACGATAATATAGTCGCATATAATCATTATATGACATTTCTCAGAGAGACTAAACAAAGTACTGAAAGTTCCGCCAGAAATGGAATTCCCACGAGCACTAAAACGTGGCTTGGTGTAATTGATTCTGTTGACTGTTCAACACCTATATATAAACTGACCACATGCATCTCAAAATATGCAACTATCTACTATAAACAGAAAAAAATCAATAGTGCTCAAACCTTGCTCACATACACGTTAGTAGCATAAAGTCAGAAGCCTATGAATAATAAAATGAAAAATTATGTTCAATACATCCGGATTTATTTGCATATACCCTAATTTACAGTGTTATTTAAATGACTTGCAAATAACTTATAAAATACATTTGACGTTAGTTTAACTTATAAATTGTCAGCAGATTCAAATTGGTGGAGATATCAAGTCTTGTTTACGTAACTCGAAAGGTATTCTTATATGAGATGAATATTATTTTTCTATAAAAAGACATTTTTCAATAATTTATACAAAACATTTTAGATGACATTGAGACCGAGGATATTTGGTGTAATTTATTATCTTATAAATTTAGAAAATGCTAAAATACGTTTCTCTCCATAGATTCATTAACATGACTTTTTACTTTTTTCACTTTGATGGCCGGTTTCAACATTTATTATATTTTCTCTGGGCATAGAGCTGAAAACTAACCCAAGGCTAATAAAAATGTAAATAAAAGGTTATCAAGAGGAATGTTTTTGTGTTTTTATTAGAATTGCTATATAGTACATGTTTTACACACTAATTGGAAAAGATTTCATTGAAATCGGTGAATTTGAATTTATTTATTGTAAATCTGGTGAATCCCATCATCCTTTTATTTTCAACAAGGCCCACGAGGATACAGAGACATCGCAGCTGCGGAAGATCCCCGATCGACAGGTTTTGATTGAGAACGAGAATGCTTGCGTTGGGGTTTACACAGGTCTTTCCAATTAACTGTTCACTATAACCTGAACCCAACGCTATCATCGAATATCCCGAAACTAGACCATCAAACAGAAAGTTATGATATTCATTCATAGAGCATTCTTGAATATTTGTTGGGCTTTTATCAAGCGCAATTTTAATACGACTTGGAACTGTAGCATTTAACATACCCATCAAACGAAGAGTTTTTCCTGCTTCACTTTCATCGGATTGTGCAGCTTGAGAAGAAATAATATGAGACATAATTCCAATTTGTGGTTTGAGAGTAGACAAAGCCTCTCGAGCTGTGCTAGCCTCTTTAATTTCGCCGGCTCTACTAGGAATAATGTCACAAGATTTTGCAATAATAGAATGCCGTAATGTATTAAATGAGCTTCGACTAGAATCATTATCTGACCAGACACCACATTTGTATGTCATAAACATAAATCCACCAACTGCAAATAATTTATCAGAATTATTCAAAAATTTAAGAATAGCAGGCATTTTGAGGAATTTATTCAAATTAATTTACAAATTATAATTACAACATAAAGAATTTCACTTTTAATCCATTCAAATTTCTACCATTTACATTAAAATTTTAAACAACCAAATTTTTAATTAACAATTATTTTAAAGTATTGTCTTTTAAATTACAAAAAAAACCCAATTTCCAAAATAAAGTCTTTTTTTTCATTTTTATTTTTTCATAAATTCTATTTTTATTTTTCCTGGCCTTAATTTTAATTATTGTTGTTACTTGGAGAAAAGACTCAAATTTTGAATCCATTCTCCAAGTTACTAAACTACATGGGGCTAAGGGAACAGACTAACCAAATTCTCAACATCCTCCCCCCTTGACCACGTCAACACCAACAACTTTATCTTCGAGCGGGAATATCTTCGAGATGGGTCTGCATTTTACCTTTCCATCTACTCGAATTTTCACAACTCTGACTCTACCATCTTGACCAGGAACAACCTCACATATCCGTGCGAGTGGCCATTTTCCATCATAAGTGGACTTTTTCAACAGCCATACTATATCTCCAACGCGATATTATTCTTTTCATTCCACCACTTACACCTAGTGCTCCATAATGGGACTATCTCTCTCTTCCAACGTTCCCAAAAGTAATCAGTTATTTCCAATTGACCCGCCATGGTTTCTTCCTGAATGGTGGTGACCCTGTCTGCAACAAACTGTTTGAACGTCCTAGTTCGTTGTTTTATCCAATACAAAACATTGTGGCTATCAGTTCAAAAAAACACCTCATTGATATTACATCCGATGGGCTTTACTATTTTCTTCGCCAGTTTCAAACAAAGACAAGCTCCCAACAGCTCCAATCTCGGTATATTCACCGTTTTTACGGGGGCTACTTTTGACTTTGCCGCTATGAATTTACATTGGATTTCTCCACTGAATTGCCTTCTCAAATAAGCCACCGAGCCATAAGCCTTTTCGGAAGCATCTGAAAACACATGGATCGTCCAATCATCTGACTCACTATCAAGCAAATTCCTTGGAACCCTCATTGACACAATCTCTCTTGCTGTGTTTTTATATTGAAATTTTGCTTATCTTATCAAATTTCATGCACTTATAAAACATAATATTGGTTAATATCAAAATTATTATACTGAATACTTCTAATAATTTCGATATTTCAATTTTATATCAATTAATAAAATATAAGAATAATATAACATTTGAAAAAGGCGCTGTTGAAAATTTGTTTTAAAGAGAAAATATTGATCTATAGCCCAAAACTAAATGAAGATAAATAAAGTCATTAAAATCATATTTTCCCTTTTTAATAAATCTGATGTGCACTAAAGAAAAAAATGATCCTTTTGAACAAATAATTTGAAATTCAAATTTCGAAAATATATTTTATTACTAATTTTGAATTTTTTATAGCGAAATAACAAACATCAAAATATTTATTTGATTCAATTTTAAATAAAAATTCAAGGTGTAAGTTTTTAAATATATAACTATTTAACCCACGGGTTCATAAACTTTATACTTTACGAACCACACTGTAAAAAATCTGAAACCTATGTAACACCAAATAAAACTTCAAATTAATTTTGATTTTTTTTCTTCGCGGACTACAACTTGAGAACCTACATCTTAGATTACTGATAAGAGTTAAATAGTAAGCTAATCTTTCAAGGATTTTTGGATAATTTTTTGAAAATTATTTAAGTTTAATAAACAATAAAATTCTTTCTAACATGCAATCGTTTTGATAATTTACGTCCTTTCTGAAACGAAGTTCTTAATAATTCTCTTTGCATTTCTTGGATTTTTCTTGGTAGCTCTTCTATTTCTATATCTGATCTTTTGTCCAATTCCCAACCTTCCCAATCGCATGTTCCAACAGAAATTTGTTTTTCAACACTTTTCGGATGACATATTTTTACGCAACAACTACATCCAAGTACATTTATTGGCATCACTCTAAATTATGATTTTTTTTAATTAAAATGAAATAAATCACATATTACCTTGTATTTAATAACATATTAATGATGCTGCTTCGACCTGATTTTATTGCTCCTGTGAATATCAAATTGAGGCTTATATCATCTGCTGAAATCTCGGTATCTTGTTTTGGTTCAGGAATCTCAATTTTAATTAACCTTTCAAACTCGATTTTGCATTTAAGTAATAATTCTGATTTCAAAAAGGCGTTTTCTATTGCTCTTTGAAATGTTTCATAATTTACTGTTAATATATAAAATGTATCAAAACTATTCAATGTAAAAAAATCTTTGAAGTTAAATAATTTTCATTCTATTTTTTAGCAATGTTTGTCACTTGCTACTTGAATATAATAATCTTTAATTTAAAAACTTCTTTTGGTTTTCAGCTCTGATTTCTTTTGATTTTCAAATGACATTAAAAATGTTTTTGTTCTGACTATCAATCAGTAATGATATAGATATTCACAAATTTTGCCAAAAGTAAGTGTATGTATAATATAACTGACTATTAACTTTTTTTTAGTATCGGCAAAGAGGACGTTTTCAAGAGGACTCTTCAAGATACTTTGCATATTGATAAATATGATACAAGTAATCTTTTGATAAATGTTGATAATGTTTAAATTATTAACTGTTAGATACTTTCAATATTCAAGATCGAGTAATGAAAGAAATGAATATAAAAATTGTAATTTTTTACTTTTATTTAAATTATTAATTATTTTTAATTTAGATGATTTAAATATTGACATTGAAATCATGGATGATGGAATATTTTATGAAAAAATTATAACGATCTTGAAAAAATCTCTACTGTGAATGTTAAATGTGAGTTTTAATTATTACAATCAAAATTATTTAACTTTTTCATGTTTCAGGTAAGTTTTATCCGAAGTATTGTCAATCTACAAGTTATGATGTCAACTGCCACAATAAGATGAATCGATATTATCAAGTTAATAATTATTATATATGTCCTGTATGCCCAGATCCAAACCTCTTACCAATAATTTAAATTTTATAATGACCATGAAAATCACTTTAGTCAATTTTATATTGATAAGAAATCATTGTTTAAACGCAGTTTGAAACGAAAAAGTACCATAAAATCTGAAATACTTGAAAAAATATTTATTAAAGATGATTTACAAATTGGACTATGGTTAAGTGACATTATTGTTGAACCAGAAATTGAATATGATTTACTACGTTCAAATCAAATTATAAAAGTAAAAATCGGAAGATATAATGTTAAGGAAATAGTTCTTCCATCTTCGCATTTGAAAAAATTAAAAATAACATTAAATGAAATGAAACATTCACAAGTTCAATTTGGAGTCCAGTTAGAATTTGAAAAGGATGGGAAACTCAAAGTAGTTAATATAAAAAACTACGCTGCTTCAGTGACTACGACTTTTCTTGATGAGGGTATAAAGAAAATAAATGAAAAAATTGTTGAACGAACAGAATTAGGAAGTAGTTGGAAAATAAACCGAATAATAGAAGTAAATTTCAAGGTAACCAAAGTTTCGAATATATCTAGGTTATCTGGACATAGTTATATTCCAACACCTAAAGCTCTAATGGGTAAAAAGGCAATAGTTAACGTACAAAATACCGATAATTTATGTTTCATATATAGTGTTTTGGCTGTATTGAAATCAGATAAAATCAAGAAAGATAGAGATAGACCAAGAAAATATTCACCGTACATGAATGACTTGGTATACGATCCTAACGATATGCCAATAAAACTGTGTGATATTCCAGCTTTCGAGAAGAAAAATCCTGGTTTAGCAATTAATGTAATGATTTATAATAACGAAAATTTTGAGGATAAAGAACAACTTGTAATGAAGTATCCATATTTAAATATAATTCACCGAACAAAAGTAACTGGAGTGGATCCCATTTATTTATTATTGATAAAGGAGGGTGAGAAATATCATTATACAGCAATAACTAATGTTGAGAATTTGGTTAGTTTGCTCACTTAGCCCCCATGTAGTTTAGTAACTTGGAGAATGGATTCAAAATTTGAGTCTTTTCTCCAAGTAACAACAATAATTAAAATTAATGCCAGAAAAATAAAAATAAAATTTATTTTAAAAATGAATAAAAAATACAGACTTCTCTTGGAGAGAGTTTTTTTAATTGAAATATGTAAAAAGAAAAAACACTCTTTTATAATTGTAAATTTTTTGTTTTTAAGTGAGCTCGGTAAACAAAAGTTTTTGAAATATAATTATTTGTAATTTAATTTGAAATAAATGACCTTTAGCTCTTTATACTGTTTATTATCTTTATGACTGAACAACTAAACAATTATAGAGATTTAGAGTATGCAAATGAATTGGATAAATTAGAGGAAGAAGCAAATAAATTAAATGAGTTAATATTTAATTCCGAAATTCCATGTGAGTATGATGAAGTGGATATTGATAACGACAATTGCTTTAAATCTTTTGAGCTTGAAAATTCATTTCCCCATGGAAACACAGCTAACAAAGATTTTAAAACCGATTATCGAGTTGAAAAATCTTCAGATGACCTTCTTGGATTAAATGGATCATTAATTAATTTCGATGATGAATTTAAAACAGCCTTTAACAAATTAAACTTTGTTAATAAATCACCGGTTATAGATGAAAAGGATATTCAACTAAGTCCATTGGTGAATGAGCAAACAGAAAAGATGTTGGAAACTTCACTATCCTACACAAATATGGTTTTGGAGTCGCCATTTGTAGAGTTGACAAACTTTTCCGAACTGCTCCATCAACAATTTCAACAATATCGAAAATCTGACGCAAGCATTCACGTTCTCAATCAAATAGCATCAACTCATCTGAATCAATTGAATAAAAAATTACAATTATTAAATCTATCAATCGAAGTTCTTCCACAACTACGATATTTTTGCATTCTCATGAGCTTTGTAGCAATCGATGATAAATTAACTGAAAATAAAATGGAATTCACCAACTAATATACAATCATTGATGAATTGTCATAAAAACAATGATTGCAATTTGTAGCAAATGGTGCGAAAATTGTTTAAATGGATTTTGAAAACCAAAGGCCTTTGAAAAACATCAAGAATTATGTAAGAAAAATCAGTTGGGTACTATACAATGTACATTACCAAAAGATAAAGATAAATATTTGGAGTTCAAAAACTGGTCGAAAACTGTAACACCTCCGTTCGTTATCTATGCAGATTTTGAATCTATTTTACCAAAAGACTCAGTTCACCACCAAATCCATTTGCCAATTTCTGCTGGACTCTTATTAATTAACAATTTCACTGGAATGTCAAGTTAGCATCATTTCATTAGGCAAAACTGTGTTTATGAATTTTTGAAGAAGGTTTCAGATATAGGAACAAACATTGTACTACCATATTATAAAGAAGAGGGTAAAAAGCTAATGTTACCACTTACTTTTGATGAAGAATATTCATTTGATAATTGTGAATATTGTTATTTGTGCAATAAGAACATAGTAGATAAGGTTAGAGACCATGACCATTTTACAGGGAATTATATTGGTCTAGCATGTAAAAGTTGTAATGTTAATAGGAGCATCAAAGAATTATTACCTGTAGTTTTTCATAATTTACGTGGGTATGACTTACATCATATCATTAAGTATGGAATAAATCAATTTTCCAATTAGAACTTATCATGTATTCCAATTAATAGTGAAAAGTTCTTATCCCTTATGTTATATGTTGGTAAGCTTAGAATACGTTTTATCGACTCTTACCAGTTTGTTAATGACTTATTAGCTAGGGCTGTGTAAATTTTGACTAGTTTACCTTTAACAAAATCTGTTTTTACTGGTACCATTGTTAATGAAAAAGGTATTTTATCGTACAACTTTGCCACTAGTTTAAAGGTCCTTGAAAATACTTATGAATTACCTCTAATTTGAGAAGGGGTGAGTGAAGTTGAATATGAGAAAGCTCAATTAATTTGGACTGAAACTAAATGTGTAAATTTACTTGAATTTATGATGATATACTTGAAACTCGATTGCTTTCTTTAAGCTGACTTTTTCCAACAATTTCGGGCTAAATCTATAGCTCATAATAGATAAAGCCTTTGAATTATTTTGGTATTCCTGGAATGTCTTGGAGTTCTGCGTTAATAACTTTAGATAAACCCATTGAACTATTGCAAGACATGGAAATTTATAATTTCAATGAGGGTGGTATTCGTGGAGGTCTTACTTTTGTTAATAAACAATTTGTAAAACAGATGAAAGCACTGAGTTGCTTTATATAGATATTAATAATCTATATGGTTGGGGTTTAAGTCAACCTTTACCTTGTGGCGAATTTAGTTGAATACTTGATGGTTTTGATTCAATATTTTCTGATTGTTTGTCTTTAAATCTTGAATCTTTGTCTTATGGTTACACTCTTGAAGTAGATCTTGAAATTCCTTATGATCTTTACGATAAGTTAGACGAATTTCTTATTGGTGCTGAGAAAATGAAACATAATGGATCTAAGGTTGAAAAGCTGTTGTTGACACATTATCTTAAATGGAATTATGTGATTTATTGGCGTTTACTAAAATTATACTTGTTTCTTGGTGTTAATGTCATACATGTGAATAGAGCTGTAAAATTCAAACAGTCTCCTATTTTTAAAAACTACATTGATACCAATACAGATTTATGAGAAAAAAGTACAAACACGCTAGATAAAAATTATTATAAGCTCCTAAATAATAGCTTGTATGGTAAAACCATCGAAAACCTGAAAAAGAATGAATTTAAAATTATGTAATACAGAAAAGAAAATGATTACATATGCTTCCAAACCAACTTTTCAAAGAAGTATCAAAATTGCTGATGATTTAATTGCTGATTTGTTAAATCCCGACTCGGTAAGCTTAGATGAACCTAGTTATATATTACAATCGGTACTTGATATGTCTAAACTTCGAATGTCCGAACTACAGTACATAGAATTGGAAAAGTATCATCGTCAGTTTAATTGTGAGATTAACATCGTAGCTGGAGATACTGACTCTTTCTTTCTCGAAATCAAAAATTGTAAACTAGATATTTTTTTGTCTGAAATGTTGAGGGATAATCTTTTGGATACTTCTAATTATCCGGTTACTCGTCCACTTTATTCTATAAAACTTGATTCTGTAATAGGTAAATTCAAGGATAATAGCAAAGGAGAAGGTTATGACGAATGGGTATTCCTTAGACCCAAATGCTATAGTTTACTAGGAAAATCAAAATACTTAAAGGCTAAGGAAGTGGCATTGAAGGACACAAAGTTAACCCATACATCTTAAAAGGACTGTTACGAGAAAAACACTACGTTTTCTGTATCTCAATTTTGTATTAGTACTAACAATCACCAACTTTATAGTTTTAAAACTTCAAAGGTTGCACTAAAAAATAAAGAGGATAAAATGGTTTGGGTAGAAAAGAATGTAAGTCTGGCACACGGTCATTATATGATTGAGACTAGCAATGAATAAAGATAATAATTTTCCACATGATTATCCAACAGTTCAGCCAACTGTTCATTGAATTAATAAATGTATACCTATATAAGTTCTTGTTCTTATTCATTATTTTTTAATTTTTGTGTTTACATTATATTTTAGTTTGTTTTGTTTTGTTTTTTGTTAGGGGGAGGTACCAAAACGTGCGCAAGGTGGCACATATCTATCTACTAGAGTCAAATATTCTTTGAGGATTTGCAATTGGAAAACTGAAATTTTCTGTAACTTTTCTAAATTCCGGACATCGCCTGATAATGCCTAATTTTAACAATTTCAGAACCATTCAGTCCACCTTTGATTCCATCTGCATAGCCATATGTCTATGATTCTTATTAATATGATTTTCCGTCGTTTTTATTTTATGAGTAGCTGAATTAGCGCACTATACAACTCAAATAAAAACTCTGATGCCATGAAAATCGTGCCAGCTCCACTAGTTAAAAAACTGAACTTGGTACAAAAATATCAAACACCTTTTGAAATCTTTCGGTATCACTGACACGGCACCAACAATATCTGAATCTATTAACGCAAAATTAGACATTTTTATTGTAAAAGCTAAAATTAAATTCAATTCTCCCACAAAACTTGGATTCAAGTTTTTAATTACAAGTATCATTAAATTATGACATGTTGGGGTTTTGTCGGTGTATTTGAATAGAATTTATTGTCGATCTGACTCCAAGCGTGCTTTAAACAACAGTAACGAACTTCAAACGATATAAACTTTATTGATTAATACACTTTATCTCCACTTTAAAATGACACAACGAATTATCAATCAATCACAATTAGTGCTTATTGCGACCCTTCGGGAAGAATATCACTTTTTGGATCAATTGGCTTTACAATCACCTGACTACTGCGGTGGGTTTCTGAGATCGGTAACTCTGATTTAGTTGCTTTGCTTTGCTTTGGCCTTGCTTAATTTCTGTTTCAAATTTCTCTTTAATTCCTTTTTGTCTTTCTTTGTCTTCTCCAATTGTCTTATTTTTTTGTGTGCTTGATTTTAATTGCGCTTCCTTTTTATACTTCATCATTCAATAACACTTACTGATGTCGAATAGAATTTCCGGCATCCCTCAACGCTAATTCCTTTTGGGCCTCCACAATCACCGACAGCTGTCCAGATAAATCATTTTTTAGAGGTGCCCTTTCCCGGATTCTCAAACAACATTTCTTTTCTTATCTTGAAAGAGCTTTCGAAATAACGTGCAATTTTTCCTTTTGTTTTTGTTTTCCTAAATTTACACTTGTTAGTTATAAATGACCTTCTTTTATTTAATTGTCTGTTTATATTGATTTTCTCTTATTCTCTTCTCGTTATTCGACATTTCATTTTCATTCCCTTTTTATTAAGATCCAGAACCACATCTTAATCACTTATGATTGTTTCCCCCAATCATTTTACATGTTTATTAATTATTTTACTCTATTATTTAGGTATCCTCAACTGACACATGTTGTTCAAATGAATCACAGTTGTAAATCCTGCTAAACATGATATCGGGTTAGCTCTGAACGCATCTCTTAGTGAAATATTTAACTGTCTCAGCACTGAAATACAAAACTTCCTCCAAATAACCTCTTGGATCACCATAACGAAATAAAAACAGCCTATCCAACAGTTTATCCAACAGCACATCAAACATCTAATCCAACAGCTAATCCCACAGCCTATCAAACAGCTCAGCCAACTGTTCATTGAATTAATAAATGTATACCTATATAAGTTCTTGTTCTTATTCATTATTTTTGTAATTTTTTTGTTTACATTATATTTTAGTTTGTTTTGTTTTGGTTTTTGTTAGGGGGTACCAAAAAGTGCGCTAGGTGGCACACATCTACCTACTGACTCTTTATCCCGATCTTCAGTATTTTCTTATCTAAATTTTTGGCAAATATATTATCAGGTATATCTTGATGAGACGTTTCAATTAAAAACAACATTCTCAAAAAAAGGACAGTTTTGCTACAATCGAATGCTTTTTGAATTATCCACAGCTCCAGTGACTTTTCAGAGACATCTGAGCATTTTATTTGATGAAATTTTTTATAGTAGTGTTGCAGCATATACGGAAAAACTTTGTAAGAACAGAATAAAATTTGTAGGATGTTTTCAAACGAATAAAACTCTAAGGTTAAGGATAAATTCGAAGAAGTGCAATTTTTTCAAAAACCTAAATAATTTTTTTGGGTAATAAAATTTCCACAGACGGAATATCTACGAAAGATAATTATGGAAACTAAAATACCGAAATGCACCAAACGACTACGTTCATTTTTGGGGCTAGCTAATTATTATCACAAGTTTGTTCCAAAATATTGTCGTGGTCATAAAAAAACTTTAAAAGGATAATAACTGGAATGACGAGTGTAAAGAAAGTTTCCAAAACCTTAAACACACATTATCAAGTGCACAAGTTTTATTGTTTCCAAATAAAGTTGATTACTTTATTTTGGAAACTGATGCTAATTTTAGTGGTATCGTTGCTGTTTTGAGTTAAGTACAAGTACATGAGGAAAGTAAACTGGAGAAGAGCCCGGTAAGATTTTTAAACGTGATTATTTAAAACAAATTTAATATGCAAGCATATAGAAAACATCATGAAACAGAAATTTATAATCTAAAATAATGAAATATGTGTAAGAAGAATTAAATAACAATATGTCTAAAGAGTTTATTCATGGAAGGCAGACAATATATACACTACATGTCTGTCTACAGCACATACATCATTGGAATAAATAATAAGCAATGATATAATCCGAGGATCCAGACAATCAAAATAATCATTCAAATATGCAGGCAGTCATATAGATTTATTATAAGGGTTTACATATATAGGACAGGCAAATTAATTATCCCAATACAATTACAATACAATTATATGTATTAAAGTGACCCTAATGTACATCAATTAATTCAGGAGTCGCCTTATTTTAAGAAATTAGATCAGATATTAGTAGATGATACGCTGTTGTTAATAGTGAATGATGCTAAGCAAAATTAATAGTTCCACAAACTATAAGGGTACAAGTCGTGAAGCATATGAACAAAGAACTCTGTCATCTAGGAGATAAATAAACAACAAGTTACATATCAAATCACGTTTTTTGAATACACATGGTAGCCAATATACGGGATATTATCAAGAAATGTGATTTGTGAATGAAAAAGCAAGTTATAACCAATAAGACATCAGAGTTTCTAATTTCCAGAGTGATAATGAATTCGATGGAACAAATTGTAATTGATATTGCTCATATGAAGGAAAACAGGAATCGCAACTGCTATTTGGTCGTAATAATTTATTAGTCCAGCCTAGGGTCTTCTGCGCCTGGGGACAAAACACAAAAAACCTGCGCATCCTGCATACAAGCTTTACAAAATACATAAAACATAATAACTCTAATACTCAGTATTTTCATATATTTCAAGTCTTTGATGCCTACATGCATTTCAGTTTATTTATGTTTCTATGCAAATTAATCATCATAATAATTGTATTATTCTTTCTTTATATTATCTCGTACAGTGTGGCGTCAAGTTTCCTCGCATGTCCACACAATGACAAGTTTTGAGTTACCAAAACTTTTATACAATTTAGTATTTGTTTCAAAACATCTAGCCATCTTGCAACCTCTTGTTTTAAGCTTCATTTTGGCGCCCGGGCATATGTATCATCCTGCCCCCTCATAGCTACGATTCTGAGTCCAACAAGATAGTTAGTTTAATACCTACTCAGAAGCAAGATGAGATACCATATATCGGGTGCTCTTACACAACAGGATATACAAATTCTGTGTACCAAATTACATAATTTCAGATAGAGGTAAGGTCTTCGAGTGAAGTCACATTAGAAGCTTATTGGATACTTATAATATCGAATGAATATTTACTTTACCATACGATCACTTTTTCTATCAAGTGATAAATAATTTGTTCAATTTCACTAAATGTTTGTTTTGAAAATAATATTTCTCTTTGTAAATTTAATTCTTCAAAGATACATTTGTTTAAATAGTGTTTCTAGTCAATTTGATAAATTATAATCTGGAATCACAATATCAGCATCAAATGGATAAATCATTATAATAATAAAATAAAATAGCATACTAAATTCAAAAATGTTTTCTAAAATTTACTATAGAAAATATTAAAAAAGATTTATGGACAATATTGCATATGTATCTTTACTGAACCTTGCAATTATACATTAAAATGAGGTTTTTAATCAAAATTAATTGGAAAATAAATTATTATTAAAAAATTTATTAAATATTTAAATGAAAAATTCTACCTGGATAATTGTGAAAGTTATAAGCAGATAAGTCGTTTCTGTCCAAAGAAAAGCTTCGATTAAATTGAAGAGAAGTAGGCGGCAATTCTGACATTTTTTGTTTGAAAAAACAATTCAAAAGTAAAAATAAAATCCAAATCTGTAAAATGTAAACTGAGAGAAAATTTTCAATGAAATTTTACAGCGCGTTCGATCAATAAATATTTGTCGTAAATAATTATTAGAAATTATTTATGAATATCCATCGCAGCGGGTCAAGGGTCAATTCAGTTTGAAAAGCACGAAAATAGGTCAATATATTGAAACTGTCACTGTGAAATGATTATTAATAAATCGATAATTTTTGTAATTAATTCTTTTCTTAATATTTTACGGAAAATTTAGCGAAGATTTTGAAACAATATTTTATGAGATTTGTAAATTAATATTTCTTCACTTTATGGTCAGAAATGGGTTCAATTTCACTCGGTTTCAACGATTGATCCCCTTAACATTTATTAGTGTTCAAAAAAAGTCTCGTAGATATTTTTATTATAAAAGCCACTCGGAAAAGGGGGAACATGCAAAGAGTACATTCTAATTGTGTCGCACAAAAGGGAGCATAGTAAAATGGCCGCAATAAGTTTTTTTGTCATAATGTCAGTTTATTGTTTTTTATGTCTGAATGTACATCAGTACTATTTTACTCGTGCGCTTTTTATTGGCTCCTTTTTCGAATGACCCCTTTTGATGTTTAGTTCTTTAAAGTCGCCTTTATACTACTATGATACAATTACTATACAATTTATATAATTCTAAAATTAAATCAATCTTAATAAGACTTCATGAAATAATTCTTAAAGTGAATCATGTCAAACTAGATTTATCAAAAAAGCTCCTTTTAGCGTCTACCACTTTAACCAAAGAAATAATTTCCCAATATACCTTTTATATTATTACTATAGAGTGGTGCATTTATATACACCACGTTGTAATTTATAAGAACTGTCTATATTATACCATTTAAATTATACTATAGAGTGGTGCATTTATATACACCGCGTTGTAATTTATAAGAACTGTCTATATTATAACTGTTTCGACTGAATAACAACTTATATAATATGTTGGGCCAGTACAAGCTTTTGTTTAAATGGATTGGAAACAGCACGCAAATACAACACGCACATTTCAAAATCGGACCCTTAAACATCTAATAAACACCTAAAAATGCGAGAAAAACACATAATTTAACATATAAAATAGAAAACATAAAATTAAATTAAAATATTAACAAACGCACCAAGATACGCACGAATGGACATAGAAATAACATGATAACAAAAGATTTGACCGAAAAAGGGACAATTTACGAAAAATTAAAAGAGTTCATGAATAAAGTGAACAAAAATAAAATAATTTTAATCAGAAATGATTGAAATTAAAAATAAATGAGTAAATTGTAAAAGAAATCAAAAAATAATAATAAATTAGAAATTAATTAGACACATAATTGCAAGGTCAAATTTTGTTTTAACGCATAAAAAATAACACGCAAGGTTAGGGTCACAGAACAGGTATAAATACCAATCCATTTTCACAAAGTTTTAATGAAAAAATTACTTTTCACTCAGTGAACAAATTACTTTTGTCAGACCAATTCAAAGGAGCAACTCTCGATAACTGTTTTCATTCTGCGAATCAAGTATCTTAATGTAAGCTCTACTTGATCGTATGTGTGGGAACCTCTTGTCGTATGTTGATGTGTATGAACTATGAACGAACCATGATGAAATTGTTTCAACAAATATATGTATTTATGAAAAATGAATCTTCAGTTTTATGAGTCGAAATTTTTCTGGCCCACAGCCACACCTCACACAAGAAAGAAAAATCATAACATAACTAGTCACGCTGTGTAAGTGCGGTTTCTCCGCCTACAGTGTGTGCCCGTGAGAGCTCTGTCGTGCGTAACGACGGATCTTGAACGTAAATATTCTACCGTATAGGGGCAGTGGGAAGATTGAGAGCTAGACTTTTGGCTAGATTTCTTTCACCCATCTCCCGTAAAATCGACCTAAATATTTAATTACTCATCGGCTAAAATGATAACACCGAGTAGTCCAGTGGGCACTCGTAAAATCTAATATGAACACAAGAACCTTAGGACTAAAATTAAGGCTCGGGTAGTGGGGACTTGAAACCGATGCGATGCAGATAAATTTAATAACTAAATGGAAATTAAACTAAATTAATTTAAAGTAATTGAACCCATAATATTAAACTAGACGTGTCGTAAATAAATTATTCCAATTAAAATTATGAAATAATAACTAAATTTGTGACCAGAACATTCATACGAGAAGACTTTTGCAACGTAACCAGGAATAGTAATTAATTAAATAAATGATCCAAAATTAAATACTCACGTAATGAAAACCAAGAAAAATTTAATAAGTATTAATGATTTAAAGCATCCTCGGATCTAATCTAAATTAGTAAATGACTTATGAGTAAGAAGCCAGAGAAAATGAAGTAAAGAAACGAAACAGCAAACGACAGAGTAGACATAACTGATTCCTAGAAAAGTACGACAGAATATAGATTCGCTAAAATTTCATAAAAGTAATAATACTTAAGGCATTAAGGCATCGATAAACTGTAAACTAACTTAATGATTAGATTTAAATCATTGAAGGATAAATACACGATTCATGAATCCGAGAATAATAAAATTTATTAGGTTACGAATAACTAAAAACTGAAACGACCAAAATAATCATATTAATCGCACACGAATAAATCAATTAAGAATTGTACACAATGATAATAGAACAATATAACAAAATATCATAGATGATTCACAGACGTAAACATAATAACTCAACTTTCGTGAAGGGATTCGAATAACACAGACTTGCCACGAACGATATTGAATCTTTGAAATCGAATAAAATTAGGAACCCCCTGAAATTAATAAAAGCGATAAAATCAGAAGTTCCAACCAAGAGAACAAACCATAGTGCAATAACATGTCCCAACTAAAAATCCAAATGAAGATTTAGACCCTTTCCTAGCCATAGTGTCCTCTTCATTGAATAACGGTCATCAAGTATTCCGCCCAGCAGTTTTCCCTAACCAGCACGTACGATTAAATCTTCTCTCAATAATGACAATAGTCCAGAGCGACTTGTAGTGTTTTCTTGGATACATCGGCGTCGAATGAGAATAGTAATTCGAATGATAAGCACCAAAATTCCAATCGACAAGTGAAAATCGTGATTAGATGCACATTGATACATAGACCCAATACAGATCAAATTGTTTGTTCATACGCCAAGTAAACTACGGATAGGTCATAGTCCGAGATTACCGCCGAATAAATCACCAAACAAAATCTGACTCGAATGACAAGTCGATGACGATGATCGTATCAACTCATCATAATCAAGGAAGATGAAACGATCAATAGAATGAACATTTACCGCAGAACTAAACAAAATAAATAATAAACAGTATCAAATAATCAACAATAAATAACTAAAATAATTATATTGACACTCCACCGCGAAAACCAATAAATTGAATGACAAATCATTCACCCCACCACGCCCTCGCAAATAATTCACGAATATAAAAGAACCCAGTAAAAACTCACATTTCATGCCACGTAAATGAACCACCTAACAACTAGCACCGATAGTGGACGTGTTCGAGCTCGAGATTCTTTACGAGACCGGATCTCAAGAAATGATACTCAGAGGCCTAGCGAAGGAGAAAAATCAGGTAATTTCGCACGTTATGCTTCAAATTTTAACATAACCAAATTCACCCTAGTAACACTCGATAGGAAAATAGCATAAATCACTAACGTCCATGTTTGCACACGCAGGCGCATCAATAAGAATGATGGTAATTAATTATTTTCACGTTTAGATCGCAGAGACCCGCATGGCAATTGGAGTGACAATTCTCGAGTAACTCTACAAATCCCGAGCGCTTCTGCCGCTCGATACCGACAAGTTCTGTGGGATAACGGATATCTGTTATCCACTTACGGAGACTCCAGTTGGCCAAGAAGATCAGAATATCAAGCTGAAGAGATCGAGCTGCCGAGTATCGCGATTAAGCGCGAGCCGGGCCACAATCCAGCACGAGAAGCCCGCCAGCGAGCCGAATATGCGGCCATGAAGATGGAAGAACTCGAAAGAAAGTACCACCGGAAGGCGGTGTTGGCCCGACAGCGACTAGTGCAAGTGAACAGAGATATCGCAAGTGGTGCTATCCCGAGTACCGATGGATTCCCGCCAGAATATGGAGTGTCTTTCGAATTAGACGACCGAGGCTGACACAGATGACAGCACCGACTAAAATGGTGATACCGGAGAACCTCGTGCAGTCAACTCTTCGAAATCGACTCGGATCTCGTCAAACCGGCGATCATACCTATGCGAGCAGGCATCCTCAGTGGAATTACAAACACAACAATCGAAAGAGTGAACGATTTAATGGTCGTGAATGAATTAAATCGATATGTTTTAGTTTTTTTTTGTTTAATAAATGTTTATGTCTCACGGGTTAATTTTCTAAAGTAATTACTTCGATAATTAATGTAACAAAATGAGATATAAATTTTACACTTTTTGCAATAACATTCTAAAGATTTCATAGATAATAAATGATAGGAAAAGATAGAACGTTTTGGCCATTAAACTTTGACCACCCCGAGCATTAACACTAATCCACTAAGACGCATGAGACACAGCCGATAATACCTCGTAAAAATTATTAATAGAGAGAATCAGTCGAGTTGAATCAATATTGTAAACAACTAATCATTTAAATATTGTAATTTCAGAAATGAAAGCCACAAAATTATTGTACCAAGAACTGAAAGAACTCAGACAAGAAAATCAACACCTGCACCGACAACTTCTACAACAAAGTCGAGAGATGCAACAGCTGAAAGCCACTTGGGCCGAACCCGAGAAAATGAAATCATTATACCAGCGCCTCACTGCCGCACAACAGGGCTGGAAAGAGGAAAGAGTGTTGAACCAGGCGCAGCGAACTCAAATCAAAGGACTGGAGGTCGCCTTGTCGGCATGCCAGGAGGGAAGTGCAGTGACTTACCCTCTGGTATTCGCTCCGGCACAATTAGCCTATCGCGACCAAGAAAAAGCCCAATCAGCTAGCAAGAAGCCCAGATCACACGCTCGACCGGGTCGAACCGAGCGGTTGCGAAGACGTGCCCAAGGAGTAGCCAAATAAAATGAGAAACTTAATGTCTGATGATAATTTAATTTGTTTGTCGTTAAAAATAAAATTGTTTCGTTTATTATGATATTATTTAACAACTTTTACTATAAAAAGTGAGAAAGTAGAAAAAAAGTTAATACTCAAATACAACACAGTAAAAAAATAAATACAAACTGTCAAGATTTGGAAATGTTCAGATGAATAGCAACTCTATATTATAAACTGTAGTTTAAAATTAATTTTACTTACCTTTTTAGAAGTAAATTCAAAAGTTCTCATATATGTATTCCTGAAAGCTAAATAGTCATTAAAATGGCAGATGCATAAATTTCACTAAATTATCATTATTTTCAGTTATTCTTTTTCTTATAAAGGTGGATTTATATGCCGAATTTTATTATAAAAGTTGTTATTCAGTTAAAACAAGTGTGTAAGAAATATAAAAACTCACCTGTGCGTTTAAAATTCATTAGCAAATAGATTTTATAGTATTTTTTGAATATAAGTAAATCGTGCTCAAATAATCGATGCCCAGTAAAAACAATGAAAAACAATAAACGTTTTACTGATGTTGATCGATAGATAATTTCCTTGTTTATTATTTCGAGTCTACAAAAACGTTTTCTTTTGAATAAAAGTATTCTAAAAGATTTTATACCTTTTTTTAATCAATTGCAACATTTTGAAATAAAAATTATTACAATAATACATTATTATTTTATTAAAATTATATTAAACTTTATAAAATAAATAAATATTTATGAGTGAGTATATGATATTTCAGCTGCACAATCGGTGATATTTAGTGCCATTTATCTGAAATATCCTACAGAGTTTTCATGAGAAACATTTCTTGCTTCTGAAATAAAATTGTTAAATGTATAAAAATGGCGGGAAATATTTAATTTATATGTATGTCTTTTAATTGATAATAATAAATTGTTGATTTTAAACTAAAAAATAATTTTGAAAAATGTTGCAATTGGCAAAAAATGGTATATGTTTAAAATAAATGGATAAAAATAATAGGTAAAATTCTAGCACGTTGTTATCGACTGTGTAGCTGAACTAGCATGTAAATATTTTGTTGAAAAATGATAAATCAAGTTTAAGGATATAAGGATATTTGAAAAGTAATATTCAGGAATATCCACCAATGTTATCAAATACAATTCATCAAACCAAGTGGATGAAAGTGTATATGGTACTTCAATGAGACCAATGAGTTTGATTTAAAACTTAAAACAAACTCATTTCTCCCATTGTAAAATTTTAAGGAGCACTTTGGAACTTGCTGAGGAGCTCCGTGGAGCACACATTGAAAACCACTGAAAAAGTGTAAATTTTGCACCTTACCAAAGACCTAATATCGATTTTTGAGTGCAAAACAGTGCAAATGAAGTGATCGTTTTTTGCTTGATCGTAGAGGGTTTGAGTTTTTTCAGCTATTTTTTCTGAACACTTTTAGTATTTCGACGCGAATTGTGTTGTCAATAGTTGAAATTTTTCAAGGATAAAATTATTTTTCTACAGAAAATTCTTTTATGCATTTAGAGGTCAAAATTTTTGAATTGTCAGAATGTTCAAAATTATGAAAAACATGATTTTTTCGAGTCTTCTTTCGTCGGACTGCAGTGGAAAGGACTGAAACAATTTCAAGATTTTTAATTTGAGAAATCGTAGATGAGATGGAGAGAAATATTTTTTAAAAAAGAAATTTCTTTTATAGCTCAAAAGGAAGGGGTAAAATCTCACCTGAAACCGAGTATCAGTTATCGTTGACACTCATAAATTGTGAAGTAGCGAGCGCCCTGGTAATAATATACAAAAATATAATGAAAAATAACTCGGTAAAAAACAAACTAAAAACTACCAATCAAATAAAACCGATATAAAATCTATTTAAATACGGATAAAACTGTACAAAAGAACACGCAAAACAACCGACAGAAATTTCCTCTCTCATTTCCGGATGGATTTAAGTGACAAATAGCTTTCTAGGTTTTCCTCAAGGAATTCGTCTAGTTCTTTCTCGTTAAAACATTTGACTTTGAGATTGATGTCGTCTTCATCTTCCGAGTCCGAATTAATAATAAACTGCTTAGACTGATACAAATTATCCGTATCTTTATACAAGTAATTTTCATTGTCTAATCGTTCTAATTTCATAATTTGATCGCATAATTTCTCGAGTTCGGCTTGACAAACTTTATACAAAGTCTAAAATGTATTAAACTAATAAAAATAAACAAAAATGTCCTACTTTACACTCCCGCTTGCATTTGTCAATCTCTTCAAATTTGTGTGTCAGTTCTGATAATTTTAATAAATTATCATCGTTTAAGAATTTTCCACATGCTTTCTTGACATGATGTTCGAGCAATTCAACTTCTGTTTGATATTCCAACTCCAAATTTTTAAAATTTTTCTCAATTTCATTAATTTGAGATTGGGTGTCATGTTCTACAATGTTAACTTTATCATTTTTGAATGTTTCAGTATTTAAAGCTTCAGATATTTTAGCAAGTTGTTCATCTTTGTAATTATTGACAATTCTACGATAAATTTTGTAATTTGGATGAATTTCATAAACAACATTTGTAATGGTATTTTTATACACAACCTCGCCTTTGAATATCTATTTTAATTGAATTTTTAAATAATGTTACTAATAATTACCTCATATGAATAGTTTAATTCTAATTCTTTATTGAAACCGCTGTATGCAATATTTAGTAAAACTATGTCATTGCTGTTAATATCTACACCAATAGCTTTAGCATATTTTTGAAAAGCTTGACTTGGAGTTTCATTAGTCATATTAGGCTGCACAATAAATAATTATAAAACTGAATATTTAAACAATTTACTGAAAAAGAAATTTTTAAAAAATGCAATTCAAGGACATTAAAATTGTTAAATATTTAACTGTTAAAAAATTTGCGTACTAAAAATTTTAAAGTCAATTAAAATATAAAGCTAATCCTCAAATAAAGAAATTACCTAATTTCAAAAAATTTGTAGTATTTCTTAATTTAAAATTGCTCGTCTATCGTGTGGATTGTAAAAGACCTATCCCTTGGCTCTAAAGTATAGTCGCTTAACAAGACCAACAAAACATTCGATTTAAACACCCCGCCGTACAACACATTGTTTAATTTGGACGACCCCAGAGTGAATAGACCAATGGAGGCAATCAACGTGGTAGTCCGCGCCAATTATGGACCGGAAGAGGAAGACGTGCGAATGAAGAACCAAACGTCTACCGCGAGCATCCATACGCTCGGGGACCATCACGAGCCAGCTATAACCGGCAACATTGAACCGTCAAATCCGTTACCATGATTTTTTTTCTTGTGTGCATTCAAAAATAAATGTTTAGTTAGATTATTTCTAGTTATAGCATTATTTAAAAAATGATTTAATTAAAAATGGAAAGTATCAACTATAATCTGACGCGATAAGACATAAGCCCGCTGTACATTTAAGTAACTTCTATTATCGGCGAGATTAATTTTCCTTTATTGTAGACATGAATTCCCACCATATCTTGCAACACGAATTGGCAAAGGCCCAGATGACAATCAAAGATTTCCACCGACAAATCTTGCAGTTGACGACAGAAGTTCAGCTGACAAAAAGTACCTGGATGGAACCAAACAAGGCCAAGCACCTGTATCAAAAATTAGGGGTTGGGCTGAGGAAAAGCAGCTCAACCAAAGTCTGAAGACGCAACTCAAGGGCTTGGAGGTGGCGCTGTCTGCATGTCAAGAAGGAGCAGCAGTGACCTAACCCCTGGTTTTTTGCCCCGTCCCAACTAGCTTATCGTGAGGCTAATTCCACTTCGAAGCCGGCAGCCAAGCTAGCTAAACACCGTCCCGGTAGAGCTGAACGGGCCAAACGACGAGCCATTCAGGTAAAAGACTCAAAGGCGTAAGATGTGTATTAAATGTTTTACCAAATAAAAATTTGTTGAATATCATATTTGATTTGTTGATTCGGTTGGAATTGAATTAAATTCGCGCACATGTCGTCAATCAGTCACGAGCCAGAGACACGAATACAACCGTCTATCATCAGTAGGGGACGGGAAGGACAAATCGCACGTAAACCTTCTAACGGTAGTGCGTTGGACCCAGTTTGAGGTCGGGCCAGAGCAGTTTCCACGTGGCGCTCACCTTTGGTGACTTCAAAACCAATGGTTACATTTCCAACGTTGCCTAGCAACGGGTAACCACTGGGGATAGGAAGAAAAATTTTCATCTGGGGTCAAGGTTGTCGAAGACCATGACCCCACAAACTGATTGTACAGTATTTAAATTCAAACCAAATGAACAAACCTCAAGGACCATTAGATAACAACCAACCGTTCTTATCAACCATCACCGTAGGAACACAGCATCATGTATGTTGGTCGTTGACAGGGAGCCGGTGGAAACGAATCTACAGTATTATTTAAAATAAACCAGTAGACCTAAGAGAAGTTCGGTCAGATCCACACTTCACCAGAAATTGGTAACTCAAATTAATGAATGCGTACGCTGATTGTTGTTTTGAAGAGTCTATTTCTATTATAGAGGTCGTACCTCTAAATTTTAGTAAATTAAATGGATCTTTATTAAAGAAATTACCTGGATTGGTTAAAGTTGAGGTTATATCTTTAATTTTGGTAAATTAAATGAATCCTTAGTAAAAAAATTAATTTAATTAATTAAAGCAGAGGCTGTCTTTAAATTTTAGTAAATTACATTAAATAAATCTTTATTAAAGAAATTACTTGAGTTAATTAAAGTTGATATTAAATAAAATACATCTGATTCAATTATAATTTTTTTGTTAGGTAAAAGATGGAATTACGTAAGGTCGATACTAAATGAAGTCCTTACGAATTAATTACATTTTTACTAAAAGTGATGTGGATTTGACTGAATCTCACGTTAACTAGAAATTTGGAGAACTAACCAAATATTTTACAAATGACACATCGGTCTTCAGAATTCCTACAAATCGGAATTTACTTAAAGTGTTCATATTGAATACTCAGTTGATTTTGACAGTAGTCATAGAAACAAATTCACTAGTAAAAACAATAAATTCATTATTTTATAGTACATTACTTTATGTTATGAACTAAACTAGAAATTAAATTAAAATTTCATTATTTTACTTTATATTATTTTATTTCATGAATTAAATTGGAAGTTCATCATTTTATTCCCTTGTATTTTATAAACCAAATTAGAAATTTATTATCTTCTATTATTTTATTTTTATTCCATCAACTAAATTAGAAAATTAGTTAGTGTATTTTATTTCATAAACTAGATTAGAAATTAGTTATGCTACTGATTTTCGTTAGCTTATTTCGACAACTACCTTAAGGATTTATTATTTTATTTTATTCTTATTTCATAAACAGAATTATAAATGTCGACAATCGATAGTAAAAGAACCATCATTAGAAATCTTTGCGAATACTAAGTCAGATATGAGTTATAGATTTGATAACTAATAATTAGAGACACAAACTGAATTAAAGCTAACTAGCAGCGACGATGTATTCAGGGAAAGACCTCATAGAACCGTGCCCAAATTAAACTCCTTAAACTCTGTCAATGAGCTGCGTGTCCAGAATTTTCAACATTACATAAACCGGCCGCAACCAAACTAGTGGTGGGTTACTGGGTATTATGGTTTGTTTTAATCTCACTGTGGTTGCCCAGGTAACGCCCTATAAATATTTTCTTTGCTGCCACTCGACACACGTTGCTATGCAACGTTGGAACTGTGCTCGAGCGGGTAGGTCGTTCGCAAAAAGTGAGCGTTATTAATAATGCTTTAATTGCTCGAACGATCTCTGGGTCTAACGAGCTGTCGTTAGAAGACTTGCGCTCGCTTTAGATTATTAGGTCCCCTTTATGTCGTAGGTTTTTGTCAATCGTATTCCCTGAGTTCTTTAGTCAACGATAGAGAAAAAAAATATTAATGAATATATATTAAAATAAAACTAGTAGATACATGTTTTGTACAAGAAGTGAAGCAATTTCAGTTCATTGGCTGCGTGGTGTTTAGCAGTCGCGCGGCTCGGCATTTGGCCCGCTCCTTGCGTCCAGGACGATAACTGTTCCTTGTTGTTGTTGTGGTTGAAGTTGTGGTCGTTGTTGAAGTTGCCGCCGTCTCTCGGTAGGCTAATTGGGCGGGGGCAAAGACGAGGGGATAAGTTACAGCTGCCCCTTCTTGACAGGCGGACAGTGCAACCTCCAGTCCCCTTATTTGTGTTTTTAAGCTTTGGGTTAGTTGTTTCGCTTCTGCCCATCCCTTTTGGGCTGTTGTAAGCCTTTGGTATATTGATTTGGTCTTCTTTGGGTCCACCCATGTGGCTTTTGTCTGCTGAATCTCGCGGGATAGTTGAACAATCTGGTCGTAAAGATTTTCATTGGTTTTCTTTGCGTGGGTTAGTTCTGTTTGTAACATTTGCAGGGGTTCCATTTCTGCAATAATGAACATCAAAGGTTTTGTTACCAAATCCAAAATTATTAAACGTACAGTTGATTTAAACATAATTTTACGAAGTTATACTAGGCAATGAGTAAAAACGGAAATCTCAAATAACAAATTATTTATTATGACATTCAGTAAAGGTCCATAACCTGCAGCTCAGCGAGATCAGGGCTCTTCGAACAATTTCTTTACCCCTTCTTCCGCTGAGTAGCCCGGGTGTATGAAGACGGGCCGTTTCGTGTTGCGTACAGGTCTGGAGCTGGGAGGCGACATGTCATTACAGAAATCCGCAATCCTTCCGGCCGCGATGTCGTCTTCTACATTGGCCAGGCATTGTCTGGCCCTGACCACCTGTAAATCGACCGGCCGTTGATGTTACTCAAGGCGTGTGAGAAGATAACGGGCATGATCCCGAATCTCTTGGGCCGGATACTGATCGCCATTTTGTCCGTTCGGCATACGTGTTTTTTCGTTCATTCCTAATAATTGCTGGATGGTCTGTCGAGGCCCTCTGGGTTGGGGCTCCTCGCCGCCTCTCGCTCGCCAGGCTTTTCGCCACTCATCAGCCATGTGTGTGGGAACACGAATGATGGCTCCCGATTTTTCTGAAATAAAACGTAATCAATAGGCTTGTCATCTCCCCTGGAGAAAATAATCTTGAAGAAAGCAAAAATCTTCTTATTATAGTTCCAAAAATACTATTGCAAACCATTATGAAAACTTTACATACTGACTCCTAGCGTAGGCCTATCTCTTCAATAACAACATTCGGGGGACGCAATTAGAGTGTCCTAATAGTATCATGCCGATTACTTATGTGTGCCCCCTAAATTACAAATTTTCCACGCAATATCAATAATCTAGAATGGATAAACTTATTCGTGATGAATCCTTCCGTTTCATTTCATATCACATATTTATTTCTACTATTATTTAACAAAAATAAAATATCACTTTGTTGTATTATATTAAAATTTTACATATTTGGTTGTTTGATTAGCGAAGGTTGAAATTTTAAAATAACATTCTAGAACTAGGGGATTAAACGAGAAGAAAATCAACCAAAAAAAATAGGTATATTATTGTCTTAGATTTTAAATGGTTGACACAAGATGTTTTACAAAAATCGAATATGAATATCCCTATATGATTTAAGCAACGGCTTTCGATCTTTAAAGTTCCCAATGCTCTTTGATTCTAAATAAACATCCCTACAGTTCGCAACTACTATACATATCTTCCGCTGCGCAGTTAAGCCTACAAAATCTTTTGAATAACGTTCATGTACCATACAGAAATTTATTTATTTTAGTAAATAAATTTAATTTATTGTTTATTTAATTGAAAAATGCAATTTATTGTATTAGTATAGAAACCGAAATTATAAATTTAAATAAAGTAATGTGTTGGCGAATAGGGTGGATTTTTATTTATTTTTTCTAGGGTTTTTTGTGCATCTAACCCCTAAACGCCAGCAAGATTATTATTCTATCCCTCCTATGTACCCATGGTGATTTCCATGTTGGTAATGTACATAGAGGTTGAAAATTCATGAGCAGGTGAGCTCCATTACTAGAACTACTCCTCATGATATTTTCTCTTTCGGGTTCTGGACTGCCGATGGAATGTCTTAGGTCTTTCTCTTTCTATATCCTGGTCCTTACTCGTCTATTCCTACAATTTCCATACTTATTCATCTTTACCCATTATTTATAAAAATATCCTTCAAAAATTTGGGCAGCGTTCATCCCTTATTTTTTGGTAAATTTCCCGTTTCATTTGTTTAATCTCGGTATCGACTACATTTGTCCTAGTTTACCTTTATCTTTCCTTATATTAAAAATTTGATCAACAATTCCTTAATTCCCGGTACGTTTCCCATGATTTTAAGTAATTACAACCCTCTGCGATCACTTCAATAAACGCTATTCTCTTCTGTCAGGTTATATCATTCAACTATTGGGAAAATATTTTCAAATTTACCTTCCTATTCTATCCTATCCTTTCTTACTTGATTTTTAATTAATTTTCCGTAATTTTTTTAAATTTTCCCTACAAAACTTTATTCCGCTTAACTAAAGTCGCACTTCCCGAATTTTATTTCCTACGGAGCGTCCACTTTTCAGCAGTCACTTCGAGTATACAACGACGCCCTGCGTAGCGGTCCTGTGCATAACGCCAGACCCGACTGCGGACTGCCGAGGGGTTCACGAGGCATGACCCACGAGCTCAACTAAGGGTTTTCACCCACTAGCCGGCACGAGATCCGTCCCATGAACCGTCCATTGAAATACTTATTATAAATAAGATTTTAGGGGGACTTGTCAGTGGCATCAAAAGATTCCACGACCATCCAGAATAAAATCAAAGTAACAAGACTTCGAAATATATATTTACACAAAAAATAACAGTACTTACAATCCACAGTCATGCAATCAGATTTGAAAAATTGGCATACAAAATTTGGTCTAAGAATGATTCACTGCTAGTCTAAAAATGTCTAAACATTTTTCTAGTAGTCACCTGACTGAAAAAATGTCTAATACAGTCTAAAAATTGTGAAAATGACTGCTGTATATATAGTGTTTTTGTGCCTGTGTGCGACCAATGGGCGATTTTTCGCCATTTTTCGGGTTTTTTTTAATTATTTTATTAATTTCAAAATATTTTTGTAATTTTTTATATATTTTTCTTTATTTTTTGATATATTAATATTTTATTGTTGGATTTTATTTTTATTATTGTTTTCTTAAAATATTATTTTTAAACCCCAATATTTTGTTTTCTGGTCGCCTCTTCTGCCTGTGTTTTTTCTAAACCTTATTTTGCAAGGTTTTGGCAGTTTATTTTATTTTTCGTATGTTTCTTTCTGCAGCTGTAGGCTTTTTAATGATTTTAATTAATTATTTGTTTTTATTTAATTTTGTTATATTTTTAATTTGTTTTAATTAATATAATTAATATAATTAATATAATTAAAATAACATTCTAGAACTAGGGGATTAAACGAGAAGAAAATCAACCAAAAAAATAGGTATATTATTGTCTTAGATTTTAAATGGTTGACACAAGATGTTTTACAAAAATCGAATATGAATATCCCTATATTTTTATTTTATTTTTGATCTCTTCTTGCGGTGCGTGCTTATGTTACAGCAGCCATATTGACAATTTCCCAACGACATTAATTTTTTTGTTTTAACTTATACAATTTTCACATTTTTGTTTAAATTGGTTTTGTAATTTTGTTTTAATTTTGGCTCTGAGCCCAACAAATGTTACTATGATTATTTGTAAATGATTTGTATATAAGTATGAATTCTAAACAATCCAATATTGGTGAAGTTAAATTCGGAAATTGACTGTAATTTGCATCATACAATGGGGTTTCCCTGCTTCTTTTGAGCATAATGAATTCGCAGAAATTTTCATTTTCCTATCATCTCAAGCCTTTGAATATTAGTGTCAATTGGTTTAAGGGAAATATCTATCGTATTGTTGGGCCAGAACACAAACGGCCTTGTGAATGTTTAAATGAATCGGTAACACACATGCAAATATAACATGCAGCTTTAAATTCAAAACCTATGAAAACACCAATTAACCCTATCAAAATATGAGGAAAAAGACAATTACATATAAAATAATAAACATAAAAATAAATTAAAAAAAATAACAAAAAGCAACAAGATCCGCACGATATAAATATAAACATAACACGAAAAAAATTTGATAATTTAACAAAAATGAAAATTTCATGAAAATGAAATTAAAATCAAAGAATTTGAATTAGAAATAATTCAATAAAAATTTCAAATAAAAAAAAATTATCAAATGTAATTAAAAAATAATAAAAATTAAGATTAGAATACACTAGAAAATCCCAAGGTCGAATTTGTTTTACTAAATCAAAAAGAACACGCAAGGTTAGGGGCCAAAAAATAGGTATATATACCGATTCATTTTTACACAATTTGAATCTATTTTGAAAATCTATTTTAGGGTGACTTTTATTTTGGAACTCTCTCTCCGCGTCGCGTCCTTGCAATCTCGATGGAGCTCTGCTTGGATGTCGGCGTGGGGAGAGTAGTATTTTTTATGATTTGTCGTTGGAGCAAGTACTTATTATGTTGTTTTTTAATATTAATAAATTATTTATAATACCTAAAATTATTTTCTCTATAATTATTTTATTTAATGTCAAAATTTTTCCGGCCCACAGCCAAGACACATCACAAGTCATTTAAATCAGACATATTATTCAGATTCGTGTAAGTGCGTGGAATATCGCCGATGATCTGTGCCCGTGAAGACCCGGCGTGCGGAACGCAGGGTTGGAACGTCAATATTATCCCTATAGATGAAATGAGGAATAAGGAAGAAGTCTATTGGCTGCTTCCTCGTTTCTGTAAAATCGACCTAAACTCATACTACACACGGCTCAAAATCATCACACCGAGTAGTCCAGTGGGCACTCAGTAAATATAATGTAAACACAATATGCGCTTAAAGCTTATTAAAGGGGAATGGAACTGGGATTTTAAAAAATGGAAATTGTTCTTATAACTAATTTGGATTAACATTTTGAACAAAATCAAATTTACCATTCGAATAAATTAGTAAAGATCATGAAATAAATAATTCATTGATTTTAATTAAAGTAACTATTGCTTAAAGTAAAGAAAATTTAACTCATTAAATTATTATACCGTAAAGATAAGTATTTGAATAAAAATAAGTAGTTTACAAATTATAAATTACCAGTAAAATAATTATCGAGTAACAATGATTATCTTATTTATTAAATTCCATTAAATAAAATAGTTACTAAATAGAATCGATGCAATTTCTTGATCAACAAACAAAGTCTTCTTTGATGTAACTCCAGAATTAAAATCAATCAATGTGAAATTTTCGACTATCGTAAGTTCGTAGAGTGAAATAAAGAGAGTTGTGAGTGGAACCAAGTGATTCCCCGATGAACACCGAATCCCTTTGAATAAAAGTGTTTCAAATAAAAATCCAACTAATCCATTGAGTGAAAGAAGAACTTTGACTTGTTGATCAGGGAGTAGAGTCATTGATCGAATAAAATAGTTGACCAAATAAATTGAAAAATTGTATCATTTATCTAGCTAGATAAGCCATCGACTAAAAATTATAACAATTAACCAGTTTGAAATAAAATAATTTAAGGAGTTTTATTGATTAACAAAATAAAGATAAAGACAAGTAAATGAAAAAACCGTTGTTTAAAGATCACCTCTCGACGCGCAAAACATTAAAATTCATCATTTAGTTATATTGTAGTTCCGCATATCTCATATTGTATTTATGTCCTCGTAAGGTTTTGAAATAACATTGTGAAGGGTTAAATAAAGACCACCACTTATTTTTGTTTTCTCAAACTATTTCCAGTAAAATAGCTAGATAAACGATGGAAAGTTAAACGAGAGGGGACCAAATGATTAAAAGCGAGCATAAGTCTTCTATCGACAGCTCGTGAACCCGAGGGTTGTCCGAGCATCTATAGTACTAGCACATGGTACTCAATTTTTGCGGGCAATCCACCACTTGAACACATTACCAACGTTGCCTAGCAACGGGTGCCAAGTGGCAGTTAGCATCTTTTTGTATGGCGTTACGGGGGCAACCACGGAATAATTTAAACAAATAACGAAACCCTGTAACCCACCAAGACATTAGATGCTTAACCAATATACAACTACTAAAATTTATTCCGACGAATCTTCAGATGATTAAATCTACATCCACTGCGGAAAGTAACGCTGAGCATCCTATAACCATAGTAAATTCGCAGAAAAAAAAATTTAAAGAGCTAACCTTGATAGAAACCATCAAACTCACGGTAGGTAAAACCAAATTTTCAGCTGGCCATATAGCAGATCGTAAGATAGACTAAATAGTGTAGTAAATATCAGATAAACAGGATGTGTAAGATAAACTCACTAAGTCGAATAGCTACGCGAGAACATTGAACAATTGACCTTCGACAAATCAATAATCGGTCAAGTCACTGAATTAGCATTTCCGACCGGATACATTATCGACCCATTATCAAATACCATACTGTAAATAATCAAACATAATATTCATCTGATCTAAATAATATTCTAGAAAAATCAATGGAATTTTCGCGTGAATCGACAACGAAATCCAGAATGCCTTCAAGTGGAGAAAGGTCAGGGGAAATGGCTCCTACATCTAATGGTAATTTATTACAACATTGTTTATTCCCATTTGATTATTATTGAATAAATTTATAAATACTCTTAAATGAATTTGTTTTTGATAAAATCCCCAGATAGCGTTGATTATGATATTCCTTGAATGATTTTATCTATTCGCACTTTGTTGTTATTAACTAATTTCAAAATCAATTTTAGCGTCGCTATGATCAAATTATTAAATGATTTCGAGGATAATATATTGAAACGATTTTGTTTGAAGATAATATCGTATATTATAATGCGTAAACACCCATAATCTATTGTTAACGTAAAGCATCAACATTATCCCACGGCTCCGAGCAACAAGTAAGAGTAGCACTAAGAGGATGTATTCAGGGCAAGCAATATTAAGATGGGGATTGGTTGATGTTGACACGAGTTTAATAGGATCGAATAGGATCATCCTTAAATTAATTTCGTCAGTTACACTTAATTGGCAAGCTTAGTCAACGAGCCGTAAGACAATGCCACTTACTCGCAAATCAATTCTCAAGCCGTTGGCCGATTGAGAGCTGGAAAACACTAGACCACGACTAAACGGTTGTTTGAACCTATACAACTTTGATACAAGGACGGGAAACGAGCTAGAAAACACCATAGTAGGAGAAGTGTTGGAAGTAACGATTAACGGACTGATAGACGTGGCGAATTGTGACGACGCCTCGCACGAGAACAACAATTGATGATATTTTGTTTAGCCACCAACGCCACGATTTCCCTTGCTGATCGCTGGAGATGGGCCCAGAACCGCCAGGAAAGATGCCCGGATTTCCCACCATCGAGATTTCTCGATCGGGATAACCTGGGTGGATGGACGTACACTCAATGGACCCCGTCAATTGAAATCCATCAACAGGCCCGGCAACAATTGGAGAGTTTAGTGGCGCAACAACGCGATCTAAATGAGCAGGTGACCCGAGCTCGCCAGCATCTGGCGAACGTAGAGGAGGATTTGCGGGGGAGTCGGATCACCGACTCCTATTGGCATCCTTGCCAGATCCCCTCGAGCAAGGCGGCCCAGTCCCGCAACACTAGAAAGCCAGTGATGTCAATCGCGGGCTACACCCCCGAAGAGTGGGTGGCAAGCCGATTCCCCTGAGGAAACTCAAATCGTCCTTTTCATTAATTTGTGAGAATTTACGTATCAACTTGAGATTCTGCTGTTACTTATTCATAAATGTTTAAAAATAATTCACAAATTATGGTTACTTATTTTCTTTGAGGAAAGGCTTCTCTGACGAATTTTGTTTAATACCATGCCAAAATGACGTAATCGCACTCCGATCTTGAATTGCTCTGCTTAATCTTATTTTTATATTAGCTATGGAAATTACTCAGGTGTTGCAACAGGAATTATCCGAGCACAGCAAGACAACCAATCACTCTATCGACAAGTCCTACAACTCACGAAGGAGGTGCAGCAGGTAAAAGCTACCTGGGTGGACCCAGCCAGGCTAAAGACAACCTACCAACGCCTAACAGCAGCTCAAAGGGGCTGGGTAGAGGAACGTCAGCTTAATCAAAGCTTACGCACCCAAATCAGAGGATTGGAAGTCGCCCTGGCAGTCTGTCGGGAGGGGAGGGGCAGTAACATACCCACTCGTCTTCGCCCCGTCCCAGATGCCACACAAAGATCCGCAAGCTACAAACCAGTCCGCCACTCCATCCATAAATCGTCGGCCGGGACGCAAGGAGCGTGCCCGACGTCGAGCAACACAACTCCAACCCCATTAACTCATAAATATTACGTGTTTTTGTTGATTTGAATAGAGCAGTCGTATTCATAGTCAATTTGTTTCTTAGACACATTGTATGCCAGCGTTATCATAAACATTTGCATCACGTCTCCGAACCTTCGTCTCATTTTCCACAGCCAAATAAGAATCTAAATCTTGAATTTCTACAAGGGACAGAGCAAAGCGAGCATAGGTCTTCTATCGACAGCTCGTGAACCCGAGGGTTGTCCGAGCAATTTCAGCACTAGCGATAATACTCAATTTTTGCGGACAATCCACCACTTGAACACATTACCAACGTTGCCTAGCAACGGGTGCCAAGTGGCAGTTAGCATCATTTTGTATGGCGTTATTGGGGCAACCACAGGATAATTCAAACAAATAACGAAACCCTGTAACCCACCACTAGTCAGCTATTAGAAATTGCATTGAATATTCCTAAAAACTAAATTTTATTCCTTCGTCTAAAAAACACATTAGGTTTCATTCAATCAACTACAAGTCAACGCCATTACAATTTTGCTTATATACATTTGGTGGCAGAGATGAAATAAATTGCTATATATTTTTATATATTTAATAAGATATTTAATATGTTCTGGTGACGGAAAGATGTATGTAAATACCAAAAGTTCTTATTTTCGAGCCTGGTAAGTATCAGTTTAAATCTCTATTTTATTTAGTCACCCGAAAATCAAAAAACTTATATATCGTTTTTAAATTATCACTTTTTATTGAAATAATTAACAACCAAAATACCATATTAACTTTGTATAAGTCCGATTCTGTATAAAATGACCCTATTTTTGTGTTTATATATTCATTTAGGCATATTACCAATTTTTTGAGCTAGAACCCATAATTAATTAAATAATTAAATCAAAATAATTAAATTGAAAAGAATAGTCTACAGCTGCAAATATTAATATAACAATAAAACAAAAGCTGTTGAACATCGAAAAAAAAGGTCAGAAAAAACATACTCGTAAAAACGTTCATTCAGAAACTCAAATTGGCGGAAAAGTACAAAAATGGCCATAATTACGAAATTAATGAGTAACTTTGACGAAATTTTGTAATAAGTAAAAGGATGTCAAATAAAATTAATGAGAATTTATAATTAAAAACCATAAAAATGGCCGAAAAAGCCAAATAAAATCTGATTGGCCACACCCAAAAAAAGTAACATACAAGCAGCAGTTAAATTCATAACTTTAAAACTTTTTCTTACATTTAAAAAAGCACTTTTTGCTTTTGAAATTTTAAATATTTCATTCACTTAATAATCATTTAAGTGATTCTGTCTTTATTTGGATGTTCAAGAAGCTTGGTTTTTTTTCGACAAATCTTTCTTAAAATAAAGTTAATGTTTACGAGATTTACAGGCCCGGGTGTAGCGGCAAATAGGACAACTGTTTCTTTAGTGAATGCTGAGAAGTTCAGGCATAAATGCGTTTAATTACAAGGCATTCAAGCGGCGTGGTGAACTGCAACGTTGATCGTGTATAGCACGAATCTAAAATCATGGTAAATTTCAACACAGGTAGGAAACAATTTGAGGGTGCATTTTTCAATAAATCCTGTTAAGATTATGAAATTAGTCGAATGAAGGGAAAGTTAGGATTGAACAAATCACAAAGACCTTAGTCATAAGTTATGCCAAAAAACTCGATAGTTAAAATGATGTGGTGCTGAATTGATCGCAATAGGCAGTAATTATTTTCTTAAGTTTTACTTCAACCGAGGTGACTGAGGAAGATTTCACAATTCCACGCACCTCAAACATTTTCACATGAACCAAATTATTCAAACCAGCTGTATCGAAGTACTTGTGGGTAATCAGAGGTATACACGGTACAGCTGATCACGAGTAGATATAATGAGACCGCCAACATATGCAAATCACTTAACACAAAATCGATAGTACTAATTATGCAAAATGAATGTTCAGTAAAAAAACCACCCAGTAGTACAATGTGAGACATGAACAAGAAAGATTCAATCAAAAACACAAATTACTGATAATCGACCTACAACAATTAAAACGTTTTACTCACCAAGCTGATTAATTAGACCTACGAAATCGTTTGTATCGTGAAATTTTCATGACTGTTTCAGTATGAAACTTGACTGAATACAAAGAAGAGCTTCCACCGTGAGTAAATAGTCATCTTTGACTCATTTAAGTCATCTGACAGCACTGAAAATTTTTCTCATTCTTCTTTCTCTCAATGAACCTACACCAACCACAATCTCTCCTTGGTACATATATTCATTCACACTAAATAAGCTAGCTATAAACTTACGGTGACACTATCCTGAAAAGAAATAATGTATCAATCGATACCAATTCCATAATTTTATAAAAATGACCAAGTCCAAATACTCCAAATGAAATATGCCGGATTGTAATTATTATACTATACATATTCAATGCATAAATAGATATTTTAAATTGACTAAATCAGTAAGTTTTGAATTAAAAATATTATAAATCCATCGTCATTGCATTTTTTACTCCTTTATCTATAAAGATTGAACAGAATTATACTGCTACTAGTATTAATAAGTTAGCATTTTTAACTACATTGAATGCTTTTGGAACCAATGTGAAATTTACATTTTAATAAAAATAATTAATTTATTCACTCTAAATATGATTTATTTAAACCTTTCAACAATGACAGCTTTAATTGAATGGATTAAAGATCTAGTATTACTATGTAAATATACTAGTAAATCTCATTTTTAAATTTAACCAAATTACCACCATTCATGAATTAACTAATGCAAAATTAGAACTAAAAAAACTTACTATGCTGGATTTGGACAAGTTTCCTGAATAAATAGCAGTTTACTTCTCAAATTTGAAAGTTTTTCAAAAAATATATAAAATCTAAATACCATTTTGTATTTAATTCAAATATATATATTATTAAAACAAATGAAAACTAAAATTTTTAAACTCTAGTTTCTCATTTAAAGTTGTTTATTAGTAAATTTATTATTGTATTAGCAAAAATTTTTCTATGATGTCATATGCACAGTTATTAGCTACCGGATATACTCGTGTCGATAAATTTTGATAAGAATTTAAGGACTTTTTTTCATTCGATTTATACACGGGTATATATTTGCTTTTAATCAAATTATTTACTTTCAATTAAAATTTTTTTACTTATAAACGGGTTTCCAATTTTGGACTAAAACACTCTTTGAATTTACAATTCGACTTATACACGAGTATATACGGTAATCTTATTTATAATTATAACTTTTAAACTAATTATAACCTTTTCTTTTTTATTTACTGTGTAATTGCTTATACTTTTGCATTATTTGGATAGTCATTAAATCCAATGATTTCGTTCTTTTTCTAAAATATTTTTATTTAATACAAATATGCATTAGGGTGATGATTATTTCACAACCATAGTTTGGCACATTGTCAGAGGATGAACTTTAGTCCATTAATTACGAAAATGCTTATTTTTAGCATTAAATTGAAAAAAAAATATCCCTCACAAAATCAAAATTTATAATTTTGTAATTTTCCTACTGAAAAAGACGCATTTATCGTACACTTTACTTACAAAGTCGCCTTATTATCATTCGCTAACAAAATAAATATACACTATTCATGCAAACTTTTTTATTTTACTATTCACACTAACAAGTGATCATCGTTTGTTAATAGAAATATTTCACATAGTTCAAAGTTTTTACACTTTGGAAATATGTCATTCAATGATTTAATTTCGCGTTCAGCACATTGATTATTTCTCTCAAATCCATAAATATCAAAATCTTCTTTTACCAGTGTTTCTTGAAGCAGTCTTCAGCTTTAGGATGCTTTTGTAAAGCATTTAGTAAATATTGGGTACGTTTAGATATGAAGCAGCACTGATAGTGAAGTGGTCATTACGTGCTCTTGGAATCAGTATGAATGCCAAAATAAAATAAAAAATCAACATCTAGAAATCCATCACATATAATAAAATTTCAGCCTCCAGTACGATTCCAAAGCACTCTTTGAATACAAATATTACGAAACGAATCGAAAGCCTAATTATATTCTTCGCATGTTATACTAAATAGATTCAGATTTGTTCAACAAACATTATGTTGAGAATACCTAAAAATAAAATAAAAAGTGAATAAGCACAATTAATTTAATAAATAATTGGGGGGAAATGAGTGATAGGAAATGTGTGTTTTTCCACAATCCTGGGAAATAGAAACCATGGAAGAAATAACAAATAATAGAAAATAATCAGACAATTAAATAATTTAATATGTCATTGCTATTTTTAATTAAAAAGTACAAAACAAACAAGAAATGAAAAACAAAATTGAAAGTGAAGTGACATATCTTGACATTCTGGTCGAGATAAGGAAAATGGATTACATTGGAAGCCGGGAGATGGTGTCTTCGAAATATCGAATATCTAAACAGTTGTCAGAGATATTAGGAAAATTGAAGAGTACCAAATGCAGTTGGCGAGAAAAGATATTGAAATCGAAGTGTATATCACTAAGTAAGATTTGGTTAAAGAGTATAAAAAAGAAGCGAAACTGGAATCGGAGAGAGGAAATTGGACGAAGAATTGGAAAGGAGAAAATTACGGAAAATTATTGAAAGAGCAGTTGAAATCAAAGATAAAAGAAGTTTGAAGCAGAAATTAGACGATACGAGAAAAAAAATAATAAAGAAAGTTGGAAAGAGACAAATCCAAAATTCTGAAAAAGAAATAAAGTGAAATCAAAGCAATCAAAGTTATTGAATAAATTCAAGTCAAATCAAAGCAACTAAATCAGACGTATTGATCGCAGAATTCCGTCACAGTAGTCAAGTGATTGTGAAATCCATTAGCTCCGAAAAGTGTTATTCCTCTCAAAGGGTCGTAATAAGCACCAAGTTGTGACTGTAATAGATAAATCCCTGTGTCATTTTAAAGTGGAGATAAAGTGTGTTAATCAATAAAGTTTATATCGTTTGGAGTTCATTACTGTTGTTTAAAAGCACGCTTGGAGTCAGATTGACAATACATCTTATTTAAATTCACCGACTACCCCAACAATTATGACCCTGACCGCCTCAAAATAGGAGCATTTAAAAGGAAAACAATTATACTCAGAATTTATAATCACAATACTTTAACTCAAATTCAGTTTACAAGTTGTTTCTCTTTCGACTCTTTTTCAAGAAAGACCACTGGACACCAAATCAAAGGCTTCTGACACGGTTTGCTGACCGCCTACTTCTCTCATCTACCGACAAATCAGAGATAAAACATTCTAGTGCCGAAAGAAAAGATGCAGCCATTATTGAGTTCTTCCAAGAATGACAGTATTTACTGCATTTAGCACCATTGTTCAACATTTCAACAGGCCAAAAAGTAGTTTTCTTCTTGTTCAATCGCAGCAGTTGACTTACAATCAAGAACAAAAAAATTGCAAGATATAGAACGGAACTATCTAATCTCTGATATAATATTAGACACAAATCCGGCTTAGAAAACTCAACAGCAAATGCTCTTCTATTCTTGATTATGCTTCCCTTAGCTCTATACACAGAGAACTGTTTCTATCCTGGAATTAACATATTATAACACTACTGTAAAATGAAAAACTTCCTTATTCCATTCAGGATATAAAATAAATTAGAAATAACCGTAAGCCATGTAATTTGCATAAATCGCACATTTTTAGACCATTTCCAGGTTTATTCATTTTTTCAAAACATCCCTGGTTATGAGTGGATTTAATTGGCCACTGCCAAGCACCACAGAAAGTTGCTTTATGCTTATAGACAAATATTCGAGATACACATTTGCATTCACTTGCAGTAACATGGAAACGAATAGCATTATTCTATATTTATTTTCACTTTTAAATCTTTTTAAATTCCCATCCTGTATTCACAGATATAAAGGTATTCAATTTCAAAATAAATTATTTCTAAACTTCTTAAAAATTCACAAAGAGGTGAAATAAAAAACCTTATCTACATCATCAACAGGGAAGAGGAAATTGCAAAAGAATTTATGGAACAATCCTCTAAGCAACGAACTTCATACTTATGGAACATAAATCAGATAAAGGTGACTGGGAAAAGTCCTATACACCACACTCTAATACATTAGATTTGTTCTCAGCGTGTCAAAAAACTCTATTTCACATGACCGAATGTTCAACTTTCAAAGATTATTAATAGTAGGTCTCAACTTTTCAGAAAATTATTGGAAACAATTTCACCTTATTTATCCTGAATTCAACATAAGGATTGAAAAATAGACATCGTATCAATAAATAATCTTGCACTATAAGCCAAGTTGATGAACTCAATCTGAAACCGAAAATTTTATTCCTCTCAAAAATCAAACTCACCCACCTCTCGTAGGCATAAATAATAACCAGCTTAGTCCACAAACAGCAAACCGAGTTTCAAGTTACGGTTGTCAAATTAGGGTACCGTGCCATTTTATTTCTTAGCAGAGAAGAATGTCGTAAATGCTGTTTAAATATCTGAAATTTCATAATTTCAATTATTTAAAATTTATTTAACATAAGATTTTAATAATTTATTACTTATATATGTGTTTAATCCTATTATAAGATGTTTAAAAAATTTAAAATTATACTTTATTATTTATACATTAAATTTAGAAGTTAAAATTTTTAAAACTGGTAGAGGTTAAATTTACACGGTTAGAAACAAAAATGGTTGAAAGATAAAAACATATATTTACATTAACACGATTTTTAAACATCTTTAAAATTATTCCCAATCAGAATTATCAGTTCATTAAACATTTAGAACTTGGGCCACATCCAAAAACTCGTACAGATATCTGGCCAGATATACATTGGTCCACATTGATTCCTCAGCTTAATGTTGACTCAATATTTTGCGCTTAGATGCTGGTTCATCCGGAGAAACAAAATTTAAAGAATACATAACTAAATCATGTATGTAAATGCCAGATTCCTGTATTGACAGATATGCGGACAACCACTGCTAATAAGCCTTGTTCCTGATAGTATTCGCCTGTTGATGATGCCCAATTATGTTTCTGGTTTCTTACTTAGAATAACCTTCAAAAACATTTCTTAGAACCTCATTCATATGCCCCAAACACCGATTTATGTGAGCCTAAGCGACTTCAATTATATTTTCGCTCCAAAAAGCAAGATTCATCAATTTCCAATTCCAAAGAATTTCCGGGTTCATCATTACCTCCGATAGTATCGTTTATGTCTGCCAAACCCAATGCATAAGATCCTCGAAGATTTTTGCATTTTACGAATAGAGTGTTTTTATTATTTCTGAAGTCGTTAGAAATTTTGTTCTGCTAAATGTTTTTGACCAAAAGAATATTGCTAATATTTGTTGTCGAAGCGGTAGTTTGCTCTCAAAAATAAATTGAAGAATGCCAGACTGAAATTTTTTTTGGACAAGGAAAACGCAACGAAAGGCAATACCAAACAAAACTATCAACTTTAGATCCACTTCATATTAATATCATATGTGCAAATTAAACACTACATTGTATTCTGGATGAGGCAGTGACTGGTACACCATTCCAAAATTTATATATTATATATATATATATATAGTCAGAAAAATATAGAATTAAAGGTATTCAAAATACATTTTATACAGCGACGGTAGATTCGTAACACTTATTATGGGAGAATAAATTTATGTTTAAACCAAGCTTTTCAAGTTTCCTTTAACGCTTTTAATTACAATTGAAAAATAAGAATTTAAACAACTCTACTCGGCCACAGGGGCGGATTACAGGTTGAACACTCAGAGAGCCCACCGAGGGTATCAAAAATAATTAATTTCATTTTCTAATATAAAATTGTAACCAAATTGAAGAAAAAATGAAAAAATGGCACAATCATGAAATTTGTTAATGTTTAAATTTAAATGTTTCCTTTTTATTAAAATAGCAAATGTTTAACTAATATTAAGTGAAACTTTTATTATCTCTGATTTTTCATTTAAAAAAAAGAATTTATTTTAAAAATGGATTTAAAGATTTAAGTTTATTTCAAGTCTTTATAAAAAATCTATTTATTTACGCTTTTTTGAATCTGTGAAAGTTTTTCCCAAATTACAAATGGCTGACTTTAAAAAATAATAAAATTGCGCCGGAGTTCCATTTGTAGTTTAGCCTTGTGGTTCACTATGCATGTTCACCCGCCTATGCTCGGCCATACAAAGGTGAAATTATAAATTAAATTTATAACAATTTATAATATGATTATTAACGAAATAAATTCATATGAATTAATGTTTTCAATATATTATATAAAAATTACTTCTTGTTTTAATTATCCAAGAAAAAATAAGCATTTTTTGAGATTTCTATCAAAAACCTAAATACTATATTAAAATGATTTATAACAAACAATTGTATTTTTTTATCAACATTTTTGTATTTATATGATTACTTTGTATCTTTTTTCATTTGATAAGAATTTTGTTATAGGAAGCGGCGAAAGAAATTGTAATTAAAAAATGTTGTATAAACTATTTCACCAAGTAAAAAAAAATTGTGATTATAAAAAAATAATTTGTTATCAACCTATATAAATAAAATTAAATTAAAGAATTCATTAAATTATGATAAACTATCTCATTTGTTTCATATTATTTATCAAGCTAATTATAGGTAAGTAACAAGTTCACTACAAATTATGATAAAATTAAAATTAAAATTTTATTTTATTAATTAATTTTCAAATATTAGAAATGATTTCTGCCGGTGATCCAAGTTACGACGGGGTGATGAATTATTTAGGTTACTTATTTTACGTTTTATTTTTTGAAATTTACATTAAATATAAATTAATAAAATTATTAAATTTAGAGCATATTTTATATTTTTTGAGAATTTAAAATATTTTATAAAAATATCTAATAATACCATATTTTAATTTTTATATTATAATATTTATTTGAACATATTAAATTTAAATCCATTATTTAAGATTGTGTCAGCTTTCGAGAGTAAATTAAGGTGAAAAGAGATTCCAGAGCGACAAGCATATCTGCAATAAAAAATTATATCAATTAAACAAATTTGATTTTTAAAACCTTTTAAAAAAACCTGTTTTCTAGAGTCTTAAATTATTATTAATTATTAAAATATTAGAATTTTTTCCGTGACACACTTGCAAGGTTTTCACAGCCCAGAGTTTGACAATAAACTAAATTTTAAATAGGTAACATTTAATAGAGTTAAAGGTTTTAGTAACAATCTATTTCATTTACATTTCTTGTTTTAATGAAGTGATAACAATTAGTAACAGAAAAGTTAAATGTTTGTGTTGTGTATAATTCAAAATGAAAATAAATATAATATCACAAAAGAAAAAATGTGCCAAATAAAAGATTTTACTAAGAAACCATTTTAAAGTTATCTTCATCTTCTTCAATTTCGTCAAACTATTATTTTTCTAAAAATACAATAAGCTGTTCTTATCAAGGAAAAATATTTTCATTTTTACTCTGAAAACTTGTGTTGCAACGGCCCCAGGTCTTCCAGTTTAGAATTCCAAAAGACTTTATATTTACAATTACAGTTTGCATTTTTTTTTCAATATTTGAATATTATTTTATTTTCTGTGACTTAAGTTACAAAATTACTGACTAAAAATCGTAATAAAAGTAAATTGTACATTATTTTACAATATTTCTAAGTACAGTCAGTTTATTCAGAGAATTTTGTATTAGTACTGGGGAGGGGTGAGATTCATTATAGGCAAAATTAAATTAATTATCATTTAAATCAAAAATTAAAAACAAAATTCTACCGGATACATTTTACAGATCTACAGAGAATAAAAGTTTTAACATTAAGTGAAGTTTACAAAGATCGAAACCCAAGGGTAACTTCACATCCTCTCATAATAGTGAACTCCATTACAGTTACACCATATGTGTTTAGTATGGCTCTTTTGAGAGTAAAAAGGTTGTTAGAGAAATTAATAAAGCTAAGCATTTTTCATTCCACGTAACTGTAAATAATCTCTTTCTAATCATCCGAAAAATCTAAAAAAATAATTCTTTTTTTGTTGTGCATCAATTTTTAATTTGAAATTGAAATTTGACTAAATAAGTTTATTTCAATGAAATTATGCGGTGCCTCATCTTGATATATTGAAATTAACCTTAACCCTTCGATGTGAGAGTTACAAGTTTCACTTTCTATGGGGGTTGCGGGAGGATAAAATTAAACGAATACTTTGAAATATATGAAACATTGTTTATTAATAACAGTTTATTTTTGTTAAAGTTTATTTTAGGTTTAATGTGGTGCCTTTTAAAATCAAAAATTAGCTAATTTGGACAGATAGATTAAATATAAAATTAGCAGAAATTGTTAAGTTTTTTCCACTAACCCGTAAAGCGCCTATTGTTCGGATAAATGAAGAACTTTCTTTGAATATTTTATTACACTAACAACTTTATAATAAATTTTATTGTTTGTTTATTAAATAGTTTCAAATATTTTATCATGACGGACAGGTAGACTGCCACTTCAACAGAGTGCCAAACCTTGAGACTAAACTAAAATGCAAAATTCATTATTCGTTTATTCAATTTTTTATTGCGATTCCGATTATCACATTTTATTTACAAGTAAAATATTATTTCTTATAAGTTATAAGCAATGTAATACAGGTAACCCTCGATTAACACGATAGTTTGGTTCCAAGAATACTCCGTGCTAATTAAAATCGTGTTAATCGAGACTAACAATTAATACAATTCATGGGGTTTGGTTCCAAAAAATTTAAAAAATAATTTATGTTTTTGATAGTTTTTATTATTTTCATGCATCCAGTACAAAAAAAGAAGATTGAAATACAAATAGACTTGAAATCAAAATTTAACAAAGAATAGTAAAATAAATTAATTCATTTTGCATAAATATCAAAAAAAATATGGCATAATTTAAATTGACCATAGATAAGGTTAACAAATTCCATCATAATCACTTTCAACTTCATCATCATTCTCAAAATCTCTTAAAAAATGTGTAATGTGTGGCTGATTCATTTTTACTGGTGCTTCTTCATCACTTGAATAATTTTCTGACACTTCATTAGTCGCTTGTGGTTTCTGGATTATGGTTATAAAATCAGTGAGAAGAGCCTGTTTTTGATTTTTTAAAGTTCTTTCTCGACTTCTCGGTAAGGAGCTAAGCATTTTTCTATCTCGCGTTGAATTTTCAGGCTACGGTCCATTGACGGATCATTGTCAAGGAAATGGTTTTCTAATTTTTTAGCCATCTCAAATCCTTCTCTTAATGATTTGAGTGTGAAGTTTGCTCTGCGGCATCACTCTCAGTATCAGTGTCTGTGATTGGTAAATCCGTATAAGTTTCGTTGACCATCGCCACTAACTCCTCTTCTCCCAAATTTGGTTCGACTAGGAATTCTTTCACATCCTGAATGGCCAAATCTTCAAATCCTTCTCCGCCTAAGGAATGAGCTAAATCGACAATAGCACGATATTCATCCACCACTGGTTGAATTCTATTATTAAGTAGAACCACTTCAGGCCATATAGGTTTCCAGCTACCGTTTAATGTGGAAGGTCGTAATTCTTCTACAGCCAAAGCAACTATTTTTACACAGTCCAAAATTGTAAAGTTCTTCCATACTTGACTGACGGTTAAGCTAGAATCTGAGTCCATTTCATCTAAAATTTTTTTAAACGTTTGCCTGATGTAGTATGCCTTAAATATTGATATAACACCCTGATCTAAGGGTTGGATTAAAGACGTTGTGTTAGATGGCAAGAAAACGACCTTGACATTAGGATGACTTAGCTCTTGAGGATGTCCAGTAGCATTTTCCAATAACAATAACCTTAAAATTAAGATTTTTCCAAAGTATGTACTTCTCTACTTCAGAAACAAAGCAATTCAGAAACCAGTCCTTAAATAAGCTAGCAGTTATCCAAGCTTTTTTATTTGAACGCCAATGCACGAGTAATTTTGTTTTGTCAAGAGATTTCATTGCTCTTGGATTTAATGATCGATGAATAAAAAGTGGTTTAGTCATGAAATCTCCAGATGCATTGCTACAAAACAGAAATGTTATGCGATCTTTAGCAGCTTTAAATCCGCGAGCAGATTTTTCGATTTTTGCGATATAAGTGCGTTTTGGCATTTTTTCCAACATAAGCCAGTTTCATCCGCATTTAAAACTTGATCAGCAGTATAGCCGTGTTCTTCTATAATTTTGGCCAGTTCTTTTGGAAATATTTTAGCAGCAGCCTCGTCAGCAGATGCGATTTCTCCTTGAAGCTTCACATTGTGTAAAGAAAATCGTTTCTCAAAATTTTCAAACCAGCCTTTACTTCCTGAAAATTCACGAATTGGGGTCTGTTGTTCAAACGATTCTTGGGAAGTTAATGGTTGATTAGGTAAAGCTGGCGCTGGTCTGGTTTCTTTTAGATGGTTAAAAATTTTAACAGCCTTATATCTGATAACATTACCATCTAACGGCATTCGCTTTTGCGTATTGTCCTCTATCCAAATCATTAAAGCTTTTTCCATCATTTCCATAATAACGTCTCGAGCATGAGATGTTTTCTTTGCACTTATGGAAGATGCAGCTGCAACGCTTTTCCTTATTTTTTCTTCATTTTTTTTATAGTTCGTATAGTTGCTTCATTGAATCCAAAAGCTTTGGCAACTAAAGTTTATCCTTCATCTTTTCTTAAACGATCTAAAATTTCAACTTTTTGACCAAGAGATATTTGGTTTCTTTTTAATTTTGTTTTGGTTGCTTTCGGCATGATAAGCTAGTTTCCTAGAAATTTATGAATTTTACAATCGAATATTAATTAAGAAAAAATCTTACAAATTCGCTGTTGTTCAACTTAATATGTATAGTCCTCGACCACTAAAAAATCTTGCTGGTTTTGAACTGCAAAGCTTGAATAAAATTTGAAATGCGAATTATAAAGAATTAAACAAAATTATATAAAATCTTTATTCTAATAATAAAATAAAGTAAGTTTTGATCTTACCTGATTCAATACTCCTCGACCACTATAAAATCCTATTGGTTTTACATGTATCTTAACTGAACTGATTTTAAATGATTTAAAATTTAAATTTTTTAGAAATTACTTCTTTTCACTTTTATTAATTAAAAATCAATTGTTATTTTTTAAAAATCACTTTTTTAATAGGCTTCTTTTCACTACAAGAAGTCAGTAATGTATGACTTGACTGGCTTGGACATAAAATATACAAACATAAGAAACAGTTACTACGATTGAGAAAATTTGAAAACGTACATTACAAATGTATACATATTTAAAAAAACAAGCCAACTAAGATTGTACAAATTTGAAAATGTACATTACATTACATATATTTATTTATATACGTACATATATGTACATAAAAAAGTCAACTAAGATTGTACAAATTTGAATTTTGAAACCGTGTTAATTAAGGGTTTTCATCAATTTTGAAGCCGTGTAAAATCAAAACCGTGCTAAAAAATATCGTACTAGACAAGGGTGTGCCGCGATATTTTAACCGTGTTAAAGCGAAATCGTGTTATTCAAGTACCGTATTAATTGAGGGTTACCTGTATTAAAAATATTATTTGGAGCAGGGGACGAAAAATGGCCAAATTTAGGTATTAGCAAAAATGAAAAAAACAACTTTTTTTTGCAAATTCAGAGTGTAAAAAATAGCGATACAATGAACTAACGATAGAAATATAAGCGTAATATTATAACAAAATTATATTATTTAATCATCTAAAAACAGCATTCACCTCATCTATTAAAATTGAAATTGATATTAATATATAAAAGATAGATAATCTATCATTTATATTTTATACAACGTTTTTGCGTTGTCTTCATCGAATTGTCAAAAATAACTTACCTGGTAAATTATTTTACCCAGAAAGAAATATACCCGAAATGCGAAATTTATAAAATCTTGAGATTCTGTTTCCAAGTCTTGAGTCTTGAGACTTACTCTGAAATCTTTATTCTCAAACCGAAATCTTGAGAGGTTACAGCTCTACGTACAGGGTATGGCACTCCACGCGGAAGGGTTAATGAAGAAATTTAATAATTTCAACTTTAGTGAGTAAAGGTAATCAAATAAACCTTAACTAAAGCTACCGTTTTATTGTGTGACTGCAATAACATATATTTTTTTTATATCTGTACATCTGTTCGTCATTCATTACATTCAATTAATATTTTACCACACTTTACCACATGACATTTTACTGCAATATCATCTAAAGATGGACTTTTCTATAAAAAATGATGCTTAAATTATAATTATTACAATGAAAATTTGATTGACTGAAAAAACTGCTCTTTATTGTTGTAAAAGTAATATTTAAAATAAATATTTGTTTTAATAGTGTCGCTTATAATTTCAATTTTTAATTTGATAATATATAATCTTAATGATGCAAGTTTATATTTAAAGATTTTAATATTATTCATTTAATAGTGAGGTATAACATCACTGATAAACTCTTGGTTCTTCAAGGAAATCCACCGAGTCTATGTTACAGACTTCCCAGCTGTTATAAAGTTCAATGCTGTTGCTTTGATTATTTTGAAACGTTTTTTAGCGACAACAAAACAGAAGTTTTCCCAGAACCGTTTTGCATGCCATATGTGGAGAGATATCTCGATACGGATGTTTTCACTGTAAACCGCATGATTGTGTGGAAAGGCTGTTATTCTGTCATCAACACGAGTCTGAATGGCATCCATTTTGGCATAGTTTATGATACTATTTCCGGGAAATTTTATACGGACATTGCTACTGCTTTTTGTAATAACATATCCTCTGACAGTCTTATTAAACTTCCAAATATCCGATATTGCACTACGAATATTTCGAATTCTCTCCGAGAGATTGTTAATTCTGAAGAATCGTATCGAGTTTTCATGGAAAAATGTATTTCATTAAGTGTGGAATATTTGATAAGCGCAATGAGACCCAATCTATATGCATTAAATATTACATTAAGTCGCGTTTCCTGCACATTAGAACCTTCAATAGTGAATGGGAGTTTACTGAAAGGGAATAATTTGAACAATCTCTCGTTAAATGTTTTATGTGAAATATTTCAAAATCGGACCGTTATGGACAAAATTACTCTAGTAAAGTCTAAAAATATTTTCTGTGGTTTAGTCAAAAACCCTCTTAGCTCTTTTCGGTATTATATCGATATTCAAAGACCTTTTGATACATTAAACCCTCTTCAAATCGTTCCTTCATTTGGGTTTTTATTCTCATCTAATCAAAATACGAAATCGTCGGTTGTATACTCGTATCCAGAGAAATTGAAATTGGACTCATGTAAAACACCGGTAGAAGTTTATTCCAATGTTGAAATGTGCGAAATAACAAAGTGCACCGAGAATAGATACTACTTGATACCCCCAGAATATGATATTTGTACAAATTTAACTTCATCGGGCAAATTCATTCTCATAACATTTTTAAAAAAATATTCTTCGAACTGGACTGTGATTTCTGAACTGCAAACCTTTTTCAATGCTACAGAACTGCTCGCTATTTTTCCATATATGAACTCATCTTTCATACAAATTAGTAATAATACTTATATCATTATTTCAGAAACGATAGCTACATATATGGAGTTTTTTTTCGTATCAATTATAACAAATAATACCTCAACACGCATTACGCAAGTTTTCTATGACTTTGCCTTGTATATGGGTAGGAAAGAAACCATCGATGTTTCCTTAACCAATACGTTATTTAATACATTTTGTCCCGACGAAAGATTTTCTATAATGAACAATTTCACTCAGCTCTACACCTATACCTTCAAATCTTCTAAGCTTCTACAACAATTCACGTGTAACAAAACGATATCAAGCAATACGTCAAATGCGCAGACATGCCAAACTGTGATATACCAAATTATTACAGAAGGGACGACTTTATCGAAATTTATTGACGCAGAAAACAACAATTCCGCGTTACATCTTGCATTTTTCAACACGTCGATTGGTCTAAGAAATATGTGTAAAAATGAATCAAGAAACTTTAGACAGAATTCAAATTTAAGTCAGTTTTCTGAGGCTGACTTTTGGATCACAGTCATTTTGATTCCGTTATCAATAGTCGGACTTTTGGCTACGATAATGACCTACTCTATTCATTCGGTTTTACGGACGTTTCCTGGTTTAATGGCGTTGGCTATGAGCTACTGTTTACTGATAACGTATTCGGGATTCCTGGTGATTGCGTTTAGTGGTTCACTTGCCATGGATTGCAGCTGGATTGTGATGATCACTCATTTTGCGTTGTTGTCTTGTTTGTGTTGGATGATGCTAATCGCAATGGATTCGGCAATGACGTTTGCTGTGAGAAATATGGCGCATAGGAGAACAACAAATTCAATGAATAAATTCGGAATTATGCTCCTATTTGTTTTGTTGACTGTGATGATTTTCTGGATACCCGGAGTAATAAATTTTGCGTGTGGATATACGTGCTTATATTGGCTACCAGTAACGTATGGCCGAGTTCCAACGTGTTGGCTAAGTGGTAACATTTCGATTCTGTTTGGAGTTACTGGACCAGCTATGGCTACATTTGGAATTTCACTCATTTCATTTATTGTAGCTATATACGGAATATACAGGTTTTTTTATTTATTTAGTTAATATTATTACAATAAAATATTTAGCTGATAATATTATTAATTATAAAATAAATTCATAACATACACCAAAGGGGCTTTCTAGTGGACTAAGGGACGGATAAAGGAATTTTCCACGGGGGGTAGTAGAAAAAAGCAATATAGCAATTTTTTCATTTTAGATGGAAACTTACTTCCATTTTTAAAAAATGTCACTGTTCTCAAATTGCATATCACATTACAAAAAGATCACATTTATAATATTTATATATTATATATACATACATACTTAAATAAACATAAAATTACTTTAATATGAAATCTAGTTTCCTATTACCATTATTTACAAACGAATTTATAACATCATCAATTTTTACATCAATATCTCTGTGAATATTTAATAACGCTAAACCTAATAATCTAACTTGGCCTATTCTATTTTTAATGTACGTCTTATATCTCTTTAAACACGAGAAACTTCTCTCTGCCTAAGCCACACTCACAACAAACGAAAAATTAAATAATAATAATGAATATATTGTTCGTGAAAATATTGGCGAAATTGTTGCATATATCATCAATTTTCATGTTCAGTTTTTATGATCTATTATCCATTCGCGATTTTCCTTGATTACTTTTAACCTATCGAACTATTTTAACTTATGATAAATTTTATAACAAAAAGTGTATTTTAAAATAATAAAGAATAATTTCATAAGTATAACTCTTTAGATAATTGAATAAATTAAATTCAAAATTAAAATCCAAAAATAATATATTATATTATATTTAAATTCTGTAACTCAGATGAACTTTTTATTTGTAAATTAGAATGTATTATACCAAATAAAGTTCAATTGATATAATTATCGGATCCTAGCGAAATACCACCTGTGTAACTGGTTTTTTACACTCTGGGCTTGCTATTCCAGATAGTCATATAGCGTTTCACAAAAGAGACAATAAATTCGAAAATGTGAGAATTCGGAAATACTGCTATGGGTGGAGGGGGGAGGGCTAATTAGCCCGTTACCCCCCCCAGGATCCGTACCTGAGTTGACCTGCAAGAACATTTAATTACACCATAGAATTGTTAAAATGATTTCTAAAGTTTGAATTTGCTTTGTTTAATATAAAATTTTAATGAATATTAATTTCATGATTCACAGAGGCATTTATTATAAAATATCACTAAATAGATTCTAATACTGTATTGCCATTAAGATGATTTTGTTTAAACGACGGAGGAAATTAAAAGATATTAAAATATGTTTATTTTCATCTGGGATCATGTAAAAATAAGTAAAAATAAAATATAAAATTTAATTAAATCCATTTTATTACAAATTTATATAGCTCTCTATGTATATTAGCTCTCTGATCACTATAATTTTGATCTGATCTAGATCAATCCAGAGTACAGGATCATTGACGATTGCTAAATCACCTAACAGAAATACAAAGTTGATAATGTTATTCTCTATTAAACTCGGGGTGATCACTGGAATGTCCCTTGGCATCATGCAAATTAGTATTCTGTTTGATTGGAAAATTCTCAATACCATTTCCAGTGCAGTGAACTCGTGTTTGGGAATTTTCATAGGATTCGTGTTCAACTGTAACGGTAGAATATGGAGATTATATTTTAAAAGAAGATCCGCTCTTTCAAAGGAAAAGTCTACAAGCCAACTTTAGAAAAATATTTGTATTACTTGCACTTGGACTTTTATTGAATGAAAATATAAAAATGATATAGTTTTTGTTTTATTTTATTAGAGTGAGACTAATAAAATTATTTTAAAAACATTATTTTGATTCGATATTCGAACATATGACTGGTTAATGAAGGGATTATGGCAAGGCTATGATGAATGTTGGCTCTCTGCCGGACATTTGATATTTTCGAAACTTAGGAAATTAGGAAATAGTGTTATCACATATCAAACATTTTGGGTAAGGATATTTTTACTTAAACCCACAAAGGAGTTCAGTTGTTTTGTATATTTTTAATATAAATCTATATTAATATAAAAAATATTAATTAAAAATTTGATTTTTTAAAACAAATTCTTTTTGACTGATTTGAAATGTTTCGATTTGATTTTTCCGATTACTAATTTTCTTTTTATTTATTTTGTGGGGTTGCAAACCTAAAATTACTTTAAAATATTCCAAGCATGTAACAAAAGTCACAATTAGAATGGAACGGTATAAATAATGAGAAATTAAAAAAAATCAAACATTTATCAATCTTGAATTCGAAAAACTGGTCAAATAAATCAGCATAGTGACAATAAAGTTCTTATAATACGTTTCAAAAAGCAAGGGAATAGTTAATCAATAAATGAAAGGTAAACCCGAGTATGGTAAACAACAAGGAAAGTAAACAAAAATGAATTCAAAAGGCCATTTTCATGACAACCAGATTGATTGGAAGATGTATAAAAGGATTATAATAAGGAAAGCGTTCGGTAGGGTAATTAATTATACGATCATACGAGATCATGAAAGTAATCCACAGAGGGAGGATTGTCAGGTAGAGACAATTATTCTAAATAAAGTCAAAGTTGATATTGTTGCTTGCTGTAATAATTTTGGTGTGTAATTTGTGATAAATTCAAATATACACTGGGAGTATTATATCGAGTCAGAAATACCGCCAATTATTATTTTTTTTATTAAAACCTAACATTTAATCGTGTAAAAATTCAATTTAATTTACATAAAAGTTTATTTTGGATAATCAAAATTTAAGTTTTACTTTAATATCGATTTTTTAATGGATTATTACGGACATACAAAACGTAAATTTTTCACACCCTGTCTGAATGTTCCAAGCAAATATTTTATTCAATTCAATCAAATATAATAATAAAATATTACTAAGATATATTATTATTATTATTATTATTATTATTAAATAGATTAATCAAACAAATTATTAAGTTATTGTTATTATTTTCAATTTTGACACAACGAATACTTATTTATTTTTAAATTAAACATTATTTTATTACACAAAACTGTTGAGGTCTCGTATTTTGGTGAGGTGTCAACGTTTCACTGGTGTTTCTTATATATAATGAAAAACAAAGTCTTTGTAGAAATATTTTATTAAAACAACAATAAAAATTTACGAATCAATATATTTGGTACAGCTGAATTTTTAATTCTAAAGTTTTGAATTTTTCAATAACGGTGCGTGCTATGTGTGTGTTATTATGTATGTAGATGAATTTGTAGACGTTTTTGACTGTCTTATTTTCAAGCCCTGTAAAGATTTACTCTGCAAGACTGTTTTCTTGAATAAGAAATTTTTTGGCGCTTTCAACTAAAATCTTTCCACTATTTATACTAAATTTTTCTACTTTGATTTTAAAATATTTATTTATTTAAAAGAAAAGATTATTTATTTATTTTATTTTAGGAATTGTTTAAGATTTGCATATTTATTTATTTACAAGAAAAGATTATTTAATTTTGTTTATTTTATCCAATGAAATTATTTATTTAAAAGTTTTTTATTCAAGGAAATGTAAGATTTTATTTTTAGAAATTGTTTAAGATTTGCATTTTCCCTTTAAAGTTAATAATAATTATATTTTTAATTGTAATATTGTTTGAATTGTTAATTAACAATAAAATACTATTATAAATTGTATTACATAATAATAATAAAACACCATACATAATTATAAAATAATAATGGTTCGAATAAAATAAAATACTACACATAATTTTCAAAATGATAAAATACCACACATAATTGTTCAAAAAATAAAATATCATAATATTTGTTTGAATAATTGTCTTAATTGTTTAAATCACAAAAAATTGTTAATATTGTTTTTTCATATTGGGGATTGGCTTGAGGGTTTTCCCTGGACTGCTCGTTATACATTTTGAGGATTTGGCTTAGATTGTTTGCTTAAATTAGCTCTTCATCACATACATTTACCCTATATTTCCTAGGCACTGTTTTAAAGTATTTATTTAAGATAAACGTGGTGATGGGCTTGCCCTCATCATCAAACAAAAGTATTAAATAATAATATGTTTAGTATTTGATTTCTTAATTAATCGTCACCGCAGTTTTTCTTACCTAACTCATGGGGCGACTGTTAAAACATATAATGAAACGGATGGTTGAGGGTCGCTATTTATTAATAATAATGATGATAATAATTTTTTTATTATTATCATTATAATTTTATAACTTAATCGCAAAAAAGTAATTTTTTTAATTTCTATTATCATTTTCTGTTATCATCTTTGTTATCATTTATAATTATTTCATTATTAGAAATTTCGAAAGTTTGCTTCTTTCCTTGGAACTATGATATCTTCGATGTCGCAATAATTAGGCTCCAAATATTTATTAAATAAAAGACCATTATATTTCGACTTTTGTCGGTTCTTGCTACTGAGGAAGTTCCAGAATTCATTAATATTAAATGTAGATTTTCAAGTATGCTTTCCAAAAGCTTTTTACGCGGTAAACAAACTCTATATTTTTAAATTCATTAAAATTTATAGTTTCTTCAAATATTTGCTTATATTATTCTTTCCTTTCCTTTAGCATTTAAAAAGCTTTGATTATTCGAATGATCAAATTTTCAGCTTTTAACAAATTACTATTTTGTCGTTGCAATGCATTTAATAATAAAGAAATTTAGTTACAATATCAATCATAAGTAACAAATCCTTAAGAAAATTTTTATTTTCCATCCGTTTTTTCATACTAATCAACTTTGTATACAATTTAAAAGACTAGTGCAATGATGGATATGCACGCAAAACTGCAACTGTTGATATCAAACGTCAAGCCTCATATCTTGGTCCAAATACTCTACCAAGTACTGATCGTGCTGATGAAGTTCCAAAGAAAGGGAGGTTGAAAACAAGAATATTGACATTGGTGATGTGAAATAATGGCAAGAAATGGCAAGAAAATTCAGCAGAGATTAATGAAAGTTAATAATTATATATTTTCTAATTTTGATATGAGAAATAAGATTGAACATATTGAAAAAGTAATACTGTCAAAAGAGAAAAACAATTACAACACGCACCAAATAAACGATAATGAAGCATAAAATCCGAATGAAGAATACAGATATGATAGGTCCAGAGACAATCATAAGTAAGAGACATGATAGAAGCTATTTCTTCGATTAGTTGCTTATTGAGACTAGATTTCGGTTCCATTCCTCCATTACTGATATGGGAATCTGTACTGGAGACAAAGAACTGAGATTGAATTTCGAAATCGGATTCCATTAACTTTGCCTATTTTACTTCTCTCAGCAATAAAAACGAAGTCACACTTTTCATCCTCATAGTATATCCACATTTAGTTGCATTAATGTCTGTTATAACAGAATCAACCGAGGATCCAATGTCATTAATAAAATTGAGCAAACTATTTTCAGTTTTATTCATCTGTTTTATTATATGTTCATTCATCATTTGACATTTAGTGTCGATAATACTAACAAATCGTTTTGGTGAGCTATCAGGTTAGTTTGAACCTAATCACCCATGTTTTCTCTTACATAAGCTTTAATATTTTCAATAGTATCTGAAGACTCAACTTCAAGTGTGATTGATTTTGAACTCAAAGTTTTTACAACTATTTGGTTCCTCACACTAACCACAACCGGTAGTGGCAAATCTTTAGGTTCTTTATAATTCTCAAATTCCGCTTTCAATTCCGCCAAACTGATTTCATTATCTTCATCAACTTTGCCATATACCGTGCAAGAATTCAAACTGTCATTTTGAAAAGTTTCGGACTGTTCTTCAGCTTTTATCTGCTCATCACTGATAATTTCCTGTACATTTTGATTGCATAGTCCAGTTAGAATTTGATAAGTATTAGTGAAAACTGAATCTACTCTGTTAGCATAAATTTTAGTGCCTGCATCTAGCAATGAGCTTATAGTTTGAAAATGACGCAATTCCTTTAGGAAATTTTGAAAGTGATCGATTAAATGCAAACTAAATGCGTTTGTGGAATTAATTTTATTTTCATAAAAGCGACCCTCAAGGAAAAATGTTTCACCTTTTACATGAAAAATTTAAAAAATTCAAAATTCTTCAATCGGAGATAAATTTTTTAAATACATAAATTCGAAGCACGAAAGAATTTCTTTTAAGATTCCAAAATTTATTTATTCAACAAATTCAAAATATCTCGAAAAAACTAACATCATTAATCTGTTAAAAACAACTTTCACAAATTATAAATCATTTCATTTTAATTGGCTTTAACATCGTCAAAATGAATAATGGAAAGGATGTTACAAAAAATGTCGAGTGGTCGAGAGAACTATGATTAAAAAGTTTTTATTGAAGCGGGTGTGAGATAAATCTAATAATTAATTTATCTTTATTATAAATATGTATATTAATTTTATTATGTTATATATTAAATAGCATGTGTATGATTGCGGTATGTTGACATCGCTCAGAATATGAAAATGCAGAATTAAATTCTCCAAGTTTTATTTAAAAAGTGTGTTTAAATAATATATCGTTTGGAAAATATTTTAAATCTTTTGAATATTTTTAATGAATAGAAATAAGAATATAAGTAAACTTAATACTGAATACAAGGAACCAGATTTTGAAATATTCATACCAAAAATACTATAAAATAATACATTATTATATGTATTATCATATTGTTAGAATTATGTGAAATTGATAGAGACAGAATTATTTCTAAAAAATTAAATAAAAATATTTACTCGTAAGCGTAAAGTAAATATTGAAATGCAAAATTTATTAAAATAATAAAAACAATTATAAGTTGATATTTGCAAGTGAAAGATCTGGACAAGTGACAGATGAAGAAATAATTACGACTTTAACCCTTTAATGGACAATGCCATGTATACACGTCATACTACTGGGTTCTGTTGAGACATTACGGCAGTACACGTCAAAATGTGGATCATTTTATGATTAAATTTTTATAATTACTGCATTTCTTTCATTTTTCTGTTTTTATAATTTCATTATCTTTGTTGGGGTTATTTAAAGAAACACTGTTAAAATCACCAAAAATAACGAAAGTGCAAAATTAATTATAGATCGGTGGAAAGCGGTATGGTTGAATGCCAAATCGAAAGACAAATCTAAATATTTAGTAAAAATTCAGTTAGGGGTTCCATAGGAAAAAGTAGAGCACAAAGACGTATTAATTAAAAAATTAATTAATTACTAATGGAAAATTCTAGTCAATGGAAAGCCCGAGCTAATGAAAAACCCAAGTCAATAGGAAGCCCAAGAGATAAAGGAAAACCCGAGGTAAATAATGAGCAGATGGAAACTCAAATGAGCACCAAGTAGAATATTAAATTGTTATTATGATCGCATTTCAGTTTTATCACATTAGATAACAGCGTTAGTAGAGGACAAATGTTGACGAGAAGATAGATAACAGTTACTTAATGGCCTGATCAAAACTATAAAAGGAAAACTCAGAAATCAGAAAATGGCCAATTTGGTAGAAGAGAGTTAATAACGAAATACGTTAAACACCAGAAAAGGAGCGGTGAAAAGGTAAAACAAGTGAAACATTTACTAAATTATCGTGCCAGAAAGGTGGTCTTACCTTGGGTCTCCTACCTCACGATAACATACAATAAATTATCAAAAAAGAAAATTACAAATTAATGACTAATTGTAATTGTGGTGAATTGAGAATAAAGTTGTTCTGTTTTGGGTTTTCTTCATTTATATATAAAGAACACGAGGAGTCAGCGAGAACCGACTTTTAGTAGTAGCCAAATTGCCATAATATTTCAAAACGATCAGGGAACAAACCGTGAAAAAGAGTTAATGTGTTGTAAAAAGAAAAAGAAATTTATATAACAGCTAAATAAGATCTGCACAAGCAAGTTTCTTTAGAGTAACTTACCTTTATTTTAGGGCAAATGTTGATTGTATCCAGTCGTGGGATTATACCTACGACTCAATAATACTCATGGTCTTTATATATTAGTAAACATGTTATTCGAAAGTCGTAATATATTAGAAAAATGGAGAATAATAATATTAAATATAATATTAAATAATAATATCAATATATTATAAAAAGTTGAAAAATTTACTTAATTAACAATTTAACAAATTTTTATTTTAAAATAGAAAATAATTGAAATTCACAATTTTTCTAACATTCTATCTAAATTATCAACGCCATTCAGAAATGATTTTGAAAATATTTCACATAATTGGATACAAATTAGAATATAAAAACTTAATTTTTTTTGACTTTTCAGAAATGAAAATTTTATTTGAACAATTTTTCTTTTATTTCTTTTCAAGTAATTTTTTATTATTATTATATATCATTAAATATTATTATTATTATTATTATTATTATTATTATTATTATTATTATTATTATTATTATTATTATTATTGTTATTATTATTATTTTTATTAGTACAAAACGGTAATTCCTAAAATTAGAACTAGAAGTAAATGAAAACCAGAAGGCTATTTTGCAATATTAAAATTATTACATCTTAAGTATAAGTATAAAACGGTGATTCCTTGGTAGCAGCATAAATTAATATATCAGATAAGTGAATAACAAAATAAGCCCTTGCTGCGAAGTAATAATAATTATATTGTTGAAAAAGTTTCGATTATTGACAAATCCTCTTCAGTTTTTTTGGAGGATTATTTAATAATCGAATTTTTATCAACAATATAATTATTAGTTCGCAGCAAGGACTAATATTGTTATTCACTTATCTGATATATTATTATTATTATTATTTATTTTATTACTACCACTATTAATATTACAAATACTATTATTACTGAAAAACCGGGTCAATATTTGGTTTAATTAAATTTTTTATTAAAATATTCTTTGGGAGATGATTAAAATATTATAATTTCTGATTTTATTTGTTAAACTGATAAATGCATTGGGTTATGATTTTCATTTCTTTCTCACACTTTTTTATGACATATTTTAACAAAATGTTTTTTTGTTAAATTATATTAAATATGTGATTTATAATTGAAATGTCAGTTCAAAACTATATAAGTCTATAATATATACCCATTGTAACATTCGTTAACAAATTTCAAACATCCAATGAAAACATTCTTATTTTTTTTGTTTAGTTATGGAATACAAAAAAAATCAAACTTATCTTTATATTAAATAAACGTGACTATGATTTAATTAAAAGAAAACACCATTTAATTACACGCCATACGATATATTTCGATAGATTAAATGTCGCCATCAGGTTAAATAAATTAACCAAAACAATAAAAATTTAACGAATATATTTCGAAAATATTATTACTTTGAAATATTTTAATATATTTTTGTAAATCAATAAATGAGATCAGGACATAATCTAAATGTAGTTTTTGATTTATTAATAAACGTATTGTGTATTTTACACGAATAAGAAACGATTTTTTAATCAAAATCTCCCATCTGTTTACTTATGTTCCTCTTATAACTTGTAAAACTTTCCAAGTATGAGAAATTCTGGCCCACTATTCTTACATACACTAATGATATCATGTGCATCAACAATCGATTTATATTCATTATTCAAATTACAATCAGACATTCTCAAACATGGATCCTTAGGATTCTTAATCAACTTGTCAACCGGCTCTTTTATAATTAATAATAAAAATGACTTCGAATACCCATCCTTTAATAACAACTCATCCAATTTATCAACAAATTTTACTGAATTTTCAAAAGTAAAAGATAAAGATCATGAAATATAAATCAATCCTTTCACCATATATTTCTTATACTTAAATTTACAAAACTTTTGAAGAAATTTAAAGACCACTATCAGTTGCTTTTCTATTAATCTGTTGAGTTATAATTTTATTTGGTTCGGTAGAAATGTTTGCTCTGACTCCACATGCTCTTTAGATGATATTGGAATAATCAACACAGAAAACTTTTATTCGATACTAACAATTTCAGAATGATTCGAATGTTACTTTTACAATAATGGCAGGAATCCCCACGGGAAGCCGCCTTTTCAATTAACTACTAAAATATCCTTGACAAGTCAGACTAGTTCTTTTTCAACCTCACGAATTTTTTTAAACTTTTTTGTTACTAGCAACTTTTCGAAATTATTCGTGTCTCCGTTGTTGATTTGAGACTCCTTTATATAGGGAATCTCTCCTCAAACAACTAATCTGATTTACATTGGACCCCTGGGGAAGTAGTTAAACAATTTGCTTTCATCTTTTGGCCGCTTCGGCCGTTTCCCGGGAGAAGACTGCGAAATAAATCCCATAGGGGAATAATCAGTTCACTTCGTAATTAAATTTATCCAAATCGGAGAATTTCTCCATAATTTAATTTATTTGTTTACGTCCTTTTAATTAATTAATTAATTTGTATTTTTAAAATAACTTTTTCTAGGGGTCCCAAATTAATTTTATATTATATCTTTCGTACTCGTCTCGTCCATTGGCATCGGCACATACCCATTTCCCCGGAAATTTTTGCTTTTAATTTTTTTTAATTAATTATTTTATTTTCCCAAATTTTATTTATTATAATAATTTTTTAAAAATCACCTAACCCCAACAAATCTCTTTTTCATAGCGTTTATCTTTGAGCTGGATTAATATATACAAGAGCAACTGATATAATATAAACTATTCATAAAATGAAAAAGAACCATATTTTTATTCTTATTCCATTTTATATTATGTCAAAAACCTTTTCAATAACTTCAATTATTTATTTGTTATTGACAGTAGATATACTGCAATAATCCCTATAACAGTGTTGTCAACTAAAAATCGAGCACGACACACTAAATAAACATAAAACCGATCACGGCACTTTCGAAAAAATTAAAATACACATGAAAAATCATCCACATTTAATATTTATTAATGAGATACTTGAGCGTATTTTTTTGCGCATATGAGCTCAAAACGCGGCTTGTTGCTTGATAACCACACTTTTAATTCACTGTCAATCATCTTTTATTTATTATTTAAAATTTATTATATACATTTATTTTTATATATACAACTTAAAAGTACTGAAACCTTAGTAATTTAAAATTTTTGCAGATTTTTTCGCAGCACACAACTTGGACAACACTGCTCTATAAGATAACTAAATTTAATAGGCAAACTTACATAATTCGATGGTGTCCTCTGTGTGGAATAGTTGATACTGTTGAAGTATCAGAAATTGCTTCGAAAAAGTTCATGATTTAAATTTTAAATTTAGTATTTTTGGGAAATTTAATGTCGATGGGTGTTATTGTTTAAATTACGTATTCTCTAGTTTGTCGAGGTTGTTAAATTTAAAACTATTTTAAATGATTATATAATTGATATGGAATGTTCAAACTTCGAAACCATAAGAAATCAACAAATTATCGAATTAATATTTGAAAAATGGGTCAGATGCAGAAGAGATGATGATGAAGATCATGACAATAACGGATTTATTAGAATGTGTTCAAAAAAGTTAAAAAACAAGGAAACGTTTAAAATAGAAAATCGTTAATTAATTTAATAATTAATTAAGAAAAACTCGAGTTAAATAAACATAAAGGAAGATAAACAAAGCGGATTTTGGAAAACTATTATCATGACAACATGAATAATGTGAAAGTGGTAAAAAGATTATTATAAGGGAGACGCACGGTAGGACAATTAATTATTTCCATCGACGGAGAAAAGATGAAAAACGTCACGAGGCAAAAATTCTCAAATGAGATGATATAGTTGGAATGCCATTAATTAAGGCGATTATTTAAAATACATAAAAGAGGACCAACTCAGAAGCAATCGGCACTTTTTTAGGATTTAATATCGATTCTATTGTTCTAATTTGGTAAATTTCTATTAATAAAATTACTAAATCGTTTGTCTTTTTATTTAATTTGCTTTATAACCTTATTGATGTAATTTTCGCTGTTTTATTTCAATTTTATTAGATTTTCGTATATTATTTTATTCTTTCTTCCGGATGCTCATTCTTCACTCCTTGCAAGTCATCCTCTATGTATTATTTTGTTTTTACCACACAATTTAACTCTTTAGTTTCCGTACTGAATTAAGTAAATAATTTTAATTAATAAATTTAATGAAGTTTGAGTAAAATGTTTTGTAATTCAAAATGCTTTTAGATTTGGCTTTTTGCTTTAGCGAATTTTGAATGAATGTTTTGGTAATTAAATTTTGTAAATGAATTTACCACAATTTGTAATTATAATGCAATTTATTCATGAAAAAATTCATTAAACTAAATTTGATTATTTTGAAAACAATTTAGATTTACATTGTATATAACTCTAGCAATCATGCTGCAAATGTTAGTCGAAGAATGGATTACAAATAAAATATTTGACAACTTTTTATTCATTTACTTGTATTATAATATTATTATATTAACTTGTTTATTTCTTAATTTAAGTAATGAGGGATTTGCATTCTGGATATCGTAGTAGATTCCAGTAATTCAACTTAGTAGGAGGCTATGCAAAACTCTATTTCAGTACTAAGTAAATACATATTATTAATCAAAGAGCGTACGATACATCAACATGTCCTGTGGCTTCTATCATTACGTAACAATGGCACGAATGCATATTCGCAAGTAGTTATTAAATCTTCAGTTACTACTAAAAAAAATATATAGAGTATTTAAAAATGAGGTTCAAATAAGTGCAAACAGAACCGTAGTAGTTTGAAAATGTTGGTATGCATATATAGATAATTTATGATAATTTGTCATGAGTAATTTTTTCATGTATTATTAATATTATTGATGTAGTTCTGTTCAGGTCTATCGAATTGGGAAACAAATACTAGGACATGAATTTTTAGGGATTTTTCCTCTAGGTAAAATTTCATATTTACGTAATAATCAAGCCATAATCGTCAATACTCAATCGTCTCATCTCGGTGGAGAACATTGGTTAGCAATATATATGAAACCTAGCAAGATATTTGTATTTGATCCTATGGGTCTCTATTATCCAGCTTTAATGGTTTCGAAACTGCAAACAATGGGTAAACCTATTGTGTATAATAAAACTATGTTTCAAAAACCATGAACCTTAACGTGTGGTCAACATTGCTTAGCTTGGCTATTTTCCAAGCGATTTGGTGATTAATAAATGTAATAATGTTTTGTTATGTTTTATTATTATTATTATTGTTATTATTATAATTATTATTATTATTATGCGTTTAATTAATATTTATTTAATGTTAACAAAGCCAGTGATAATGCGTGATTTACAAAGACACTGCATGATCATGACATGATTTACAAAGCTAGTGCATGATAAGTGCGTGATTAGTAACATGGAACACATGCATACACTTTCAAGAGTGCATGTAATTTACAAAGAAAACACATACATACTTTTGATTGTATGTGATGTACAAAGAAAGCATGCATACACAATATATGCTGCATGTGTTTTACAAAGAACACATGCCTACATTGTATAGGCTGCATGCATTAAAATCTCTCACCTATATGTGTGTATTGCTAAAATGTGATTGGCTAAATCCTGAAAATTTTATTCTCTTTATAAACATTGACAATATCCAAATTTGTCACAATTATTTCAAAAAACTTTTCACCGCCAACTACAAAATGAACAATAATATTTTAAGATCACTATTGATGAACGAGACCGGTAAATTATTTTATTATTTATTTTCTATTATTATTTTATTTTTAGATTTGTTTACAATAACCGAAATTCAAAATCAACTGAATTTGTTGCTGGTAATTTTTAATTTTATTATTATTTATTTTAATATGATTTTAGAGACTCATGTTAATGATGAAATTATTTTAATAGAAGATAGCGATGATTTGGATATCTGTAAATTTATTTATTAAATTATTAAATTATTAAATGTTTTTTCAGAAATTATTAATGAATGTATTACGATGATCTGGATGAAATTACCGATAAACCAGTCACAGTTTCTATGGAGGATAATGCCCACATTTCTGTGGATGCCCCCGTTTCTAATGCTATCAATGATGGTAAATTTATTTAATTTTTTAAATTATTATGAATTCTTTAGATGAACAAAATGAATATGCAGCAGTTTCTGGTGATGCCCCCGTTTCAATGGAAGATATCCTGGTGGATGCTCATGATGAAATATATTATAAAAATGTAAGATTTTATTTATTTTTAATATTTATTTTTAATGACGACCATATGTCAATTTTTAAGATATAAGTTAATAATATGTAAAGTATTATAATATCATTATTATAATACTTTAAATATCATTAATTTATAATAAGAATAGAAATATCATTTTACGAGATCTATTGAATTATTTTACGATATGATTTTTTTATGAATTATTTAAAGAAATATCTGCTTTTTATTGATTATTTAAAGAAATATCTATTTTTAATGAATTATTTAAAGAAATATCTACTTTTAATGAATTATTTGAAGAAATATCTGCTTTTTATGAAATGAAATTCTACGATATCTATTGAATTATTTAAAGAAATATCTGCTTTTAATGAATTGAAATTTTACATATTCCTCAGGTCGATTATATAAAAACTATTGCTAATCTACAATTGGGCATAACTCTAAATGCTATAAGACTATGGAAGGTTACTATGGTCATAGATGTCACCGACTTTTTTATTTACACTAAATGCGATACCGCCCACGATATTGAATATTTAGAGTTTTATAAGGAACACTACCCATTTACATCAATTTAAAATTAATAAAAAGACATTATTTCAAATGATTAATGTGAAAAATGTTAATAATAATAATAATAATAATAATAATAATAATAATAATAATAATAATAATAATAATAATAATAATAATAATAATAATAACACAAATAATAATACAAATGTTACTAAAAACATAAATAATAACACAAATAATAAAACAAATAATAAAAAATCAAAAAGACCTGCTGATAAAATCGTGTCGTGTATCCCTGCTAAAATTAAAAAAATTGAAACTATTGTTACTAGTGATGACGAATCTTAAAATAATCAAATAAGGGGTTCGGTAAATAACGAAATAAATATAAACGATGAACCTGAAATAGAGTTTGACTTAAGGGTTTCCCGTAAAAATATTCGATTTGATTTAGAAAGTCAAAACCTTATTCAAATCACCCTAACAGATAAAATTATAAATAAATTAAAAAATGAAATAAAGAAAATGGGATCTGTAAAACTCCAGTTTACAGCTCTCATTCAATTCGAAAACGATGGTGAAATAAAAGATAATTTCTTTTCTAATAGCACGAGTGTCTTCTCCGATAGTTTTCTTACTGATGGGGTTAGTAGATTTAATGAGAAAATCGAAAAATTCACGTATTTGGGAAGTGGGTATTGAAGATTCGTGAAATCGATTTTATTTTAACCACATATTATCCGATAAGTCGATTAGCTGGACATAGTTTTATCCATACACCTGAATCTCTAGTAGGTAAAAAGGCGATTGTAAATGTTCAAAACACAGATCATTCGTGTTTTATATAGGTTTTTAGCGATTTTAAAGCGTGATATAGTTTTAAAGCATAGGGAGCGTGTTTCTTCTTACACAACTTTTGTGGACGAATTAAATTACGATCCAATTACTGATTGTCCAATGCGACTCTGTAGCATCCAGACATTTGAGAGAAACAATAGAGAGTTAAAATTTGCAATCAATGTTTTTTAATTAAAGACCACCCTTTCTAAGCAATTGAATGATATTGATTACGTACCTCACCATCCTCACCTTTTCTTAATTCACCGAACAAATGTTATCGGCGGTAATCCAACTAATCTTTTATTATTACAGGACGGTGATGATTATCATTATTCCGCTATTTTTAATTTGAATAAACTAATGAATTGCCATTCTAGTAGTGAATGTAACACCAGAATTCGAGTAAAATGGTGTCCCCACTGTTTAAATGGTTTTCATCTTGATAAAACATTTAAGGCACATGTTGATTTGTGCGCTAAAAATAAAATAGGAACAACCCTTGAAAATAAAAACTTGACATTTAAAAACTATTCTAAAATGATTACCCCACAATTCGTAATTTATGCGGATTTTGAGACTGTTTTGACTAAAGATATAAAAAATCACCAAATACACATACTAGATTCTGTAATAGGTAAATTTAAAGACGAGAGTAAAGGTCTCGGGTATAAAGAATGGGTTTTTTAATACCCAAGTGCTATAGTTTATTAGGTAAATCCGACACAATGAGGGCTAAGGGGTGAAGTTGTTGGGAACTGATATTAAACATCAGTCAATTTGGATTGCTACAATAAGAACTTAGTATTTACAGTGTCTCAAAGTAGGATAGGACGAGTTTCATGTGTGAAGAAACATGAACAATAACTTGTGGTAACCGACATGAATTGTTTTTATGAATTTTTAAATTTATTTTTGTTTGTGCTTATTATTATTAGTTATTCATTGATTTTTATTATAAGTAGTAGTAGTAGTAATAATAATAATAATAATAATAATAATAAGTAATAATCATATTAATAATAATAATATTAATAATAATAATTGTAATAATAAGTAATAATAATCATAAGAATAATCATATTAATAATAATAATCATTATAATAAGTAATAATTATTATAATAAGTAATAATAATAAGTAATATAAAAATAATAAAAAATAAAATTATAATAAGACTAGTTATAAAATTAATTAGTAAAATATATTTAAAATTTTTTAAAAAACACTATGACCTTGAAGAATTTTAAATGACCTTGAAAATAATGATGACTCATCCAATAACCTTGAATGAGTCATGGTATTTGTTTAAATTACCTTGAATTTTTTTTGATGAGTCATTGTCTTTGTACTACAAAAATTTGTACTTTTAAACTTATAAAAAAACTTTTTCACGGGGGAGGGAGGGGTATATGTCTTTGTCCCAGCGGGCCCATGGTCTAGTGGGCCTATATCCCACTACTAATCTCTCTTAGTCTAATTCGCTTTCATTTCCGATGTATGCAATTTCCTATGTATAATGATTGAGTCCAACTCCTGAAAAAATAATAGTCATGTGATTTTAATTACAGAATCGGCTCTTGTCCATCGGGGTTTTTTTGTAATGCATCAATCTTTCCTTCAATTTCTTTTTCTCAAATAAGAATTCATTTATTCTGTTTACATTATAAGATTTGAAGTCTTTAAAAGCACTAAGTTATGGGTATGAAATCTTGTGTCTTTTTGGTACAATTAAATCTTCAAAAATTTCTTCATCATTCATTTTAACTCCGAGAAATTTGTGAAATATCTAGGAATATCATAGGAGCTGTATATTCTGGCGTTTGAATGACTGATTTTCTTCCTTTCTCCCATACAAAATATGCTTTTGATAAATCATGTTTTGGATACATAAAAAATCATAAACTATTCCCCTACCTGAAAATTCCAAATTATTAGATTTTGTAATATTTAATTAAGAATCATTCACTAATATAATATTTTTCTCATTTAATATTTGTCCCATAATTGTTTTATTTGATGATTTTACTTCTGTTCCTGTTTTTTTCAAAAAGAGAAAAAATAAACTATCGATAAAAAAATCACAAATCATCAAAAAAAATGATGACTATGCCTCATGAACAAATGGCTTGACAATATACCTTGGGATAAATGACCTAAAACATTGCCCGTCGGATATTTGGATTGATGATATGCATTGGATGTTTGGCTTAAAAATAAAACCGCCCTAAAACTTTTTTAAAATATGTAATTATTTGTTTTAATGTAATCAGTTAATTAATTAATTTATTTATTCTTAATTTATATTTTTTTAATATTATTATTATTATTTTTATTATTATTTTTTTAATTTTAATTTATTTTTTCAAAATGTCTAGGAATAAATTATTTTTTTAAAAAATAAAATAATCATTTTCTGATAAATCATCGATAAAATATACTAATTTGCATTTTATTTAAACTAAAGCTTATATCAAGATATCAACTTTGGAAAATATTGAGAACCAATGTATTTTCATGTTTTTCACCTAGAGTCTAAATTTCTATTGAAATTGACATGAAAGATTTCAATTCAAAAATATCATAATTTTCTTAACAAATTTATCAAAATTAAATTTTAATGCTGTTTTTGAGAAAACGTTTTTAATCTTTGATTAATTTTTAAGCCTTATAGTAGGAATGCGATTTGAGGCAATTTTTATTCTTAGACTTTTTAAAAAAAGATAACAATAGTTATAATAATATTAATAATAAAAAAATAATAATAATAAATAATTATAATAAATACAAAATAATAAAAAAATAATAATTAAAAAAATAAATTAATTCACTTTATTAGATCAAACAATTAAATAATAATAAATAAAATTAATAAATAAAAATAAAATAAAATAAAAATAAAAAAAACATTATATTTTATACAAAATCTGATTCATAGTCAAAGTTTGTAGAAATAAAGAAATCAGAGGTGAAAAACAAAAAGATTCGTTATAAAAATAATATTATTTAAAAATCTTTAAATTTGTTGGGGTTAGGCGATTTTCAAAAATTATTAAATAATAAATAAAAAGAATTTGAGAAAATAAAATAATTAATTAAAAAAATTCAAAAAAATAAAATCAATATTTTCCGGGGGAAATGGGTATATGCCGATGCTAATTGACGAGACGAGTACGAAAAATATAATATAAAATTAATTTGGGACCCCTAGAAAAGTTATTTTAAAAAATCTAATTAATTAATTAATTAAAATGACGAAAACAAATAAATTAAATTAGGGAGAAATTATCCGAATTGGATAAATTTAATTACGAAGGGAACTGATTATTCCCTAATGTGATTTATTTCGAAGTCTTCTCCTGTGGAACCGCCGAAGCGGCCAAAAGATGAAAGTAAATTGTTTAACTAGTCTCCCGGGAGTCCAATCCAAATTGCCGTAAATCAGATTAGTTGTTTGAAGAGAGATTCCCTATATAAAGGAGTCTTAAATCAACTACGGGGACACAAATAATTTTGAAAAATTGCTAGTAACAGAAAAGTTTAAAAGATTCGTGGAATTGAAAAAGAACTAGTCAGACTTGTCAAGGATATTTTAGTAGTTAATTGAAAAGGCGGCTTCCCGTGGGGATTCCTGCCATTATTGTAAAAGTAACATTCGAATCGTTGTGAAATTGTTAGTATCGAATAAAAGTTTCCTGTGTTGAATTATTCCAGTATCATTTAAAAAGCACGTGGAGTCAGAGTAAACAGTTCTACCGAACCAAATATAGTTATAACTCAACAAATTAACTTTTCTATTATAAGACAATTTCTAATTTTAGGCTTTTTAATCGAGGAAAAATACTAAGGCTTTTTTATCGTAAATTTATTTTTTAGGCTTTTTATGTGTTAAAAAATACTTAGGCTTTTTATACGAGGAAATAACATTAGGCTTTTTAATCGGTAAGCGTTTTAAACATATATTAATTTTAGTCTTTTTAATCCAGAGACTTAAGTACCCCTTGCCTATAAATTGACCAATCGTAGGCGATTTGAGCTTATTTTTATTTTTTTGCTTTTTTATCGACAAAAAATATTTAGTCTTTATAATCGAGAATTTAATTTTAAAAACTTTGAAAAATTAGAAATTTGAAAAATTAAAATAAGAATTAAATTCATTTAAACACATAATTAATTAAAATTTTTAACGCTTCACCCATAAAAATTTTTTCATGACTACTAAAATAAATTCAGATTATTAATGTTTCCAATATATTATGTAAAATTTACTTCTTGTTTTAATTATCCAAGAAAAAATAAGCATTTTTTGAGAGTAATATCAAAAACCTTAATACTATATTAAAATGATTTATAATAAACATTTATATTTTTTTCTTATCAACATTTTTGTATTTATGATTACTTTGTATCTTTTTTCATTTTTATAAGAATTTTGTTATAGGAAGCGGCGAAAGAATTTGTAATTATAAAATGTTGTATAAACTATTCCACCAAGTAAAAAAAATTGTGATTATAAATATATAATTTGTTATCAAACCTATATAAATAAAATTAAATTAAAGAATTCATTAAATTATGATAAATTATCTCATTAGTTTCATATTATTTATCAAGCTAATTATAGGTAAGTAACAAGTTCACTACAAATTATGATAAAATTAAAATTAAAATTTTATTTTATTAATTAATTTTCAAATATTAGAAATGATTTCTGCTGGTGATCCAAGTTACGACGGGGTGATGAATTATTTAGGTTACTTATTTTACGTTTTATTTTTTGAAATTTACATTAAATATAAATTAATAAAGTTATTAAATTTAGCAAAAATATGTATATATAGATAATATCAGCAATATTTTTAATTTTCGTTTTGCCTCTGTTCGTAAAACGGTAATCAATCGACAATTGTTTTCAAACTTTTCTCATTCTCATAGTTTGAACATTACTAATACGATGAGCACGGCATTACTAGCACTATGGACCCATGGACAAACTGTGAAGGGGTTAGTTGGAGGTTCAATGTAAATTGTTTTCATTGACAGATACATGTTACTATGCTGTTCAAAATGCCCATTAGAGGATATTTGACACCAAAAGCGTTAAATTCATATTTTTCTACTTTATTTAGGAATGTTTATGGTTTAAGCAACATTTCTATTAGTGACGTATTTAAATATGTAGATCCTTGTTTCCCAAAGTGAGACATGTGCGTAGGTGAGACTTTGGATAAATTCTAGAGCATATTTTATATTTTTTGAGAATTTAAAATATTTTATAAAAATATCTAATAATAACAGTCAAATTTTTATAATTTTTATACTATAATTTTTATTTGAACATATTAAATTTAAATCCATTATTTAACATTGTGTCAGCTTTCAAGAGTAAATTAAGGTGAAAAGAGATTCCAGAGCGACAAGCATATCTGCAATAAAAAATTATATCAATTAAAAAATTTTGATTTTTAAAAAACTTTTAAAAAAACCTGTTTTCTAGAGTCTTAAATTATTATTAATTATTAACATATTAGAATTTTTTCCGTGACACACTTGCAAGGTTTTCACAGCCCAGAGTTTGACAATAAACTAAATTTTAAATAGGTAACATTTAACTGAGTTAAAGGTTTTAGTGACAGTCGATTTCATTTACGTTTCTTGTTTTAATGAAGTGATAACAATTACTAACAGAAAAGTTAAAGGTTTGTGAATTGAAATGAAAATAAACATAATATCAAAAAAGAAAAAATGTGCCAAAGCTAATCATAAAATAAAAGATTTTACTAATAAACCATTTTAAAGTTATTTTCAATCTCTTTATTTTCTTTAATTTCGTCAAATTTCGGCAGAAATTAGAAAATGTTTTCCACTTAACCGTAGTCTACCTATTGCACGGATAAATGAAGAATTTTCTTTGACATATTTATTTCTTTAAGAAAGTTTCGCATTTTATGATTTGCCATAAAAGGATATTTTATTACATTAACCATTTTACAATAAGGTTTATTGTTTTTTTAATTAAATAGTTTCAAATATTTTATCATGACGTACAGGGTATGGCACTCCACGCGGAAGGGTTAACGAAGAAAATTTTAAAATTTAAATATTGTCAATTAAACAAGTAGTGTAATTTTAGGGAGAATGGGTTTCGTGTTGACGTTTCAGTTTTTCTCAAATTGTCATTTCCCAGAATGAAAATTGACAGTAGAAAAATAAAACAGTTGGAAATTTGCAAGTGGGGAATTTGCAAGTGGTTCAAAGTTTAAAAACTGTTCAGTTGACAATTTGGCAGTAACATTTGGGGTACCCTGGCCTCAGGGCGGTCTGACTCGTTCTCTTTAATAATTTCAACTTTAATGAGTAAAGGTAATCAAATAAACCTTAAATAAAACTACGTTTTATTGTGTGACTGCAATAACATATATTTTTTTTATATCTGTACATCTGTTCGTGATTCATTACATTCAATTAATATTTTACCACACTTTACCACATGACATTTTACTGCAATATCATCTAAAGATGAACTTTTCTATAAAAAATGATGCTTAAATTATAATTATTACAATGAAAATTTGATTGACTGAAAAAATATTTAAAATAAATATTTGTTTTAATAGTGTCGCTTATTATTTCAATTTTTAATTTGATAATATATAATCTTAATGATGCAAGTTTATATTTAAAGATTTTAATATTATTCATTTAATAGTGAGGTATAACATCACTGATAAACTCTTGGTTCTTCAAGGAAATCCACCGAGTCTATGTTACAGACTTCCCAGCTGTTATAAAGTTCAATGCTGTTGCTTTGATTATTTTGAAACGTTTTTTAGCGACAACAAAACAGAAGATTCCCAGAACCGTTTTGCATGCCATATGTGGAGAGATATCTCGATACGGATGTTTTCACTGTAAACCGCATGATTGTGTGGAAAGGCTGTTATTCTGTCATCAACACGAGTCTGAATGGCATCCATTTTGGCATAGTTTATGATACTATTTCCGGGAAATTTTATACGGACATTGCTACTGCTTTTTGTAATAACATATCCTCTGACAGTCTTATTAAACTTCCAAACATCCGATATTGCACTACGAATATTTCAAATTCTCTCCGAGAGATTGTTAATTCTGAAGAATCGTATCGAGTTTTCATGGAAAAATGTATTTCATTAAGTGTGGAATATTTGATAAGCGCAATGGGACCCAATCTATATGCATTAAATATTACATCAAGTCGCGTTTCCTGCACATTAGAACCTTCAATAGTGAATGGGAGTTTACTGAAAGGGAATAATTTGAACAATCTCTCGTTAAATGTTTTATGTGAAATATTTCAAAATCGGACCGTTATGGACAAAATTACTCTAGTAAAGTCTAAAAATATTTTCTGTGGTTTAGTCAAAAACCCTCTTAGCTCTTTTCGGTATTATATCGACACTGGAAGATCTTTTGATACACAAAACCCTATCCAAGTCGTTCCTTCATTTGGGTTTTTATTCTCATCTAATCAAAATACGAAATCGTCGGTTGTATACTCGTATCCAGAGAAATTGAAATTGGACTCATGTAAAACACCGGTAGAAGTTTATTCCAATGTTGAAATGTGCGAAATAACAAAGTGCACCGAGAATAGATACTACTTGATACCCCCAGAATATGATATTTGTACAAATTTAACTTCATCGGGCAAATTCATTCTCATAACATTTTTAAAAAAATATTCTTCGAACTGGACTGTGATTTCTGAACTGCAAACCTTTTTCAATGCTACAGAACTGCTCGCTATTTTTCCATATATGAACTCATCTTTCATACAAATTAGTAATAATACTTATATCATAATTTCAGAAACGCTAACTATATATCTGAACTTCTTTTACGTATCAATTATAACAAATAATACCTCAACACGCATTACGCAAGTTTTCTATGACTTTGCCTCGTATATGAGTAGGAAAGAAACCATCGATGTTTCCTTAACCAATACGTTATATAATACATTTTGTCCCGACGAAAGATTTTCTATAATGAACAATTTCACTCAGCTCTACACCTATACCTTCAAATCTTCTAAGCTTCTACAACAATTCACGTGTAACAAAACGATATCAAGCAATACGTCAAATGCGCAGACATGCCAAACTGTGATATACCAAATTATTACAGAAGGGACGACTTTATCGAAATTTATTGACGCAGAAAACAACAATTCCGCGTTACATCTTGCATTTTTCAACACGTCGATTGGTCTAAGAAATATGTGTAAAAATGAATCAAGAAACTTTAGACAGAATTCAAATTTAAGTCAGTTTTCTGAGGCTGACTTTTGGATCACAGTCATTTTGATTCCGTTATCAATAGTCGGACTTTTGGCTACGATAATGACCTACTCTATTCATTCGGTTCTACGGACGTTTCCTGGTTTAATGGCGTTGGCTATGAGCTACTGTTTACTGATAACGTATTCGGGATTCCTGGTGATTGCGTTTAGTGGTTCACTTGCCATGGATTGCAGCTGGATTGTGATGATCACTCATTTTGCGTTGTTGTCTTGTTTGTGTTGGATGATGCTAATCGCAATGGATTCGGCAATGACGTTTGCTCTGAAAAATATGGCGCATAGGAGAACAACAAATTCAATGAATAAATTCGGAATTATGCTCCTATTTGTTTCGTTGACTGTGATGATTTTCTGGATACCCGGAGTAATAAATTTTGCGTGTGGATATACGTGCTTATATTGGCTACCAGTAACGTATGGCCGAGTTCCAACGTGTTGGCTAAGTGGTAACATTTCGATTCTGTTTGGAGTTACTGGACCAGCTATGGCTACATTTGGAATTTCACTCATTTCATTAATTGTAGCTATATACGGAATATACAGGTTTGTTTATTTATTTAGTTAATATTATTACAATAAAATATTTAGCTGATAATATTATTAATCACATTTATAATATTTATATATTATATATACATACATACTTAAATAAACATAAAATTACTTTAATATGAAATCTAGTTTCCTATTACCATTATTTACAAACGAATTTATAACATCATCAATTTTTACATCAATATCTCTGTGAATATTTAATAACGCTAAACCTAATAATCTAACTTGGCCTATTCTATTTTTAATGTACGTCTTATATCTCTTTAAACACGAGAAACTTCTCTCTGCCTAAGCCACACTCACAACAAACGAAAAATTAAATAATAATAATGAATATATTGTTCGTGAAAATATTGGCGAAATTGTTGCATATATCATCAATTTTCATGTTCAGTTTTTATGATCTATTATCCATTCGCGATTCTCCTTGATTACTTTTAACCTATCGAACTATTTTAATTTATGATAAATTTCGAAGAATCGGTACTTTTATAACAAAAAGTGTATTTTAAAATAATAAAGAATAATTTCATAAGTATAACTCTTTAGATAATTGAATAAATTAAATTCAAAATTAAAATCCAAAAATAATATATTATATTATATTTAAGTTCTGTAACTCAGATGAACTTTTTATTTGTAAATTAGAATGTATTATACCAAATGAAGTTCAATTGATATAATTATCGGATCCTAGCGAAATACCACCTGTGTAACTGGTTTTTTACACTCTGGGCTTGCTATTCCAGATAGTCATATAGCGTTTCACAAAAGAGACAATAAATTCGAAAATGTGAGAATTCGGAAATACTGCTATGGGTGGAGGGGGGGGGCTAATTACCCCGTTACCAACCCCCCAGGATCCGCACCTGAGTTGACCTGCAAGAACATTTAATTACACCATAGAATTGTTAAAATGATTTCTAAAGTTTGAATTTGCTTTGTTTAATATAAAATTTTAATGAATATTAATTTCATGATTCACAGAGGCATTTATTATAAAATATCACTAAATAGATTCTAATACTGTATTGCCATTAAGATGATTTTGTTTAAACGACGGAGGAAATTAAAAGATATTAAAATATGTTTATTTTCATCTGGGATCATGTAAAAATAAGTAAAAATAAAATATAAAATTTAATTAAATCCATTTTATTACAAATTTATATAACTCTCTATGTATATTAGCTCTCTGATCACTATAATTTCGATATGATCTAGATCAATCCAGAGTACAGGATCATTGACGATTGCTAAATCACCTAACAGAAATACAAAGTTGATAATGTTATTCTCTATTAAACTCGGGGTGATCACTGGAATGTCCCTTGGCATCATGCAAATTAGTATTCTGTTTGATTGGAAAATTCTCAATACCATTTCCAGTGCAGTGAACTCGTGTTTGGGAATTTTCATAGGATTCGTGTTCATCTGTAACGGTAGAATATGGAGATTATATTTTAAAAAAAGATCCGCTTATTCAACGGAAAAGTCTACAAGCCAACTTTAGAAAAATAATTTTATTACTTGCACTTGGACTTTTATTGAATGAAAATATAAAAATGATATAGTTTTTGTTTTATTTTATTAGAGTGAGACTAATAAAATTATTTTAAAAACATTATTTTGATTCGATATTCGAATATATGACTGGTTAATGAAGGGATTATGGCAAGTTTATGATGAATGTTGGATCTCTGCCGGACATTTGATATTTTCGAAACTTAGGAAATTAGGAAATAGTGTTATCACATATCAAACATTTTGGTATAAGGATATTTTTACTTAAAACCCACAAAGGAGTTCAGTTGTTTTGAATGAATAAAAACAGAAAATCGTTAATCAATAAATGAAAGGTAAACCCGAATATGGTAAACAACAATGAAAGTAAACAAAAATGAATTCAAAAGGCCATTTTTATGACAACCAGATTGATAGGAAGATGTATAAAAGGATTATAATAAGGAAAGCGTTCGGTAGGGTAATTAATTATACGATCATACGAGATCATGAAAGTAAACCGCAGAGGAGGATTGTCAGGTAGAGACAATTATTCTAAATAAAGTCAAAGTTGATATTGTTGCTTGCTGTAATAATTTTGGTGTGTAATTTGTGATAAATTCAAATATACACTGGGAGTATTATATCTTATTTTATCGAAACGGAGTCATAAATACCGCCAATTATTATTTTTTTATTAAAACCTAACATATTTAATCGTGTAAAAATTCAATTTAATTTACATAAAAGTTAGTTTTGGATAATCAAAATTTAAGTTTTACTTTAATATCGATTTTTAATGGATAATTACGGACATGCAAAACGTAAATTTTTCACACCCTGTCTGAATGTTCCAAGCAAATATTTTATTCAATTCATTCAAATATAATAAAAGATTACTAAGATAAATACTATTATTATTATTATTATTATTATTATTATTATTATTATTATTATTATTATTATTATTATTATTATTATTATTATTATTATTATTATTTTATTATTATTATTATTATTATATTATTATTATTATTATTATTATTATTATTATTATTATTATTATTATTATTATTATTAAATAGATTAATAAAACAAATTATTAAGTTTCTGTTATTATTTTCAATTTTGACACAACAAATACTTATTTATTTTTAAATTAAACATTATTTTGTTACATAAAAGTATTAAGTAATAATAATTTTAGTATTTGATTTCTTAATTTATCGTCCCTACAGTTTTTCTTACCTATCGAATGGTTCTACTGTCAAAACATATAATGAACCGGATTGCTGAGGGTCATTATTTAATAATAATAATGATAATAATAATTTTTTTTATTATTATCGTTATAATTTTATAACTTAATCGCAAAAAAGTAATTTTTTTAATTTATATTTTATAAAACCAACTAGTTATATTGAAGAAAAGATTATATTTCTGGATAAAAAATGATTATTACTCATATTTAAATAAATACTGATTAAATAAAATAACTATTTTGCAAAGTTAGTAATTGACTTGAATATATAATATTTCAATTATAGGCAAGATTGTGATGAAAATGAAATTAAAATAGTCATTTCATATTTCTCCATCTAAATGTTTATGATTAACTAGTAGATTGCCCTTAGTCAACTGATTTTATTTGTTTACACGGCAGTGAATGATTGTAGAAGATAAAAACGTATATACAAACTCTTTATTTTAAATTTTAAAAACTATAGGTCCAAAACTTAGAAAATATATAAGACCAAATATTTAACTTGTTTTAAAGATAAATTTATAAATTTAAAATCTTTTGTCTACAACTAGTGATGGGATGCATTTGCTCTACAACCGGCTCGCATGGGTATTTGTTTAAAACAAAAAAGTCGAATAAGTGTATTTATTTTCATTAATCGTAATATATTGGAACTCCAAAAGAAACTGAAGAGGGTTATTTAATAATCGAAACTTTTTTCAACAATATAATTATTCCTTCGCAGCTTATTTTCGCAGCTTATACAGGGCTTATTTTGTTATTCACTTATCTGATATATTAATTTATGCTGCTACCAAGGAATCAACGTTTTATACTTATACTTCAGATGTAATTATTTAAATATTGCCAAAAGCCTTCTGGTTTTCATTTACTTCTAGTTCCGATTTTGTTTTTACACGAGGAACATCTGAGGATCAACTGTGGTTGCTTCTGAATTATGTTTTTCCACATCGGTACTGCATCACAAATTAATAACCATTATGTTACTTATATTTGAAATCCATTCTGTTTCGTTTTACGGTACATATATTATTCATAAGACTAAAACCCCTTTCAACTTCTGTTAAACTGAAGACTAAAGTGTTCAAAATATTTTTTGCCTTTCGAATATAAAATTTTTCTGTATTTCTAAAGAAATATTTAAGAAAATCTCTGTTATCATTTATAATTATTTCATTATTAAAAATTTCCGAAAGTTTTGATTCTTTCCTTGGAACTATGATATCTTTGATGTCGCAATAATTAGGCTCCAAATATTTATTAAATAAAAGACCATTATATTTCGACTTTTGTCGGTTCTTGCTACTGAGGAAGTTCCCGAATTCATTAATATTAAATGTAGATTTTCAAGTATGCTTTCTAAAAGCTTTTTACGCGTAAACAAACTCTATATTTTTAAATTCATTAAAATTTATAGTTTCTTCAAATATTTGCTTATATTATTCTTTCCTTTCCTTTAGCATTTAAAAAGCTTTGATTATTCGAATGATCAAATTTTCAGCTTTTAACAAATTACTATTTTGTCGTTGCAATGCATTTAATAATAAAGAAATTTAGTTACAATATCAATCATAAGTAACAAATCCTTAAGAAAATTTTTATTTTCCATCCGTTTTTTCATACTAATCAACTTTGTATACAATTTAAAAGACTAGTGCAATGATGGATATGCACGCAAAACTGCAACTGTTGATATCAAACGTCAAGCCTCATATCTTGGTCCAAATACTCTACCAAGTACTGATCGTGCTGATGAAGATCCAAAGAAAGGGAGGTTGAAAACAAGAATATTGACATTGGTGATGTGAAATAATGGCAAGAAATGGCAAGAAAATTCAGCAGAGATTAATGAAAGTTAATAATTATATATTTTCTAATTTTGATATGAGAAATAAGATTGAACATATTGAAAAAGTAATACAGAGTTGTAAAAACTGTCAAAAGAGAAAAACAATTACAACACGCACCAAATAAACGATAATGAAGCAAGTAGTGGGATACCGGCCATCTAGCTCAGAGGCCATCTGGCTCACATAACCCCCCCGAAAACTTTTTTCTCTAAGTTTAAAAGTACAAATTTTTTTAGAACAAAGACAATGACTCATCAAAAAATTTTCAAGGTCATTTAAACAAAGACAATGACTCATTCAAGGTCATTGGATGAGTCATGATATTTTCCAAGCTCATTTAAACAAAGACCGTGACTCATCAAAACCTTTTCAAGGTCATTGGATGAGTCATGATATTTTTCAAGGTCATTTAAACAAAGACCATGGCTCATTCAAGGGCATTGGATGAGTCATCATATTTCTCAAGGTCATTTAAACAAAGACCGTGACTCATCAAAAAAAATTTCAAGGTCATTCAAAAGTAAGTCAAGGTCATTGGATGACTCGTCAAAAATTTTCCAAGGTCATTCAAAATTTCTCAAGGTCATATTACTTTTAAACATTTTTAATTTTAATTTACTACTTATTTTTATAAGTAGTATATATTTTGTAAATTTATTTTATTTTTATTATTATTTTTATTAATATTAATATTATTATTATTACTATTATTATTATTATTATTATTATTATTAATAATATATAACAAAAACCGAGACATATACAACAAATTTATTATAATGAAATAATTCTTCTATAATAATATTGTCGAAGAGCTTTATTAAAAGCCCATTCCACATACTTTCGATATCGGCGCGCAGCAATGACATCCATCACCACATGGATATTCAGGTTCCATATCTTTTGCCATTTTGTTTTGCTTGACATCCAATAGGAACTCGTCGATTACGGTAAATATCCATATTGAGGTATAATTAAAGACTAAATCTGGAATTATTGATGCTGGCTTATCCATGATTCCATGTATTTCTGGATAATAGAATTCCAGACGTTCTTTAATAACTTTAAAATAATCATCTATCAAATAGTTAATAATAATATATAGTAATTATTAATTACCATAATGTTTAATTTCATTCATAGCTTGAACTGCGCTTGGTACATCCATTATAATGATAAAAATTGAAATAAAATTACTTTTATACTAATTTAGACCAATGAGAACACACACACAACCTTTTAGCTATAAACAATAAATATTAATTTATATAGATTTGAAAATGATTAAAGAAATTTTAATAATATTATTAGTTTTTAATATGGTCAACTCAATTTTTGTAACCGTTCAAGGTAAAATTCAACAAGATGTGTATGTCCTGATACAGCAGTATTGATGGATATTTTGTATATGATAGATAGGCCTAGATATTTGAAAACTCCAGTCAAAAGATTATCTGAAAGAATGAGTAATTTAGAATTCCGATTTGAACACACATGAGACTTTAAAAAGAGCTAAAAACGAATTATATGATGATATTATATATCTAAATAAGACCATAGGTATTATCAAAAATGAATTAAGAAAATCAATATTAGAATTGAAAGAAAATCGTAAACTTAATGAAAAAATGATGAATCAAGTTCAATATAGTATAAAATTTTATTCTAATAAAACAACTGATCAGTTCAATCGTATTATGAAATTACAACAACAACCAGTTAACAGTGGTGGCAACAACTTGAAAGAAGTTAACAGTGCCAACAAATCATCATTGTCATTTCCATTATATATTTTTACATATTTTCTTAGTATTGCATGATTCTGATTGGTCGAATATAGTATAAATAAGCTTACACTTTCAAATATTTTTATAAAAGGCCAGAAACTAAATTTTTTATAACTTTGTTGAATGAGCTGGTCTCTAATAATAGATAAGAAGATGATATCATTAAAAACATAAAATTCATGGTAAACCGTACCGAGAAAATTGTAGAAGACATCCCATTTGATTATGAAAAAATTCTCAATTTGCCAACATTAGAGAGAAAGAAGGCATTTCAATGAATATTTAGTTACATTTTCGATGAAAATAATAAATGGATGCGAATAATAGTGGGATTAATGTATATGAAACATATGATATTAAAATCTGGATCCGACTATGAAAATTATTTCCAATGGTCTATAGAGGTAAATTACTTTATGTTGTTATTAATTTATCATTATTCAGGTGATAGAAACAAAAATTGATCCGTGGGTAGAAACAAACGGTGGATGGATAGCGATTATTCAAGTTGCCGCAGAAGCCAAACGTTCAGATATTTATATATCAAATTGTAAATTTTTATTAAAACTATTAACTGGAGCATCGGTTTTATATTTATGTAATAAAGTTTATCATAGATTTTAATAAATATTTCTCTGTTATTATTATTAATAAAAACTACATTTTTAAAGATTTATTGATTATTAAATGTACATTTTTCATCACCACAATATTCTGTCACTATATTTTCTATAACATGATCAACACAAGTCTAAAATTCGGTAGGCTCAACTTCATCATTGATAATTTCGGTATCTGCAGTATCTTCAGTATCATTAATAATTTCAGTATCTTCAGTATCATTAATAATTTCAGTATCTTCAGTATCATTAATAATTTCAGTATCTTCAGTATCATTAATAATTTCAGTATCATTATTAATTTCATTATCAATTTCTCCATCGTCACTCTGACATTCAGAATCACAACATGAATCTTCTTTACTCAATGCTTCAACTAGAGTCAACATATCTCTAATTTTTACACCGGTTATTTCTTCGAGTTTATTAAATATTCTAAAAAAAAATTAATTAATTATTTTATATTTTATATTTTACCTTTTTCAGACATCTTTTTTAAAACTATTTTAAAACTAATTATAATTTGTTTATAGAATAACAAAGAAAACATTAATACATTTATTAAACACTAAACATTAAAATATACATTAAAATAATTGTGAAAGTCTAGCAGTAACAATTTTCCAGATTGAAGAAAGCACATCATTTTGATCAGCTTTATATCCTTGGATTGCTATTGTTATATACCAGTTTTCCTGTTCTTTGAAACCTATTTCTGTAAATGCATCATAATATCTGGTATATTGACTCGTGAAGAAAGCATTTTCATTGCATTTTAAATTGGAATTGATCTTGATATCTAACATTGAGAGAGTCCCAGCGAGAGATTAAAATTGAGTTTTATTGAGTTTGACTGGATTTGCCAATTGCATATTGATAGGTTCCTTTAAAAAATACATTTTATAATTGTGGAACATCTGAACTGGTTGGACACTTATTTTCTTGGTCATGTTTGATTTATGATTTTATACCCTTGACAGATACTGATTAACCAATCAGAATAATGCATATTTCTATTATTAATTATAACAAAGACAGTGCATGATAAGTGCGTGAATGCATACATACACAAAACTGAAACCCCATACACTGAGTTTGTATATGATTTTACATACATCAAAATTTCTCATCTATATAAAATTTCTTTATATGATTATTATTGTTACCACCAAATAAAACTAAATAAATAAAATATTATCAACAAATAAGACAAAACAAAACAAAAATAAAATTCTAAACATTTATTTTCGTAAAAGTTTCATTTTTTGTAAGTTTCTTACCGAGTTTGTTATATTCCACTCAACATATCGCTGGTACCGAAAATTTCAGCAACTGCAACCCAGAATACAAGGGTATTCCGTTTCCATTTCCTTTACCATGCGGTTGATTTTATTATCCCAAAGAGCTTGCTTAATCAGCTCGGAAATCATAATTCCTGATTCTTCATATATTGCCGGTTCGATCATTGCTGGCTCCTTGATATTCAAAATTTCCTTCATTTGAGGATAATAATAAATAATTCGGTCAATTACCATCGGGGCATATGTGTCTAAATAAATAATAAATAAAAGAAAATAAATAAATAATAATTTACTATATTGACTGGTATTTTTCGTCTGCATATTTTTTTCAGTGTAGTATTTTCTATTTTAAAAATGAAATGAAATGAATAAGCAAATTGTTTTAATCAATCATTAGCCAATCAGATGTTGACCAATCCCGTGATTTCATTTTGTATGTCACAAACAATATTTTTGTACTCTAGATTTCGCAACCCTAATATGACTATTTTGCCACTGGCAAACACGTTAACACATATTGGGCTGTATTTTAAAAGCCTCAATGCAGGAAATAATTCTGGCTTGAACATACAAGGACATTTAGTTGACATGTTGTATAGATTGATAGATTGTCCCATATCCATGGTAACCGTAATTGACTGTATTTTAATATCATTTATTCTATATTGTAATTCATTGACGTCTAAAAGTTTCGTGCATCCCATGATTCTGCATTTGCCGGATTTGAAAAAAATTATAGGATATTTTCCACTTCTATCTACAATTTGCTGGGGTTTACCATTCGGAAACGTCATTTTCGACACATCGAAAGTTCCTTTATAATTTATATTTGATAACATAATTAAACAATAAAGAAATATTAATCTATATATATATATGATTTTTAAAAAGAGTTCATTAAATATATAATATAAACAAAAACCTATAATTATACAAATTAATAATGGAATTAAGAAATGATGCGGTATATCAAATCGTCGGCCCAAGCGGTAGTGGTAAAACTATGTTTGTGTGTAAATTACTGAAATCTAATTTATTCCAAACAAAATTCAACAAGATTTATTGGCATAGGGGTGCAGATGAAGAACATGGATTGACTCAAGATAATTTCTGTAAATTGAAAAACATGAAAATAGTAAAGGGTTTCGATAAAAACTGGTCAAGTCGATTAAGGAAAGGTGATGTCATCATTATTGATGATTTGTATCAGGAAGCTAATAAAGAAAAGGATTTTAATAATTTATTCACAAAAATCAGTAGACATGTTGGTGTTACTGTGATCTTTATTACTCAAAATCTATTTCATCAGGGTGCTGCACATCGAACAAGAAATTTAAATGTTCAATATTTAGTTATTTTCAAGAATTCTAGAGATGAAACAGTTATTGATTTTCTTGCTCGACAAGCATACCCTAATAATCGTAATTTTCTCATCAGTGCATTTCAAGATGCTACAAAATCACCACATGCAATGATGATTTACGGGTAAAAACAGATATTTTCAATAAAGAAGGTGCCATGGTTTATAAACAAAGTTGAAAACTTTAACATGTAAAAATGTTTATGAAATCCAGGCTTAAAAATATCCGAAAACTTAGACAAAGTATTAAAAAGACAATAAAAACACGTGTTCCACCAAAAACCAGTTATACACCATCTAAAAAACTAATAACCGAGAATTACTTTGCAATGAATCTTATTTCGAAAAACATTATTAAAAAGAGTAAGAAAAAAGTTAAAATTGTAAAAAATCATAGGAGTTTCCCATATTTTAATGCATTGTTAAAGGCTTCGAGTATGAAAAGAATGTCTATTTTACAATCATTTCCAACTTTTGTTGTCGATGATTTACTCAAAGTTCTATTAAAAGTAGTCAGAGGTAAAATTAAAATCAGTAATTCTAAAAAACTAGTATTGAATAAACATCGTAAGCCTTTGTTATCGCTAGTAAATAATAAAAATCGTAAGCAAATGAGAAAAATCATATATAAACAACAAGGTGGTTTTATCGGAGCAATGTTACCATTAGCATTATCATTATTATCACAATAAACGATGGGGCAATCATTACCTAATGTTAAATTAAAATTTAAATCATCTTGTTGTAATGGAGAAGATTTGGACGAACCCAGAAGACGAGGCAGGTTTCGGTGGAGTGGCAAAGTTAAAGAAAATAGTCCCAAAGTCGAAAAATGAAACGCAAAAGTGGTTGTCAGATCAGCTTGCGTACAGTTTAAACAAACCAATGCGGAAAAGATTTCCAACAAGAGCTTATAAGACATTCGGTATTAATGATTTATGGCAAATGTATTTGATAGAGATGATACCGTATTCGAAGATTAACAAGGGTTATAAATATATTTTAACGTGTATTGATGTTTTCAGTCGTTTTGCTCGTGGTGTACCAACAAAGACAAAATCTGCAGAGGAAATATCTAAAGCAATTAACTCAATGTTTAAAAATGGGCATCCAGACAATTTGCAAACCGATTTAGGTATTATTATTATTATTATTATTATTATTATTATAGGCAAGGAGTTTTACAATAGTAAAGTTAAGCAAATCCTGGATCGTCTCAAAATAAATCATTATTCTGTACATTCTCAATACAAAGCCGCACATGTTGAAAGATTTAACCGGACACTGAGTGATAGATTGAAGAAATATTTCGTTCATCAAGGTAATAAAATATGGATAAATGTATTACCGAAAATACTTGTTAGTTATAATAATTCATCACATCGAGGTCTGAATGGTTTGAGACCCGTAGATATCAGCTCGAAAACACGAGTACGGTCTAAAACAGTTGCTATTACAAAACCAAAATATAAAGTTGGTGATCAGGTTAGAATTAGTAAAATATCTGCTTCACCTTTCATTAAAAATTTCGATAGTAATTGGAGTGATGAAGTATTTCAAATTACTAAAATTAATACTAAACAGAGTCCTGTAATGTATGTTATTAAAGACAGTGACAACAATGTAATACAAGGGAAATTCTATGAACAGGAATTACAAGTTATTTCCAAACATACAGTGTTCAGAATTCAGAAAATATTGAAAACTAAAATAGTGGGTAAGGATAAACAATACTATGACAAATGGCATGGATATCGTCAAAAGACCTAGTAAAATGAGTTTCTATACAATTTTACCGAGCAATAGTTGCCCACTAATCCATCCGGAAAATCAAGCAAGTAACTTTATGGTTGATCTTCAAAATCCTATTTATTTACATAGAAATTGGGAAGTTGCTTTGTAAGACTTTACATTTGTGTACAATACATTCCCATTTTATAGTCATTGTAAAATCGGTTACAAGAAACGTGTTCCCAAAACTTGTAGTGGTATTTTCTCAATCAATAATTTTGAACGACATTGTCATATTCCGAATCAGATTTTAGATGAAAATAGTGGCATGTTTTTCAAAGATGGATTGAATGTTAGTTGTGATTATAGTCCATTTACAATAAAGTTTGAAAGTATTGAGGATGCCAAGCGAATGGATAGTGATAAGCTTAGCATTGTTGTTCCTGGTACTGAATACCTAATACGTTTCAAAACATTTGATGAGAAAAGTGTAACAATTGAAAAAATCAAAATATCTGTATCATATATTAATGAGGTGGAAGATACATTTACATTTACTAATGATTTATATATTGAAACACTTGAAGAATTACATAAATATATTTCATTCAATTGTTTACATATACTTAAAACTATTGAATTTGTTAAAGATGGAATATGTAAATTCAGTCTGAACATTTGTGAAGTTACATTTGATAAAAATTTGGCTAATACATTGGGATTAGATAAGCAAACATATAGAGCAAGTGCTTTTGGTGTAGGCAAACCAAAAATAATAAAACTTCATAGGCAAATGTTCATATATACTAACATCATCGATCCTATAATTGTTGGTGATTCTTTGGTTCCTCTATTGAAATCTGTTTGGGTTGATAAACATGACCAGGATGAAGTTGTCAATATAAATATTGATAATCCCATGTACTTACCGGTATCAACATCATGTATAAACAATATAGAAATAAATATTCGTGATGATAGTGGTAAATTTATTGAATTTAGTAAAGATACAAAAACTCATTTGACATTACATTTTCGTAAATTAGATGGCCAATAACGATATTATTAGTATGTATAGTGGTAGCCAAAGTTTTGGCGAATTACCGTATTTTATTGGTAAACAGTATGGATCAGGATGGTTGAGAACAATTGGTAGATTTGCACTTCCTATTCTTAAACGCCTTGGTAGTTTTTGTATGAAAACTGCTAAAGATGTGATAATGAATGAGCAGAAAATATTACCATCGCTGAAATCAAATGCATTATCTGAGTTAGGGAAAGTTCTACCTAGTGTTGCAGGTATGTTTCAAAAACAAGAACCTGCACCGGCTCAAAAACGTAAAAGACATCATAAACATATAAACAAACGAATGAAAGGACATTGAACTATATTTCAAAAATGATTTGCGGTAAATCTGAATTGTGTTTATTTTAAAGCAGTAATTGAAATGGGGGCCTTTGAAGATGTATTCCAGATGAATTCTATTATGGATAGTAGAACTGATATTGAATTTTATATTAACTGTTCACAAACTGAATATCTAGATTTGAACGTTACATTGTCAACCGTTCAGATCAAAGTTGTAGATAAAGATAGAAAACCGTTGGGTGAACCTAGTGATGTAATACCAAACAATTTCTTGTTTCATACACTTTTTAAAGATGCAGTTCTCGGATTTAATAATATCAAGATTGAGGGTGGTAACAGTACATATATTCACAAAGCTCTAATCGAAACTATTATAAATTACAATAGCGATACTAAAAATACATGTTTAATTCCTATGGGTTATGGTAGTGATGACGATAGGAAAAAGTGGATTAAAGGCTCGAAATTATTTACCATGTGCTCATCATTACAACTCGATTTTATGGATCAACCGAAATATTTACTCCAGGTGTTAATGTACACATTAGATTGAAAAGATCTGATTCTGCATTATCATTAACAAGTACTAGCACAGCACCAATTCTTCAATTAGTTGATGCAAAATTATTGGTGAGAAGAGTTCGTGTTGATCCCTCTGTATTAGCCGCTCATCAATTGGGGCTTAATTCTAAGCATGCAATATATCCATTGAAAACAAAGGAAATTGTTCAATTTGCTATTGCTAAAGGTTCAGCTTCTTTCTATAAGGAACAAATATTTGAAGATACAAGAATGCCCAACTTTATATTGGTAACATTTCAAAGTGAATCTCAATATAATGGATCATACTTAACATCGAGCTCAATTTTCAAAATTTTAGAGTAAAATCTCTAACTTTATCAAAAAATAGTGATTATAGAGAAACATATACTCAAGATTTCGATAATGATAATTATTGTGCTACATATATGCAGAGTATAGTGAGAAATATGGGTTATTTGGATAAAAACCTTAATTGTGATATAACTCTTGAAGATTTTAAAAGTAAATATCCATTCTTTACATTTTTTTTGGCACCCGATTTTGATTTAAATCAGAGTCAATTACCTCAAAATGGAAATTTACGATTAGATATAAAGTTTGCTAAAGCTACAACTAAACCGGTACATGTTGTAATATATAGAGTATTTGAAAATGAGGTTCAAATAAGTGCAAACAGAACAGTATTGGTATAAATGTATAGATAATTTATAATAATTTGTCATAGAGTAAGTTTTTAAATGTATTATTATTATTATTATTGATGTAGTTCTGTTGAGGTCTATCGAATTGGAAAACAAATACTAGGACATGAATTTTTAAGGATTTTTCCTCTTGATAAAATTTCATATTTACGTAATAATCAAGCATAATCGTCAATACTCAATCGTCTCATCTCGGTGGAGAACATTGGTTAGCAATATATATGAAACCTAGCAAGATATTTGTATTTGATCCTATGGGTTTCTATTATCCGGCTTTAATGGTTTCGAAACTTCAAACAATGGGTAAACCTATTGTGTATAATAAAACTATGTATCAAAAACCATGGACCTTAACATGTGGTCAACATTGTTTAGCTTGGTTATTATCCAAGCGATTTGATGTTTAATAAATGTTTAATAAATGTTTTATTGTTATTGTTATGTTTTATTATTATTGTCATGTTTTAACTATTAATATTTTTAAACTATTAATATTTTTTAATTATTATTATTATTATTATTATTAATATTATTATTATAATTATTATTATTATTAATATTATTATTACTTTTTATATTCTATTATTACTTATAAAATCTTTTATTATTATTATTATTATTATTATTATGCGTTTAATTAATGTTAATAAGCTAATGCATGATCACAAAGACAATGCATGATAAGTGCGTGATCATCACATGATAAGTGCATGACTGCATGCATACACACTCAAGACTGAATAAAGAAAACACATACATACTTTTGTTTGTATGTGATTTACAAAGAACGCATGCCTACACGGTATAGACTGCATGCGTAAAAATCTCTCACCTATATGTGTGTATTGCTAAAATGTGATTGGCTAAATCCTGAAAATATTATTTTCTTTATAAACATTGACAAATTCTAAATTTGTCACAATTATTTCAAAATTTTCTAATTTCAAAACTTTCGCGCCAAAATGCCAAACAATAATATTTTAAGAAGTCTTCTCCTGAATGAAACTGGTAAGGATTTTTAATTTTATTATTATATTTTCTAGATTGGTTTAATATAACCGAAATTCAAAATCAGATTGATGGAGTTATCGAATTTGAAAATGGTAATTTTAAATTTTATTATTATTTATTTTAATATAATTTTAGAGAATGTTCAAGAAGTTATTGTAATAGACGATACAATTATTATTAGTGATATCGAAGATGATATTATGATTATCGAAGATGGTAAATTTTAATGTATATTTTATTTTTTAAAAACCATTTTAGTAGATTTGGACGAAACATTTATTGATGATGCCCCCGTTTCTGGGGAAGATGATGTGATTTCATATAAAAAATGTAAGATTTTTACTAATTTTTTTTAATATTTTTTATGAGTATAATTTATTCTTAATTTATAAGAATATAAATATTTTTAATGAGTATAAGTTAATAATATGTAAAGTATTATAATATAATACTTTAAATATTATTAATTTATAATAAGAATAGAAATATCTGATTTGAAATAGAAATATGATTTGAAATATTTGATTTGTAATAAGAATAGAAATATGATTTGAAATATTTGATTTGTAATAAGAATAGAAATATCTGATTTGAAATAGAAATATGATTTGAAATATTTGATTTATAATAAGAATATCTGATTTATAATAGAAATATTAATTTTTATAAATTATTTTACGAATTGTTATTTAACATGTGATTTATTTTATAATAGAAATATGATTTGAAATATTTGATTTATAATATGAATAGAAATATCTGATTTATAATAAAAATAGGAATATGTGATTTATTTTTATAAAAGAAATATGTGATTTATTTTTATAATAGAAATATATGATTTATAATACGAATATTAATTTTTATAAATTATTTACGAGATGTTATTCAAACATGTGATTTATTTTATAATAGAAATATGATTTATAATATGAATAGAAATATGTGATTTATAATAAGAATATTAATTTTATTAAAATATTTACATAGTTAATTATCACCATTTATATATTATTAGTTGATTCATATATGATTTAAATAATAATAAACATTTGATAATAATTACATATTTATCAGGTCGATTGTATAAAAACTATTGCCAATCTGGAATTGGTCATAACTCGAAATGCCATAAGACTATGGAAAGTTACTATGGTCATAGATTCTATGGCATCGACTTTTTTATTTGCCCTAAATGCGATACCTCCCAAGAATTTGAATATCTAGAGTTGTATAAGAAACACTCTAGCCATTTAAATCAATTTAAAATTAATAAAAAAGTATTATTTCAAATGATTAATGCGAAAAATGTTAATAATAATAATAATAATAACACAAATAATACAAAGATTACTAAAAACATAAACAATAATACAACTGTTACTAAAAATAATAAAAAATCAAAAAGACCTGCTGATAAAATCGTGTCGTGTATCCCTGCTAAAATTAAAAAAAAAGAAATCATTATTAGTGATGACGAAACTGAATATAATCAAATAGGGGGTTCGGTAAATAATGAAATAAATGTAAACGATGAACCTGAAATAGAGGTTGACTTAAAGGGTTTCCCGTAAAAATATTTGATTTGATTTAGAAAATCAAAACCATGTTCAATTCGCCCTAACGGATAAACTTGTAAATAAATTACAAAATGAAATAAAGAAAACGGGATCTGTGAAAGTTCAGTTTACAGCTCTCATTCAATTTGAAAAAGATGAGGAAATAGAAGATAATTTCTTTTCAAATAGCGCGTGTGTCTTTTCCGATAGTTTTATTGCTGATGGTGTGAGTCGGTTAAATGAGAAAATCGAAAAATTCACATATTTAGGAAGTGGGTGGCGCGCAGTGAAAATTCGCGAAATCGATTTTATTTTAACCGCGTATTATCCTGTAAGTCGATTAGTTGGACATAGTTTTATCCCTACATCGGAATCTCTAGTAGGTAAAAAGGCTATTGTAAATGTTAAAAACACAGATTATTCGTGTTTTATATATAGTGTTTTATCGATTTTAAAGCGTAATATAGTTTTAAAGAATAGGGAGCGTGTTTCTTCTTACACTACTTTTATGGATGAATTGAATTACGATCCAATTACAGATTGTCCAATGAGACTCTGTAGCATCCCTAAATTTGAGAGAAACAATAGCGATTTAAATTTGGCAATCAATGTCTTTGAATATAACAACACCCCTTCTAAACAATTGAATGATATTGATTACGTACCTCACTATCCTCACCTTGTCTTAATTCATCGAACAAAGGTTATCGGTGGTAACCCGATTAATCTTTTATTATTACAAGACGGTGATAATTATCATTATACCGCCATTTTTAATTTAAATAGATTGCTGAATTATCATTCTAGTAGTGAATGTAACACCAGAATTCGTGTAAAATGGTGTCCCCATTGTTTAAACGGTTTTTATTATGATAAAAACTTTAGGGCACATGTTGATTTGTGCGCTAAAAATCAAATAGGAACAACCCTATACACGCTCCCTGAAAATAAAAATTTGATATTTAAAAATTATTCTAAAATGATTACCCCACCATTCGTAATTTATGCGGATTTTGAGGCTGTTTTGCCTAAAGATGTAAAACATCACCAAATACACATGCCGATATCAGCAGGCTTATTAATAATAAATAATTACACAAATACTACACAATATTTCAGTTTTATAGGCTTGGATTGTGTATTGGAATTTTTAAAGAAAGTAGAGGAAATTGCTGTCACAATTGTCCTACCGTATTATGAAAATCATGGTAAAAAACCCATGAATAATCTTACATCTAATGAGCAACAGCAGTTCATCGCATGTAGAATTTGCTATCTTTGTAAAAAACTTATTAGAAATAAGGTTAAGGACCATGATCATTTTACAGGTCAGTATCTTGGTGCTGCCTGTCGTAACTGTAATATTAATATTGAAAATAAGTAAACAGTTACCTATCGTCTTTCATAATTTGAGAGGGTATGACCTTCATCATATTTTAAAGTATGGTTTGAATGAATTTCCATCTTGGAAATTAAATATCATTCCTACAACAACTGAGAAATTCATATCTTTGATTGTAAATATTAAGAAATTGGCTGTTAGATTTATAGACAGTATGCAATTTGTAAATTGCTCTTTAGCCAAGGCTGTGAAAACTCTTACTGATCTACCTCTAACTTGTTCTGCTTTTGATGATCTTATAGTTAAGGCAAAGGGTATCTTTCCTTATGATTTTGCAGTATCACTAGAGGTCCTTGAATCGACTTATGAACTACCTCCAAAATGGGATTCTGTATCTGATGATGAATATGCTACCGCCCAACTAATTTGGACACAGCAAAATTGCACTACAATGTTAGACTACATGTTAACTTACCTAAAATTAGACGTATTCCTCCTTGCAGACTATTTTCAGCAATTTCGCGCAAAGGCTATTGCTTACAATGGTTTAGAACCTCTGAATATTTATGGAATTCCTGGAATGTCATGGGCGTCCTCTCTCATGACATTAAAGGAACCCATAGAACTTCTGCAGGACATGGAAATGTTTAATTTCTATGAGGGTGGAATACGGGGTGGGTTAACATTTGTTAACAAACATCATGTTGCAAGTTCTGAAGATACAGAACTCTTGTATATAGACATTAATAATTTATATGGTTGGGCACTTAGCCAAAACCTTCCGTATGATGATTTTGTTTGGGTGCATGATAATCTGAATGATGTGCTGAGTGAATGTGTGAATGCGAATATTGAATTCCTTCCGTATGGTTATACAATGGAAGTTGACATCAATATCCCTGAGCGTGTGCATCAGTATTTGAATGACTTTCCGCTTGCTCCGGAAAAAATGTGTCCGCCCAATTTGAAAGTTGAGAAGTTAATGCTCACTCATTACAGTAAGAAGAACCATGTTCTTCACTGGAGACTTCTCAAACTGTATATAGAATTGGGTGCGGAAGTTGAGTGTATTCATAGGGCAATTAAATTTAAACAAGCACCTATTTTTAAAGAATATATACGAAGAAATACAGATTTACGCTCTAACTCAAAGTGCGAGCTTCATAGAGATTTGTATAAATTATTTAATAATAGTCTATATGGGAAGTCCGTTGAGAATTTGAAAAAACGGATGAATTTGAGGCTATGCAATTCAGCTGAAAAGATAATTGTATATGCTTCAAAACCGACTTTCAAAAAGTCCATTAAAATAGTGGATGATTTGATTGCTGCTCATCTGAACAAAGATTCTATATGTTTAGACAGGCCTAGCTACATTGGCCAATCAGTACTAGACCTGTCTAAGCTGCGGATCTACCAATTACAATATAATGAATTGGCAAAATATAGATCAGAATTTAACTGTGATATTAATATCGTTGCCGGCGACACTGATTCGTTTTTTCTTGAGGTTAAGCACTGTAAGCTTGACATTCTTTTGCCGGCAATGATAAGAGACAACCTTTTAGATACCTCAAATTACGACCCGGCACATCTCTTATACTCGAGGAAATTAGATTCTGTGATAGGAAAATTTAAAGATGAAAGTTAAGGTCTCGGGTATAAGGAGTGGGTTTTCTTAAGACCCAAGTGCTATAGTTTATGAGGCAAATCTGATACAATGAGGGCTAAGGGAGTGAAGTTGTTGGGGACTGACATCAAACATCAGTCGTATTTAGATTGCTACAATAAAAACGTAGTTTTCACAGTACCTCAAAGTAGGATAGGGACGCGGAACCATCAGCTGTACACATTTAGAAACAGTAAAATCGCTTTGAGTAATAACGATGATAAGCGATTATGGGTGGGGAAAAATACCAGTATCGCATTTGGGCATTATTTTGGGGTTGATGCAATAGATAGTGACCAAGGATATTTCTTGGATAGCCGCTTTTCGGTGGTTCGAGCCCCAGTTTTGATGACTCTACAGAAATCAGCGATCATGAAGATTATGGACAGCTTTTCGATGGTTTTAACGAAGATAACATTGATATTGATGACGTGTTGTTATCTGATTAATAAATGTTTTTTAAAAAGCAGTTTTTTGGTTAATTTGAAAACTTATTTATTTAGAAAACTTGTAATAGTTTTCATTTTTATTATTATTATTATTTTTATTTGTTATAATTTTATTATTATTTTATAATATTATTATTATTATTATTATTTCATGTCAAAGCCGCAGCGTGACGAAACGCGAAATATAACTTTATATTTTTATAGATGTTTTACATGTAAAAAACAATATATATATATTTTAATGTATTTATTATTAATTCATTGGTTTTATGTACTTGTTTTTGTTTTTATGTAGTTGTTTTTATATAGTTGTTTATTATATATATATATATATATATTAATATTATTATTATTATAAATAAAAAGTAATAATAATATTAATAATAAAAGTTTTATAAGTATTAGTAATAATATTAATAAATGTTTTTAAAAGTAATAATAATAATAATATTAATAAAAGTTTTAAAAAGTAATATTAATATTATTAATAAAAGTTTTTATATGTAATAATAATAATAATATTAATAAAAGTTTTTAAAAGTATTAATAATAGTATTAATAAAGTTTTTTAAAAGTAATAATAATATTAATAATAATAATAATAATAATTAAAGTTTTTATAAGTATTAATAATAACAATATTAATAAAAGTTTTTAAAAGTCATAAGTATATTAATAATAATAATATTAATAAAAATAATTAAAGTTTTTATAAGTATTAATAAAATTTTTATAAGTAATAATAGAATAATAAAAAGTAATAATAATATTAATAATAATAATAATAATAATAATAATAATAATAATAATTATAATAATAATAATAATAATTAAAGTTTTATAAGTATTAATAAAATTTTATAAGTAATAATAGAATAATAATAATTATAATAATAATAATAATAATAAAAATAATAATAAAAATAATAATAAAAATAATAATAAATTTCAAAATATATACTACTTATAAAAAATAAGTAGTAAATTAAAATTAAAAAATGTTGAAAAATAATATGACCTTGAGAATTTTTGAATGACCTTGAATTTTTTTTGATGAGTCATCCAATGACCTTGAGAAAGTTTTGATGAGTCATGGTATTTGTTTAAATGACCTTGAAAATTTTTGATGACTCATTGTCTTTGTTCTAAAAAAATTTCTACTTTTAAACTTAGGGAAAAAAATTTTGCCGGGGGGGAGGTGTGTGAGCTAGATGGCCTCCGAGCTAGATGGCCGGTATCCCACTACTTATTATTATTAATATTATTATCTCATTTATTATATAAAACAATGACTAAATAAAATTATTACTATTAAACTTGTTATTACTAACTATTAATACTAAAAACAAATCAAAAAACATGTAACACAAAACATTTATTGCCTTAAAAGTTGTAGTTTACAAAGATTCCTTGCGGGAATCATTGTTGCTGGCTTATCCTTCATTATCGCATTGAGTTTCATATTCTTAAATAAATAAATGATAAATTTACCATATCGAAATTTATTTTTCATCGGCTTAGCATTCATATTTTCCATCTTCAGTTACTACTAAAAAAAGGTTATTCATTCTGACTTGACCTAAACCGATTTGACCACTCTCTATCCACTTCTTAGACTTTGTCGACTTTTATTCGATGAACTTGGCCATTGTTCGAGAATATGAGGAGACACCAAATTATTTAATCATTGTTATAAAAAAATTAAGAAAAATATAATTCAAGTTCCATGTAAATAGAGGGTTGCAAATAATATGATTTTTATACTTCAAATATTGATTAATTTAATATTTTTATTGCTATTCACTAAATATTTTAATAAAATTGATTTAATTGTAAATTAGAACGATATAATATTGAAAACTTTAGTTTTTATATAAGTTATGGATCTCAAGACGAATGCTCCAAAGCTCAAAAATGTTATTTGTCTAGAAATTGTTGTTTTGATTATGTGCAGAAAATATTTAACCAACAAATTAATAAATGTGACTGTGGAATTAGTGGTTCGTGGCCTTGTAACCCGTATATACAACGTTTTCCGCCCTCCAATGGTTACCCGTTGTGAGGTAACGTTGGTAATGTAACCAATGGTTATGAGACCGCCAAAGGTGATCTCTGCTCTCAGAACTGCTAAGGCCCGGCCTCATGTTGGGTTCAACAAGCTGTCGTTAGAAGACTTATGCTCGGTTTTCTCATCTGATCCCATCACTATTATTTTATTGTTTGTTCTCTATTCAAGATGACTGTGATACATACTGAAGAGTCAAACTTTAATTAAACATTTATGAACATTTATTATTACGACAATTAAGACATATTATTAATGCCTTTGTGAGCACTTAAACATGAGGATTAAATAGTTCGGTTAGTAGTTGTAAGCAATTGAATTTTCTGTCGACGGGCATCGTTTGGCTTCCAATGAAACATCTGGTCGGTGTGTCACTCGATGTGCCAGTTGCGCCGGGGCAAAGACCAGCGGGTAAGTTACGGAATTGGTCTTCTGACAAGCCGATACAGCCACTTCTAATCCGCGGATCTGTGTTCGTTGTGCTTGTATCAACTGTTTTTCTTCGGCCCAGTCTCGCTGTGCAGCCGTTAGTCGCTGTTAGATTTTCTTTGCCTGAGCTGGCTCAACCCGTGTGGATTTGACCTCCTGAATCTCACGACTCATCTGGAGGAGTTGTGCACTCAACTCTGAATTCTCCCGGCGATACTTTGTCAGTTCTTTGCTCATTTAACGAATAAGGTCCATTTCTATAATTCAAATTTAGCCATTTTCGGAAAATATTATAATATTAGTATAAGTTAATATTATTTAATTGCTTATCATTGGGTATGTCGTTGAGATATAGATTCCTCACTTATGTTTCGGTATTTGCCTAATTCACATTTCCCTTGAACTTTACTAATGTAGATCAATGGGTGGAAAGTTCATCGAAATAAATAAAAACCGAATTTTTAAAGACAATTACAATTACAACATTTGTTAAGCACCACACTTAACAAGTCTTGTACTTTTATGCGCGTTAATTCCTTAGATGATCCGATTCTCGGTTGCGGCTTTAACAATCGTGTAGCTGCCTGGGGTAAGTGTGTTCTCCTTCATAGTGCTGTACAACAATCCACTTGAGTTTCCGAGTATGGATGAGGCGTCTCGGCGTCACAACGTTAGTCGGCGCGTCCATCTCCATTAAGATGGGGTCGTCTAACTCGTACGACACGCCACAACTGGGAGCATATCCGCCAGTGCTAGGAATTCGGTCGGCTGCTATATAGCGTTCACCTTGATTAGCTAATTTTGGGTCATGGAGGTTTCTCATTATACTTGTTTGTATTTCGCTTCTAGGCTGGTCAACTTGAGTTCGGCTTTCTGACGGGCCTCTCGTGTCGGGTTCCGACCCGGTTCTCGTTTGATTGTTACTGCTGGCAGCTCTCTCTCATCATTCCTGCTCCTGGGATCTATTGACCAGACCGATAATACGGCCGTAGATATAGTGTAATCCGAGTCCCAGAGCACTTGTCGGCAGCGGGCTGCCGCTTGGGCTGGGATTTGAATAGAGATTCTGGAATCGTCCTGCTAGGATCCGTTTGTTCTTCGTGCTTCATTTGCTAAATTATAGATGAATATTAAATTCTAGCTATAATTCTTGATGTGAAACTGGTTCATAATTTGATACTGATCTAAATTTGATTATGACTCTTGGGATTCTCAGTGTGTGTTTATTTATTTGAATTCTTCACTTGAATTCGGCCTACTATAAATGTAGTGTAAGGTGGTTGGGTGTTTGAGAAGATAAAACGATCATTTTTTACTTATTGAGTATCTTAATTTCATGTAATTTTACCTTTATTTGACCAAGAATTGATGTTACCTATCATCCCATATTCTTATCATATAGGGTAACTATTACTGAGACAGATAACTATTGATTTCATCCGAACATTATCGTACTTCACCAGACATTAGATATTAAAAAGGCAGTTTTGAATTATCGACTGGATTTTTCGGGTTATGTAGTTCATAAATTAAAGTAATACCAAAAAGTGAAGCTTACTTATTTATTATCAGCAGACATAATTATTTCAAACCACGATCAGCACAATTTAATGGATGAGAGTCATGTCATGTCTTGGAGGATAATCGCCGGCGCCTCTCGTAGTAATCTTCACTTCTCGTTTCCTTTTCTGATGCTCTCTATCGTGTTTCAACACTTCCTCATTCGAATTGTATTATATGTAAATACTTAATATAGTAACATTTGATTACCCGAGAAAGACGTTTCTACGATTCCATACATCTGTCTGGACTTCTGGCAAACCACTGGACATGCTGCTCGACTCCGGATTCTCCTGGTCACTGGGTTCGTGCTAATTTGTGATCGCATTACTTCTTGACTTTTGATAGCGTTAGTTTTATTCATAACTAATGACTATCTCATAACTTACGGCATATATATATATATATATGTATATGTATATATATATATATATATATATATATATATATATATATTTATTTTATTTTTTCTTCAATGTTTTTGTATCTATTTTGCACCGTCACCATTCATACTTGGGTGACGAATAATTTAATTTTATTATACCGATTGGTCATACGCCAAGCGAAGTTGAGATAAATCACCTATAATATAAAAGAAAATCAATAAATTTATAGCATATAAACACACCAACTCACCTTGAGGTTGCTTGTAAAATCGTCAATGAGACAAACCCTACACTATAGAAACAGAAAAAGTGACAGAGAAATAAAATAATGCATATTAACACAACCCATTATAAAACATGCATGCAAACTTTTAACATGTAGCCATCCGAAGTTGAAAAAACCCTATAATAAATAATTTTATAGACATTTTTGAAATAATTTTGGAAAGAAAAATGGCGGAAAAAATTTTTAATTTAAATTTTGAGGTTTTTGATAGGAAATTTCGAGTAAATGAAGATGCATCTTCATAAGATTTACCCTTAAAACTAAAATTAATCTAATATTTCAGATATTTCTGTCGAAAACAGCAAAACCTGAAATCCGAAAAAAAGCATAAATTTTTAAATTATATTAATAAGTTTTAAAAAATAATCATAAACCAAATTATTTTGTGTACATAATCGATGATTTTTTACAAAATATGTATAAAAAACATAATTATTTAATGTAAATAATTATTTTTATAAGCTCAAAAATAATTTAACTCACATTTTTTGAATAATATCCGAAAAAAATACATATTTTTGGAGATTAGTTATTTTTACTTACTTAATTTCCTAAATATTATTTATAATAATATATATGAAATAGTTGATCAAAGTTATATTTAAGAGCTTGAATTATGATCATATTTCCTTATGAAATCATAATTCAACTCTTAAAATTTAACTTTAAGTTATATAACTATAAAAAAATAACTTACTTAGCAGCCATTTAAAAAATGGCTGAAATGCATTCACAAAATAAATTCCGCCAAGTTGATTTATGTATCAACTTGAATTATAGTGGAATTTATCTTGGCTTTTAGTAATTCCACGGATGATAGCAAATGCCTACACTGCTGTGCTACTATCTAGGTTTATTTTACAATCGATTTTTGCGACTGACTATTTCATATTGGTTTCAGATTTGCATCGTGAAAACAGGAATAGAATCCTTCGCTATTTATACGGTTATCCTGGATCGTAATTCTGAAGTTGGAATTTATGCTTCTACCGATAATGGCCTCATAAAATCGGTCATCCATTGGATCCTCACTGGCTTATGACGAGACAAGGTTATAACAGAGTGGAACCTGATCATGGGTATACTCTGGCTTGTCTCCGGTATACACGGGTGATAAAACGAAGACTCCTCTCACTCGCATGGTTGGAATTTTATTCTCTCGCATGAAAAGCTGATTTTTGTTTTATGAGAATTACTGAACAGGTGCTTATTTATGACAAGTTTTCTTTGAATATAATTATTGTAATTGTTGGTGTTTTGCTTTTATTTCTATTAGATTTTGATTTATGGTAGTTTCAGCGGTTTTTCTATTACTTTTTACTTTAATGCTGACGTGAGTTTATCCAATGTTTAGGGAATGATTTTTAGAAAACATTGTTCAAAAACTGGGTCTTTGTTGCTGGACTGAAATTTAGGTGAGGGTTCGCCTTAGCTATTAGTTTAAACAAATATATTTAACTCAGTTCGGAAAATTTGCGCAGAGTTCTAACCTTATGGCTCAACTCAGTTTATTTATTTACTTCTTAATTTCTATTTGAATTATTTATTTTCCCGATTTTGATCGTTCGGATTTATCTTTTTCCGATAGTTTTTATTTTTGGTTGCAACAATTTCGCGAATTCCCCTCCCGTCTCCTTTTCTATTTGACCTTAAGAAATCTCGTATGCTTACTTTATAATTACTGGATGCTCACCGAGTTATCCGATGTGAGTGATTTTAAGCCTATTTTGAGATTAATATTAGGTCGAGTTTTCGGAAGCCGGTTAAAGGAAAATTAGCTAAAAACCAATTTCCCCTTTTCCTTTTTCTTATAGGGTTGTAATTGATGTTTGGGACCGTCGTTACGCACGACTGGGCCTTCGGGACACAAGATGTTGGCGGATAAAAAATCACGTACCCACTTCTAGAACTTTCCATACATACCTACCTTCTAGAGCTTTCAACACACCTACTTTCTAGAACCTCCCACACACACCTACCACGTTTCACACAACTACTTTCTGGCACCTACCGTTCTTAAACCGTTCACATACACTCACCAACCAACGATCACCGATCAACACGATTCCTAAACCGTTCACACACATACACTGATCACCGATCAACACCGATCAACACCGATACACACCGATCAACACCAATTCACACCGATCAACTCCAATCCATACCCATCCATACCCATCCATACCAATCCATACCGTTTTATACCGATCCATACTGATCCATAACGATCCATACTCATCCAGATCCATCAGCACCCATCCACACCATCAACACCCATCATCACCTAACAAGCCTACAACTACGTCTGATATGGTAAATTGATAAACGAGATCAGAACACAATCCAACCGGATTTTTTGATTTATTAATAAACACATTGCGTACCTTACACGAATTAGAGACGATCTTATACTCTAAATTTCACATCTGTTTACTTAACTTCCTTTTATAATTTGTAAAACCTTCAAAGTACGGCAATACTAGCACATATTTAGGCTCAAGTTTTTTATATCTATTTTTACTATTATTTAGATCAACACTCAATTCACAATTATTTGACAAATTACACTCAGACTTTCCAAAACATGGATCCTTAGGATTTTTAATCAATTTGTCAACAGTCTCTTTTATCATCAACAATAAAAATGATTAAGAATACCCATTCTTTATCAACAACTCAACCAATTTATCAACACATTTTTCCGAATTAGCTAATTCGGTGAGCATATTATGTCCTAACACACAGAAATAAGGTCAAAATAAGTTAATGGTGTTTATCTATATCAGGGGTCATCAAACACAGAGAGATTTTGACATCTTTGTTTTCCGTTTATATTTAATGGATATGTTTTGGAATGATTTTAAGGTTGATCAAGAAAATCATTATAATTCAAGGTGGAGTAAAAAAAATCTTTAAGTTTCCAAGAAAGTTTAATGAAAAAACTTAAATTTATTCCTCAGCCTGTGTTATGTATTCTGACAGTTTATCCAATGACACCATGAAACATTTTAAATTTCAACACCCAGATTTTGTAAAGAATATAGTTAAAAACTTTCAATGGATGCAAAAGTAAATTATTCCTTGTAAGTCTGAAAAGAGATTTTGGGAAAAAAGTCGTCAATAAACTGAAATTAATTCTAATGTTCGCTAACCCTGTTATTAGGGCTTTAAACTTTAAAAGTATAGATAATTTAATAAAAATATTCATTATATCACATATTAATGACAAAATAAGCAAATAAATGTGAGCTGACTGAGTCACTTTCAAAGCCGGCGTTACCATTAAGGCAAACTAAGCGGTCGCCTAGGGCGCAATCCAGAGAGGGTCTACAAAATGTGTAATCGCCATTATTAAAAAATAACTAATAATTAATAACTTTGATTATATTATATAAACTATAGACACAGAGTAATATAATATGATAATTATTGTATTTAATATAAATCTTTTAATTTCGAACATTGCACTTCTTTGCTGGTAAGTTTAATAGCAAATATTACTTTGTTGTATTAAAATAAGTAAATATTATTTATAGTGGTACATTAGTACTTTTAAAATGTCATAAAAAAAGCCATCGGGATTTCAAAATCGTAAGCGCAAAACTCTCAGAGCTCAAGAGCTTGAGAAGGAAAGTGATCGACTGTTAAGTTTTTCAAATCAAGTCTTGATGTTTCCGCCACCAGCGACTTGGATAGATGTGTAGGACAATCAGATGTACAACAAAATATGTCAGATCACGCGGATGAAGGTATTTCAAAAAAAGAAGAAAATAAAAGAGAAGAAGGTGTTTCAAAGTTTGATATTATGATGCAAAGCGAATGCTTACATGAAATTAAATCCAGTACCAGTGACCCGAATAATTATGTAGATTCCAATGACCCAGGAAACTGGCCTGACTATTGTAATAATAATTTTTGTCAGATTTTATTACAAAATCCACCAAATCAAATTATTACTAGCAGGAGCTATTAAAAATAAAATTTTGTCACTTGTCGGCAAAATATTACTCAATTAATTTGGATTGCACACCAGACGTTAATCATATTGAACAGATGACTATTATTTTACGTTTTGTTGATATTATCAAACCGTTAGATAGTAAGATATTCGAGCCTGCAGTAATAATAAGAGAACATTTCCTAGGATTTGTTCCATTAACAGAAACTACTGGGGCATTCATAACAGAAACTTTGATTGAAAAGCTTGAGCAAATGGAATTACAAATTGAAAATTTCTGTTGGCAAGGGTATGATAATGGAAGTAATATGAAAGGAAAAAAAAATGTTGTACAAAACAGAATTCTAAACATAAACCCGCGAGCCTTTTTTATTCCCTGCAATGCACATTCTTTAAAGTTAGTTGTCAATGATGCCTCTAAATGTTGCCAATATCAACAAAACGACATCTGCGGATATTCTTACTAACTGCAAACATTTAGAAAGTATTTGACAATAAAGATATTGATGCCTATGATCTTTGTTATGATCTTCGAGTAGTAGCTCAAAGGCTTCCAAAGCCTATGTAATCATCAGATGTGCTCCTCTATACAGTACAACAAAAATTGAAGATTGTGTACCAAATGTTGTTGTTTCCTTGAGAATATTATTAACACTTTCAGTGTTCGTGGCTAGTGGAGAACGCAATTTTTCAAAATTGAAATTAATTAAAAGTTACTTGTATTCAACTATGTCGCAAAGCAGACTTGTGGACTTAGCAACAACTTCAATAGAGTGTGATTACGCTTCGACATTGGAATTGAAGGAATTAGTAGAAACTTTTGCTAGGAATGTAAGAAAAATTAAATTTTAATTTTTTAACGTTTATGCAATTGATAATAAATTAATGTCACTTTAAATTTATTGTTTTCATATATATATATATTAATTTTTTTATTAATTTGTGTGAAAGCGGACGTTTTAATAAGTTTTGCCTAGGGTGATAAATAAGCTGGTGCCGGCCCTGGTCACTTTACAGATTATAACTAAAATATATAATCAATATCGTCACAAAGGCTTAGACATTGGCATTATATAATTAGGTAGATTACATAAAATAATCAATTAGAATAATTCTCTACATATAAACATATATTAATTTGATTTTAAGTTTTGAAATAGAATATATTGAGAACAATACATAATTTCCAGAGTGAATTATAACATAGCAAATGGTTCTGATTTTTAATGGACTTCAGGTTGATCTTGATGGTATTGTGGAAACCATTTTTGTTGAAGATAAACAATTATTTTGAATTATAATACTTTTAATCATTATTTTATCTTAAGTAATATATGTCACTTGTGCAGTATTCGATCAAGTATGGAAGAAAGTGACAAAAAAACTTAGCAAGATATTTAAACATAAGTGCATTTATATTACATCCAATTATCGTTTATAATTTTTAATTAATGTAATATTAAACTTTAACCTAATACCAAGTTTGATGAAAAATGAATTAATGGGATAACGCAGTGTAGCTGCTTGTAAAAGTTAAAATATAAATACATAATAATTTTGTGGTATTTCTGTCGAATTTCCCGACACAAAAAATATTAAATAAATTTAAAGTTTAATTAAAAAATAAATTCAATAATTTAATAAATAATAGAATTTAATATCTTCAAAATATTCTTAAATGAATCTTTACCATATTTCTCACACCACATGAATTCACACCTATAACTGTCTAGTAATTATGGACTAGTTCCGCATTCTTTTTTATTTCTGTGTTTCGTGTGCACCTACATATTCTCAACACGTTTGGTATAGGCATGAGTTTGCGAACCTACAATATTCTTCGAATGGTTTGCAAACCAATGTTCTTAGCAGTATGTGGTTATTTACAAATAAGTGACCCAACCATCACTAACAACAAGCGTATTAAGCCTTACATACTTTATGATGACGGGGATTAATGTTGCAGCATCCTTTTTTTCAACAGGAATTAAAATGGATTCCTTAGTAGCACAGTCAATGGCTCCGAAAACCCGAGTAGCCATCTAAAGTACAACTTACCTTTATTTAAAGAGGATAAGCTTGTCAAATTCATGCCTTAATTTTCAGAAAAAATTAAATTATTGAATTTATTATATTTTTAATTAATTATTTAATTTATTTAATATTTTTGGTGTGGGAAAATATTATGATTTCATCATGTAAAGCAGGTATGCTCAAAGTCCGGCTACCTGGCCTCATGTGGCCAGTTTTACTTTTTTATTTCGTTAAACGTTGTTTTACGAAAGTAGAATCGTTTTATGATTTACAAAAATATAAATAAAAATGAACTTTATTTAAACTTAGTTATATTTTACTAACTACATAAAAACTAATGTATAACGGAATATATACTATAAAATAAATATATTTGGAATTAAATAAAAGAAAACACTAATCCACAAATTTATCTTCTACTACAATATAGTAGATAGTTATGTCGCAAAGAATTTTTTAAAGTCTAAAAGTACAAAAAATTTTGAGTTCAAAGTCCAAGGTCAAATTTTAAACAAAGACAATGACTCATCCGATGACTCATAATAATTTAAAAGGTCATTGAAACTAAGACCATGAGTCATACGATGATACATACTAACTTTCAAAGTCTTTTAAACAAAAACAATTCATTCAAGGTAATTTTCAAGGTCAAATTTTACTGGTCAAAGTCCAAGGTCATATTTTCACGGTCTTATTCTTCCATTTCTCAAAAACATGTCACCACTGAACCAATATAAAAAATTTTCAAGGTAATCCAAATTTTAGAGGTCATATTATTTTTAAAATTTTTTTAAATATGATTTACTACTTAATGTTATGAGTAGCCTTTTTATAGTTGTTAATTTTATTGTTACTATTATTATTATTAATATTATTATTATTATTATTATTGTTATTATTATTATTATTATTTTTACTATAATTATTATTATTATTTCTATATAATAAAAACAAAATCATCAACAAAACTTTTATTAAATAGAAATAATTCTACTAAAGTCATATTGATGAAGAAACTGAATCAAAGACCATTCCACATACTGGCGATATTGGGCAGTGCAGCATCTATATTCATCAATTCATGGGTACTCAGGTTCCATGTCGTTTATCATCCTATTTAATTCGACGCTCCATAAGAATTTTTCGATTACAGAAAATATCCATATGGTTGTATGATTTAAGACCAAGCCTGGAATCATTGCTGCAGGCTCGTCCCTCATTATTTCATGTTGAGCTTGATAGTAGAGCTTGAGGCGATTATTGATAAATATTCATCTGCAAACCACAAATCATAATAAAATATCATACATTATAATGATTGAAATGGAAATAACAATTTGTTTTATACTTATTTTAACCAATGAGAAGTTACACACACACTTTTAGCTATAAACAATAAATATTTATTTATAGAGATTTGAAAATAATTAAAGAAATTTTAATAATAATAATAGTTGCTAGTTATTGTAAAGTAGGTAACTCTATTCTTGAAAGTAAAAAATATAACAAGATGTGTGTCCAGATAATGCTGTCCTGATGGATATATTATATACGATAGACAGACTGCGACATTTGCAACATCCAGCGAAAACATTATCTGGGAGAAAGGTGATTTAGAAATCCGATTTGAATTGACATATAAGACTTTAAAAAGAGCTCGGAACGAAATATATGACGATATTCTACATCTAAATACGAACATTGGTATTATGAAAACTGAATTAAGAAAATCAATATTCAAATTAAATGAAAATCGAAAAAATGATTAATAAAATTAAATATATGGTAAAAATGTTTATTCCAATAAAACAAATAATCAGTTCAATCATATAATGAAAGAAGTAATAGGCTAACAACCGATGCTATCAAAACCGATGCAACCAAAATTAGCTCTGCAAAACAGTGACAACAGATCCTCAATATTCACATTTCCATTATTTAGTTTTAACTATTTTCTTAAATAAATGTATTATGGTTGTTACTTATTTTATTTAATGATAATATTTGAAATAACAATTAGCTTTATACTAAGTTACACACACGAACACACATTCAGCTATAATATTAATTTACTAAGATATGAAATGATTAAAGAAATTATAATAATAATAATTGCTAGTTATTGTAAAGTTGCTAATGCGAACAAGTCAATAGCTATAACTTGGAAGGCCGAAATAAAACAACATGTATGTGTCCAGATATTGCTGTGTTGAGTGATATATTACATGTATGATAAACAGGCCTAACTATAATAATTAATAATAAATTTACCATATTTTTCAATTTTGTTCATGGATTTTACTGCGCTTTGCATGTTGTACATATATAAACTGATAATAAATAAATAAACAAGTCATTTTAATCGATCATCAGCAAATCAAGTGTCGGCCTATCAGGTGTCATCTAAACAGATGTCAATCAATCCTGTGATTTCATTTTGTAACTCCAAATTTTGCAACCCTAATATGACTACTTTGTCGCTTGCAAACACGTTAACACACATCGAATTGTATATTAAAAGTCTCAAGGCTGGAAATAATTCAGTTTCAAAAATACAGAAGCATTTTCTTGACATGTTGTATAGATTGATATTAAGGCATATATCCATAGTAACCGTAATTGACTGTATTTAAACATCCTTTATTCGATATTGTAACTTAACATCTAGAAGTTTCTTACAACTCATAATTCTACATTTGCAGGATTTGAAAAATATTTTAGGGTATTTTCCACTCCTATCAACAATTTCCTGAGGGTTACCATTTGGAAACGTCATTTTTTACATATCGAAAGTTCCTTTATAATTTATATTTGATAACATAATTAAAAAATAATGAAATGTTAATCTATATATACGATTTTGGAAAAGATTCATTAAAATGTATAATATAAACAAAAACTATATTTATACAAATTAATAATGGAATTAAGAAATGATGCGGTATATCAAATCGTTGGCCCGAGTGGTAACGTTAAAACTATGTTTGTGTGTAAATTACTAAAATCTAATTTATTCCAAACAAAATTCAACAAGATTTATTGGCATTTGGGTCAGATAAAGGGCATGGATCGACTCTAGATAATTTCTGTAAATTGAAAAATATGAAAATAGTAAAGGGTTTTGATAAAAACTGATCAAGTCGATTAAGGAAATGGCGATGTCATCATTATCGATGATTTGTATCAGGAAGCCAATAAAGAAAAGGATTTTAATAATTTATTCACCAAACTGAGTCGACATGTTGGTGTTACTGTGATTTTTATTACTCAAAATCTATTTCACCAGGGTGGTGTACATCGAACAAAGAATTTAAATGTTCAATATTTAGTTATTTTTAAGAATCCTAGAGATGCAACAGTTATTGATATTTTTGCTCGACAAGCATAACCTAATAGTCGTAATTTTCTTAACAGGTCATTTCAAGATGATAAACATTACCACATGGGTATACATTTCTTGATTTCACACAACAGTGTCCCAATGATTAACGAGTACAAACAGACATTTTCAACAAAGAAGGTGCCATGATTTATAAACAAAGTTAAAAACAATAACACGTAAAAATGTTTGTGAAAACCAAGGTTAAAAATATGCCAAAATCCAGTTATTCACCATCAAAAAAGCTAGTAACCGAAAATTTTCCTGCTATGAATCTAATTTCTAAAAACCCTAAACCTGTGAAAAGATTAAGGAAAAGAAAGAGAATAGTGTCAAAATTGTTAAAAATCATAGGAGTTTCCCATATTTTAATGCATTGTTAAAGGCATCGAGTATGAAAAGAATGTCTATTTTGCACTCATTTCCAAATTTTGTTGTTGATGATTTACTCAAAATTCTAGTAAAAGTAGTCAGAGGCAAGATTAAAATTAGTAAATCTAAAAAACTTGTGTTAAATAAACATCGAAAACCTTTATTGTCGCTAGTAAATAATAAAAATCGTAAGCAAATGAGAAAAATCATTTAAACAACAAGCTGGATTTATAAGTGCGATGTTACCATTAGCTATATCATTATTAGGCGGCATTGTAGAACAATAAACGATGAGTTAATTATTACCTAATGCCAAATGGAGAAGATTTGGACGAACCTCGAAGACGAATCAAGTTTTGATGGAGGGGCTAAGTTGAAGAAAAGAGTCCCGGATTCGCAAAAAGAAACACAGAAGTGGTTGTCAGATCAGCTAGCCTACAGCTTTAACAAACCAATGCGGAAAAGATTTCCAACAAGAACTTATAAAGCATTCGGTATTAAAGATTTATGTCAAATGGATTTGATGGAGATGATACTGTATTTAACGACTAACAAGGGTTATAAATGTATTTTGATATGGATTGATGTTTTCAGTCGTTTTGCCCACGAAGTACCTACCAAGGCAAAATCTACAGTTGGAATTTCTAAAGCAATTAATAAGATATTTAAAAATGAGCATCCTGACAACTTGCAAACCGATTTAGGTATTATTATTATTATTATTATTATTATTATTATTATTATTATTATTATTATTATTATTATTATTATTATTATTATTATTATTATTATTATTATTATTATTATTATTATTATTATTATTATTATTATTATTATTATTATTATTATTATTATTATTATTATTATTATTATTATTATTATTATTATTATTATTATTATTATTATTATTGTTATTATTATTATTATTATAGGCAAGGAGTTTTACAATAGTAAGGTTAAGCAAATCCTGGATCGCTTCAAAATAAATCTTACTCGATACATTCTCAATACAAATCCGCACGTGTTGAAAGATTTAACCGGACTTTGAGGGATAGGTTGAAGAAAAATTTCGTGTACCAAGGTAATAATAATACTTCAATGATAATAGTTCAAACATTTTTAAAATTGATGAACTCGTGGAAAATAAAATGTTAAAATTTAGTCTAAAAGATGATATTAGTAAATTTATATTTGATGATGGATTAGTAAAATCACTTGGATTTTCAAAAACTATTTATTTGGAAAGAAATTCTATTGAAGGTATAACAAAACTAATGATAATAAATTGTCATCAGTAAATGTTCACTTACACTAATATTATCGAACCAATAATTGTTGGCGATTCTTTTGGCTCCTCTATTGAAATCTGTCTGGGTCTATAAATATGAGCTATATAAAGTTGTCAATATACATATCGATAATCCCATGTACTTACCTGTTTCAAGATCCTGTATAAACAATGTTGATATTAATATTAGTGACGATAGTGGGAATCTTATCAGTTTTCCAAAAGATTCAAAAACACATTTGACATTACATTTTTGTAAATCAGGTGACCAATAATGATATTAGTAGAATGTATAGCGGTATCCAAAGTGGTGATGAACTACCATATTTTATTGGTAAACAGTACGGCTCAGGATGGTTGAGAACTATTGGTAGATTTCCATTTCCTATTCTTAAACGTCTTGGTAGTTTTGGTATGAAAACTGCTAAAGACGTGATAATGAATGAGCAGAAAATATTACCATTTCTGAAATCAAATGCTTTAGTTGAGCTAGAGAAAGTTCTACCAGGTGTTGCGGGTATGTTTCAGAAACAAGAAGAACCAAAATCGGCATCTGTACCGGCTAAAAACGTAGAAAACATCGATTGTCACATATAAACAAACGAATGAAAGGACATTTAACTATATTTCAAAAATGATTGGCGGTAAATCTGAATAGAGTTTGCAAAATAACCGGATTTTTTGAAACCACGGTTTCCAGTTTTCAATGTTTGAAAACCGCGGTTTCGGTTTCGGTTTTCAATATAATTAGTTCGCATAAAGAAGAAAATCTATACTATAATAAGGTACATTTAATAATAATAAATTATATACCATTTAACTTTTTAATTCCATTTATTTATATTATAAAAAATAATTCAAAATTTAACAATACAAAAAAAGATAAAAAAATTATTAAATTGTCAAACAAAAATGATTATAGGTTATATTAAATGTTTAATTATTACTACTATTAATTCTATAATATTTTAAAAATACCAAAAAATTAATGGAATAATCACTAAGGTGAGATCTCAGTTTCCGTGTGAAAGTCACTGAAACGTAAAATGCTCGTTCAGATTCAGTTGGACGTACTGTTAAAACTGCATCATATAGCTGTTTTAAAGTTTGAGTTCTTTTGCCAGTTTTTTTATATATAGCAAATTCTTCATTGAGAGATTTATACGGTGTCTCTTGTACTCCACCCTCTTTGGATGCATTATTTATGTAAGCGTTCATTCGTATTCTAAAGACATAATATCACAATGAACAGAAACATCATTTGAATCGATGAAGCGCTCTTCATCATCAGATACCGTGGATGTTGATAAATTAGGGTACAGCCGATTCAACAAACGCCTACCGAAATTTAAATTTTCTTTTGTTGATATTTTTTGCTGCAGAAGACAGAATAACAATGAGTTAAGATCTGAATTCTCTCGAGAACATAATCGCGTCTTGATATTTTCATGCACATTGATATTCATGTATCGATATTGTCGTGAACTTACCCATTCATCCAAAGTGATGCTGAATTTCTGACCTTTCTTTATAGCTTCATCAAAGTAGTTGAAATAAATGTTTTTCTTTAGTTCAAATTCAGCATGAATAAGTGCCATTATACTGTTTTCGCTTTTTGGAAATTTGCAGCCCTGAGCATGAATTGCCTACCGAATGAAACTAGATCTTGTAATTCCTCTAATAGAAAATCCGTCTTTTGTGGCTAACTCATCAACAATTTCCCTAGCGATATTGTTTTCATAAAATCAACTATTGTTTTATGCTGTGAGCTAGTACTTGTTGAAGCATTTGAATTTAAATCGTGCGTTCTCTTACAAGTAATCTTATGAACACACCGCATATTATTGATCAATGCAGATGTAGATCCCTTAGAATTGTTAACTTCTGTTCCGTATATTTAACATTTGGCTTTATTGCTAGCACTATTAGAAGCCGGTATTTTCGTAAAATATTCCCAAACTCAATAGATGACATATTTGGGTATAATGTTTTCTTATTGCAACTGTGATTGGTGTTAAAATTTGTTTAGTATTGTATATTACAAAAATCTATTATTAAATTTGAGTTATTACTTAAAACTACCTGAATAATATATATATATATATATATATATATTTCGAAGTTAATAAACTATTAATAATTTTGAAAACTACAACTTGTAATAATTTTTTAAACTGAGAACTTAATAATTTTGCGGACTGCAATATTTGTAAACTGTAATTGAGTTGTAACTGTAATTTACAAACAACCCAAGAAACGAGTAATCAGTGTTGCCAATTCTTAATAGAGAAAAAGTGCTATTTCTTGGTCAATTGGATGCTAAATTTCACAAAATAAGATACCATGATTCATGAAAGGTTTGACACTTTAGAAGAAATTTTATTTTTTAAAAATATGCTAAACAGCACCTGAATGCTTTTCGAATATTTTAGATGCTAAATAAAACTAAAAAATGCTTAATTTGGCTCCCAAAGAGCTAAAATGGCAACGCTGCAAGTAATCGCGAAATGCAAAGGCTACGCTGATTTAAAAATAAAATGTTGTTGCAAATAAGTATTTTTAGTTTTGAAGATTCATATTGTAATTCTTTTTTTATTTTGTTTCTCTTTAAACATTATTTAAATATTAAAGACTTCTTTTTTCTTTAGGAAAAAATACCTTAAAGGAAAATTTGGTAAAACCGTAAAACCACGGTTAACGGGCCCGGTTTATTGTTACGGTTTTCAGTCACAGATAACCGCGGTTTCGGTTACGGTTAACCGAACCGTGAAACTCTAAATCTGAATTGTGTTTATTTGATTGGCCGTTTACTCAAGTGGTAATTGAATTTCGTGTCTTTTGAATTAAAGTGCTTTTTGTCTAAGTCTTTGGTTGATTGTGCTCTCAGTAGCGTGTTTGTGTCTACTTATATTTTTAATATTGGTTTTTGGTTATATTTAATGACTTTATGTATATATGTAATTTTTACTTGCAAAGAAACAAAAAGCTGCAAAAGTCTCCAATGAAGAATATAATTCTTCTTAGGATAATGCGTTAACAATAACTTTTCAACCTTTGAACCCAAACCACACATCTTTTCAGCAGCTACTGGAAAATCATTCAGTTTATCATGAAGAGATGTAAATCTACTTCAAATGTGACGGCTAATGACAGTGTTTCAAAATCCTCTTTCAAAAACTAATTAAATTATTTAATTAATTATTATCAGTAAACCATTCAAAATCTCCATATGGTAATGGTTGACTTAAAGCCCAACCGTAGAGATTATTGATATCAATGTAAAGTAGTTCTGTATTGTCATCAGTTACTACTTGAAGTTTATTAACAAAGGTTAATACACAACGAATCCCCTTTCGAAAAACGATACATCTGCATATCAGTGAGAAGTTCAATTGGTTTTCTAGGGTTAAAAGAGCCGATGTCCAAAACATACCGGGAATTCCATAAAAGTTAAGTGGCTCCAATCGGTTATGAGCTAAGGAATTTGAATGAAATTGCTTGAAGAAATCAGCCAAAAGAAAAATATCAAGTTTGAGATAAACCATTATATAATCGAGTAAAGTATTACACTTGGTTTTTCCCAAATAGATTAAGCCTTCAGTACATCTTCCCAGATCAGTGGAAGTTCATATTTAATTTCTAAAACTTCTTGAGAAGTTGAATGTTATAAAGGAAAATGCCTTTACTATCCTACTTACAAATTCGGAACGAGTTAAAGAAAGATTAGTCAATGTTTTTACAGCGTTACTTAATGAACTATTAATCAATTGATAAGAATCAATGAATTTTACACTTAAACCACTGATTCTGGCTGACAAAAAAGAAACATTTCACTTGTTACAGGAATACAACTTACTTTCCACGTGTTAAAATCACTTATACCATACTTGTGGATATGAGGAAGGTCATCTCTCTCAAATTGCGAAATACAATTGGAAATTCAAACCTTAAATTATTTTATTTGGAACAATTTGTTCCCAAATATTTTCCTGTAAAGTGTCATGGTCTTTAACCGGTACTATTAAAGATTTATTACACAAATAACGAAAAGTATCTGAAGAAAAATTATTTAAAACTGTATTAATTCAGATATTACTTATTTCTTGTAGAAAATTAACTATGTAATCGTCACCCAAAAAACTCATATGTTTTTCACCTGTAAAATTGGTTATTAAAGTAGACCGGCCGAAATCGGCATATATCTCTGAAAATGCTTCTCATATGACGGTAAGATAGCCTCAAAATTTGCGTATTGGACGAAAGGAGGAGTTACAGTTTTAGCCAAATTCTTAAATTCCAAGTTTTTGTTTACAGGTAATGTATAAATAGTTGTACCCAATTGATGTTTATCCCACAACCCCTTATGTTTATTTAAAGAGTTGACACCTTGAAACCCATTTAGAGAGCGATGGCACTATATAAGTTGAACTGTAGTATCAACAAAAGAATGATTCCTATAGTTTAAAAGCCTATCTAATTTTGTTACAAAGATATAGTGATAAGACTCAAGGCTTTTTAATAAAATTAAATTAATAGGCTTCACCCCCCCAAAAAATTTCCGATCAATAAATAACTTCGACATATGGGTGTTTGAAAACTTCAGGGTTAGAAAAATCACTAATTAAATTATTTTTGTCATTAATAGACGGACATTAATAGAAAGATTTGGATTTTGAGCCTCAAATATTTTTAAATGCCACAGAGTTTCATCTATAAATCTTTAGGTGAAAAGTCTATTTTTTTGTAGCTAAAGGTTTCATTTCTATGATTGTTACTGATAATGTCATGATTTAAAACTGCTAAAGTACTCTAAATGAACCATAAATTATCGGAATTAGAAACATTTACAGGATAATGTTTACTTAATAAGGACAATGGTGATGAAATAAATCCTCGACCACTCAAACGATTTATCTGATAAAATTTGTGGAAAGAACAAAATAAATTTCTTTATTTTATTTATAACGCAGTTATTACCCATGTTATTAATTAATGTTAATTTTTCGCCAAGAAGAATATAACTTTCATCTAAAATGAATCACTCATTATCCTGGCAAAGTTTGAAAGGATGAAAGATTGAAGGTGCTGATAATTTTCTACCAATAGAATCAACCTGAATAGAATTAATAATAATTAAATAATATATAATTAATTAAATGTCTTACTTCATACTTGACAATTAATAAATCTCCTTCTGGTTTATAGTTACAAACCTATTAAGTTTGTTCAAACCAATACTGTTCAATTGAAAGTAATTTGAATTTCCTTTTCAAAAACTCCATTTGCAATTACAGTAACGGATTCAGTAAGTAGTGTCCAAACTTTATATCTAATCTTAAATTTCCACTTTTTGGTAACTGACTTTGATTAAGATCGAAATCTGGCGCCAATACGAATGTAAAGAATGGATACCTATTTCTAAAGTCTAACATCCTGATACCACAATTCATATTTAAATTAAGATATCCCATTTTTCCTAACAATACTTTGCATTTAACTTGTACTATAATTATCATTTTCAAATTCTTGACTATATTTTTCACTATAATCACTTCCTTTACTTAAAGTTAATTGATTTAAAGTTAAAGTGATGAAACACAGTAAATGTATCTGAAAACGAACCACTAAATCTTTTATTTCCTTGGAAAGCTACAAGAGAAGAATTAGGTATACGTCTATCACCAAATAATTTTTCCTTATCAATAGAAGAAGATCCAATAGGTAATGAAATTTCAACAACTTATTTGATTCTCATTTGATAAATTGCATTTCTTGTAGCAAGTCCAATTTGATGACCCACTAAAACAAAAGGTTCAACACGAACTCTTCTAACCATTAAGTTTCCATCTAGTAATACTATTTTAGGTACAAATTTAGTAGATGTCAGATTTTTCTCTGATTTGTTTTTGTTAATTTTATTTAGACACTAACACCTGGTAACAAATATTTGGGTTGATCAAATAAATCAAATTGGAGTGTGGAATGGTTTTGATTTTGCAATCCATGTTTTTATCATAGGTTCATGTTCAGCATCTTTAAAAAGAGTTTGAAAAAAGAAATATTTTGCAGTTACGTCGGCTTCCCGTGTAATATTTTCACCTAGACTATTTACAATTTTCAACTGAAGATATAACACTGGATCATTCAAATATAAATACTCAGTTTGTGAAATTGAACGGAAGACGTACTAATTGTATCAAACTTTGTTTTACGATTACTTTGAGGTATTTTAATTTTATTCAATTCATCGACAAAATGTAATTATTTTTTATTAAATCCTAATTTTTGAGTTTCTACAATACTGTCAAACGATATTCACATCAATATATACTAGATAAAATGTAGAGTCGTGACTAATTGTATATTCATTCTTTACTTCGTTAATGTAGAAATATTCATAACTTGTATGTAATGTACTCTTACTGTATTTAACATTTGAGTTGTTTTAAAAGGGAAAGTTATTGTACACAAAAGTGAAATCAGTCAGAGCAACTTATCTTTGTTAAATGTATTTTGGTATCTTTACTTAATTTCCACTATCATCGCGAATATTAATTTCAATATAGTTTATAGTTGAAGTTGAAATTGGTAAATACATTGGATTCTTCATTTCTAGTTGTACAACCTCCCATTTTTCATAATTTTTAATCCAAATAGATTTTAATAGAAGAACTCTAACATCTCCAACATTTATTGGTTCAATAATGTTCGAATAAGTGAACATTTGTCGATGATGATGAATTTATTTTGGATCTTTACTACCAACGATTTCAATATCAATAAAAGTAGGGTTTTTTATCTTAAGGTTTTGATTAAATTGTTGTTAAAATATATTTTTGAAATGTTGTCAACAAGTCTTATTTTAACCAATTCATTGTTTTCAAATTTTTATTTCTTTTAATGGAGACGGAATAAATGACATTAAATGTCCTTGTAATTATGATAAAGTGTTTATGAATAAATCATCTTCAAAATGTTTTTAAAATATTAGTTTTTCTTCATAACTTATAATTATCCCGAATTGTTCCATAACACCATCATCTGTAAATTTTGGTAATTTCAATCGACAATGATCATCTTCATAAATGATGGATACAGATTTTAATTCAAAACTAAAAGAATTTTGAATATGGGAATGTTACTTTAAATCATACATGTGGACAGACAATAACCAATTTCTCATATTTTTCAATAAACACATCAACATCAGGGATATATTTAGGATTTTTTTAATTTAAAAGTTTGATTTTGATTATTTATCCTGTTGAAACCTTATTAGCTTGTTGAAGTTGAAAATGCTATCTTTTCTGAATTTTCTTACAGTTCTACTTGATAATACGCGTATTTCTGTTGTTTCCACTCAGAAACCAGCGGTGTATTCTATGATGAATTGCAGTTTTTATTAATGCTAATTTACAAACAGATTCTTGATTCCTCAATCTTTTTTTCCAAATGAATTAGTTGTATTCATGGCTTCATATTTATTTGGTTTCCGATTGTATTTATTGCATTTTTCAATAGTGATGTGCATGAATGTCGCATTTGTTTACTAAGAAACTATTCTGGTTATTCTTTATAACTTCCTTTAACACCACATCGTTCACTTTTAATTCTTTTCTTGCTCTATTGAATCTTTCTGTTACTGCAAATGGCTTCTAAAATTTGCTTTAATATTACTTATGCTTTCATCACTCGTTGATTTTATCTTGTTTTGCGTTCATTGTATATTTGATTTAAATTCTTTTTAAAACTCTATACCTCTAATCATCCACTATTCTTCATCTTTGTAACATTCATTTTAAAATGTATGCAACGTTTCCTCTTTGCGTTTAGTAATAGATAACTGTTCCCGCATCGTTTCTTCTTACTTGATAATTGGTCTTTCTTTCGTAACTTCCACTTTGTTTTCCGTTTAATTTATTTGCCATGGTTAATATACTGATTGAACCATACCAAACTAGTTAACAGCTACTGAACAAAATTACACAGCAGATAAACCATCCAGATTTAAGTTGTGAGCAGCGCATGGTATCCAATCTGCTAAGCTGCTGATCTCTTTAAATGTAGCTTCAACACCAGAATAAATTTCACTCATGCTGATGACATTATAATATGATTGAGACCGGCAATTTCTAATATCGATACCATGAAGTTTGAAAGTATTCAATACAACATTAAACAAGTACTTTTCATCGTGGTGTTCAATTGGAATAAACTGGAGAAATCGCTCCATTAAAGCTCACAAGAATTGTCGGTTGGCCTATCTTCTTTGGCGGATCACGTGCATCTTGTTGTCTGATTGATCATACGCTTGTATCATACCTGGCTTCTCAATTTTCTGGTTCGTGAACTTCCGTACTGTGCTTGAAGCCCGCTAAGCTTACTCGAATGAAACGACTTCTTTCTCAACCGTTATGTCGTCATCCCTGCTTCCCATCGGCTTTTTACCGCATATTATCTCCTCCGCAATCTGTTCCAGTGTAAAGGTCCTACTAGTGGCGAAGCTCTCATCAGCTTTAAGAAAGTCAAACAGGTTGATCTCCTTGTTCTTGTGCATCCTTTCCTCAACAGACAGAGCTTCCCATATATCGAGCAGCTCCACATCCTGGACATCAGTTTGGATATCCTATTCAATAAACTTAGCCTTTTTCCTTCTTCATCGATGACCTCAAGTCAGAGACACAGCAGGAACTTCTTGTAGTGTTGTTTGAGGTTTTATATTATTCTTTGATCTATTGGTGGATCCATTGGCTGTTTTTTTGGAAGAAAAGTAGTTGAATTTTGTTCAGTTCGAGCTCAAAGAGATGGCCAGCAAAGTTATCAATCTACGTCTCTGCTGGCTATGTCTTCGGTCTCACGCACGCAATATTTCCATAAAAAGCTTCACCGTCATCCATGCCTTAGAGTTCGTCTTGTATTCAATCGGGATCTCCTTGTACTTGAAAGCACGGGGTCTTTTGTAAGTGCCGATTACCAGAAAAGGAAACCTTTCGCTGCCACTCATATTTGCCTAAACTAAAAGAGTGATATTTTGCTTACTTTTCTTTCCTCCCGTATAGTGGTTTCCTCTGAAAGTCATGGTCTTGTTCGAAAGTAGTTGCCAGAAGAGTCGTGTCTCATGCAGGTTGAAGACGTCGTCTGCAGAGAACTGTATGATTAATGGCCGGAGAATTTGCTATTGCCACTCAAGAAGAGATTGTAAATCTACTGCTCCAACTTCGCCATGCATCATTTTGAACGTGATGCCGTGGCGTTTTTTAAAATTGGCTAACCAACCGTCGCTTGCAATGAAGTCTGGAATATGCATCAGCTCGTCAAGTTTCATCGCCTTCTCCTTGATCAAATCACCATTGACAGGCAAATTTTTTTCCCTTGCTTGCTTCAGCCATATGAGCACTCCTTCATCAAGTTTTGGGTCGTGTACTTGTGTCGACTTTGATTGCAGTCTCGATTGCATCCTTTTTTCTGAGAATGCCCTTTACGGTGGTTCTCTTAACTTCGACGTCCCATTTCCTGCTTATCTCCCTGGCCAACTTAGTTTGATTCGGCTACCTATCGCAGTATCAATGATTTTCTTTTTATCCTTTAGAGTAAAGTCAGTTCGCTTGAGTTTTTTAGCTGACATTATGGGTTGAATTTGAAAAACAATTAGTTTACTATTATGTTAACTTATATGTATGCTCGCGCTTTTATATTCTCTTATTAGTTTCTGTTGTAGACTTGTCGCTGTACATATTGTGATTTGCTTGTTGTAGTTGTTATCTGGAAGAAGCATCACTTGTTTGACCTTAAAACTGATTTACTGTGTGTGTACGTATTAAAGGTTGTTGTGCACAGTTAGACTTAATTTATACTTAATTTATACTTAATTTTGTTTGTGTTGTGAGTATTTTTGAAGCATTTACAATAGCAATATATTTAATTTTAAATAATTGCTATCAATTAACATTTGCGTTAAGTAGGTACAAATTTATATTTAATTCAACTATCATTAAATTTTCAGTTTTTTAATTAAATTTAATGTAGAAAAAGTAAAACGTTTTTTAATTATGGACAAGAGAAAAAACTATCTGGTGCTGAATATTGTAAGCGAAAAGTTCAAAAGTTGTCAACGAGAAACCAAAAAGGCAGTTTAAGAAAATTTCTAAGCACTACACAAATACCAAGAATATCTTCTGGTTACCTGAGTATGAAGGCGGAAAACATTGGTGGATTGAGTTGAGCATGAAGGAATAAATGTTCGATCGATGCAAATGGGAGTAGCGGTGGACGGATGGTAGCCAATCTTGTTTCGAATGGTATCTTTCAATTTAGTTGTTGGTTCTCCTTCTTAGTTTTTTCTAACTCTATGGCCATTTAAGAATATTGCAATTTCAGCAGGTTATTATGGTGGGTTAATTTCTTCACTTGTTCCGGCCACATCCAAGTTTCTTCCATCCTACGGCTTCGACGGATCATTGCCTCCGTTCGTTGACTTTGTTCCAGAGCCTTATCGTGATAATAGGCCACATCTCGTCAAAATTTCTCGATATCCAGTGTCTTAACTTGATTTTTGTTCACTGAAATTTTATATATGTATTTAAATTAAATTGATAATCGGTTTGGAACATTGACTATTATGATTTATGATACTATTATAAAAATATACTCATGAAATAGTGATAGTTTCATTGATTTTTGATGGAGTCTTATTTATTTTATGGGTTTTCCAAATTTTGTGGTCAAATGACATATTTAAAAGGTCCTAATCATGTGGTTTAAATAAAAAATGTGGTCCAAATTATTAAATTTGCGCTCCTTCCTTTTAAAACCCAAATTTCAGATTTTTAATTTTATTTGATTTAAATAAGAAATTCCTTTCGAAAAATAGAAACGGAATTTCTTACTTCTACACCACTACTCACGGTGAGAACTAATTTATTCCGTCATATCGACTATTGTTTTTATTTTTTAGATTTTCCCAGATATTTTAAGGAAATTTCCCAATCGTTTGAGAAATTTGAGATTTATCTCCGAATCTCATCACAGGTACGCTTATATCATTAATAATTTTTTCAGTTAAAATCCTCGACTTCTCATTCACATGTTAGCTCATTGTCCTCCTTCCTTTTATAAAATAACATTTAGAATTTTTAACTTTAACAAGTAAACAATATAGTAAACGATCATAACATAATTTTTTTTTTAATTGTAAAAATGAAAAATAGAGATTTTTCTTTTTCTGCAGAGAATCTTCTTGGATTGCTTGGGATTACAACTATATTTCCTTTACTTGGCATCTACATATTTTTCCTTTTTGTTTTTTTTCTCCCAGCTTGTACCTCAACATAATTTTATTAAAACTTTAAATAAATAGAAAAAAATTTCATTATTTATAAGAATTTATTTTTAGATAAGAAGATTAGCTGCCTAGTTCATTTATGAAACTGGGTCGATTTCCTTCGGGTTTTTTGCTGTCATTTTTATATTTAAAAACCTAATTGTTTCACAATATTTTGTCATAAAATAAATGTTGCTTGATGATGATTCCTGAAAAATGAATTAAATAATAAAAATGCTTAAATTTATTTTTAATTAATTTCTTTTTTATAACATTTAAATTGGTGATTTTCAAAGCTATTTCTTCAGATTTTTTATTGGGCTTGTATTCGTGACTCCTAGTCGTCATTAGCACCGCCTTCTTTCGATGATGAATGGGCATAATAAAAGATAATCAATAAAAAAATTAAAAATAAAAAAAATAATTTAAAATTTAATAAGATTAGTTAGATAAAAATTAGTATTGCATTAGAAAATCTTCAAACCGTGGTATACTCATAATTCTTTCGAATCTTTGTCTGTTTAATAAATAAGGTTGATTTAGAAATTTTTCTTATCTCTTCTTCTATTATTATGTATGGTTTTTAATGATATTCGTTACTCTTCTTTTATCTTTTCTGAGTCAATAGTTTTTCTTTTATTCCTGATTATTATTTAAGCCTTTTTCGTGATCAGTCGCTCTATACCGAGGGTCTGGCGTTGAAATTCTTGGAGTAGAGATCTGACCCGGCAAACTGCCATTTCACCGAAGTACTGGTTTGATAACCAGTTCGGTAAACAATCATTTTTATAACTTGTATGCATGCGATTACTCTCGATATCATATGGTTAATAACTATGGACAACAATTAATAATAATAATATTTATAATATAAATAATAATCAAATTCGGTTTCTTACAAAATTAATCAATTATTATGAATCGTGTGAGAATTTAATCATGAAAAATCCCGTATTGGTCAAGTACCATGGAAACGAAGTTTTCACGGGACTTGGTCGATACGTGGGAATATATTGAATTTAAGTTTATTTGACTAAAAATAATTCGATTGAAAACATATTATTAAACAAAAGCTTTTAATATTCGACTATCAAAAATCTACACATACATCGCATTGAAATTCATAAATTCAAAACAATTTGTTCATAAATATCCTATAAAAATTCCTTTCATCAAAATTTAATATGAATTAAAAAGAATAACAAAATAAAAATTAGACAAAACCCTTTACTCTTAGAGTTCCAAAAAATTTTCTTTTGATCCCTTGTAAACTTCTTTTTCAAAAATAGCATTAAATTATGTCGATCTGGCATCGACATATAAGGGATTTTGCACCCAGGTTTTTACCATATTTCATCACTTTTGCCCTAGTCAGATTTTAGTGATTTTTTTTTAAAGTTTCTTATTACATTTTAAGCTTAATTCTCATAGTTATTTTCTAGAATTTGGAGCCAATTTGATGAAATAGGTTAATTTTGCTAATATTTAATGTTTTTTGATTCTTTTTAAATGGTTTTATTTATTTTTTACTTATTTTTTATATTTTTCTACTCTGTTTTTACTTTTAGTATTATTTAATGCTAAGTAGGCTATTTTTGATGATTTTCCGCCATTTGCATTTTGCGCGCCCTGATTTTATCGGATGTCGTGCCAGATAAACCACAATTTAAAATATTTGGTTTTGCCACCAACAGTTAGAACAATTCACTGTCCTGGAGTCTAGACATCCATCTACTTGAGCCACTTTTGACATTAAAAGGCTTTGCAATTAAATTATTTAAATAAATGAATTATAAAAAATTCATTGTTTTTTGAACCGCTTACTAACAAAAATAAATAATCTTTTTATTGTAAAATAAATTGTAACTAAATTATTTAATGTAATATTTTGCAATTAATAAATACAGTTATGGGCCGAATGTTTTTGTATCGAGTTGAATATTACAATTTTTTTTAAAAAAGAAACCAATTATTAATTTTAAAACAAAAAATATTTTCATCATGATATTTTCCTTATGATATTAGTATAATCAACACCACCCAAAATGAATTTAGAAATATTTCATACAGTTAAGTATAAATAAGTACACCAATACTTCACTTTTGTTGTGGTTACGTTAGTAGTAGGATGTGAGCCCGTCAAATACAAACCCCCTTGGTTTACCTAATTATTACATAATATTTGACCTCTACACACGCTGTTGCTATCTGGAGATTGACCTCTGTCCACTAGTTGCTAACTAATAATTGACCAAAGGTCGATGACGTCATGATTACGTCACCACTGCTCAGTCGCTTAACTTAACTAAATGTAAAACATTATACAAGATTTACTTTACCAATTTCTATAAAATTTTAAATTTACATCAAATAAAATATACAGATTTATATTCTATTAAAAAATTTAATTTTTAAAATAAAAAATAATTCGCCCACGATAGGAGTTGAACCCCAAACGAATTATTATCGACAACACTGATGTAAGAATTTTGAAAATAACTCATTCAAGATAGGATTTAAACATTGGATTTATAAAGTTTATGAGAATAACCCATCATAGGATTATTTACATGTAAATACTTAACCAAATTCTATAAATTTATAGCAAATATACTGTTTCTAATGAAACTTCAATATTTTGATAATAATTCACCAAGTTAGTCGGATACTAATTTACAAGTTCATCCGACTCTATAAATTATTAGCGATACCATCAACTAAATTCGTTGTAACAACTATTTTAGTGTTTTTATGAAAATAAGTCACTGGGTTTACAAATGAAAGTCACTGGGCTCACTATATAAATTGATAAAAAATAATCGATCCATGAGTTTTATATCAATATTTTTTTAAAAATTCACGCATACTGGATTAATTAATGCTAATAATAATGCTATTGATAATAATTTAACTTTCACAACAATTAAAAAGATAATTTTTCACACGTAAATTTATTACAAACACGTATTACATCGTCAATATCAGTCATGTGGATACTATTGATATCTAAATAAACTTTTGTCTTTAATAAGAGCTTTGATCTAAATACTAATTTAATGTTGATACCAAAACGTGTAAAATTAGATTTAAATTCATTATGCTAATCAACCGATAATTTCGAACATTAAAGCTTTATGTAACCAAAAATTGATTAAATAACCATTAAAAATTCATCATGTGATACCTATTAAATATTTCAATAATTTATGATTCAAACTAGGCATATTATAATACTTTTCGATAAATTTATGAATAAACTATTACATGATTTGTTATAAAGTTATTTAAAAGGTTAAGAATCTTAACCCTATGTGAAGAAATAGGTAATAACTTTAACCCTAAGTAATGAAAGAAGTAACAATTTTAACTCAAAGTAATGAAATATTTAATAATTTTAACCCTAAATAATGAAAGAAGATACATTTTTAACCCTAAAGTATGAAAGATTTGAATTAGGATCAGATTATGGAAAGTGATTATTATATCAAAGTGAACAGAAGCAAACAATCGCAACAGAACTTATAGGGTTGTAACGCATATTGTTTTATGCTATGATGATTTGGGTGAATAATTTGTTATATGACTGTAAATACAAATATAAGTTATGAGTAATGTGTTTTATCTTCTAGAGCACGTGGAATCAGAATTACCAAATACTATTATTTGTTTCATTTAAAACCCAACAATATTATGGAAAAAGTCAATTATCTTAAAAAATATAGAATAGTAAGTGATTGACCTATAACTTACTTATCAAATAGCACTAAGTGATTTTTATATGACGAAAAACTTTTAACTACAAGGATAGCAAATTATTGTTCATTAGTTATTATATGCGAAATAAGGAAAAGAACACGATTCCAGGACAAAACGATTTCTAATTTTAACTTTTAATATTAAAATCGGTTTATAATAAAATAAAAACTAAATGAGTGGTGATTACAATAAATCATTTGTGAAAGCCATTTAAAGTTTTGATTTCCTTATGATTGTGAAGTAGGAACTCCATGAGGTGGAGGAGTGCAGCCGAATTTGAGAAGTTTGCGGTACAAATTCAGCACCCGATTGTTACAAGTAAATAAAACCATTATCGCAACTCCCAAACTGGAATTGATGGCGCTGAACACTAAATTGACTGATTTCCATTCAAACAAAATGCTCAATTGCATCATTCCTATTGTCACTCCGGTTAATATGCCGAGTTTGATGGAAAATAACAGTAAAAGATTTGAATTCCTATTTGAGCGCTTGGATTGAATGACTTTGCTCGTTTTCCGAATGGACCTTAATCATGAAATATTTATGATTTATAAAACATTTGGTGATAATAAAAATACATTCGAGACTGTCAGGACCAGGCTCTTAGCCACAAAATCATCTAAATGATTTACCAAAACATAAATTAAAATTCTTTATGCAATGTCATAAATAATCTTTTATTATTTGACAGTGAATCAGTAAAGATATCGATGTTTTATTGATATCTATAAAACATTTATAGCATTACTGATTCATAGTCAAATATTAAAAAATTCCTTATGACATTGCAAAATGAAAAGCAATCAGAGGTGAAAACCAAAAGAAATTCTTTTAATAATAATATTAATTGATAATATTTTAATAACTCTATACAGTATAAGAATACCTAAAATAGAAATTTTAAAAACGAAAGTCTTCCCGATAGAAAATAATATTTATTTAACCAATAAAAACAATATGTAAATTGAAAAATATAAAGAAAATATCATTCGTCTAAATTTTGAAAATAGTCACCTTTAAAGTCCAAATACTTTAATAACCTTAAAACAGATTCTCGTGGTATTGCAGAAATTCGATACAAATTTATTGGTTCTAATTTTTTGATCTATCATTCTGGCTAGAGATCATTTGAATAAATCGGTCAATAAGTATACATCTAACTTTAAATATATCATCAGGTAGTTCAATAAATCATAACAGTTTGTTTCTACCCGTATTACTTTGGCTTTCATATATACAACCTGTTAGAAGTATTACTTTTTGTATAACACCCATAATTAACTAAATATTTATTAAATTCATATCAAATCAAATTTTTTCTCATATTCAAACAAATCTCTTGAGGAATTCTGTTAAATGTAAAGTAATGTAACGGTAACGGCAGGTTGTTTACTGGTCAGGTAAATGGTAGCGACAGTTTCTTGTGGCACTCTTCATTCATCCGAGAAATCTTATTCAGTAGAACCTCCTCTTAGATATTTATTTACTCGCGCTCTGGATAACATTCCAGTCTCCCTGCATTTTCTACTAGACATCTCATGCGTCGACGAAGATTTTTTCCAAGCTTGGCCTTGACGAAGGCCCTGAGAATTATTATTGATTGTTTTGCCGGTTCATCGGGTATGCGATGAGCCGGAATTATGTTGGCTAACTGTGCTACTCCGTGCTTCGAGATACGTTCTTTCAATTTTGATGCGGTGTACACCACCATCATCACTTTGCTCTAGTGGACGACGATCAAACGTTGGACTCGACTCTCAATTAGGAGGTCATCATGACTTCGAGCTAGTCATTGGTTTTTAATATGCAGATCATTTACCTTGCTGAGCTTGAACCAGTTACCGGTAATTTTGTCCAGTTTCTCTTTCAGTTTTTTTATTTATGATTTCAGCATCGCAATCTGTAGAAGTCGAGGCGATAGGGGTAGATTAAGATCTCTGACTATTGAATCCTTACCCTTTTAACATTGATCAAATGTTCAAAGGCGGTGAAAAGCTACTTCTGATGTTGTTCTGCATTTTTCGTACAATATTCATTAATTTAGTCTTATTTTCTCTTCCAATGAACTCATTTATGTAGTTTTCTGATTTTACCAGTAGTTGTAATCAATTTTTCATGCTCATTTTTCTCATTTTCTGTCAATGTTCATATTGCGCTCAAGTTTTCTTCTATCATATATATCTTAACTAATAAATTACTACCACTGGTTCTACTCAAACAATCACTAACTAACAACCTTTGTCAGCTGTTCTCCGTTTTTCTCCACTACAAATGCAATTTTCCAATTTCTCAGTCAATTTTTTGCCATTTTAGTCTAATTTCTTTAACAAAATATTTGCCGATATAATTTACTACGACATTTTCTGCTAAGATAACTCTTAAAATCTGATTTATGTTATGAACATTTTTTTAATCCACTCCCGCGTTTCAGTTCATTAACACCGTAGGTACTAATTCAAAGACAGTGGCACTTCTGCCTCTTAGGCAAATGGAACATTGATTCCTTGAATCTTGACACAACTATCTGATCTATTGGTTTCATACATCTAATTTCAATATGAAAAGGAGGAAATATGTCCGGCATGATATCGAATACATAACGCGTTAAAATCGGCCATGCCCAACATTTAGTTGTAAATTTCGAGAGTCTGTGCTTAACTTCCATTTGCACATCTTGATGCTGCTTTCATATATTCAAATTGCAACATTATGCCTTTGTAATTCTCCGCATAATTTTTCACTTATAACATCTAAGTCCTCTGTGCTGTCAAAAATCATCTTACTTTTCTGATTTGCGTATGCAAATTTCGCGATTCGCCTATACTTGACCTTTTCTAATCTTTTACTTGAAATATTAGTCTATTGATAGGATCTTATTATTTTTCTTAGTATTTTCGGCGTTTTTACAGTTGATTTTTCCTTTAGATTTCTTATAATTTTAACATTTTTTTTCTACTCGAATCCGTAAAGTTGTCTTTGTTATCTTTAACTTATTGAAAGTATCTAAATTGATTTGGATTACAATATCATATATAATTAGTATCTCTTTAATCAAAGCATTTTATTGCCTACTCACTGGTTGTCGATTCAATTGAAGTTGATATGACTTACAATATCTTGCAACATTATCATTTTCTTGCTGATTACGTTAAACAATTTGATCATATTCAGAGCCGGCTTTACGTACAGGCAGAGCAGGTGGCCGACTGTAGCGGCCAGTTTTATGAGGGCGGCCGAATTTGTCCCTCCTAATTTTAATACTTGCATGTAAACATTGTAAAACAATATTCGAATTTTAAAAAAAACATCGTGTGAAAAAATAATAAAAAGAATAATCTCGGAACATGAAAAAGGACTAGAGGAGGCTTGTTCGAGCTTATTTGGTGTGGACGGGAAAAGGGGATTTGCTTAAACGCTCACAGTACGATATAGCTAATTGAAAAACTATACTGGATAACTGTAGTATTTATGAATGTTCCGGTCAAGTGAATGTAAATGTACATTGATTTTGTACTTGTACCTCACACAGAAACGATTTGATTTTCTAATTAAAATTTTTTTAAATGAGCCTTAATGGTCTGTAAAGTTTTTACATTTAATTAATTATTTTCTGCTTGAGTGTAATTTTAAACTAAGAACAGATAAAATTTTTAATACGTTATGACTGAGGTAGAGTCTAATTCTTAATCGTATTCGAGAATTTTTGTATCCGATACGATTAGACTACCTATAGCCTATGGCTATATAGGCCTATATATGTATTCAGCTGAATGGCTAGCGGCGATAATAAATTCTTTATCGCGTGTACTATAATTAGAAATTTCACTGTTCAGTTCATCTCATTGACTCATTCTGCTCACGCTAATTTGAAAGGGAAGGTAAGTGAATTTTTCTCTCTGTGTATTTAAATTTTGTTTGTTTTAAAAAGCACGTGCGTCAAACCTTTGTTTGCAATTATTTAGGCTTTTATTATAACTAGGCCTATATAGTATTTTTATAGTATCATATGATTGCTATTCAATTGGAATATAAAATAACTTCATTAAATGTAAAAACTATATGTAATTATTAATATTGTTATAAACGTATTTTTAAATCGGTCGGATATCTTTTCATTTTATTGTCCCAAAAGGAGACGTGGAGTTATTGCCTTATTGGTTATTATTATTACTACCAAATAAATTGGTTTACTAATAAAAAAATCCCCTTAAAAACGTACCCTAAATCTCAATAAAATTTATAATTTCGTGGGAAAAACAAAATTCTTGTTTATGTAATTTTTGTATATTTCTCTTTCCTATTTTTTAAAGAAATATTATCGACTTCTTAACGAAATCTATCCTAAATATTTATAATGTTATTTCTCTAATTGTTAGAATGGCGGATAGAAAAACAAAAAGAGAATCTGGTGCTTTCTACAAAAAGAAGCGAGCAAAGAAAGCAGAGGAACAGCAACTACTAAAAGGGGAGCTAGACAAATATCTGGAAAGTCATAAAAACCAAGAAAGTTGTTCCGCTGTTCCAATAGCAGCTGATGATTCAATAATAGTCGATTTTCCTGTTGATCAAAGCGGAATTGAAAACCAATTGAATTGAAAATCAATATTACCATTATGCGACAAGAGCAGGAAGCCCTAGATCAAGTAGATACGGATATTGATTTCGATCTTGCCAAATGGCCAAATGTGTTGTCAAACCAAATTAAAAACATCATTGTTGAAAAAAGACCCATAGATATCCCGAATAACTTTTCATACCCTCTGGACGAAAATGATAGACGATTTTCATCCAAACATTTCCAGTTGGTTTTATCAAATGGAGAACGTCTTAAGAGGACATGGCTCGTTTATTCTGTTTTGGAAGATAAAATTTACTGTTTTTGTTGTAAATTATTTTCTTCGCTAAGCATAAAGTTTGTTACAGGATATAATGATTGGAAAAATTTGAGCGTTGCCATTAATAAACATGAGAAAAATTTTTACACATAACATCATTTAATGATTGGTCGGAGAATGTGAACGGCTTTTGCAGAATGAAAAACAACATTGGCATGACGTTTTTGAAAGGTTAACACAGGTTATTTTGACACTGGCTGAACTCAATTTACCGTTTCGGGGGTCATGTGATGCGATATATGACAAGAACAATGGAGTTTTCCTAAAGTTTGTCGAATGCTTTGGTTTATACGATCCTGTTATAAAAGAACACCTACGTCGAATAACATCTAAAGAAATACACTTACATTACCTGAGCAAAAATATTCAAAATGAATTATTAATTGAATTATTAGCTCAAAAGACGAAAAAATATTGAGATGGCAAAAATTGCAGAATTTTTCTCTGTCATTATGGACACTACTCCTGACATCAGTCATAAAGGACAACTGACTTTAATTATCCAATTTGTAAATACGAATTACAATAGTGTACATCTAGTGGAGGAGCATTTCATAGAATTTCTAGAAATAGATAACACATCAGGATATGGACTGACAACCAAATTTTTGACTGAGCTAAAGATTTTAGGATTAGATATTAAAAATTGCAGAAGTCAAGGATATGACAATGGCGCTAACATGAGAGAAAAAAATATTGGACTTCAGAGACAAATTTTGAATATAAATCCTCACGCTTTTTTCGTTCCTTGTTCTTGCCACTCAATGAATGCATAATTTTTTCTCTGTATCAACATACAGATGGTCTAAACTATTGAAACATATATCTTGTTTGACTTTAAAGCCCGTATGTTCAACAAGATGGGAAAGCAGAATCAATGCCATAAAGCCAATTAGATGCCAAATTGGAGAAATTTATGACGCCTAATTGATATCATGGAAGACCCATCGTTAATGAGTTCTCATGGAAACAAAACAAAGATTGGTGCAAAAAACTTGGCACAAAAATTGAAAAATTATCAATTTATTTGTACCGCAGTGCTTTGGTACAATGTGTTATTAGAAGTTAATAAAGTGAATCTTCTAATGCAGAGTCCAACATTTTCAATTTGTGCAGCAGTAGAAACAGTCGAGTCCGTTCTTAATAATTTGAAAAGGCTCAGAACCGACGAGGAGTTCCAGAACCTTTTTATCACTGCTCGTGAATTAGCAGAAACAATTGATTTGGAACCCAAATTTGAGGAAGTGCGAATTAGAAAACGAAAACGGAATTTTGAATACGAAGCTATGGACGAACCAATGGAAGATTCAACAAAAAAATTTAAACTTGATGTTTATTTTAATTTGTTAGACGTTGGTATACGCTCAATAGAGGAACGTTTCCAACAGCTATTATATTATAAAGATACGTTTGGCTTCTTGCATTCCATTTCGAAATTAACTACATGGAAAAAAAAAAACATTGAAGGTATTCAACTGTCAGAAGAATTATTATTTATATCAAATTTTCTGAAACCATCAGACGATCCAAACGATATTTTGAAATATATTCTACAGCAGAGCTTCCCAACCAGTGTGCCGCGGTCCACTGGTGTGCCGTGAAACATTTGCGATGCGCGGTAGGATAATTGTGGATTTTTTAAAATTTTCTTACAAATTATCTATGAAGTGATAAATATTGTTCGACTAATATTATTACTAATATTAAATAATTAACACATTATTATTTTTTTCAATTAAGTATAATAAGTTGAAAATTCAGTAAAGTAAAAAGAAAGTAGGCTCTGCAAGAAATATAACGAGTGAATGAATAGTCATATGTCGATATTCTTTTATTTAGTATTCAGTTTAGTTTTGCGAACAGTAGTGACCAGTAACGTAAGCTATTGATATTCTATTACCATTCGCTACTACCTACATGTGTGAACAAAGCTTTTCATCGCTGGTTACCATTAAAAATATAAAGCGATCGTGCATTAAAAGCGCGTATCTATTTCAAGTATAGAACCTAATATAAGCAAGCTTTGTTCTCAACATCAAGGTCAGATATCACATTAAGCTGCTTTATAAATGTAATACATAATGTATGTCCAAAAAAATTATTAAAAATATTTTTGTTTTCAAAACTTAACAGAGTTTTTTTTTGTAGTATATAAATTTGTAGTATATTTTTTTAGTGTGCCGCTATATTTTTACAAAATAGTTATCGTGCCGTAGACTGAAAAACGTTGGGAAGCACTGTTATATAGAATGAGTTAATACCAATCTATTCAAATTTATATATTGCTCTTAAAATATTGTTAACAATGCCAGTAAGTGTTGCCAGCGGAGAAAGGAGTTTTTCTCGACTAAAACTAATAAAAAATTATTTGAGGTCATCCATGACACAAAACAGACTATTTGGACTATCTATTTTGTTTATTGAAAATGATATTGAGAGAGCAATAGATCAAGAAGATATTCTACGAGATTTTACAAATTTAAAAGCAAGAAGAAGATTTTAAACTTTGGAATACGGTTACCAGATAAAGATGTCCAATAACTCCAATTTTTTATATATACTGTACGTAAAATGCCACTGTATTTATTTTGCATAAGTGAATAAAGAAAGTTAAAGTTCTTTTTCTGTTTGTTTAAAACAAACCCACAAAATTTAAAGTGATTGATACTATTATTATTCCTTATTTTTTTATTTAATTATGATTACTGTTTGAGGTAATTTTTTTATTACAAATTTTCTTTTTTGTGTTATATTTACAAATGAATAATTAGCAAATTTGTGTTTTTTGTTATTTCACTTAATTCTACTAGTGTTAGGGGTGGCCAAAAAATATCTTGCCTGTAGCAGCAAAAAGTCTAGGGCCGGCCCTGATCATATTTCATTTCAACCCCCAGTGGGTCTATTGTTCGTTTTAAATTTGAAATACCTTGCAATGTAATTTGAAATGCAATATTAAATATCTACATAATGCTTTTATTATCTCGGGATTATTCTGGTTTAATTTTTAAAGCCTTACAATACTTATTTCTTCTTTTGAAATTTCAAGTTTATTCTTTGATTATAATATATCTTCTAAAGTCTTTGGTATTAAGAGTGCTAAGGCACTTGCTACGTGCCTACTATGCACACCTTCACACTTTCACCATATGGTCTTCCTGAATTTTTACATAACTGATATAACTAAAGTTGGTGTATTTAACAGTAATTTCTACTACTTCATCAGTGAAATACTACATAAGTTCATCCACAGGATATTCAATGTGTTTTCCAAGTGTCAACTCTAGTTCATTTATTTTGCCTCGCATGGTGTTAGAAGCATGATGTTGAACTTTCATGTGTTTTTTTATAGATGATAACTCGGTTCCATCTTTCCGATATTTCTTTCACTTTGCTCAGAAGATTTGCTGTTTGTTATTTCATTCTCCTATTCGAATGCAATCTACAACACATCTGTTTCACTATCCGAGATTGCTGATTCAACACTATCTTCAGTAAAGTCTTCTGCAACACTTTCATCTTCATTCTGCTCTATAGCGCTTATTTGTTTTCCCGTTAAATATTTTGTTCTTTTATGTTCAAACATAGTGTGATAAAAATCATAATTTTATAAATACTTAATTTCCTTCTGGTAACTTTTTCCTCGTGTGTACATGTAAATTGATTTACGGATAAAATACTACTAAAATATTAGCACGAAAATGTAGTGAAAATTCTGCATTGAAAGGAATCACGGCTAGGCAAGACGCGTGTATTTTACACTTGCAGTACCCTCGTATTGCGTCGTATGGTCGTTTCAAATTCTGTGCCTTGTGTTCAAGTTTCTTTTACTATTTTTTTACTCTTATCAGGTGCCTCAGGTTTTAATAATTTGTCGTCAAAAATTTTTATTATCCGTATAGACTGCATTTTTATTTGGATTTTGGTGATTTCAAAAAGCCTTTGAAAAATTGAAAGAAATAAATGTTTGCTTCTCATTGAATTGTTGCAGAAATTAAGATGCAAGTTTTCATTGATATAATTATAAATCACTCATATACTAATTTTCTGATCCGTAAAGGTGGTGGGCATGCTAGTTTCCATAGAATTTTAAGCAATTGCTATTCAAATTGATAACTAAATAAATTACTTATGAAACATTCCATAAGATTTCAAACAAATTTTCAAACACTTCAATTTCGATGTTCAAAAACTTTTAAATTCACATTAGACATTATAAAATTACTTTAACACTACACTGCACAATTTTTTTTATTTTTAGTTATAAATTGTGTACATGTATGCAAGGAATACGGGACAATTTTTAGGTTTAAAAAAGCATTAGCCGTCGGATTCGGCCTCCTCTGAACGAAAAACGGCTTATTTATGCATGTAATTAGCAATGTGTAACTTTTAAGTTTTAGCCGGAAAAAATGAATAATGCATAAATGCATCTTTTTGTAGTGCAAGGTTAATTTATATTACGCATTTATGAATCAAAATAATAAAGTTTAACATTTCATACCAACAATCCTTAATTTAAATAAAGATAACCTTTTTAAAATATTAAATTTTAAAAACCTTAATTATTCAAAATTATCACATTAATAATGATTATATCTGTATATAAATTTCAATTCATTAAAACAAAACTAACCAACCTAATAATTCCAAAAACACTTGAAGCCAGCGAAATCATGGATATCAGTAACGTTAGTGTTGCTGGACTTGTCACACCATACAAAATTGACAGACTTCCACTCAACCAACAAGTCGGAATACGACCATACGTTACCGACAATAATCCGAGGCATTGGTAACCACAAGCATAATTAATAACTCCAGGACTCCAAAATATCAAAACAATCAAATGGACTTCAATTAGTGAAATGATGAATTTTTTCTTCAACTTACCCTTTGTGTTGGTGACAGCTTTCAGTCGGGAAAAGGTCATTGCCGCGTCGGCAGCAATCAGCATCATCCAACATAGACACGACAACAATGCAAAATGAGTAATCATAACTATCCAATTGCAATCGATTGCGTAATTGGCGCTGAATGCGATTGCCAGAAATCCACAATACGTAATCAATAGACTAATGCTCATAGACAAAACCATCAATCCGGGAAATGTCCGCAATGCCGCATGCAAACAATAAGTCAATATTGTCATAGACAATCCAATAATCGAGAGTGGAATTAAAATAATCGTAATCCAGAAATCGGCTTCTGAAAATGAATGGAATTTTGGGTTTTCTGAATAATTTCTCGATTCATTATTGCATATTTTGCGAACGGCAATTGAGGAATTGAATAAAATAAATGTTTGTTTCGCATTGATTTGTTGCAGAAATGAAGGCGGCAAGTTTTCATTGATAATTTGATAAATTATATTTTCACAAGTCTCAAGTTTTGATGTCGATCCGAATGGGTTTGTGTCAATGCATGAAGGTTTCGTGTAATTTATTTTGGAAAATATAGTTTCATTGAACAGCTGAGAAACGTTCCATAATTTCTTTAGTTCTTTTGGAATGCACAAAGAATCTGCCAAGGTGTTTGATATTGAAATTGACTCGTAGTTGCTTGAGTTGAGACTCGTTGTGAAATTATAAATTAATTCCTTCATTGTCACAGAGGAATCATTAAAAATTAAGTTTATATAATAAAAGTGAGAGTTAATAATATATCGAGAGATTTTATACATAAAACTATTATTTCTTATTTTTAAAACCGAGCCTCCATTTGTATAACTTGTTGACGGAGGAACTGAGAAATATATTTTCATATAATTAATAGTATTTATATAAACATTATAATTCGATATGAATTCAATTTGATAAATGTTATCAATGGAATTGATTATTGGACAAGAATTGAGTTCCGGCGGAAACAAAAATTGATTTTTCACTAAGCAATCTTTGATTTCGCACATTTCCACATCCGAATAAATTTCTATTTTGGTTTTGCAGGACTTTATGCGATTGTTTTCTTCCAATGTGGAAAAATGTTTCAATTGACTGTTTTGAATCGGGTTGAACAGAAACACAAAAGATGGAATAATACTTTTGACATCTTCTATACGAACATTCAAAACTCGAAGGGATTCATTGCTGTACATTAATGCGCAAAAGATGTTTTTGTAAATTCTTTGAAATCCATCTATTATTTCTAGTGCTTGGGTAATTTCACAGAGAATCTCCAATGTAACATTTTCCATGGAATAAATATTCTGGAAATTTTCTGGCAAAATCGATTGACTGAAATTACATGGAATTGGATTATTTAAGTTTTGATTGGTTATTTCATCTGAAACTTTTGATTCCTTAATCAGCGCTATTGATAGCAAAAGGCAATGATCATTGAAATATCGAATTGAAAGAGAAAAATTCAATATATTATGGAGTTCCTTCAAGACATTCGGAGTGCAATATCTGAGATTGGGAATCAATATCAAATTATCAAAGGAATTATTGTTATTGCACAATGCTGTGGCCAAATCAATATAATATAGATTTTTGTTTGAATGGTAAACTATGCTGCTATTGTAGGAATTGAGCTCATTGTTGATTGGCTGCTTGCAGCCCGCTAGAAGCACCATATCAGATATTTCAATTGTGTCATTGCCAAGGATGCTAGAGGCATAATTTAAACAAATTGATTTAGTATTCTGATCGTCATATTTATTAATTTGTTGATCAAATATTGTCTCTACATAATCAAAGCAACAATTTCTAGTCAGATAACATTTCTGGGCTCTGGAGCATTTATCTTGGAATACTGGACTTAAAATAAAGATCGGATTTCTAGCATTATATCGATCTAAATTACAAAGAAATTTCTCAATTGAAGAAAGCTTTAATTTTCAATAGTTACTTTTAAACCCCGATGAATATTTATTAGCAGCAGAAAGTGTACATAAATAGACATTAAAGGAAATCACGGTAAAAGAACAGCAAAAATCGAGTTGCTAATAATCTGGAATACAGTCAGGATCAAATTTTTGAAGGCGGAAAAATAACCTCAACTGAAAGAACGAGTAGAGAACTTTTGATTCAAGAGAATCTAGTTTAATTTAACATAATAAAATTAACTTATTTAATAGATCTAGTGTTCCAAAGCTTTCGGCTTATTAACTACATTATTTTTCTTATTTATTTTCTCCATAGTTGAAACTCAAATTGAAATTAAATGTTATTACTTCAAATAAAAATCTTCTCGAAAATATTATTCAATCTAAATCGTCAAAATCAACACAATCGAGGAAAATTTTTCAATCTAATAATGTATAAATAAGGAATTCATCAAACCGCATTACACAACAACATTCATTCACATAACCTTTAATTAATTTGTTAATTATTGAATTGTTAAAAATATTATTCGATTTAATTGATTACTTTAATTAAATAATTGAATTACGTTCTCAATCCCCTCTAGCTTAATGCATTTAGCCATTAACTGTTTCTGATTAAAGTCATTCCATTGTCTAACTTATGTAGCATTTTTACACCTTCTTTTTTTCATTTGTTTAACGACTTTGCAGGTCCAAAATATCTATCATCCTCTTTTTTATTAACATTATGTTATAGTAGTATACAGTGAGGAGTGTGGATCACACATCCCTCCCCTCAAAGTCATGTTTAAAATAAAATTGGAAAGGTCAAATTATATAATAGAGGAAGGACCATATTACCATTTTGAATTTGTGTCATTTTGAAATTAAAAGATGTTCATAAATTTGAAACATAAAATAATTTAACAATTAATATATATGAACATCAAAATGTGGGTAATGTAATAATTCCAATTTACATTTCAGAAGAAAAAAAGATCCTCCTAATTGGAATTGAATCGTTTTGATGGAGATTCCACATATTAATCTTTTAGTATTGGAAAAAGAAGATGAGAATGAAACTATTCTTCACTATGTTTGGATAAAAAATTTTCAAAGTTCAATGAGGAAGCGAGTTACAAATTCTAATTATAAAGATGGTTATACTTGTGAACGATGTTTATATCATACAACAACAACAAATATGACAAGACAATGTATTTTCCATTAGCGCCAATAAAGGCAAAAATAAAATATGAAATCTTTCAGGCTGGCAAAAATATAAAACTTTTAAAAGAAAAATTCATCAATTAAATTATTATGCACTCAGAAAAATAAAGAAAAATATTTGTGTCATTATAGAACATTATAATTTTATTTACAACAGGGAATGAAGTTGATCAAGGTTCATAGTATTATTAGTTTTAAACAAAAACCATTTAGGAAAGATTTTATTGTAGATAATATTAAAAATAGAAAACAAGCTACATCAAACAAAGATGAATTTGGTAAAATGTTGTATAAATTATTAAATAATTCTGACTTTGGTAAAACTATGGAAAATAAGTATGGAAAAACAAGTATGTAAATATAAATTTATTATCAAATAGTCCTAAAAATATAAAAACATTCAGTAAATTGATTTCAAAACCAACATTTAAAAATTGTGTAAAATTTTCAAATGAATTGGTAGCTGTTGAAATGGGAAATTATATAAAGACTTATAGTGATCTTTTAAGCACATCCTCGATTATCCCTTCTTGAATGAGAGAAAAAAATTAGTAATTTTTACATCTCAATGAACTAAAATATATTGAGAAATACTTAATTTTCTGATATCGGGTGTGGGTGGTTGGCCTCGTGAAAAATTTAATATTTTCTAAAATACCATTTTAGAAAAAATGGAAGATTAGATAATTGAAAAATACGTAATTTTCTGATCTCGGATGTGGGTGACTGAGCTGGATGTGCTTAAAACATCACTACTGGTTAGATATCAAAACCCAACATGAATATCAGCACAAGTTCTAGTAAAGTGAATTTTTATATTATTTTACCACGTATTAGTACTCCAACAATCTATCCGGGACATGAAGAAAGTAAATGCATGGTCGATCTTCAAAATTTACGTTTGTGTATAAACTCTCCATGTTATGGTAAATCTCAAATAAAATATATTACAAAGACTAATGTTGCTGAAAAGAAATCAATTTCAATCGAAAATGAATATAAGATTATTCAAACTGTAAGTGATTGGAGAAAGTTCGAACAACGTGAACAATTTCTATGTCCTCTCGGGACATTAACTATTCTATTTTTTGTTCGATTCAATTAAACACGAGAAAAAGTCGACCATAAATTTACAGTTCCAAAAATGAAAACAACTGATAACGGACAAATCGATATGACTTTAATACGATATAAGGAAGAAATATTTATTTTAATATTTAAAGATAATTTCTTTATAACTGAAATAGATCAATTACAATCTTATATGGTTCACAGCTTTTCGAATCATTTGAACTTGTGAAAAATAAAAAATGTGAATTTCAAATTAAAAATACAATTGAAAGTATTCAGTTTGACAATAATTTGCAAACAACATTGGGATTAACACAAAATGAATGTATAGTTTACCGAAAATAATTAACCTTTATCAACAAATGTTCATCTATAGCAATATAATTGATCCAATAGTTGTTGGAGATTTCAATGTTCCTCTATTAAAATCAGTATAGATTGAGAAATAAAAACAAGATGAAATTGTACAAATAACAGTGAAAAGCCTACTCTAACCAATTTGACATAGTATTGTTTATCCTTACCAACCTTTTTAGTTTTCAAATTTTTTTCAATTCTAAATACAGTGGGTGGTGAAATAACTTTTAATTCCTGCTCATAAAATTTGCCTTGTACTTCATTATTATCATAGTCTTTAATAACATATTACATTATTCTGTTTAGTATTATTTTTTGAAATTTTAAAAACTTCATCATTCCAATTTGTGTCGAAATTTTTAATGAATGGTGAATCAGACAATTTAGATAATCGAATATGGAGACCTGGGTTTATAACTGGTTTTCTTAATTTTTTCAATTTAATGAATGGATAGTTTTACCGAAAATAATTAACCTTTATCAACAAATGTTCATTTATAGCAATATAATTGAACCAATAGTTGTAGGAGATTTCAATGTTCTTCTATTAAAATCAGTATGGATTGAGAAATAAAAACAGGATAAGATTGTACAAATAACAGTGAAAAATCCGATGTGTTTACCCCTTTCAACATCATGTATAAACAATATAGAAATTTAAATACGTGATGATAGTGGAAAACTTAATTTTTTTGCAAAAGATTCAAAAACTCATTTGACACTACATTTTCGTAAAATAGATGGCTAATAACAATATTATTTCAATGTATTGTAGTAGTAATATGGATGGGGATTTACCATATTTTATCGGAAGACAGTATAGATCGGGTTGGAGTAATTGGTAGATTTTTACTTCCAATTTTTAAACGACTCGGTAGTTTTGGAACGAAAACAGCAGAAGATGTTATAATGATGTTAAAATATTACCATCTCTGAAAACCAATGGTTTATCTGAAATAGGGAAAGTTTTATCTGGTGTTGCGAGTATTAGCAGTTTGATTACGTAAAACTGCAAACAAAACAATATTAAAACAATGTTCTAAAGTTGTCTTTAATCATAAATGTTTTTTGGTATTTATTTTGAGGATATTTTAGCAAGCATGAATTAACAATTGAATAGCGAATATTAATACACAAACATTCAATAAATATTTAATATATTTAAATTACAAATATTTCCAAATATTAATTTTACAATCAAGCAATTTCATCATTTCATAATTTAACTTTTAAACTTATATAAATTTATCATTATAATTTTATTAAAATTCGTTACATATTTTTAACACGAGAATTAACTCTTCAATTTAATTATCCTCACAGCGAGTATGTTTCAAAAGATGCAAAACCAGCTCATTCTCCAAAACGTAAAAAACATCGGTCATCTCAATTAAACAAACGAATAAGGGGACATGGAACTATATTTGAAAAATGATTTGTGGTAAATCTGAATTAAGTATATTTAACTGACTGTCACCTAAAGCCGTAATCGAATATGGTGCTTTTGAAGAAGTATTTTCTATGAATTTTCTCTTTGATAGTAGAAACGATGTTGAAATTTATATTAATGGTTCTCAAACGGAATATTTAGATTTGAACAATACTTTATTGATTGTTCAGATTAAAGTTGCATATAAAGATAGAAAACTATTTGCTGAAGCTGCAGATGTAATACCGAGCAATATTTTGTTTTAAGGATGCGATTCTTGGTTTTAATAATATCAAGATTAAGGATGGAAACAATACATGTATTCACAAGGCTATAATTGAAACTATTTTAAATTATAATACCGATACTAAAAATGCATGTTTTACTCCTATTGGTTATATTAGCGACGAAGATAGGAAAAAGTGGATTATAGACTCATGATTATTTACCATGTGTTCATCATTACAACTTGATTTGATATTGTTCAGGATGCATCATCTTTTTATAAAGAACAAATATTTGGAGATAGAAGAATACCAAATTTAATACTTGTTACTTTTAATCTGAAACTCAGTACAATGTAGAACAAGGGTGCCCAAATCAAATCGGTTGGTGGGCCAAAGTTTTTACTGAACTGAGGTAGGCCGCAAATATAAAAATAAAACAAAAAATTATTCAAAATATTTTATAATCGTACAACATTCAAAATATTTAATTATTTTACAATTAATTTTACAATTGATTTTGTATTTTACTTGAGATTTTTTAATATCAACGGATAATTTAGTCGACGCGCATCGTAGTTCATTGGTCATATTTTAATCAAGCAACCTGCTGTAGCACTTTGTTTTTACCAGGTGTGCTTTGGAGAAAAAAATGATTCGCAGCGATAAGTAGTTTCAAATACTGACGATAATGATCATTGTCAATCGTTTTAAATTTGGAAATCTATCTTCAAGGATATATTTTTGATAATGCTCAATATTATTGTCTTCGAGCAGTTTATCTCGATGCTTGATTCTAATTCTATTAGCTCCATTTGTAAATTTGGAGGCGCTAATTCCACGTATACATTAAATGGAGCTAATAATATTTTGAATATTTCCTCAAATCTCCCTCGAAATTTTTTCTATTTAACTTTCTAAAAGTTTGTCGTGACAGACTAATTTGAGTGGAAAGATTCAGTTTTTATGGACAGATTTCTTCAACTGCGGTAATTAGTCTTTAATATAGTTACCTTCTCTAACGGCTTCATATTTTAGCAATAATGTGAACTACTCGAGCGCTAGTACTGATAATACCGTTTGATTGTGCTGTTTACTTATGGAATAAATGTTGTTGAGATGTCAAATTGTTCTTCAAAGATTGTAACTTAGCTTTACGTTAACCAACAGTAAGTTTATCAATTTCATTGTGTTTTAGTTCATAGTGTCTCATTAGGTTCTACAATTTTAAAATTGTAACTGGATGACGACAAATCAAACATACAAACAGCATTGTCTTCTACGTGAATAAAAAAGTACAAATTTTCAAATTCACTCTGAGACTTTTCATCTTTTCTTTTTTTCTATTTTTCTTACAGCCATGACGAATAAATATAAGGATTGATACAATCAAAGAAACAATAAGTATTGCTATTTTACCTCAAACATAGATTATAATTAACACAAAGTTGAAATTCTAATATTTAAAGTTGCGTGTGATTTTTAAAAGTCGAATAACTATTATTTTTTATAACTCTAAAATATTTTATTGAAAATTTATTAGCGTTTATTTATTAGTGTTAAATTTATTAGTGGTAAAATTTCGATTTTATATATTTTATTAATGAAGAAAATTTTTTGAAAAAAAGAAACTTAATTCGATATAGTTTCAAGCTCGAATTTACTTGAATACGACTGTTAGCCTGTCAAAATATATAGTAGCAGTGGAGTACCTAATGTAAATGGCACCTATGGCAAACACCGATCTTGTGTTCTCTATCATTGTCTAAAAATACAGATTATCGAGAAGCATGCAGAATTTCGAAAATGAAAATGATAGTTATTGCGCTACATACGTGTAGAGTATTATGAGAAATATTGGTTATTTGGATAAAAACTTGAATTGTGGTATAACACTGAAGAATTTAAAACCAAATATCCATTCTTCACATTTGTTTTGGCCCCTGATTTTGATTTAAATCAGAGTTAATTACCTCAAAATGGAAATCTGCGACTTGATAAAAAATTTTCAAAAGCTACATAAGAACCAGTATTTGAAAATGAAGTGTAAATTACTAAAAATAGAATAGTGCTACTTTGAGCATAATTAAAACGTTATTGGTATAAATAAAGTAATTAAATTGTCATCAAGTAATTGTTTGGGCACCGTTTTTAAGTAAATCATAATTAATTAGTTAATTGGTAGGGGACAAGACAAGGAGGTCTTATAAATAAAATAAATCCCTTTTAGAAAATGACTAACGAGGGTAATGATTTTAGTGAAGTCGGCAAAGTTGCAGAAACTACTAAAGTTACAGAAACAGGTGAAGCCGCTGAGGCTCAGGATGCTGCTCAAGTTACTGAATAGCCTGAAGCTGACAAGAATTAATATCTGAAGAAGCTGAAGCATCTGAATAACTCTTTAAATTTGTTATCTTGAGAAAAGAAAGGAGAACTTTATTTAAAATGAAAATTAGTAAAATTTAAAATTATTTTTGTAATGTAGTGTTTTTTAAGTTAAATAGTTGTTTAAATAATAAGCTGGAAAATATTGAAATTTAAAATGTAAATTAGTTAATTTAGTTTAATGAATGTGAGATTGTTGTTTTTAATTCAAAATAAAAAAGTTAATGGCCGAAATTGAATCTTTTAGAGAACAGCTTTAAAAAGTAAATGATTATACGAGAAATAATGGTTTTATTCAGGATGGGGAAATAGTTGATCCTGAACTCAAATACCGAAATATTGCTCAAACACATTTTAATAATAAACCCAAAAGGGGTATTGAATCTTTAATTACAAATCAAATTATCAAAGAAACTGTCGAAGATTTTGCTAAATTTTTACAAGAACCCGATTTAAATAAACATTCTATTGGTGATTATGAGACGTATCGTATATTCATCAATTAGCATCAGACAAGTTAAAAATAAAATTAAAGCTTTCCAAGTGGTTTTGGTAGTCTGATAGCTTTTTACTAGTTTTTGTGTTGAACTTGTAATTCACAGAGGTCAGATTGTATCTACCATGGTTTCAAGTGAAACACTTACCTGGCGCGAAGAGAAGTACTGATGAGAGCCATTAGCTCGAAACTAGTATACTATTGGGAAATATACTGGATATCACTTAATGTATCGTATATTCTTTGATTAGAATCAGACATAGTGATTTATATATATTGTTAAAAAGAATTTAAAACTCAAGCTTCACTAAGATATAATTTATAAATTACTAAATATTACTTATCAAAAATCATTTCTCATCTTAAATATTCCGCATAATTTTGAAAAATATTTAAGGAAGAAATGTCAAGAATGTAAATCGAATATCTGTATTAAAGCTGGAAGAAGTAAAAGAACTTGTAGAATAAATGTAAAAAGGGTGTTGTCAATAAAATTTGTAGAATTATTTCTACTTAGGCTGAGTTATTGTCACATAAATATTTAACAAATTTTAGTCGCTCCATTCTAGAAATCTTTGAAAATCAGAAAAAAAATGTTGCAGAAGTTCTTTTAAAAATAATTGAATAACCGCTTTTTGATGAAAGATGGAAATTATTTCGGATATTTATCAAATATTACCCATTCAAACACGAGACCTCTGCGTTATAAGTAAAGAAAATTGTTTCTCTTAAAGTTTGTTTATTATTCATTTACTACTGTGATCAATGCATAAATAAAATGTTTAAATAATGAAATTGACTTAAACATTTAAAGAATTTGTTTTACACATTTTGGTTATTAATAAATTTTTCTCTTTCAGTTATTTCAACATCCTGAATATTAATGTCACAATTTTGTGTCAAATAACTATATAATTTCATTTTCAAATTATCCTAAATTATCAACAAGATATTTATTCAATTTTAATAATTTTAAATAAAATTACCCAAATATTTTAAGAGATTTTCAGTTCCACAAAACACAAAATAAGGAGTCCCTATAATAATAATAATGTTATTAACAATGTTAATAATAATAATAATAATAATAATAATAATAATAAAAAAATTAATTACTTGAAATATTTATTACTATGAAATAAAAAAAGCATTTAAGAGATATTATTTTCATTTTTTGAAAATATGGAAACAATTTCTGTATACATATTTTTAGCAAATTACATGGAATATATATAAATTAATTTTGGGTGGTGTTGATTATGTAAAAAAATATATGTTAAATACAATAATGAAAAATTTGTAATTTTAAAATAAGTAATTAATATAGTTTTTTGAAAAATTGCAATATTTAACTTGATACTAAAACATTCAGCTTATACCAGTATTTATTATTTGAATAGTAGTACAATAATTAATTAAGTTACAAATGATAATAACACATTTTCAAAAAAAATTGTTAATTTTTGTAAGTTGTCTCATTTTGTGGTTCCAAAAAACAATGTGTTTTGTTTATATCAATGATTTTGTCTTAGATTAAAATAAATTTTCTAAATGTGTTCGTTGTCTTTTAAAATTTTCATTTTTTAACTTTTTTAGTTTTAAAAGATTTAGTTTTAAAAGATTTAGTTTAAAAAGTTTTCATTCAAACAGAATTATATTCACAACGAGATAGCTTGATGAGAAATAAATAAATGTCGGGTTGAGGAATTAGATGGTTCATTTTCAAAATTCTGTGGTCGCGAGAGATAAAAATACAATTTAACAGAAAATGTTTTTTAACTTGTAAAATTTTTGTTATAAAGATAAAATAACAATTATCATAGATAAATATATCATAAAATCTTCTAGTTCGGAAAGATTGTTTGTACCTGCATTTCTATTAAGAGTATTGTAATAACTTGAATAACATTTACTATGAATTAGAAGATGTTATAGGAATTTTAAAAAAATATAAATTTATTTTTCTTTTATATTTGTATGGGGTCGTCAAGAAACTCGCAATCATAAATGGGGTCGTGAATTACAAAAGTTTAAGAAGCTCTGATCTATACAATTGGAATTATAGATTTCAATTCGCTTAAGTCAGAATTTATGCTTTTCAAAAATACCGCAAAAAAAAATTATACGAGTTGATTATTTGTATCAAACCCACTATAACCTATTTTGAGCGTGTCCTTTGGCGCGCAGAATTTTTAGCACCAAAATTAGATCATGTCTCTCAGAAAAATCCCTACAAGTTCTTGTTTTTTGAGATACTATTATAAAAAATAAAGTCATTTCTTAATTATAAAATATCCGATGTAATACGTAATAAAACGGTATTAATGAAAAAACTGTTTTATTTGTAAAATAAGATTAAAATTTCTAAAACGGTAACAACTATTTTTTAAAAGTACTGTTTTTGAAAAACCCTACGCTAGATATATGAACCGTACAGGTAGGGTTGCCAACTACCACAACCTCGAACCCGGAAGTTTATAAAAATGGAGACATTATAACGCTTAATAAATATAACTGGTGTTATTTTGGTCTACACATGTTAGCGATTTCAATTATATGATGAGTAATACCATAAAGATTTAAACAAAGATTTAATTTTTTTTATATTACAGTTTCTAAATCATGCTATTTATTTTTGTTTTTAAAATTGTATTTCTTTTGTCGGTGAGCAGACTCCAATAGCTTTGGTGATTTAAGCAAATGTACATGAAATCCATTACAGGAAAACAAAATAATATGAATAATTTGTAATTCAGCCTTTACTAATTCAGTTCTTAGGCGATTGTTTTCCTTTCTCCACATTTGACCCATTCCACTATAAGTTCTTGCACAAGTTGCATTTGAAATAGGAATCGATAAAACAAAAGAAAACCAGTAGCTTTTTATCTCCGGGGTTATAGTTAACCGGGAAACGGAAGATTAATGTCGATTCCGGGAGACTCGAAAAACGGGAGAGTTGGTAAGCCTACGCACAGGGTGCAATAATGCTTTGTTACGGCCCTGAATAGATTCACCTCCAGATAATTTCAATTAAATTTCAAAATAACAAAATGTTTTTTTAAAAATATGGATTGTACAATCCCACCGAAACTCATAACGGAGATTATTGATTTTTAATTTTTTAATTTACATTAATTTAAAAGTGCAATTATTGATCAAAAAGTTCAAAAATTGATTTTATAATGCATTTATTAAAAACACTCATAGTTTGAGACATGCTTCATGAAAACAATGCATTCTTTGACGACGAACAAAAATCAAGGAAAATATTTTTCGATACTCTTTTTGTATTTTAAAAAGAATCTTTTGAGAACATTGGGAACACAACATTATTAGTCGAAACATCCTTAGGCTTGGTTCAACTAAGAAGAACCTGAAATAAAATCCTCGAAAAGTTTCTTAGTTCTCCGAGGAATTACGAAAAAAAATCAATCGATAATTCTCAGAAATTCACCTATATCCGAAACGAGTTAGAAATATTTTAATCATATTTTCATCATAGTTCATCAGAAAATCAAGATACTACGTGACTTTCAACTTTCTGAATTAGTTTGTAAGGAAATCTCGAATCTTTATTAACATGTTTATTATTGTTTTGCAATATATGAATTTCTGTTTATATACACACCTTTAATTATTATATAGAACCCACTTGAATAGAGATAGTAATACCAGCGTTTATGTTTTAGATGTAAATTAAAACAGAAATCTCGAATCTTTGTATAAAAATAAAATATTTGCACGTGAAATTCGAAATTTCTGAAAATAAAAATTTATATATTTTTGTTTTTAAAACTCACAATAAGATGATCATCAAACGGATATAAAAAATTATTTTGATGTCAACATACCAAGCTAGTAGCAATGAAACATCTATCAAAATCAAAACTATTTGCAATATAATTGTTCTTGATATTTATACAACTCGTTAACCAAAATATTTATTGATTGTTTTCTTTTATAATTAATACATTCTCGAATTTAATAAGGATAACTCAAAGTTTTTAGTATTTGTGTTTGCTGATCATATATATACATTATAAATTTATGATAGAAATGATATATTCTATATACATTCCGGTTGCCTAAACTTTTTTGGTGGTTGCGATTTCCTGAGCATAATTCATAATGTCATCTTTGATTTCCGGAACAATTTATTAATAAAAATTTCTTTTTGTTAATCTAAACCTATTTATAAACTCGTAAAGTTGAATCCTTGTTAAAATTTGAAAAATTTATAGTTTTCAGTGAACCAATCAAATCTTTTTTCAGTCAATTTCGATGACAATCCACTCATGTTTTATATTTTTTAATCCAATTACAACTTTTTTCCATTAGAAAAGAAATTTACAAGTAAGGGTTTACAAGTTTCAAGCCTCAACCAGGGAATATTTCTGGTTCATATATACAATCTAGTTTGTTAGAAAAAGTTTACAAGTTAAATCTTTTTTGATATCGATAGTGATTTTATATGATTTAGTTGAACATATTTAATATTATAATGTATACTTACAATATGATTCTTACAATATTATCCGGCATTTGCCTGTCTTTAAAAATTTTATTGTATAATCATGATTTTTCTCTAAAATTTGTTATAGTTTGTCTGAAGGAAATTTCATATTTTTTGAAAAGTCTAAAAATAAATTTACATTCTAAAAATTTATAAAAATGATTTACTAATAAAAGTTAATCCTCAATAAAAACTTAAAATAAAAAAAATATACAATTATATTTCTTGATTTAAAAACATTTTAAACTTTATTGAAATTTAAGAATAATTTTTCAATGTAAAAAGGTTAACTCAGTGTTTTTCAACCGGTGTGCCACGAGCTCTGCTAATTTTTTTATTGAAAATTTATTAATTTTATATTAGGGTTGATTTTAAAAAAGGCTACTATCTTAGATTTTGAATTACTTAAAATAGCGGTACACATTTCAATTATTTTTGGTAAATATTAAACTTTGGTAAATAATAAGAACAAGAAAAGACAAAAACTGAACTCAATTGAGAATGAGTTAAAAGTATGTTTGTCAAATACGCGACTTAATATTAAGGAGATATGCAAAAAGCCTCAAGTTCAAATTTCACATTAATATATGTTATAAAAAGATTTAGTTTATTAAATATAGGACTTTTACAAAAGTTGTTGGTATTTTTATAGCTGAAATAATATTATAAAAAGAGTAGGGTGCCATCAATTTTTTCCGTTAGGGTGCCGCTATCTGAAAAAGGTTGAGAACCACAGGGTTAACTGATAAAAATAAATTCTCGAATAAAAAGCATATACATTTATTTTTGATAAATTTGCTATGAAAATTATGATATTTTTGAATTAAAGTCTTAAATGTCAATTTAAATAGAAATTTAGACTCTTAATGAAAAACATGAAAATACATTGGTTCTCAATGTTTTCTAAATATGATTTATTTAATTTTTATTTTGAATTAAAATTAAGGACTTTTATTAAAACACAAATATTTTAAAAATCCGTATTTTCTATATGCAAATATTGTCTTTGGATATTTTTTTACTTTAAAACACTTGTAAATCAAAGTATTTAAAATAAATTAAAGTAAAATCAAGTAAGCTAAGGTAAATTAAATTAAGTTAGATTCTATAAAAAGCAATAATTGTAAATAATAAGTTGATTGCATAAGTTGAAACTTAAGTTTGAATCGACAAAAGTTTATAAGTTAAAATTTTTAATATGAAATTTTTTAAAGTAATTAATTTGAAATACATATTAAAGTGAAAACTAAATAATAATAATAATAAATTCATCTACAATGATATAAGCATTAAAAGTTAATCCGCTAACTATCAACTGAACAAATATACATCAATATTAAGTTACTGACTAGATTTATTAGGAATTGAACATTAAATATTACATAAAAATCAAACACATAAAAGATGAAAACTAAATGAATAACTAAAAAATTTTCATTGATTTCAAACAATGCTGTCAACAAGTTTTTGGGATCGGATAACGATTGTATTCTATTGATTATAGTTTGATAAATATTTAAATGGTATAAACCCATTGAATCGCAAATACCTATATTTTATCAAGTAAATTGCAAGCCAACATTAAGATTGTGAGGATATTTAAGCATAACTATCAACGAACATAACATTAATTTTTAAAATGTTTAAAATATAAACTAAATTTAAATTAAGTTTTGATAAATTAGATAAAAATTTTTAAAAGTTAAATTATAAATTATTATACTAATTATTAAATAAAATAAGTACTTTATAATATTTTAATTTTGAAAATTTATATTTTGAATAAAATTAAATTTTAAAATAAAAATAACTGTCATTGTTAATTTTGTTTAAATATTCGGAAATACGAAATATATATTTTTGATTTAAACTTTGTACTATAAATGACTACAGATTTTGAACTAAACTAAGATGTTTTCACAACATCTAACAAAGATGATTTAGTAATTAAATTATAATTTTGATTTTTTTTTCAAAATGTCTTTTGAAATATTATAATATTTTCACGTGTTTTTATATAATTCTTAAATATTACAAACTTTAATAATTCTTCAACCATTATAAATTCAATCCATTAAAGCTTGTTAAATCAGTCATATTTTTCCTAAATCCGACTAAATTATTTATTGTATTAATTATTAAAAAATTTTATGTATAAAATTGTTATCACCTCTATCAAATTATTTAAACTTTTTGATAAAATATAATTGAATTTCCAATTGTTAATTGGATATTTGTAATGAATGTTAAAAGATGCTAAGTTTTTGATTAAATTTATTATATTCCTTACACAATAATGATTGAATTAGAAATAATTGTTGTTAACAAGCTTCAACTGAGTGACGTTTTCTTAAAAAATTTGTTATATTTTATAATGATTAAATTTGATAATTCTTTGAATAAATCACTGATTAAATTTGATAAATGTTAAATAAACAGAAAATCTTCAACAATTTGATAATACACTTTTTGCATGAGCTATATTAAAATTTGAGCAATTGACTAAGTAATTAATTGCAGGATTTCCAATAAATTATATCATTCTTGAATTAAAATTAAGAAATATACTCTTAAAAATTTAAATCACAGTTATAAAGTTCCCAGTAAAACGTAATTATCAAAAGAAATCTAAACATTAATAAATTTTAAATCAATTGAAATATTTTAATAAAGTTTAATTACATAAATAATTACTTAAACCAATTTCTTTAAATTGAACTCATGCCATATTTTCTTAATTTTATTCAGATATAATAATTATTGGTTAATTTTTCTTATTTTCATTTTATTTAATTCAGAAAATTTTTTAATTCGTATTCTCACACATACCTCTATACCATGGCTACTCAAAGTATGGATTGCGACCCAATTTTGGTCTTGATTAATTTTGGGGGTCGCAAAAATATCTACTTGTATTAAAAGGGTCGCCAAGTAAAAATGTTTTAGAAGCCTTGCGCTAAGCTAATGCTAATAAAACCTCCGTTGGCTTTATGTTTGGTCATTTTTCCGTCGCAATTTTAATATACTATTTCCCTTTTTACCTTTATTGTCATAATTTATATCTTGCAGATTTATCTTGTGTAATATGATGGGCACAGCCTGCTTCCTTGATAAATTTTAATTTAAGCATTTGGATTGTAACAGTTTGTAAGCAACCAATGTTTGGGCGCGACAATTTGGTAGACTGCATCATATATAACCTATGTCGTATATAACCTATGAACTAAGGATCTATAGGAATATGTGGCACCAAGCGAAGTTCAGATAAATTCCGCTATAAAGCAATTTGAAACATAAATCAACTTATTGGAATTTATTTTTTGAGAAAATTTAATGGATTTCAGCCATTTCTGAAATGACTGCAAAGTAAGTTATTTTTTAAAGTTATAAAGTTTTAAGAGTTGAATTATGATTTTACAAAGAAATTAAATCATTATTCAAACTTATAATAATAACTTTTGATCTACAAGCTCATGTATATTATTATGAATAATGATTATGAATATTCAGAAAATGATTTATTTTATGATAACTAATTTTTCGGAAATTATTCAAAAAAGTGAGTTAAATTATTTTTGAAGTTATAAAAATTATTAATTGCATTAAATAATTATATTTTTTATACATCTTTTGAAAAGAAATCTTCAAATATGTACACTAAATAATTTGGTTCATGATTATTTTTTAAAACTTATCAATATAATTTACAATTTATGCTTTTTTCGGATTTCAGGTTTTGTTTTTTTTCGATAGAAATGTCTGAAAAATTAAATTTAGTTTTAATGGTAAATCATATGAAGATACATCCTCATTTAATCGAAATTTCTTAGCAAAATCCTCAAAATTTAAATTAAAAATTTTTTTTCCGCCATTTTTCTTTCGATATCTCAAAAATATCTATAAATTAATTTATTATAGGGGTTTTTTCAACTTCTGATGGCAATATGTTAAAAGTTTACATACATGTTTTATTATGGGCTGTGTTAATGTGAATTATTTTATTTCTCTATCACTTTTTGATTTTATATAGTGTAGGGTTTGTCTCAGTGACTATTTTACAAACAACCTCAAGGTGAGTTGATGTGTTTATATGCTATAAATTTATTGATTTTCTTTTTATATTATAGGTGATTTGTCTCATCGTGGCTTGGTGTATTTCAATTAGGTTTCATGTCGAAGCTTGCAAAATATCGAAATTCTCAATTTAAAAATATTTGTTTAAATCGGTATTTTGTAATATATTTTTTGATTTTTTAAATGAACTCCATTTAAGTTATAACAGAAGGCTTGAAAATCTGGTCTTTTCAAATTTTATAAACTGTTGAAATTCACACAAATTCATTTCATAAAAAGAAATTTAAATGATCAGTTCTAGAACTTTGGAAAAGTTTAATTTTGGTGAAATTTGTTGCGCATATCCTTATTTCATTTCTGTGAAGGTTCTTGATAGGCTAATTAAATTGGAATAGTTTCTCAGTTTTAAATAGAGCTTCAAAACTCTGGAGTTCAATGTAAATAGTATCATAATAAATATTCCCAAGCTCGAGTTGATTCCATTAAAAAAAAATCTGAGAAATTCCCATTTGAATATGATGCTGATTTGCATCATTCCCATCGACACTCCCGTCAGGATTCCGATTTTTATTGAAAAGAGAACCAAAATTTTTGAATTACGGCTAGCCAGATCCGGATTTTGCATTTGATCTGTTTGTTTGATTGATCTGAAGCAAGATAAATTTTTATATATAATAATAAAATTTAAACAAAAGAATTCACAGCAAATCATTGCTAGATCCGTAAAGATTTTCATTTTGAATTCATTTCTTTTAGAAAAATAAAGGCAGTTTAATAGCATAAAATAAAAATCATTTTGCTCTTATATTTCTTTTGTTTATAATAATTTATAATAATTTGTTTATAAAGTATAATAAATATATTAGACATGATGCTTTTGTTTGAAGTATTTGATAAAGTAATGAGAATTTTCTTGAATAAGCAGAAAATTAAAAATTATTTAAACAATATAATTAAATATTGTAGTTCTAATTTTTAGAGCACTAGTTGATTTACATTTCATATCGTTGGGATACTAATGATTTATCGATAAGAATTTACTCTCGATCTGGCTCCTCGTGTTTTCTCACAATTAATAATATCAATTCCCATAAAAATAACTTTTGATTACGGAATTTAGACAACACGGATAAAAATCTTTCTTTTTTATATCAATTTCTTGTACTGTCACCAACGGCCGATTTATTTTGTTCGACTGCGTTTTATATTATTTCCTCACATTAATCTCTCTTTTAAAATTTCCAAATTTGGTAAACAATTTATTGGCCATTATTTTAATGTCCTCAACCGTTATTGTGAGAGTTACCTAAACGGCATACTATCAGCTTTATACATTTTCTTCCAAATTATTTTATTTAATACTTGATTACTTTTTTATTATTAATAGAGTTTCTGTTTCAGAAAATTCGTCCTTGATGCTTTGAAGTTGCTTATTAACATATATGTTAAAAATAAAAAAAGATACATTCATAAATTTAAATAAACAATACAATAAATATTTAATAATTTTTACAGAGTTTGTATAAAAGTTTTATCAACAAAATAAAATACTTCTATCAGTAAAATAATTTTATTTGGTCAGCTTCTGTCTTTTTTCTTTTGATATATCATTTTTTGCTTTTGTTAGCCACAGAACCTCTGGTGTTAATTGAATCCATTACAAAGTCAATATTTCGGTATTTGGAATCTGAAAGATTGGTTCTTCTGTAACATTATTCAAAGCACGATAATCCAATCATATTCTTATATCACTACTGCCTAGGGTTGATTACGATTGGACTCCTTTTAGTAAGTATTTCATGTTTTAATAATTCATTCCCATTTATGTTTCAGAAAAATGCAATCATAAACATTAATTAGATTATTCAAGATCTAATCTTTACAAATATCACTATTAAAAGAATTTTCAGTAATTGCATTTATATTATCTTCAAATTTCACCCCCAAAATTAATCACACGACCCAATATATGTTAAAATTTTTATAATCAAAAACACAATCACAATCATTCTCATTCAAACTATCACAACCATTTGCAATCATACAATCCTTACTCATACCATTAATTACCTTTAATTTATTGCTTCTATCACCTAGTGTATTGGAGCATTCCCGTTTGGGTACTCAGATCCGGTATCTTGGTTCTCATTGTCAAATGCAACAACCATGTTCTGGAATTTTTGACGTCTATCTGGAAAGAGATCATGGAATTGACGTTTGAAGTGTCATGCAATGTGAACAGCGAATATTGGGACATTCTGATCTTTTATGGCCTTCCTCATGAAATGCCCACCAACTAAAATCTTGACGCGGTCGACCATGTGTTCGAGTTTAATATTCTCTAGAATTATAAACCCTATCCATCTTTCTGTCCATCCTTTTTCAATAATTTGTTCTCTTCTTCGAATTTCGTCCTTGTTTCTTCGATAAAATCCTCTTTCTTTGTCTGATCGGTTTTCAAAATTGTATGTTGGTAATGTTTTCTTCATAGCATCAGCATAACGTTGATTTTTATTCATCGCGGAAAATTCAACATTACATGTATTAATTTCTCTTGAAACTTGGTCATGTTTCTTTAATCTTTCTTTCAAATCATCGAATGATTTTAGATCATGCATTTTGAGATCCTTTTTTATTTCTTTATCTTCAAGCAAATTAAACATTAAAAATTTCTTTAATTCTTGTTCATCCAGTTTATATTTTAAAATATATTTTGCCATTTTTTTCGATTTTTGAACAAAATCCTTCAGCATTGTCATTTTCTTGACGATAATAGAGTACTTCATTGAGATCGTCAATAAGGCGAAAAGTGAAGAGTTTCATTTGTCAAATCATATTTCTTGATGGCATTGATTGTGACAAATGCTTTGACGAATTTGCTTTTATAATCATCGGCAATATTTGTCACAAAAGAGTATTTTTGTTTCTATAATAATATCTTCTATATCTGCATCCATATTATATGTTTCTGGTGGTTTCTTAAAATTTTTTATCGTGTTCGCCATGTTAGCTACATAACTTCTGGTGTTAATTGGATCCATGAAAAGTCAATATTTTGAATACAACGTTTATCATTTTTAATACAATAATATATTTAAACAAATTCATAATAATTTGTTTGAGTAGATTCTATAAAAATAATTAATGCATTAGTAACGGTTTTAACATGAAGTTAACATACAGTAATAATTTAAATTAAAATTAAAATGCCTCACAGCTTTTATCAAGAACCTTCGGGAAATTGCTTAAACAGTTATAACGGTTTTAATAGATTTATAATTCTGTTTTCACATGTTCTACTATATAGGAAATTTATTTTACACGCATTTGTCAAAATTCTGATTCAAAAATCACACAAAGATAAAAATTTTATGAAAATCAGAATAGTTCATTCTTATATTTTTACAAAAATTGCAAATTTTAATAAAATCAGTTAAATATTTAATTAATTAATTAATGAAACCCCGAGTTGGATAAACTATTAGAAAAGTAAACAAAAGAGAATTTGAAACGCCATTTTCAGGACAGTATTATTGACGGGGAAATGTGGAAAAAATTACCATGAGGAAAGCGCTTGGTAAGGAGATCAGTTATATTGTTATAAAAGGAGGACATGAAAGAAAGTCACATAGGAAGGATTTTCAAATAGATGCGATTAGATTTGAAGATCGTTAATCAAATGGATTTTACCACAATATAAGGTGAGTAAAAAATAGAAACAGTCAGTATTTTGCCTCAGGTAAGGAGGAAGAAACTGAGAATAAGATTTGGGGGTAAATACAATACATAAAGCCAAACAATCACAGTGGTACTCATCGAGTGGTCATAACGTATATAGTTTCTTGCTGTAATAATTTTGGAGTGTTATTTGGGATAAATATAAATATGTGTTGAGAGTATGACGTTTTATTTTACAGAGCACGTACCGTCAAAACTACAGGCTATTATTATTTTATTTATTAAAACCCAACATTCTTTATATATGAGAAGTTCTTTTCAATAATCTTTATTTAAGAAATAGTATGGTACCATGAATATTTGCTTCTGACATCTGCGGGAATGTAATTCAGTTAATTAGCTAAAGTAATTTTATTAAATTAATTAATACTGTTAACATTTCAATGAATAACAATTTAATTATTGATTGTGTGAATGTGCTTTTTATTGAATTCGTTATTTATACTTGACTGCATTGAAAGAATTTCTTACGGAAATTACGTTTAAACAGTATAAAAATTATTATTTGAATAATAATCTGAGTATAATTTGAGTTTTTATTATGGATACTATCAATACGAAAAGCACTGTAGCTAATGGCATCTGTGTTTCATTATAACCATAAAATAGCAATATTTGAAGGATAATATAAGCAAATGGCTTATTCATTTAAGTAATTAAATAATAAATAGCTTTTGTAATTAAGATAATTGTGCTAATATTAAAATAGACATGTTCATTAATTGTTAAAACATTAATTGTTAAAAATATTTCAATTATGTTTACTACAATTTCAGATCAATTCGTGTTTTATAGGGGGAAATGATCTCTAGTCATCATGAAAATAAAATAAAATATTTAAAAAAAGTAAAAACAGATCAAAGGTGAACAAAAAATAAATTGCAAAGAAATTAAATTGAACATACTTGTATATCCCGACAATCGACAGAATCAACGAAATAAAAGAGATAGAGGAAGTGCAAATAGCCGGAACTGTGATGCCATAAATTATTGACAAAGCTCCATCTAGCCAGCAATTATTATTATACAAAACTGGCAGCCATTTCCAACAGGTATTTCCACAGGTATAATTTACTACTCCAGGTAACCAAAACACTAAAACGAACACAAAATTGCACAAACTTGAAATTATAAATTTTCTTTTTGAATTCTTCAACCGGTGCACTACATTGGATCTTATGGCAAAAGTAGAGGCGGAATCAACTGCTATTAGCATCATCCAAAAGAAACAAGACAACAAGGCAAAATGAGTTACCATTGCAATCCAGATACAATTCATGTCGTACGAAACTTTGAGTGCGATCGCCAAAAACCCACAATAAGTGATAATTAAGCAACAGCTCATCGTTAACACCATCAAACCTGGAAAGGTTCGTAAAGGAGAATGCAAGGTATACGTAACAATTGTTATAAACAGACCGAAAATAGATAATGGAATTAAAATGATCGTTGTATAAAAATCTAGTGAAGAAAACAATTCTAAATTTTGAGTTGGCATAAAGTTCCTATAGTCATTTCCACAGAGCTTTCTCATCAAAATCGTTGAGTCGTAAATGTAAAAGGATGAATTGTCTTTGCCAGTTTGTTCGGATAGAAACTCCAACTGGTTTTCAGTATCCGAAATCATCTTGTAAATAATTAGTTGGCAATCTGTATTCGGTGATGTTGTTGTATAAGGTGTGACACAGAAAAACTTATTCGGAGTGTCTTCGTAGAAGTCTTCCTTATAAATTTCAGAAAAATCCCATAACGAAGAAATAGATGTTGAAGGACAGTAGAAGTCAGTTAAAGTATTTGTAACACTGATCGAGTCGTAAAAGAGCTTATTGCTGTTATGAATAAAATCATAAACCTTTCCCTTCATTTCTTTTGTAGTATCATTTGTAATGAGAAAAAATTCTGAAAGTCTATTTAAAACGTATTTCGTAATCATTAAAAATGAATTTTCAGAGGTTCTAAGAATTTGAGTGTCGCTGTTGCTAAATAGAGTTTCTGTCACAAAAAATTCGTCCTTGATGCTTCCAATAAAGTTAGTGAATTCATAAAATTTGGTAGAAAAAGTGGCTAATAATAATTTTTTAGGAGAATTGATAATTGGACAAGCGTTACTTTCCGGTGGCAATAAATACAGGCTTTCAGTCAAACAGTTGGTAATTTCGCACATTTTCGCTTTTGAATAGATCTCAACTGGCGTTGAACACGTTTTCAATTTCAATTTCTCAGACTCAGAAAACTTTCGCTTGATATTTTGTCAAATTCGAACAATTGAGAAAACGAAGAAATTCTCTCGTTAAAAAATAAGAAAACTTTCAAATAAATGTCAGTTGATCCTCTTGACAAAGCACAAAATATGTTTTTAAATATATCATTTGATACAGTCCCAACTTCTTTAACTTGGCTAATTTTACATAGGAAATCTAAAGACGCATCTTTCAATGAACAACCAATCGGAAAATCATTGGGTCGCAAAAGTTCGTCAACATTGCACATGATCCTATAATTTTTCAACTCCAACAGAATTGGAACGGAATCGTGTTTATTTTGTAAATCTGAAATCAAAATATCTGACCCGTTTTCATTGGGAAAAACACTATTTGGAATAATTATTAAGTCTCTTAGTTTTGTTTTACTATTGCAAATTGCAGTGGAAATGTCAAAATAGAATGACAAGATTTCCGGATCAAAAACTATATTCAAATTACTCGTATTGGTATTGTTGATAACATCTTTACAGCCGGTCCAAACAACTATTCCATTGATGCCATTTTGGTATAAGGATGGTTTGCACACGGGGGAGAGATGTTTGCTTAGAGATTTGTCAACCGAATTGTTAAAAAGTATTTCTAAATAATCGAAGCAACAATTTTCAAAGAGGTAACATGTAGGAATTCTGGTACAGCTTTTGAAGCTATCGGTCGTTTCCCAAAACCTTTTATTACTTATGTTAAACTTTTCTGAAATAAGGATGGAATTTTCGTTTAAACTTTGAGTAATAATAATAATAATAATAATAATAATAATAATAATAATAATAATAATAATAATAATAATAATAATAATAATAATAATAATAATAATAATAATAATAATAATAATAATAATAATAATAATAATAATAATAATAATAATAATAATAATAATAATAATAATATTTAATAGTTAGTAATTCACATTCACATTCACGAAAAGTATCAATAAAGTTTTAAAAAATATGTCTCAAAATGTTTATCTTTGCGCTGTATTTAAAGATCCAATACAACAATAGATGACTTTCTTTCCATTTATTTCCACATGCAATGTTTTATATAATTCGTTCATATAATGCAAAAACAGCTCTACTTGCTACTGATTTTCAAATATTAGAACAATTTCATCCACATTACGTTTTTAACCAATAGATTTCTGTGATCGGAAGAACCCATAGCAACTCCATTTATTTGTTGATACCATATCTATTCAGACAATACAAAGATCAATTAAAACCAAAATCATATCTGTAATTTGTTTATTTTACTGTGAAAAAGACAAAACAAATTCAAAATTATCTTTACATTCAAATTCTGATCTCATTAACGGTTTTAACAAATTATCCAAAAACTTTGCAATTTTATATTGGGAAACATCAACAAAGCTGGTCCTATGGGTGAACATTTTATGGATTTTTGAAACTCACACAATTTTGGTGGTTGCAATCCCATTAGGTGAAAGAGTTTAGCCAACTCTTCATCAATAAGTTTATTCTTAATCTAGTCACCCAGCATTTTTTGTGGTGTGCTAAAGGATTTGTAAAAATTTATAATTATATAATTTAAAATAAAATATCTTGTTTGCATTATTAAAAATCGCGGAATCAAATTCAAAGTTAAATCCTACAGAAATTATTTATAAACTCTACAATTTCTATTCCTAGTATGGCAAACAGAAGTCATTATAAAAACTATCAAATTTAAATAATAATGCATACAATTGTTAACAGATTTTTTAAAGTTCTTTTTTAATAAAAACAAATTTGCTTTCTTTTATTAAATGTCGCCTAAATTTATTTGAATAATATTTTTTCCAATTATACAAAAAAATTAATATCAATTAATTATATTTAATATTCAAAAACAATAAATCTAACCAAAATATATGTCGAGAGTGGAAAGGAACTCCTCCTCAGAAATACCTTCAGAAAAAAAATGATTAAGATTTTCAATTAAATAAAAATATATTTCGTTTTTTTCAAATAGTTTACAATTAAAGATTAGTGCAGAGAAGCGGTGCAAAATATTTGTGTTAAATAGAGATCATTAATCCATAGTCAAAAACTAAATAGAAATAAATAGAATAGTAAATGAAACAAAGTCAAAATTGAAGAAAAAATTAACTATATTAACTAAATAAACTGATAAATAATAATAATAATAATAATAATTATAATAATAATAATAATAATAATAATAATAATAATAATAATAATAATAATAATAATAATAATAATAATAATAATAATAATAATAATAATAATAATAATAATAATAATAATAATATAAGTATAAAACGGTGATTCTTGGTAGCAGAATAAATTAATATATCAGCTAAGTTAATAGCAAAATAAGTAATAATTATATTGTTGAAAAAAGTTTCGATTATTAAATAATCCTCTTCAGTTTCTTTTGGAACTACAATTTACAATATCAAGTAGTTCCAAAAGAAACTGAAGAGGATTATTTAATAATCTAAACTTTTTTCAACAATATAATTAATATTTTTCATCAAGGGGTTATTTTGTTATTTACTTATCTGATATAATAATAATAATAATAATAATAATAATAATATTATTTTTATTATTACTATAAAATACTCTGATAATATAACAAATAGTGCGAATAATAATAAAATTTAAATAAAAATTAAACTAAATGTAAAATTAATAATGAATTTAAACAAATTAAAACAAGTCTAACCTAGTCTCAAAACAGAAATAATGAAATATAATTTTAAGCTGAACATTATTATTATTTAAAATTTTATTTTCATCGGAAATTTATACTTACGTTTTGTTGTACTTTGATTTGCTGAATTTAAAATTTTGATTTCAACAATCAAATATTTTAAAATATAATTTTAATCCCATTATTTTATTACTGTGAGCAAGTTTTACTTTAAATGATTTTCGTAATTAATCTTTGAAAATATATATGAAAATTTTATTTACCCAAAAATCGCACGTTCAAAAGCATGTTAGTCAAAGGCCCATTGGTAGGGTCCTATTACTGCTGATATGAACGCAAATGGCATATTATCTCAAAACTCAAAGAAATTTTGAAAAATATTTTTTGGTAACAATAATTTTTAAATTTTTAAATAAATAATTGTATTGAGAATATATTAACTATTCACATAAAAATAATTATTAAGTTAATTAAAGTAATTTGTGAAAAGAAACAAATAGGAAAGAAATGTTAATAAAAATATATGAAAAACAAGAAATAAAGAAAATTGAGAAATGTAACGATAATATAAACAAACAAATTAATTTCAAAGTTAAACGACCGACACAAATTAATTTTTATTAATTATATTATAATTACATCCTGGGAACGGGATAATGCATTATCAGGATAATGGATATTTTCAAAGTTAACTAAATCTTACTTAACTCATAGACGTTATTCTCAAGTATTTTCATTTTGTTTCCTTTTTCATGGCGTTATATATTTATGTGAATTTAAAGTCTTTCTTTTCAGGCTTGAGTTCATGATTCGGTATGGTCTAATGCAGAGGTCTCAAACCTTTTTGTCCTATAAAGACCCCTTGACAAGATTTTCTAATTTTGGTAGTAAAATAAACCCCTTACAAAAATATCATAAAGCAACTGCATGGAAAGTTATATGGAGACTTTTAGTTCCATAGCCTTTACTATAAAATAAAAATGTGTGTATTTTTATAGTATAATATCAATAAAAACGACATAAAATGGAAATCGATAACCACTACCATTAAATAAATACACTGAAATCAATTCTTTTAATGAAAAGGATGAATATGATGCTTTGATAGCAAAGCTTCAATATTTGGCTTCAATTTAATTAAATTCAACCTTAAATCATTTCGGAAAATAATATTAAATCTGTTTCGTGTTTTATAATGAGATTTGCCGCCACACTAAAACTCTTTTCCGCGAGATATAAAGATAGAAATTTATCAAGAGTAGACTCTCCTGCATCCCTAACTAAACTCTGAGGTATATCAATGCCAATCAGTTAATTTATTTATCATTTATACTCATTTTGACGCTAAAAATCGAAAATGTTTAGTACTGCGTAGAATTTAAAATATTTTATATTTTATCAGAATAAAAATAAATGAAATTTTATCATATAAACAACAGTTTCATTTACTCTTTATTGACCATTTTGCACTATTAAATTTTTTTCACTTTGTTTCCCTAATTTTTTGAACGTTGGCGGCAGAATTCGTATTTGAATGTGTTTATTTTGAAAAGTACTTTTTTATGTAACAATTTAATGAAAAAATAAAGAAAATTTTTAATTAATTATCCAATCTAAGAATAAAATTTTAACTGATAAATAATTTAAGAAACTTCAAAAGAAAAAGTGATGCTGACATTTTACAGCTAGTCGAAAATCGGGTGTTAAAATATTGCAATATTTAATTTTAAATTCAAAAATTATTCAAAACATTTCATGTGTAAACAAAAAAATAATTAAAAAGTTTGGTGTTTTTATCTTTACAAATTTTATTTAGTATTTAATATATAAAACTGTAAATATGTTAGTTTATGGGTTTGTTTGCTACTTTTCGCTGTTCGCATATCCTGAATCCTAGATCGATATAAAGTAGAACATTTATTTTAACGTAAATGGTGCAAATTTTACGTTAAAAATGCCGTATAGATTTTTTGGCTGCCGTTGTCAATTATTTTCATGGACGACTGTTTTTGAAAACATTTAATTCACTGTCATCGTAGAGGACGGAAAATAAATTCAATATTTTAACTGTGAGAATTGATCCGGAATTAAGAACTTAACAATTAAATAATCGTTGTTGAATGATAAGAAGATTCTAACCTCTACAAATGACATAGCAATAATTATGAACAATTCATTATTAATGAAATTAGCATCTGAAGAATGGCAACATATGAATCATTGAAGTCTATGGAGGAGAATACGATTTGCTACCCAGTTGAGTTTTTGTATACCATTAAATTAAATTACTCGAGACTTTGTTTCAAACAGGGAAATTCAATAGTTATTGCTATACAATATTAAACTTCAAAAACAGCAAACTATTTTTATATTTTATTTTGTAACTATTAATATTATCCTAATGATAAATAATGTAAAATATGAAACTTAGTAATTTATTAAAACATTTATTAGAAAATTAAAACCCTAGAGGAGCATGAATATACGTCTAGTTTGTTTATAACAGGCCTGTCCAACGTGTGGCTCTTGAGCCACGTATGGCTCTTTAGATTTATTTCGTGGCTCCCAACATAAATCTGAATTAAGAAGGTCGTGGCTCTTAAAAAAAACGAAATGTCATAGAAAAAAAGGCAAACTACATATTTAGTTAGAAATGGGTTTCATAATTAAATATGTCATGAAAGCATGCCATTTTTACATAATGAGAAATAGATGTCTCTGAGCAAATAAATAAAACCATATATTCAACCCAAATGTTATTACATGTATTTCAAAACAGTTAAAATTTTTCAAAATTATAAGAAAATAATTACTAATCAAGTATGCATATTTTTAAAAGTCAAAAAATTAAAATTAAAGTCATCAATTGTTAAAGTTTATTAAGGTTTATAATTATATGTAAATTAAAGTTTATAATTCTATGATTTTGTGTTAAAGTTGTATAATATTATTCAATCAATCCAATTCTATTTGTTTATTATCGAAATATTTTGTAAGTATATTTTATTGATTCTATATTTGGAAATTTCATCAAATTTGTGAATTTTTATTTTTTTATTAAAATTCTTTTGTATGTTTAGAAATGGCAGAGAAGCGAAAACGAAATGAAAATCTGCAATATCAAGAAAGCTGGGAAAACGATTATTTTTAAATTATGATAAAAGATACTGTGGTTTGTTTAATTTGCAAAACTACATTCCAAACCTGTAAGAGTTCAAATATTAGGAAACATTACATGACTCAACATAGTGATTTTCATTATCTGGTTGGAGAAGAACGTAAAATTTCATCCCTGGAGAAAGCTCTTAGTTTACAAAAAAACTGTATGAAAACATCTTTACAACAGCTGGGTAATGTAGTTAAAGCCAGCTTAGTTTTATCGAATTCGATAGCAAAAAATATATAGTGATGGTGAATTCATTAAAAATTATGTTGCATCTGTTGTTGATAGCATTTGCCCTGAAAAGAAGAAATTGTTTGAGACAATTAGTTTATCTCGCCAAACCGTTGTTTGAAGAATTTCAGTTATCGCTGACGAAAATATAAAAATTTTGAAGGAAAGAATTAAAAAATTTCAATAATTTTCTTTGTGCTTAGATGAGAGTAAGGATATATCCTATATCGCACAACTTATTCGAGGCGTTGACCATAATTTTAACATCACTGAGGAACTTTTGAATCTGAAAAGTCTTAAAGATACTACAAAAGGGACCGACATATTTAATGCATTTTGGGAAAGTTTTACAAAATGCGAATTAGACCCAGCATTATTATCAGGTATAGCGACCGATGGAGCAAAATATATGGTGAATGAAAATATAGGATTTTTAGGTTTTCTTAAAACTAAGTTGGTGAATCTTAAATTTGACATAAACAATTATATGTTTTTCACTGCATAATACATCAAGAAAATTTATGTGCACAAACCATAAAAATGCAACATATTATGAAATATGTGATTAAAAATATTAATGTTATTAAAAGTCGTGGTATCGTTCATCGGCAATTCCAAGAATATTGCAAAGAATTAAATGCCAAATACTGAGATGTAATTTACTTTAGTAATGTTAGATAGCTCAGTCGGGGTAAATGTTTAAAAAGATTTCTAGAATTAAAAAATAAAAATGATTTATTTATGAACTTACGAAATGAAACAGTTGCTGAATTATCTGATTCTAATTGGCTTGTCGACTTATGTTTTGCCGTGGGCATTACTTCCCACATCGATGAATTAAATTTAAAGCTTCAGGGAGCCGATAAACTTATTATTGATTCTCGTCGCTAAATAGCATCATTCGAATTAAAATTACAATTATGGGAACGTCAACTGGTAATTGAAAATGCATCTCACTTTCACGAGTTAAATAACTTTTATTTTCCTGGTGAAAAAATTTATAAAAGTATGCAGAAAATATACATAATATTGGTAAAAAAAAATTAAAACATGAAAATAATTTTGAATTATTTTCATCGCCATTTAATATCGATGTTACTAAAGTAGCAATACCACTAAAATTGAAATATCAGATTTATAGTGCAATCCTGAGCTTCAAGCAATTTTTGTGAAATAAATAAGGTAGCTTTCTACCGAAAATATATTACTGAAGAAAAATATCGCAAATTACGTAATTTTGCATCAAAAATTGTGAATGCTTTTGGAAGCACTGGATTGTCTGAATCTTTTTTTTCTAAAATGAACATCGATCATCTATGTTAGATTTTAATCTCGAGAACCAATTAAGAATTTCGACCACAAAATTTGAAGAAAAACAAGAAAACAAACTTCTCATTAAAATTAATTTATAAGTTTTTCAATAAAAATAAAGTGGAATTTAATAATGTATTTAATATCTATTTATAATAAAATATAAAATAAATCACTAGTTTTTGGTTTATTTTTTTTCTCGCAAATTAGGCTCTTGCAAATTAGATAATTTTGAGATTGGCTCCTAAACGATAGAATAACTGGTGTGTATGTTGGCATTTCTGAGAATTAGCTAAATGTTTTCAGAGAACAACAAAATTGTATTTCCCTTTGTATTAGTAATGATAGTGGACACGTTGAAAACTAGTAACAATAATAATTTCATTTATTCCAACAGGATACTCTACTATAATTTAAAGTTAATTACTTCATTAGTTTTTAGTTCTTCTCTTTCCATAATCATTTTAGATGATTCTTGATCTTCGACTTTTAGTATTTTATAATGATTATTCAGAATCACAGATTGTACTGAATTTATTGTCTAATCCAATCTTGTGAAACCGAAATGAATTTTGGAGCCACATTACAAAATTATTTCAAAAAGAGCCACAACCACTTTTCAAAATGTACTTTTAATATAAAAAACAAAAATTTAATAATAAAAATAAAAATAAATATACTAAAGCTATGTTTCTTGTTTTAGCATAAAATAATCAATAATATGTAATACTATGATAGCCAAAGGTTATGCATGTCTGATCTAGTCCGTCAGAGCTACATCATGGCAACTGTAATGACTATGGGATAGCATCTGGGAAATTTGATTGAATAAAGCATTTAAAATCAATATAGTTTAAAGTTCAAAACGACTTGACGATGACAGTGAGGCTGTAGAAATAAATTGTAGTAGGATATATATTTGTGGGTTGGTGTTTTCTTTTATTTAATTGAAAGCCAATTTATCAAATTTTTATCAATATTATTAAGATATTCTAATCAATGTAATATTTAAACTTAAACTAATCAAATATGATTTGGGTAGAAACTCTCAGACAAGGGTGTAAACATTTAATTTCTTGTATTTCCGTAATGATCCATTAAAAAATCAATAATTAAAACAAATTTTAAATGCAAATAATAATTATCTCCATTTCAAATATTATATATCTAAAATAAAGTTTCGTGTAATTCTGAATTAATTCGTTTCATTATTTCTGAATAAGGAAAAACTAGAGTTCCGATTGCTGGTAATAAACCCATGTCAGCATAATTTGACCATTTAGTTACAGAAGCTTGATTTTGGTTCCCTCTTAGTTGTTCGTTTGTCAAATGATATCCAATAGCATTAGTTTCGAAATATGTAACATCTCCTTCACAATAGACAGGAACAGATCCTTTAGTAACTAACAACTCTTCTGGAACAAGATTTTCGGATAATTATATTTCTTTAATAGAATATCTGGCAATTATTTTAAGATAGTCGACACATTCCACATATTTTCTGATTGTATGGCAGACATTTAGATCCCAAGCTCAAACATTGACTTGAACTGGATTTTTCATATGAGTAAAAACGATTCGTTGAACTTGTCATGGCGGTTTGTCTTTGTCTTCGAACGGCTTAGATTAAATTTATCACTGTATTTCAAAACCAATATCAAGCATTCGATCATCTTCATCAAGAATCACATAACTGGCACTTTTCAAATAGAACACACCTTTGCTCATTGTAAATTAAATTTGATTTAGTTAACAGCAAATACAAAGTTCCAAAAAATGTATTTAACCAAAATCCACAAAAATTAAGGCAAACTAATAATTCCAAAGCTGTCCCAATTTCTATTGAGTTAAACAAAAATCTGGTATTATTCAAGAAAATTACATAAAATCCAAACTTAATTGAAATCATTTTAAAAACAGCCAAAAAATCTATAAACATATCTATCTAAAAGTACTCGCGTCTGTGTGCGCATCCCACATAAAACCCAACTCAACGACAATCACGCACATAGACACGACAAATTTACAATTCACTTATTAGGATTGAACATAAATAGTGGGATAAAAGGAGCTATCTGTCCCCTTAATTCAGCATAATAGAAGTACATGTATTATTTGAAATGTCAGGGAAACATTAAATTAATTATAAATAAAATAAATATTACGTTTATATAGTCATCAGATAGTAGCCCTCTGTAGCAATATTAATATTATCAATTATTTATTATTATTGATAATATTAATATTATGATTTTTATTTTTATTATTATTATATAAAATAAAATAAATTTTCAACAAAGTATTGGATGCAGAGGTTATCAAATTATTTTAATATTGAGTAGAAAAATGAATCTGTTTGTATGTTTATAATTTAATTAAAATCATTTTGTGTATGTGAGGTATTATTTTACAGGATTTTCAATAGTTTTTTCAAAGGTTTAATAATTTGATCCATGGTACGCTAGGAATAGAAAAAGTTTGTGTGCAATATGAACAAAGTTTAAGATAAAATCGATATTTTTAAGACAATATTTTTGAATAAATATGATATTCATGTTTATGGCTCAAAATATGTGTGTATGTGTGTGTTAAATCAACGATACGGTACAGTATTTATAGAAAGAGTTTAAAGAAAGTATGTGTTAATTATGATACATGTGTGTTTCATGGTTGAAATATGTGTGTGTATAAAATTTAAGTAAAGATTTTTCGATCATGTGAGGTATCATTTTAAAGGGTTTTCAATGGAGTTTATGAAGGTTTGAGATTGTGGTCCATAGTTGACAGGGATAGAAAAAGTGTAAATGTGTGTATAAAGTTAAAGTATAAATATCAAAAATAATTATGATTCAAAATGTGTATGTTAAATTATCGATACATGACAGTATTTACAGAAACGGTTTCATGAAAATATGTTATTTTTCAAAAATTTATGAAATATTTATTTTATAGTTAATAATGTGTGTTTATGTGTTAAATAATCAGAATGGTTCAGTATTTATGTAAAGTTTGAGGTTGTTAAGAAAATGCACATAATTTATGATACACACGTGTTTTTGATTGAAAAATGTGTGTTTGTTTTACCGATATAAGAACAATTATAGACAATTTTTAAGATACACGTAATTTATGATACACATTTGTGTTTTTTATGTGTAAATATCTAATTGTGGTTCGAGTGAGTAAATTGATGCACTATGTGTAAATTAGTAACAGATGGGTATCAGATGGGTACAATGTGAGTAAATAATTCAATAAAAGGAAAATTAATTTTCACAATAAATCAATTAAAAAAGCAGACGGAAACTAATATACACAATAAAAATATTTATTATGAAAATATTTATTAAAATGACATTCTAGCACTATTGACTTTCCAAATTGGAATCATGACATCATCTGAATTGATCTTGTATCTTTGGATAATTATATTTGTATACCAATGAAAGTTTTCAATAAAATTTACTTCTTTATTAGCAATATAAAACTTTGATTTCTCGTAGCCAAGATATATGTGATTATTTTTCTTAACTTGATATTCATTGTATTTAGAATTTCGTTTACTAAATTACAATCTGCATCCAATATTATTGCGAGTAAGCATAAAAATTAGGTATTGATTAATTTGATTGGCATTGAAAATTTGTTTGTAATAGAAAATCTGAGAAAATGTAAAGTATGGCTATAATTCTTAACTATCATAAATTCGGTTTGCATGTCTAAATAATGATTAAAGTTGTTATCGTATTTAAACCATGTATGAAACCAATACAATGACAATGTATAATTTTTCTATAAAGATTCTAAAATTATGTTGAAATTAAAAATGTGAAATCTGAAGAAACTCAAAAAGCTGAAAAAATAGCTATGGTGTGCATAACTTTACTGTGTTCATGAACTCTTCATAATCTTGATGTTTGAGTAATAAATTGCATCGATATTGCATTTTAAATGAATGGATATTGCAATAAAACATAATAAAAATTATACGGAAACAAATGATCTAAACAATATTAGACCAAAATTAAAAATTGTTCTGATGGAATAATACCTGTTTTGTAATCAAGTAATTCTAAAACAAATTGGATAGTCATACATGTTTTTGTTACAAATTAATAAATTTTAATAATAATAATAATAATAATAAAAATAAAAATAATTATAAATTTTAATAATTTTAGAGATAAAAATAGTTCTGATATTGGATACTAACTAAATATTAACAAAATATTTTAATTGGGATATATAACTTGAGTAATGTTCAGATGGATGAATAAGGTTTTGTTAATCATACACAATTCACGGCTTTTAATGTAAAAAATACTTGAAAATGAGTCAATTATCATCAAATTGATACTGTCCAATAAAGATATCATAGCTTGTTTTAAATATCTGATTCAATCGAATTTCCATTGATTTTTCGTAGATTTTGAATCTTATTACCAAGAAACATACATTCAAAGATGTACTCACTGTTCGATGGAGGGGTTACACATCATTGTGGTATTAAATAAATCGGGGAAAAAATTACTTTAAGGGTTGATTAAGGTATCGATACAAAGTTGAAATATATTCACATACAAAGTTGACACAACTGCATTCACATGATGTAACATTCACACATCTACCAATCAAAATCATGCATTATTATTGCATTTAGGTCACAGATGAGTAATAAAATCAATCAAATAACAGAAATGGGCAAATCACATATGAAAACACTATAATCATACATTGAGGATATCAATTTTAATCAATGTGAGGTATTTATCACATATAAATCTAACACATTTGATATTATTTAACAGTCTTAATATGTTTGTCATGAAAACATGGGTATATTTGGGATGTAATAAATTATATTTAAAAATTTTTGAAAATATATGATGACTTTGAAAAAAATTAAACGACCTAGAGAAAATTTTTGTTGAGTCATGGTCTTTGTTTGAATGAAGTTAAGAAATTATGATGACTCAACCAATGACATTGAATGAGTCATGGTCTTTGTTTCAACGACCTTGGAAAAATTTGAATGACCTTGAAAAATTTTTTGATGAGTCACGTATTTGCTTGGCTGTGTTTGAAAAAAATTTTAATGACCCTGAGAAAATTTTGGATGTGTCATGGTCTTTGTTTGAATGGCCTTGAGAAATTATTATGACTCATCCAATGACCTTGAATGAATTATAGTCTTTGTTTCAATGACCTTGAAAAATTTGTATGACCTTGAGATAAATTTTGATTAGACATTGTCTTTGTTTGAATTACTTTGATAAATTATTATGACTCACCCAATGACCTTGGATGAGTAGTGGTCTTTGTTTCAATGTCTTTGTCTTAAACTTTTTTCTACTTTTAGGTTTGAAAAAACGTTGATTTTTCGGTGACATGATTTTGCGGTGACACATCCCACTACTTATGACATTTTTAAAAGGATCTTGTCGGTTGAATATCAGTGTTTAAAGGGTAAATATTATTTAAATTGGAGCTTTATATGAAAAAGGATTAATAAGGAGGGTAGATAAAACCTTTTTTAAGGGATTATGAATACCAAAATAAATCTGATTCATAATCAAATTTTGTAGAAAATGCAATGTCTTTTATATAAATAATAATAATAATAGTGAATGGATCAAAAAGTGTAGGCTACGATCTTAACACAGTTCGTTATCTGACTCCAAATTTAAAAACCAAAAACAAAATATGATAATTAAAATGAACTAATACACAAAAATATAAAAAGGTCGGTTTCCGGTTCTATATAAATAAATAAAACAAGTCAATTAATTAATTACAAAATTTAATTGGCATTATGACAAAATTTACAAAGGTTTATGTGTACAATTACAGGTTTTGAAAGAAATCCGGATCAAAAGATTCCTGCCAAATGACCCACAAGAACTCGATGGTCACTATGCCGACGCAACGACTTATCCTAAGACCAGAGGGTAGGTAAGTTTAATTTTGAGGCACCCCAAATACCACGAAAGCTGTCAACTGCTTTGGGTATTGTTGATTTTAAAATTAATTAAATTATTTATAAGCCGGATTAAGGAATCTGCTCTTAAATGTTATTTTCTTTTTAATTAAATAAATAATATATACCAAAATACTCCTCTGGATAATGAGTATCCGAAATTCAAGAATAATGTTTTCCAAACTCTTTCTGATTTTTCTGACAAAATTCACGAATAATTTTTCCAAACTTTTTCCCTCTGATTTCCTTTTCGAACAGGAATAATTTAAATAATTTTTCGCAGAAACGATTTTGTTAGCTTTGAATTGAGTGGGTTTCTTCGAAATTACAAACTACTGATAGGCCGTTTAATGAATTTCAAATTAAACTGCTTTTTTAAAAACAAATATCAATATTTATTCTTTCTTTGAATTGAATCTAATTGTTTACTTAAAATCAATTTCTTTCTTCGAGCACAATAATTTGTAATTTTCTTCTCTTGTAAATTTCTCGCAATATTTTTCCCAAAATAATCTGTATTTCTTTTTCTTAAAATCAATTTTCTATCGACTTAAATTAATCTGGTCCTCTTTTAAATTGCTTTCGGATCGACCTCCCAAACTAAAATACTTCGATATTTATATTAAAATATTTAGGGTTAATTTAACTGTTAATTACTAAATTTATACTTGGGGATTAAATAAATTACTATTTTTAGACATACGTCATCAAGAACACAAATTTAGTAATTTCTTGATGACGTATTTCCATATTAAATATAAATTTAGTAATTCTTCTGTAACGTCACTATAACGTCATTTTATTATTTTAAACGTCACCGTTTAGTGAGTCAATGTGACTAATATTTATAGGCTAAGAGCCTATTCTTAACAATAGTATAAAATGGTGATGCCTTGGTACCAGTATACATTAATATATCAAATTTTCATCTATGAATAATTTGTTAATTTCATTAAACATTTCATTTGCAATCTATGTTTTGGTAGGAATCGCATGAGCAAAACAATTGAAAACATTAATACATGTCAAAATATACTTGTATCCTTTATTAAGTTTTGAGTTTGGTATCATATCCATCAAATCCATTTGCCATAAATCTTTAATACCAAAAGTTTTAAATGCTGTTGTTGAAAATCTTTTCAGTATGGGCTTGTTCTGGGTTTCTGTTTACGAATTTAGAACTCTTTTCTTGGTACGCGGAGGTTTCACCATCGGAGGTTTCACCATAGGGGGTTTCACCATAGGAGGTTTCACCACATCGGAGGTTTCACCATCGGTAGTTTCACCATAGGGGGTTTCACCATCTTGAATTCAATTGTTAAATTTATTATGATATGATATAACAGCAAATTAATAACTATTAATAGACAACTATATAATACCCTATTATAGATTAGTAATCTATAATAACTTATAACCATGGCTATAAAGTTTATAAATTGTTTAATTAGCTTATAACCCTCCTAATTAGCTTATAACCCCCTTAATTAGTTTATAACTCTTGAATTAGTTTATAACCCCTTGAATTACTTTAAAACTCGTCCATTTACTTTAAAACTCATCCATTTACTTTAAAGGACCTTTAATCAGCTTATATACAAACTTATATGCTGAGAAAAATGAATTTAGAATAATTAATGCTTCCTTGTGGGTGCTGAAACCTCCTATGGTGAAACCCCCTATGGTGAAACCTCCGATGTGGTGAAACCTCCTATGGTGAAACCTCCTAGAACCCTTTTCTTTAACTTTTCGATTCCACCAAAACCTGCGGCATCCTTTGAGTTTGTCTATATCCTCTCCATTACAATAAGAAGATTTAAAATTAAGATAAGGTAATGAAGGGGTAGCCCCATGTTTATGATTGGAAGTATTATTGTTCAATAATTATTTTGGTGCGCCTTATAAACCAGCTCCGTCTAATAATATTAATGCCAATGGAATTAATATTGCAATTAACCCTCTTTGTTGTTTATATATAATTTTTCTCATTTGTTTCTGACTTTTATTATTCACTATAGATAACAGAGGTTTCTTGTGTTTATTTAATAAGCGCATTTGAAATTCGTTAATTTTAATTTTGCCTTTAACTACCTTAAGTATACATTTATTTATCCTCGTAGCATTTGTTTCAGAGCATATATTATGAAATTATGATGATTAAGAGTATACCTGCATGTGTGCAATATATACATATATATATATATATATATATATATATATATATATATATACACCAAGCGAAGTTGAGATAAATCACCTATAATATAAAAAGAAAATCAATAAATTTATAGCATATAAACACACTAACTCACCTTGAGGTTGCTTGTAAAATCGTCAATAAGACAAACCTAAATTATAGAGACACAAAAGATGATAGAGAAATAAAATAATGCACATTAAAACAATCCATAATAAAACATGCATGCAAAGTTTTAACATCTAGCCATCCGAAGTTGAAAAAACCCCTATAATAAATAATTTTAAAGACATTTTTGAGATAATTTTAGAAAGAAAAATGGCGGAAAAAATTTTTAATTTAAATTTTGAGGTTTTTGATAGGAAATTTCGAGTAGATGAGGATGTATCTTCATAAAATTTACCCTTAAAACTAAAATTAATCTAATATTTCAGATATTTCTGTCGAAAAAAAGCAAAACCTTAAATCCGAAAAAAAGCATAAATTTTTAAATTATATTAATAAGTTTTAAAAAATAATCATAAACCAAATTATTTTGTAAACATAATCGGTGATTTTTTTCAAAATATGTATAAAAAATATAATTATTTAATGCAAATAATAATTTTTATAACTTCAAAAATAATTTAACTCACATTTTTTGAATAATATCCGAAAAAAAATACATATTTTTGGAGATTAGTTATTGTTACTAATTTTCCTAAATATTATTTATAATAATATATATGAAATAGTTGATCAAAGTTATATTTAAGAGCTTGAATTATGATCATATTTTCTTATGAAATCATAATTCAACTCTTAAAATTTAACTTTAAGTTATATAACTATATAAAAAATAACTTACTTAGCAGCCATTTAAAAAATGGCTGAAATGCATTTATTTTTTCACAAAATAAATTCCGCCAAGTTGATTTATGTATCAACTTGAATTATAGCGGAATTTATCTCAATGGGGCTTGGTATATATATATATATATATATATATATGTGTGTATGCGTGTGACTGTGTGTGTGTGTAGTGTGCGCCTGTATGTGACCTACTTAATAATCAATAAAACTATGTAGAAAGTGTTTTATTATATATATTAATTAAAATATATAGCCTATATAAGCTTATTAATAAAAATATGTATAATTAAAAGAAAACGTCAATAAAAAACTCTTCGAACGATATATTTCGACAATTTGACTGTCATCTTCAGGCACAAAAAACCAACTAAAAATATTATGAATTAACTTATAATTTAAACAAATTATTTTTTTTATATTAATTTAATTTTCTAATAAATAAAGCTTAAAAAATATTAATATATTTTAAGCTAATTTTTTAAAAATGTATTATATAAATATTATAATTTTAAAATAATAATGCAATATTTTATTTGTTGGGTTATTATCGTTAAAGTCGGTTTCTCTCTGACTCCTCGTGTCCTTTGGATAATAAATAAACAAACCCAACACAGAAAGACTTTATTTCACTTTATTACAAATACAAGTTGTCACTAAATTTGCACTTTTTTCTAACTGATAATTATTTAACACGATAAAAGTCTAAGGCTACCCAAGGGGCAAATACCTTTCTGATACGATAATTATTTCTAACTTCTTCAATAATTTTTATAGTTCAACACCACTTCGTCAATATTACTCGTTTGCACAATACTGTGTTTGACCAACTGGCAACTTATCTCATTTGCGCTTTCCTTTTATACTGAGAATAATTATCTATAATTATACAATTATAGTTCCAAATCTTTAAGGATCAATTAAACAATACAACTCACTCAGAATGATTGGAGCAACACCAATTATTCAAAATTATAATAAATTGCCTATTTGTTTATTTCCCTACAGCCTGGTTACGTTAATTTTAAAATTCTAATCTATGGGATTTTGCTTGCTCTGAGTTTTCCTCATCGCTCGGGTTTCCCATTAGATCGGGTTTTTCATTAGCCAATTAATTAACTTTAATTAAATTGCATTTTCGGTATAACTTTTCCTAGGGACCGTTCATTAAATTTTTGTTATCATTACTGGATTTGTCTAATGAATTGGCGTTCAACCATATCCATTTCCCCCAATCAATATTAATTTCCGAATTTTATAAATTTTTAATTAATTTAGCACTTTAATGATTTTTGATGTTTTTTTTTTCTAGTGCATGCATTTTATTTCCATAATTATTATAAGAACCTCAACATACCTTTCCCTTTAATTAAGATTAACCTTCGAATCCATTTATTTATTTATATACCTGTTTACTGCAGGGTTGATGCTGAAAGAACATCATTTACTTATAATAAGGATAAATAATCTACAGGCTAATATACATTCACTACCAAGCCATTAACTCTTTTTAATAATAATAATAATAATAATAATAATAATAATAATAATAATAATAATAATAATAATAATAATAATAATAATAATAATAATAATAATAATAATAATAATAATAATAATAGTAATAATAATAACAATAATAATAATAATAATAATAATAATATAATAATAATAATAATAATAATAATAATAATAATAATAATAATAATAGTCATAATAATACTAGTACTTAACGTTAATAGCAAAAACAACATTAATAATATCAATATTATTAATAATAACAATAATAATAATAATAATAATAATAATAATAATAATAATAATAAAAGAAATAATACCTCGAGACATAATAATAATAAAACTAATGAACGACCTGCTGCAAATATCCAGTGTATTCCCTCTAAAGTTAAAAGGGTTGAATTCATCATTAGCGATTATGATGAGAGTTTAATTAATAATGTTCAGATAAGGTGTTCAATTAATGTTGATGATGAACCTGAAGTAAGGTTGGATTTAAATAGAACCCATAAAAGTATTAGATTCGATGCTGAACGTGAAAATCTAATTCAAATCTCCCTAACAAATATAATAATTAATAAATTAAAATCAGAAATAAACAAAATGGAGTCAGTTAAAATACAATTCACCATTCTTATTCAATTCGAAAAAGATGGTGAAATTAAAGATAACGTTTTTAGTAATAAAGCAGAACTTTTTTCGGAAAATTTTCTGCTAGACGGTATAACTACATTAAATAATAAAATAGAACGTTTCACATATTTAGGAAGTGGATGGCGGGTTGTTAAAATCAAAGAAATTGATTTTATATTAACTAAATATTATCCCATAAATAGACTAACCGGTCATTGTTATATCCCCACACCAAGATCTTTATCTGGCAAAAAGGCTGTAGTTAAAGTTCAAAATAATGACCATCGTTGTTTTATATATAGTATATTAGCCCTTTTAAAACTTAATGTAGTTTGCACCCATAGAAACAGAGTTACTTCTTACGAGAATTATTTGAACGAATTGAATTTTGGGGGATATGATCTCCATCATATTTTAAAGTATGGTTTAAATAATTTTTCTTCTTGGGAATTAAATATTATTCCGACCACTACCTAAAAATTTATATCACTCATCGCGTACATTAATAAATTGCTTATTCGTTTTATAGACAGCATGCAATTTGTTAATTTATCTTTAGCAAAAGCTGTTAAGACACTTACTAATTTGTCTTTAACGGATTCTGTTTTTGATGGCGCAATTGTTAGAGTCAAGGCTATTTTTCCGTATGATTTTGCGATATCTCTTGAGGTTCTTGAATCGACGACTGCATTGCCTCCTATTTGGGGTTCTTTATCTGCTGATGAATACATTACAGCCCAATAAATTTTGGCACAGCAAAATTGCGAGACAATATTAGATTATATGTTAACCTACTTAAAATTAGACGTATTCCTCCTTGCAAATTATTTTCAGCAATTTCGAGCAAAAGCAATTGCTTATAATAGTCTAGAACCTCAAACTAAGATAGGGACGCGGAACCATCAATTGCTCACATTTAAGAACTGTAAAATTGCACTTTTCAATAAAGATGATAAGCATAATTAGGTGGGTAGAAATTCCAGTCTCGCATTTGGCCATTATTTAGAAGTCGATGTCATTGATGATGACCAAGTAACACACAGCCCAAGCTATCAAAGCACTCACAGCCCAAGTTATGACAGCTCTTATCAGAAAATGTTGATATTGATGATATACTTTTATCTGATTGATTTATTTATGATTTATATCAACATATTTTTTCTTAAATTGATTTTTAAGATTTTATCGATTTATTAAATTTTTTATTGTATTATTAGTAATAACATTGTAAAAAATAAAAGTATTAATAAGATTTAAAAATAATAAAAATGTATTTATTTAATTAATTTTTATTTAAAATACTTCTATGTTTTTATTGTATTATTATTAAAAACTAAAAGTAATAATAAGATTAATAAACATATTATAAATTGTGATAAGATTTATAAAGATTTTGAATAATAATTTGAGTAATAATAACTTGTAATAATAATAATAATTTTAGTAATAGCTTTTAATAATAATAATAACTTGTAAAAATAATAATAATAAAAATAACTTGAAATAATAATAATAATAATAATAATAATAATAATAGCAATAATAAAAAAAGTTTTAATAATATTAATAAAAAGAATAATAATAAAAAGTTGTATTAATAGGTTAATAATAATAAAATAATAATAATTAAAACACTACTTATAAAAATAAGTAGTAAATTATATTTTAAAAATTTTTTAATTTTGAATGACCTTGAAAAAATATGATGACTCATCCAATGGCTTTGAATGAGTCATGGTCTTTGTTTAAATGACCTTGAAAATTATTGATGGCTCACTATCTTTGTTTCAATGACATTGAATGAGTCATGGTCTTTGTTTAAATGACCTTAGAAAACTATTATGGATAATCCAATGACCTTGAATGAGTCATGGTCTTTGTTTAAATGACCTTGGGTGAGTAATGGTCTTTGTTTAAATGACCTTGAAAATTTTTTGATTACTCATTGCATTTGTTTCAATGACATTTAATGAGTCATTTTTTTGTCTCAGAAAAAATTTGTACTTTTAAACTTAGGGAAAAGATTATCCCTCGGGGGGTATGTGGTACAGCGGTGACATGGTCTAACTGTGACATAACCCTCTACTGCTGATCTCTCATCAGGTGTGACATTGAAAAATGTAAACGAAAATTCATCACTTGCTAAGTTTTGGATCCAAATCGATGTCGAAAACAAGGTTTTATGTGACAAAGCAATTCAAACTATTCTCCCATTCCCTTCCACTCATTTATGTGAGAGCGGATTTTCAACAATTACTTTAACTAAGACCAAACAACGGAATAGATTAAATTTGACATTTATTGTAATATTATCGTTAACAAATCTTCCATCAAATATTGAAGTTTTATGCGAGTCAATGCAAGCTCATTCTTCCCATTGTTACATAGATTAATGCTTTTTTTGAATTAAATGTTTTTTGGATTAATATTTTTTTATTAAATACTTATATATAGCGTAAAAGTTTATTTTTATTTTCATTGTGGCAGTTTTTTCAAATAAATTACTATCAAAGTTCATTAACATGAAATTTTCCCTTTTTAAATTGCTTAAAATAATATCAATCTTTTTGATCGACAAATAGCTCAAAAAGAACGATTATAATATAAGTGGATAATACTCATCTGGCTATAAAAATTTCCAAAATTGTTCCGCGAAAACGAAAAAAATTGATAGTGTTTCAAGGTGCCAGAAAGTTTAAGAAACACTGTTCTATAGGATTTAGAAATATGGAATAAGGTGGCAAATATAGTATACGATAATTCCCACCTTCAAGATCTATGAAATCTTACACTATCAATTATGAATATTGCATTATGTATATTCAATTTTCGTAATTTTTTATTTAATTCTTGTATATAATCAATAAATAAATCTTTATTAAATCCTTTTGCATAATATAGGGTTAACCCTAGAAATATAGAGTTAAACGTTTTCAAAATAGGGTAAAAAACCCTGTAATGCACTTATGCGAACGTTTCTCCCATTCCTCAATGTATTTCTGATATTCTGTTACAGGTACCTCTCCATGATTTCATGTGCTAAACTTTCTTGTATCAATCAAACAGTTGCAGTTTTGATATAAAAATTTCTCCATATCAGTTTGCTATCCCTTTAAGTGCTTTTGATGCGTCTATTTGATTAAATACGCAAAATATTTGAATTCATTAGAAAATGGAAGATGGTAAAACAAAATAATTATAAGTGATCTCATAACAATATAATGACCTAACTCTATTATCATGTGATTTAATTAATTCTGGTTCGTTTTTCTTCATCTCCTTTGGGTGTAGTAAAAATGTAACCTCAGTTTGTTATGATTTTCATCAAATTATCTGTCACATCATTTTCTGTTAAATTCATTCTGAAAATCGCATGAAATAACATTTAATCTCCATAAATTGACACAGTATTTGATACTCCATTTCCAAACTTCAAAACAACACCCGTTGGACGACCGGCCGCATACAACGCAAACACTGCTTAAATTGCCATACAATGCTGGTGAATTTATTGCCTCAAACATAATTTTAATCATCTCTTCGCGTTTCACTTTGATATCAAATGCCACCTCATGTGACTAAACTGTTAATTCTTATGGTGCTTCTTTAAGTTTATTGGAATTTGAATGATGTCAAATATTTTCCATGTCATTAAAATTTGTATCAATACTGTGTCCAATACAGGTAGCTTTCTGACTCATTCCATGAAAACTTGATGTCTTGTTTGACAACAATCGACATAAGAGAAATATATTACCAGAAGATTTGAATCAAAGAAACAAAATTCCAAAACATTATTTTTAGCAAAATTTTAATTCTAAACCTTCAAGAAAAAACATCGATCAATACAAAGTTAAGTTACATTAAAGTCATTTCTTTAATACGAATAAATAATCATTCTAGAAAATTTACAAAGGTCCAAAATTTTAATGTTATCAAAACCAAAACTAATTTTTGAAACGAAAAACCAATACAATTTTAGAAATAAAGTTTCAAAATTTTTTGGAAAAAATCTAAATTGCACATACAGATAGGATACTGGTGGGCTTCTGGGTGTTGATATTTTGAAACTATATGGTTGTTACCCAGACAACCCCATACAAATATTCTTTCGCTTACCACTCGGCACCCGTTGCTAAGCAAAGTTGGAACTGTGTTCGAGTGGGTAGATCGTCCGCAAAAAGTGAGCGCTATTGCTAATGCTATAATTGACCGAACGATCCATGGGTCCAACGAGCTACCGATAGAAGGTCTGTGCTCGATTTCGATTTTTCGGTCCCATTATTCTCCTATCTCTGTCAAATGTTAACCTATACTCTCATATCATCTATCTTTATGTCCATTTGCTTGGTCCTTCTCATTATTGTCCATGCTGATGATTATTCTTTGGCCTGTACACCTTTTGTTATGTTAAATACACCCACATTATATCTTTCACCCTTATCCCTATTATAACTACAATGTTTCCCATTATTATTGCTAGCATTATTATTGTTGCCATCATATGTATTACCTTTATTAATTGTTGCTACTATTTCCTATGTTATTATTTTTGTTACTTTAACTACCATTATAATTATTGTTATTACCACTATGATTATTACTACTATTATTATTATCATAATTATTATCATCGTTACTACAAATACCATGATTATTATTATTATTATCATTATGATTATTATTATTATTATTATTATTATTATTATTATTATTATTATTATTATTATTATTATTATTATTATTATTTATTATTATTATTATTATTATTACTATTATTATTATTATTATAATTATTATTATCGAGTTTTAAGTAGGGATCCTTCCTCATTCCTCAGCTTTATAAAATAATTTTTTATTGATATACAACATTAGCCGTAACCCATTCTTATTTTACAATTTTAGACAAAGTAGTTTTGTTGGTTCGAAAATTTTGGCAGCGTACCGCCCTTATTTTTCGGTTCATCCCTATTCTACCGTTTCCGACAAAGTATTTTCACTGACTCGGAAAATTTGAGCAGCGTTCCACCCTTATTTTACGCGTTCCATTTTTACGTTACTATTTTTGTTAAGTATTTGAATTAATTCGGAAAATTTGAGCAGCATTCTGCCCTTATTTTTCAGTTTCATAATAATCTTATACCAACCGTTGAGTCGCATTTCACTTTTATTTTTCTATATTCTATAAGTATTTTAGTTGATTCGGAAAATTTGAGCAGCGTTCCGCCCTTATTTTACAGTTTTTTATGATAAGTGTTTTAACTATTCCCAAAAATTTGCGCAGCGTTCTGCCCATATTTTCCGTTTCAATTGACATAATTTATTTAATTTTTATTTAAATATTATTTTTCGTGATTTTGAGTCATTCGGATCAATCTTTTTCCGATGGCTATTCATTTTAAGTGTTGCAACGATTTCGCAATTTTCCCCGCTACCCATTCCCTCTTTTTGTCCTTAAGATCTATGTGTGTTCATTTCATAGTTAGTGAGTGCCCACTGTACTACTCGGTGTTAGAGATTTTGAGCCGATTGTAGAATCATTTAGGTCGATTTTAAAGAAATCGAGGAACGAGGAAGTAACCAAAAGACCACTTCCTTACTCCTCCTTTCTTCTATACGTAATAATATTGACGTTCCGATCCCTGCGTTCCGCACGCCGGGTCTTCACGGGCACAGATCATCGGCGATATTCCACGCACTTACACGAATCTGAATACTGTATATGATTTTACTATCTTGCAATGTATTGGCTGTGGGCCGGAAAATTTTCGACAATTAGAAAATAATTTAAGCATCATAATAATTTATTAAAACCAGAGCTAAATTACCGGCTACTTCCATTAAAATTCATAAATTCAACCATCCAAATTAAAAACATTGAATTAAACTTCCTAAATAAATCGAATGCATCCATAAAAATCCATATCCATAAAATTAATATTTATCCATAAAAATCCATAAATCCATATGCTTCCTAAATAAATCGAATACATCCATAAAAATTCATAAATCCATCCAAATTAAAAACATCGAATTAAATAATCCAAAGTGGAACTGCTGACAACCAGTGTCAAAATACGATTTAAAATCAATACTGAAAATTAAGATTAGATATTTGTCAAATCATATCAGTATATATATATCTATAATTTGGCCTTAACCTTGCGTGTTAGTTTTATTGCGATTAAACAAAATTAAATTAAATTAAATTTTTATTTATTTCTTAATTTAAATTGGTATTTTATTTTTAACATTTTTAATTAAATTTATTCATCCAAAAAATATTTTATTTTTATTCATTTAATTCATTAATTTTTACTTTTATATAAATGGTCATTTTACGGTCGAATTTTCTTGTTATTATCTTATTTTTTATGTAAATTTCGTGCGGTTCTTGATGCATTTTGTATTTATTTTATTTTACTTTTATGTTTTTGATTTTATATTTATTTATATTCTCTCAGATTTTAAAGTGTTTAGTTGGTGTTGTATGTTATATTTTAAGTTATCTTGGTGCTAGGTTTTCGTGTTGTATTACTGATACATTTAAATAATTCTCAAGGCTATTTGTGTCCTGGCCCAACAATACTAATTCATAAATAAAATACAAGGTCCACACAGACACAACAGGACAAAAAATCAAAATTTAAAAATTCATTAAAGTAATTAATTAAATAAATATTTTTAACCATTTAATAAAAAATATGTATTAAGAATTATATGAATGTATGTTGCTGTTTGATGTGGTTTGTTGAATTCTTAATTTATACATGACTACATTGAAAGATTTTCGTTAGACGATTTTGTTTGATTAATATTATTGAGATTATTATTTAAATAATCAAATTTTAATCTTATTTTGTCTTTATCATTGAATCCAATTAAAATGAAATGCACTGTATGTGAATAAATTTTATAAAAATATGGAAAATTCATATGTACGCAAAAACTAAAATGATTAACACGATTTTGTAATAATAATAACTTTGATATAATATTATGTATTAAATGGGTTTTTAGTTTTCACTATCGATTAGGATCAAATAAAATTCTATCTTAAATTGAATCTGAGTTTTAACACATCGTGTGTGAATAGATAATGGACAGATACACTATATAAGACACGCGGACGTGATAAAAGTTACTGGTAGTCTATCTATTTTGTCGAGGATGAAAATAAACTCAGAGTAGACCATTCTTTATACTCTTTCTTATCCTGGTTACAATAACAGATAAGAAGAGCATGGAGACGAAGATTATTGTCCTAGTTAATTATTATAGTTGTGGGGTTTATGGTTTCGGCCTTGACCACAGGTGTAAATACTTGCTTGCCCCCAATGGTCACCCGTTACCAAGTAACGTTGGAAATGTAACCATTGGTTTTGAGATCGCCAAAGGTGAGCGCCACGCAGGAACTGCTCTGACCAGATCTCAAACTGGGTCCAACGCACTACCGTTAGAAGGTATGTGTGCGCTTTTCTTCCTCTGGTCCCTATCTTATGTGCTTACTATTTTCCTTCCCTACCGTCTCGTTTTTGCATGACTGTCGGTAACTCCTCCGTGATTTTTCTCTATAGTTACCAATCGTAAAATTTAGTAGATTTAATTCGAGTACAATATTTATTAATCAATACAAGATCATTTTAAATCATTGTCTGGGCGCCTTTGCAGCTCGGCGTTTCGCACGTTCCGCTCTCCCCGGTCGGTGTTTGGGAGCGCTAGATGCCGGTTCCATCGTAGACGTGGATTCCCAATACGCAATCTGGGCGGGTGCAAAAACGAGGGGGGGGGGTAGGTTACCGCGTTGCCCTCCTGGCACGCCGATAACGCTACCTCCAATCCGCGTATTTTATATCTTCTGAGACCGGGTGAGTTTTCTCTCCTCTTCCCACCTGCGTTGCGCTGCAGTCATTTTCAGATATATGGTTTTGGCCTTTTCCGGCTCAATCCAAGTAACCTTCATTTTTTGAATTTCACTGTTTAGTTGGGAAATCTGCAGTTGCAACTCTCTATTAGTGTTCCTGGCTTTGTCCAGCTTTCCTTGCAAATCTTTATATGAGGACCTATCTACAACGGAAATTACCTATTAAATCAAGTCTTATTTTATACTAACTAGGTACTTAATTGATCGTATTTAAGGTCTATAATCGAGGGTTAATAATGAGAGTAAGAAAAATTCAAGTAAGATTTCCCGAATATTTATTAAATTACATCATCAATTCATATACTTAAGGCGACCCGAATTGTGACGCCGGCTCGGACACTCGCACGCATACGATTAGTCGCGGCGATCCTCCGTATCTCTCTCCTCGTTTTGCAATTCTCGAGGTAGAACTCCCGGTGGCATCACCACGTCCATGTCCGCGGTTCGCTCGCGCAGCCTCTCGTCAATTAACTCGAAGGACACGTTATAGCTAGGGGCGTACCCATTCGTGCTGGGTATCCTGCCTTCTGCAATGTCCCGATTTATCTGGGCCAAGTATCGTCTGGCTTTATCGATTTGGGGGCTGTCTCCCTCTGGTGCTCTTCTAGTCGAACCAACATGAATTCCTAATGGCCTCGGATCTCTCGGGCCGGATTCCGACCAGGTTCGCGTTTGATGGGTTCGTACGGAAGCCCTACATCTTCCGAACCTCTCATGTTTCCAAACCTTGACTCTCGGATGGGGATATTGAAAACCCCGCGTCCCACATCGCTTGACTGCATCTGGCAGCCGAGTGTGCCGGGAATTTAGCGATGATCCGGGACGCGTCTATCCCGGAATTCTCTGAGCAAATAAAAAATCCATTATCATTTTAAATTCGATGTCCGTGGTTTCGTGATCTATTTCCACTTTCGTTTAGAATTAATGATTCATTAGTAGTCGCTGCTAGGTCAATTAATTGGATTATTGCGGGACATGATGCATATCTTAATTATCCCTTGGCTATTGATCGCTATCAGGAGTTTTACGACGAATGAATCCGTCTCTTACCGGCGCTTACTACCACGTGGAGGTATAATTACTTTCCTTACCGTCCCTTACAGGCAGCTTATTGGTATAATTTCTAAAGAAGTACTCTCTGAGTGTTCCACAAGTTGTTGGTAAGTAGGTAATGCCTTCCAATCGGGACGTTGGTCGTTCCGACCTGCTCTTTAAGGATCTCAATTTACCAAAGGAAAAAGAAACATTTGGGAAAACTTTATTATACCAAAAATATCATCCTGATTGTTACTTTAAATGATTTCCACATATTCTCACTGGTATTAGTTAGTACAATTAATTTGGCTCGGGGCATCGACTACGTGAATTAGTGCTACTGAAATCGGGATTTCGGGTGAGACTAGGAGTCACGATTGAGAGGAATAATGAACTACGAATCCATGCGATCAGCCACGATTAACTTTGTCCGAAAATTTTTTGAACGAATTAGATTTGGTCCATCTCATTCATTTCGATCGAGTTACAACCACTATCTTAATCGGACAACGAAGGGATAATATTAGGGTGTAATACAGTTTCGTATTGCTCTACATACTTGCTTGACGCTTTTCTAATGAGGGAATCACCATCAAGGTTTGCAAAGTTGGAGGAACATTATCTAATGTTATGTCTCGGAAATAATAATTAAAATTTTTATAAAGATGTGTCAACAAGGTTACCTTCCGTCATCTTTGTTACTTCCCCGTCAGCCTTCCGTGGAGTTTCAGCTTTCAAACTAGGTCTTTGAATATTTCGATGCATCAAAAATTTTCAGAACAAAATGAATGTGGAATTCGTGCACTTACATTATATTTGCATACAGGTAGAAACACCGGTGATTGGATTGATTGCCACACACACCACAACTGTGATTCCTATGTGTGCATAATAAAATTCCAATGGGTGATTGAAATTAGGGGTGTCTAAATTCCTCGCTATGGATTTAATTCTACTAAAGGTCAGGTCGAGATGTTGGCAGTCTGTGTGCGTCTAATCTCTATTGCCGAATTCCATTTTCCAGCACTCTTATCCCCAACTGTAACCTTGGGTAATTTATTTCATTATTAATCGAATTAAATCTACATCGGCAAAATTTGGTTTATTTAATTCAGCTTACTGCAATAAATTTCGGTTTTATAGGCATTGATTCCTCAAATATTCACGTTAGAAGTAAGTAAATCTCAGGTGGATATTTTCTAGATATTGATTAAATTTTTAGAAACTGTAGTAAAATGGTTATGTTCTGATGACTCGAACGCCAAATTTTTGGAGCAATCGGTCTCAACAGTGGTGCCACTGCATCGCAATGGTCTCAATTCGTCAATCAGTATCCACGGCTTTTCATACTGATCTACAACGATGTTTGATTGGAGTGCAAAAATTTTCTGTTTGGTTTTTACCGGTGTGGTTTCGTCAATTAAATTTTTGGATTTACGTTCGCCAAATGGTTACATTTATTATGAAACTGTGATTTAATATACGTTTGACTTATTCGTATTAGCGCGGGTTATAATATTAAATTTAAATATCTTTTGCATTTTATGAATAGTTTGAAGTAATAATTTTCGAACAACGTTTTCTCATTTATGAATTCTCACAAAAATTTTGGAATTGTCGACAATTTAAAGGGCATATTTTCGGTTCATTGGATTTTTACCGAACTTTAGAAGTTTGGGATTTTTCTTTTATAATCAGAATATATCTTTGAGTGAGTTATTATTGAGTTTTTAAAAGTTAGATTAAATTACGATCGACTTTCTAGTTATCATTTATGACTTAGAATACATTAGTAATCGATAGAATTTTTACTTTTCAAAATTTCTTTTAAGATTATAGCAACAAATTGATGACACCGCCTTCCCGTGCCTTTCCCTAAATTGATCCTAAGATAAGCTTGTGTCGATATTAATAGTTTAAGAGTGCCCACTGGACTACTCAGTGTGGTAATTTTGAGCCGTGTGTGGAAATATTTTAGGTCGAGTTTATGGGAATCGGGTGTCGACGAAACAGCCAAAAGAATATTTCCCCTTCACCTTTTTCCCCTATACGGAATGATATTGACGTTCAGCTCCTGCGTTCTCACGCAGGAGCCTTCACTGGCACGAACTATTGGCGATTGTACACGCACTTACACAATTCGATTGTATGTTTGATTTTAATGACCTGTAAGATGTTTCGGCAGTGGGCCGGAAAAATTTCGACGGAAAAAGTCTATTTGTTTAAATAAATATATATTTTGCCATATCATTTACATCATAGCTACCATTAGTAATCTTCGCGCATCATACATCATAACTCTCTCTCCCCACGCCGACAACCAAGCAGAGCTCATTCGAGGTTGCAAGGATGCGACGTGGAGAAAGTTTTTGAACATTCTCTCACTCACATCAAAGTTTCTAGATTTCCAAACTGGTTAAAACTGATTAGACGATGGTTTCGATCCAAAAATTCGATTAAAATTATGTGAAAATGAATCGGTATATATACCTATTGTACGACCCTAACCTTGCGTGTTATTTTTGATTTAGTTAAACAAAATTTGACCTTGTGATTTTCTAGTATATTCTATTCTTAATATTATTATTTTGTAATTTTATTTGACAATTTTCTTTTTGCATTTTTTAATTGAATTGTTTCCAATTCAAATTATTTGATTTTTATTCCATTTTTATGGAATTTCGCATTTTTTGGTAAATTGTCAAATTTCGGTCAAATTGTTAGGTTTTCGTGTTATTTTTTGTTTATTTCGTGCGATCTTGTTGCACTTTGTTATTTTTTTAATTTATTTTTGTGTTTTATAATTTTATATTTAATTGTTCTCTTTCTCGTATTTTAGCAGGGTTAGTTGATGTTTTAATAGGTTCGATTTTAAATCTGCATGTTGTATTTGCTTGTGTATTACCGATTCATTTAAACAATTTACAAGGCCGTTTGTGTTCTGGCCCAACATAGTAAAGATTATTTTTGGTAAATTTTGCTTTGTCTATGAGACAATATAACATTATATAGTAAATACTAAATAAGAACTATTCAAGAATTTCATTCTTAAAACAATTAGTAAAAACATCGTTTACTTAATGAAGTTTAAGACAGTGTATGTCTTTAAATAGTGAGTCTAAAATACCCCGACTTTAGTGAGAAAATCTAACATTTTAAACGAGGGTCAAAAACAACCCTTCCCTATAAGGTGACTAAATTTTGCATGAGCCACTGGTGCATGGCTCTTCTCGAATGGTTTGAAGCCTGTGTGAATAATTGATGGAAAACTTTGAACATCTAAAGCAGCATAATCGAGAGTTGCATGCGAAAGTGATTTAAGATATCGAGCATGAATTAGAACAGCGATTTTCAATCTGTTACACGTACCCCTAGCGGTACGCCGAAAAAAATAGTAATGGCGGATGTTAAAAATATATTAAAACAGTTTCACAGCGGTGACAAACAGTAGACAAAAGTTGTTTTAGAGCTCCCCATTTTATTAATAAGATTGTTCGAAGTAATATTTTTTTTGTTAAGAAAAATTTACATTTGCAGCCCAATATTTATTATTTTCGGCAGCTACATTTTTTTCAGCACTTCTAATCTGAGCATAAATTGTATTAGTCATATAGCTCTAGTTGCACGTACATAATGAATCATTAATATGACGTATTCGTATGCTTTGTCATTTTATGTGCCTCAACCAAGCTCAAGGATCTCACTGAATATAATAAGATAAGTTAAAATTAATGTAAAATTTCAAATATTTAACTTTATGTTTATAATTTTTTATATTTATATTGCTGTTTTTTATTTAAAAAAATATGTATCTATAAAAAATCTTTTAGTTTTCATAAATAAACATTCTTGGCATACTTCTTGACACATTATTGCTTTATATTTAGTGTTAGAACAAGTTTAAAATAATAACAACTACGAGTATTTAAATTTTTTCTGATATAAGGGGTACAATTTAGGATAATGAACTGGCAAGGGGTACAAGCTAAAAAAAGGCTTATAACCGCTGAATTAGGTCATTAGAAATTTAAATTATATAATGTATCATTTGTCACAAAAATTATGTAACATTTGTATTCGATTATAAATAATATGATAAAATTAATTTACTTTCATTTTGAATTAATCATAAAAGGTTTTATTTTAACTAAATAGTTTCACTAAAATTTTACAATCTTTTGTTTTAAATTATAACATTAATTTACACTATAAACCGGCTGTTATGAGTTGAATATTATTTTTTATAGAAATTTTTTCTTTTTTTCAATGGATTTTGAGTGTAATTTTGATGAAGCAAATTTTTGTAAATACTCTAGTCTAGGATGGGGTTTCCAAAAAAGCCTCACAATGGCAAACAGATATTATTATGAAGTATGTAAGAGTGTTATTTAATTTAAAATATTTTCAATACAATTGAATTTATTTATTACATTTTATAAAAATTTACTTTTGTCTTGAAACGGAATAACTTAATATAAATTTTATTAAGTCAAATAAATTTCCTCAGCCAAATTATTTCCCCTGTGCAGGAAAAAACAATGGAATTCAAGAAGCCTCAAAACTAATTAAGAAAATTCCGAAAAATTTATCTCAACCGATATGTTTAAATATGGCTTATTTGTTGGAAGAAAACGGCCAGATAACAATAAGTGATCAGTATGTTTTGATGGAATTATTTTTGATATTTTAAAATAATTTATATTATGTATTGTGGATTTAAAATTACTTTTTCATTCTAAGATTTTTAATTTTATTAGAAAGTAATATCTTATTACTATTTTATTCTGAAATTAATTATTAATTGGTTGGTTAAAAAAATTCCCAGATATTATGATTATTATTTATCAAGATATATAACACAAAAATGGACCAATTAAATTAATTTAATTATTTATCTCTCTCGCAATATTTTCTTAGTGATGAATATTAAAATGGTGCAAAAATAATTTTTAATGTTTGTTTTATTATTATTATTTTATATTTAATATAATTCATAAAATTTCATTACTTACAAAACCGCTAAAATTGAATGAATTACTGAGATTATGAGAAAGTAGCGATTAAAGTTCTAGAGACTGGAAATTGAATAAAGTGCATTGATGATTGGCTAATATGAGCGTTGTTGGAATATTTGGTTTATTGCTAAAGAAAGAGTCCGGTATTATTTAGAAGGATTTATTGTAGAGGAATCTTGTACATCGACATACTGCAGTTAAATTATTTAAATGTCGTTAAGTTTAGATTAGTGGTTCACAAATTGGTCTATATCGACCCCAAAGGGTCGATTAGAAACTGCAAGGGCTCCATAACAGTAAAACCAAAAGTTAAGGGTGCATGAGAATGAATTCAATTTAAGCATGTCGTGACCGAAACTTTGGCTTTCCATAAATTGAATAATTCCCATAACACAGATAGTACTCACGTACTTGCATATTACTTGCTTATAATAGACATATAAATTACTTATGAAGTAAAAAATATAATGTAACAAAACAGCTAATCGGAATCAGTAAAAATGAACAACTTAAAAGGGAGTTCAAAAAAGAATACTAGAAATTCCAGCTTCAAAAAGATATACCAAAAAAGTATCCTACATTATGGAAGAAAGTAGGAGAGCTTTTTATAGCTTTTTAATTTTCATATCTCATGGAAAGGGTTTTAGTTTGGTTGTAAATTTCATTACAAAAGAAGAAATAATTTGAAAATTACTCCGAAGAGATTTAAAGTTGAATTTAACTAAATTGAAGCCAAATGTTGACGATTTGCAATCAAAGTATCATATTCATCCATTGATTAAAAGAATTGATATATATGCAAGAAATCGAGGACATTATAGAATTATTTGTGAAGTGCACGGCTGTATTAATGTTCAATATCCATTCTATTTAGCGGATGCATTCAAATGCCTTGATATTTTCATTTACAGATTCATGTAGTCTTTGTTGCTGGATATCATCTTCAAACGCATTTGTTTTCATACTTTCAACTCATTAAATATATTTGACTTATAATTGACCATTTCAATGCTTTGTTTATCAAACATCATTTCTACATATCTTGCTTGTAATTCTGAAATTGTTTGATTGTTTTTTCTCTCATTTAAGCTTTCAATTTTCGGTTCCTCAATGCATCGACAACTTTCTCTGTAACATCTTCGTTTGTGTCTGTAAAAAAATGACTGCCTTAAATAATTGTCATTTTTATTTGACAGCTGATTTACGGCTGTGCTCGAGATTTTTATTTCATAGGAAACAGCATAAACTTTCATTCGCTATCGCAAGAAACTCTTTCTTATCTTGTTTCACCTATTTGACTTGGTTTTGAGGCTATCTATTTTGAATTAGGTGTCATATGAGTAAAATTAAAGCAAAAAATACATCGATTTTAAAATAGTTGCATTTTTTCTTAAAAGGTTTTCTAACAGTATTTACATTAATTTCAAATACTCATTGTCTGAAGCAAGGCGCTTTTAAATAATTGAAAAAGTGACAAAAGAAATATAAGGTTCCACATTTTCATGCGATATAAACTCGGCTGCGAGCCAACATCTATCCATGTCGATTTGTTTAGTGTTTACCTCGCCCATGTACTTTATTATTCAAAGGTTATAAAATGAGTCAACCGTTTCTAGAAAGGAAAAAAGAAGCTTGAAGATCAGGATCGCTGCGGTTTACCAAAAACTCTGACAACCGCAGCAACCATCGAATTAGTTCGTACCTTTATAGAGGAGAATTCGTGTGAATATCCAAGCTATGATATCCTTTTGTCACGACACAATAAATAATATAATAAAGATGTGAAGGATCACATCGCGCTGGGAACCCCATGGTCTATGTATAAAAAACTATGCCAACTGAGTTCAAATCTGCATCGAAACTGAACATATTTAAATTGACAGTCAACATTCAATCAACAGTTACGTCGAAGAAGAACACAGAACCATAATGAGACTTGATCGATTCGAGTATTATGTTTAATATAAGTGGTATAATTTAAGTCATCAGTTGAGAAAAAGGCGCAACTATCATCGCCGAATCCTTCATAAAAGACGGCTTGAAGCCATTAGTTCTAAATAAACACTGGCTTTTTAAATCCTTTTCGTGTAAGGATTTTAAAAGAATAGTTTACTATTATTATTGATAATTTGGTATGCAAATTCATCAAATATGAATACGAAATGAACGAAATTAGCAGTACCATTGAAAGGTGTAGCAAAACGCAATAAACACGCTTGTTTAGCCATATTTTGGCGGGCCCCGTTTTGCGATATTTATATATTTGTCTCAGGTTGCGATCCAATTTGGAGACGGCCCTGACAAGAGTTGCTAAAAAAAGCAATTATTGCATAGGTAAAGACACATTATCAATAGATCTTGCTTGAGTCTAAAAATGTACCTGCATAAGTTTCAGGTAGCGTCATTGGGTTTTTTCTATGTTTACAGGGGTTCGTGGCATTTAAACGGCTAATTTTAGTTATTTATAAAATTGCTTGCATCAATTTTATATCTGATTTGCATTTCAATAGATGAAATTTAATTGCGTCTTAGCTATAGAAAATCAGTTAAAGAAAACTCAGAGATCACTAGGAATAATTTGTCACATTCCTAAACCGGAAACGTTATCAAATGGCATTATTAGTATATTTATCGCTCTGATGATATGAAATACTGACAATATTAGCTATCACATGTCAGTGCACTATCCATCATTACTGTGATAAATATTAGCACTGAAAATTTTATTTATTTTAGTCTCGTAGGATATTATATTTGCTATATATTTTGTAAAGGGAATGTAAAAATTTTGATAAGTTGATCTATTTCAATTATCTTAATCTTTTTATAGACTGTCATTCAATATTTTGTTCTATATAAAACTCTAATTTTTGAGTCTTAGTGATCTTTAACTGATTTTCTATAGATAAGAGCGGAGTGGAGTCTGATTGTATCTAAGGTCTTCTTATAAATACACTGGTAACCGTCCCTCGCAGTGAAACGATTTACTCCAAAATTAACTGAAACCTTTTTAATAGCACATTGTTCCAGCTTTTGGCCTTTTTTAAATTGTAAAAACTTTTTCAATACATCATTACACTAATTATCAGCTAATTGCTTCGATTTGGCAATCCTTCTTAGCAGTTCAACACTACTTTGTAGTCTAAAGCCTGCTGCATATAACATTTGTGATGAGGAATTTGGTGCCACAGTTTTTCTCTTTTTTGTTTTTAGAGAGGAATCATCAAAAGGGATTTTAGGACGACCAACACTCCCAGTGAAAACTGTTGTCTCCAACCAATCTTAACTGTCACTAAGAAAGCGACTTTTGGTTCGATGAACATGCTACCATTTTCTTCTAAATCCTCGTTAAAACACGCCAATCACTTCAAAAGATAGCTCCTGAGATTTTCTCATTTATACTGCACCGTTGTTACCCAGTTACAGCGTCAGATAGAATATTGAAGATATCCAAGTATGTAATGGATTGATGTGTCTGTGAAATTTGATCATTGCAATTTGAAATAGTGATGAGTAGGTAATAGGCAGGGAAATGAGTCAGCAGTGGGTAAAGCTCCTGTATATTCTGAGTTGGTTTACATTATTGTCATTATTATATATGGTGATATTAGAAATAATACTAATCAAAAACACATGCACCATTTTCGACGCATCATAAACTGAGAAATATTATTTATGTTACTAAGTTCCTAAGAAAAGTATAGGAAATACATCCCATTGCAAGAAGGCAAAAGTTTGTAGATTTCATTTTTTTTGATTTTGTCCACCTGCTGGCCCACTGTGCATTGGTTAATAGCGGCAAGGCAGTATAGATATGCTTTCTATGGTCATTATAATGTTAATATTAAAATTTAATTAATAATAGTGAAATTTATTATAAGTCTAAAATATGTGAGTGAGAATGATCTATTTTCTTATGGCGAATTAATGTTTGGTAGCTATGGATTGCGGGGGGTATATGATTAAATAACTAAAGTTTGGTTAATGTAATTGTGGATCCAGGTTACTAGTTCTATTTAAGAACGATAAAATCACAAAGACCTTGATTTATAATAAATAATTAGTTGCGATTCCTTGCGTGTGTGAACTTCCTCGATCAAATTTTGCGTACAAAGTGATTTATTCGTCAAACAATTGATTTATTATCAATTCGAGAAATAGAGTCAATTTTTATCATAGATATTATAGTTTAGAAAAGAAAATTGCTTCTTTCCAATTTGAAAAATCTTTTGTTTATAAAAGGTGTGTGGGTGATATTTTTTTTCTATTTGAAAATCAGAGGCATGTAGAGCCGTTTTTACATTTTATGGACAGTTTACATATGAACATTGTATTCACATGTGAAATGGAAAGAAAGTCATTGATTTCGTTCTTGAGTTTATTAATTTAGCGCAAAGATAAAACTATGAGACAGAAATTTATAGAAAATTAACTGATACTGGTCTTTATACTTCTCCAGAAAATTTTTATGAAAACAAGTATACGAGAAATATAGCGAAAGTATTGATTTATCGTTCATTGTGGTTGAGTTGTTGAAAAATAATGGCTATTCGAAATCATTTTTATTATTAATGATAAAAGAGTCTGTTGATTAAGAATCCCAAGGATCCATGTTTGGGAATGTCTGATTGTAATTTGACTATTGTGTATAAATTGATTGTTGATATAAGTAATATCAATGGTTATGTAATGTTACTATTGCCGTACTAGGAAGGTCTTACAAATTACGAGAGGGAGATAAGTTAGCAGTTTGGAAAATTTAGATTATAATATAGTTTCTAATTCGTGTAAGGTACTCATTATGTTCAATAATAAGTCAAAAACTCTGATTGGATTTTGTACGGATCTCGTTTATCAATTTTAATATAATGGGTGTAATGCCACACACTGGAGAGATTTCTCGTCATCTCTTTACTCGAGTTCTTGAGTATTGTTGATTGAAAGGATTGACCAATTTTAATGAGAACAATAGGGTTTGTATGAGTAAAATAGGCATATCTGATTTTAAAATTATATTAATTTTTTGGAACGTGTTAATTTATAATGTCATTTGATCTTAAGATTATTGTGCAAAATGCTAGTAGCGCGAATTTTTTAAATGCTTTTGAATGGTTTGATTATGTAAAATTGTGATGAATCGATGTTGTTTGTGTTTAAAATTTTTTATTATATATATTTTATTTTTAAATGATTTAAATTTATATTTTTAATATTAATTTAGGAATTATATTTATATAAATTTTAAAATAAATGTAAAAAATTTTAAAACAATAAGTAGTCATGCGACACATGACTTAGCGTTGTCATGCAAGAGGCGTGAGACCAATGCCGACCAAAGAAGTCGAAGTTTTTTTTATCGATTTCATGACAATAATTAGCTGTTGTGACAGTTTCGCCAAGATTGAAAAAACTATATGGGACAATCCCGGCAGTAGACCCTTCTTTTTATGGCCTTCTTTTCATGGAACTTTGGTTTTTATTAAATTAGTAAAAATAAATAAAAAATAAAAGTAATGAAATAAAATCGAGTTATCTAATAAAATTGATAATAAAAAATAAGCTTTAAGTCGATATGTAATTTTGGTTATTATTAATGAGATTTATCATAGAATTATTAATGTCAAACTTACACAATATTATTTTTATATTTTTTTGCACCAATCCAATATTATCGATTTAATAAATAATTTTGTAAAATTATTAGCGTTAAAAATTTCTTAATTTTTTATCGTTTCCTTTACATTTTTTATATATCATTTCTAAATTTAAAGAGCCTAAATATCGTATTGATTCGTGTTTTCATATGAAAAGAGCAATAATTAGCTCAATTCTTTTTATGATTTTCAGTTACTGGCTGATCCGTTTTAATAATGTGATCTATTCTGTCCGAATTATCGTTGATCGCATATTTCAAGAGTAGGTCAAATTGCCATTTTTTTGATTGATATCAAATTTCAGCAGTTGACTATTCTTATTATAAATATTTTTTAAATTCACCAAATAAGTTTTTAGTGACTAGTTCAAAATTCAGTCAAAATTCTAATGGCTAAATTGAGAAAAAATTATTTCTAAGAAATTTTAGTTTGATCATTTTCTCAGGATCGCACAGGGTCGCCTGAAGAATGGAGCTCAATTTCAGACATTACACTATGAGAAATTAACTATAGTCATATTATAGTTAAAAATAAAACCAAAGTGATTTTTGCGTTTTTGTTAATTTTTTTTTTTTTTCATATGAATTAATATACATTTTTCGAATCATCTTTTCCTACATAATTTTTGTTGGTTTGTATAATTTTTAACTTTTTTGAGCGCCAAAAAAAATTTGCTCAAGAGCGTTTTTACTCACGGCGTGGCACTGCATTTTATGAACATTTTGTCGGTAATAATTATGATTTTGAAAATTTTGGCAATTTTTAAGAATGCTGAATTACTTTCAAATGAAATAGTATCTATCAATTAATTATTAAAAAAACTAATAGGATTGCGACCTACTTGGATGAATCATATTTCTTTGAGCTCCTTTAGCTTTTTTTCATAACGAGATATGTCCTAAACATATAATGCATGAAAAAACTTGATTAGATTTTTATTGAGAAAAATATAAATGATAAAAATAATGGGAAAAATTTCATTAATATTTGACTTTTTTACAATAAAATTAAATATTAATATCACATAAAATATTATTGGGGTTAATAAAAAATAAAAATAAATAATAATTTATCATGGAGGCTTTATAAATGGTATTATGAATCAATCAAAAATTTTTCAAAAAATAATTATTCGAAGTAGTAGTCGCAAAATTAACATATTTCGAAAGAAATTGGAAACTGATGGTAATTGAAAAGTAAATGCATATCAAATAATTTCCTAGTTCCTATAAAGTATTCAATATACACAAATTTATTAAAAATTTGATAACTTCATTAATTTCGATACATAGAAAGCGAAATTCAACTTTGACAAATACAGGAATACAGGGAATTAGATTTTTTGTGGTTTCCTTAAGAAACCCGAGAAAAATAAAATCTATCAGTGGACAGTTTGTACAAACAAATGAGAATGTATTTTTTTGTTAGTAAAAATAAAGTGTAAAATTATCACCCAATAGTCGAATTTTTCAAGAAAGTGATTGGGAGTTTTGTCATTGTGTTATTCGATAATGTTTTAATATTGTTGTGACTTAGTGACTTGATATAAGGGCACAACGAATTTATTTTTAAAATTTATCCTTCCAAAATTCATTATAAACTCAACAATATTATTATCATAATTTCAGTATTTTTCAAATTTAAATAACAGAATCCCTATAATTGAGAAATTGGAATCGTTTTATATATAATTCTGTTCTGTTATTTTTATCAATTTAAACTCACAGTAGCTTTAGGAGAAGTCAAACGAAAGATACTAAAGGTTTCTTAAGTTTCCTCTGATGTTTTCTGTTAAAGGTTCATCAATCAGTGGTTTCAATTTATATTTAAAGATTGTGTAGTTGATATCGAGTAATTTCAATTTTAGTTAAGCATTGGAGCACGTTACACAGCTCACGCTGAATAGCTTCAATGTCCATTTTTTGAATAAATTTTTTGATATCATCTTTAATGAACAAATGATGTTCATTTGCTCAATCAAGTTAAATGGATATTATTTCCCGAGTGACAATTTTTGGTGAATGGGATAAGTCTAATTTGGAAACTCTCTGCGATATTTATCTCCATAAATAACACCACCTGGTGACAAAAGTATGGCTCACTCGTACTTTTTGGAGAAGTGCTTAGTCTTACCATAGATAAACGTTTTGTGACGATATTATCTATTTATGTCATTCCTCTCTTGCAAAACACCCTTCATGATGAATTTCTGACATCAGCTTTCATCCCATATTGATAAGCAGTCATAAACTGATTGCTGTTTTCAGAAAGCTTATATTAACGAATTGGCGACGTACTTTTTAACTTTGATAAATTAAAGGATAATTAGGTTTATTAAATATTAAACTGTTTGGTGGATCATACAAATTAGAAAGTTGCCTAACAAATTTTTAAATTTTAATTAATTAAATAATTAAGTTCATTGGCGCCTTTTATTGTTGTTGCAGTCTGTAATATGCTCCTTTTTTTTCGAATCAGGATTTATATTGGTTAAATTTTTTATATTTAATTTAAACCCCCAAATATACCATTTTATTTTAGTCATTGTAGAGAATTAAAATAATATATATATGAAATATATATATATCAGATAACTGAGTAACAAAATATAATTATTACTTCGCAGCAAGGGCTTATTTTGTTACTCACTTATCTGATATATTAATTTAATTTATGTTGCTACCAAGGAAGGAATCACCGTTTTATACTTATACTATATGAAATATAATTAGTATTTAAAAAACGATATTTAAAACTACTTTATAAATTGGTCCCCAGATTGTATAGGTTATATTATTAAATATTATATTCAAATAATTTAGACACCATTATATGGCAATCTATTTAAAGGTTTAAAAATTGTAATTTATTATAAAATTAATAAATTCAATTATACACCAAAAATATCATTTGGATATTCAGAAATACACACTTGGTCATTAATAATAAGTCATTTATTACACAGTTCTATAAAATAAAAATTTTAAGTGATTAAATAGTACATTGATACCTTATACTGCGCTCTCGAATAGTTCTTGAAAATTTAGGAGTTACGTTACTTTTACGCTAAATAAATTCTATTTTTTTTATTTTTTAGTGATTATGATTCAGTTTTCATTAATAAATTTTACGTAAATTTAATTCAGTTCAATATATGTGCATATAATAAATAGTTTTTTATCTTATTAAAATTAAAAAATCCCAAAACTTAACACGTTGACGGACAATTGCGGCTATAGCCGTCAAAGCGAAGTTCACAATGTGGCATGACTGCTATAGCCGTCCAAAACGAAACGGTCGTTTTTAGACACTACGGCTATAGCAGCACAAATGTGCACTTACTGGCGTATACGTAGAAGCATAGTGTCGTGTTTTGAAAACATCTTTTTAGGTTGAAGTTCATATTTCACCTGTTATACGAGTTGCAGATTCAGTATGCACGTGGTTGTGAAGGGAGTAGTGTCAATTTTCGAACTTCGCTTGTTCCTACTGTCCGTCAACGTGTTAATAAAATAATAAATTCAAATTTCTTTTAATACATTAAATTCTATTCCTTGCGAAAAAATGGTCCAACGTAGACTGCTGACGATTCGATCGTTTCTTCTTTAATAGTTAAGCGTATGGAGCAAGATTATTTGCGATACCTCTCTTGATAAAACCAACGCGTTAAAATCAGTCTCGTTGTCAGTAAGACCATTATTGCTTTTAAAATGTTTTTTGTACAAATCATTACCAAAAATAAGTTTATTTATGTGAATCCACGAATTAACACAAAAATCCAAGTTTGTATTTTTTGCTAATCCTTTTTATGATTATAGTATTTGAGGTTATCAGTTAGTTATATGACTCTCTTTTTTCGTTATGGTTCAAATCTATCAAATTTTGTTGGTAACGTTCAGCAAGTAATAGTTTCGTTCGGTTTTAGCAGCTCATAGTACACCTCTCGTTTCTGATCCCACCAAATGTACATTTATTTTACATTTAGATGTGCACTCTTATTAAACATAAATTTAACCATCTTATTTCCAATGTATCATTCAGTTATTGGTTAATTTCACGTATTTTCCGGTCTGCTGTTAGAAATAACTGTGAACTGGTATTTTATTAATTATCTTTTTGGTTTTTCCCCTTGACCGTTTATATAATTCACGTATTTTCCTTCTAAATTTTCTTCTAGCTCCTTTATCAAATTAGCAAACCTCTTTTTAGTTCACTTTGCTTATGTTATAGTATTTATTTGCTTGTCTCCTTCAGATTCGGTCTTAGATCCTCTTGCTGAACATTCATCCTCCTCTCTATCGTTTTCTTGAAAATATCTGAATTTATTTCTCTTGTCACAATATCGAGCCAAATGACCGCCTCCGCATTTAACCTCTTTCATTCTAATTGTGTCTGTTCTGCAATTCGCTGCTATATGACTCTTTTTCTCACACTTATAGCACATCCTTGCATCCATGTTTCCGCTGTCGTCCTTCTTTGGGCAAAATCTCGCCAAATACCGTTCGTTGTTACATTTAAAACATGTAAAATTTTGTTGGTAGTACTTTCCCCTTACCTGTCCGTGATTAAAAAATATGTTATTTACGCTTTCGTGAATTATGACATACCAAATTTTAATGTGGAATTTCAACACTTAAAAGTTCCAAAGGTGCCATTGTAAAAGAATTTTTAGTACAAAAGTTATATCATCTCTTACAAAATCCAAAAAATTAAGTTATACACTTGAGTATAGTGAACAGTCGGTTTTTTCTGCCAGAAGTCAGAAAAAAGTAATAACGATTATAAAGTGATTTGACAAATGCAGTCTTCGAATGAACGAGTTTCTTTCGTGAACAATTTTACGTGTAGCTATAAAACTGACATCGTATTTTATATCATAAAGCTAAAACTATTTGGCCAATTTGTTTCATAAGAGTTCTCACTTAATACTTTATATATTATATTTACAAATAGTTTTTACTTGTCAAGTGAGTTTGAAAAAGCTTCTTTCCGCTGGACATTTATAACTGAAACATTTTGTGTAATATTTCTTATAATTCAATTTCATTTGTTTAGTAGAATAATACACCTGGCAGTGATCTAGAATTGAAATTCTCATATGCACCCTAAATAAACTTTGGAATTCGAAATTCACGTGAAATTTGTAATTTTTTAAATCTCACTGATTAGTTTTTTTATTAAAATATTTATAAATTAATGGTTTATGTACCCAAACACTTGAGCAAAATAATAATTAGCAAAACTATTTATTTTGAAAAAGGTTACATCAAAAATATTTGTCAATAAATTTAAAAAATAGTTCAAATATTATCTTTATTCATAAAATTATTAATGAGCAAATACTTTTTTTATATATTTATTATACCTTATTAACTGTTGAATAGGTTGTTTTAAAATGCGAATTTAATTTGTTGATTGGATTAAATTAAAATACTTATTGCCTTTAATTATTTTTACTGTGGATACAATTAATACCCAAAATACTGAGAACAACATTAGCCTTATAAGTGCCTAAAGCAATAAACCATGATTTACAATACATCGGGTGGAGATTTTTTAGGTGGAACTATTCCATAAAGCCAATAGTATACCATGAATAGTTAAACAAGAAGTAAAGTACAATTTGATTGACACGATTCTCCTGGCGTCTTTTAACGATAGAAACGTAGAGATTTATTTATATTTATATTTCACGGAATTATCCGTCATAAGCGCAGAGTAGTGAACTTGTCCCTGACGAATATATCTCTCAAATGCACTTAGGAGGGTGATTTCATCAACATTTGTTATTGCTATATTATAAACAAAATATTGATATAATATGTTTCAGATTTTTCTAAATTGTATAAATATCAAATTTTTTATTATTTCTATTTCTTGTTTTTATGTCTTGAAATCGCATGTACTTTTTTAAAAATAAATTACATGTTTGACATAAATGAGGATTTGCGTTTTGCTAGGAAACATCAAAATACATCGAGAAAGGAATTCCGTGTTTTGAACAGGAATTTACAGACAGAACTGTTTATCTATACTGACATTGATTTGACCAAGTAAATGAAATTCTCGGTTTATTGCAGAAAAATCATTGAAATAAAATTAATTACATGAAAACTTTTCACATTCAATCAGTAAGAAATTTTTAATTTTTAATGACGATAATAATATGGACAAATTTTCACTGTTTGATTAAATAGGAAGTGTCAAATTGTAGTTTGTCATTTTTAATTTTAGTTTTACTAGAATTTTCATGGTGTTGTATTTTTTGTTTTAAATGTTCTCTCGGTTTATGAATAGTGGATTTGATAGAAACAACTTGCTAGAAACCTCTGAAAATTGGTAGTTATATTTAATTTATTGATCTATTTTCATGTAACATTAAGCAACCAGTTTTATGATTAACGATTATTTAATGAAAAAAAGATTTAATTCAGATTTAAAATGGATGTAGCGAATTGTAATAAAATATTAATAATAAATTTAAAAGTAATATAAATAAGTTTAAATTTCAATTATGGAATGATGAAATGGCTTGATCGTAAAATTAATATTTATTGAATGCTGTGTATGAATATTCCCCATTCAGTTATTAACTCATGTTTGCTAAAATATCCTCTAAATTTTATTATTTTGTTTATGTGTAAAAAATAAAAAAAATTAATATTTTTTGACAGACTCTAAAATTTTAGAGAATGCCAAGATATTGTTTGGGTTCTAATAATATTGAATTTTGTGGTAAAAATACATTTCTTGTGTTATAAATCAGTGCTTCTTAAACTTTTAACATGTATGTATCTCTTCTATAATCTTCGTAACCCCGAGTATTTCTCGCTTAAAAAAATTGCATAACAATCAAAAAATATTAATTTTTTTTATTTTTTACACATAAACAAAATAATAATAAAGGAAAAGTAAAATTCATTCATAATAAAATATAAGTTAAAGTAACATTATAAATAACATTTATTATAATCAATAAAGATCAAATTTTATATGTTGAAATTACAGTTCATTATAATTTGGTTCTATAGTTGTTCATTTGAATCTGAGATGTTGTTGAGCATCCAAAACCCTGTTCCTTTTTTGTCTTAATGTTTACAAATGCTGCAAAAACAGCTTGTCATGGATATGACGTTGGAAAAACCAAGATTTATTTAAGGAATTTCTTTGTTAACACTGGATACATATGTTGTATATAAAACCAGGATGATAATAAATTACACTCCTGATGTTTATTTTTCAAGAATCCGCCTAAAGCTAATTCCAGCAATAGTTCTTCTTCCACATGCGATAGACCTTCTAGCATGGGTGGATTATTAATATTGAATGGATATCTTATCCATGCAATATTTTTATTTAAATCAGGAAAATTGTTCAGACCCACTTATAAATTCTCTAGATGCTCTACTACACATTTCAGAGTATCTGTGTCAATTTTACCAGTTGTGTAAACGGTTTCTCAGCTTAAACTATTATTAAGAAAAATTCATCTCTAAGTTATAATAATCGGTTTAGCATTTACTCCCGAGATAGATACCCAACGAATATCGGTATGATAAAGAAGCTGAGTATCACTGTCCCATTTCTTCACTCATTTGCAAAAGATCATGTATTTAAAGGACGGCGTTAAATGTAGTTTTCTTTTCATAACGATAATTTATCAATTTTTTTTCCCAAAGTTACACAGATTTTTACATTGTTTCTTTCATGCTTTTTATTTATTAACAATGCTTGGAAAAAGTCATTGTCAAAAATTTGTATTATATAGGTAAAAAATGTAATCTAGTCTTAATGGAAATAAATGCAATATTTAAAGAAAAAACAAACAAATTAAAGTTAAACAAAAAAGAAATTTTACTGGGAAAACATTTGAATCTCATACATTTAAAGAATTAATGAAAAAGCACAATATAAAAATACAGTATTCAAGCCCTTACCATCACAGTGCATGCAAATGGTCTACTAGAAAAACAGTTCATAACGATTAGAGATTATTCGTCTGAAAGGAATATCAAACATAGAAGAAGCAGAAAGAGAAAGACTTAAAGAATTTTGTATTATGAATGATTAGGATTTTGTTAAGATCGAAATATTTCGTATTTTATGAATAAATTTGCGGAAAATGCTTACACAGTTTTTAAATTTTTGATTATTTGAATGATTTGATTATTGAAAGATAAGAAACGTAATGACTGGCCTGATGTATTACCGGAAATAGAATTCACATTAATTGCTATCATACAAAAATCGACAGGTAAAATCCCAGCGGAAAATATTTTTGGTCATAAAATTCGACATCGATGGGAAGATACCTTTACCTATGTGACAAACAGGAATGAGATGCTAATTGAGGTCCTATCTAACACAGAAAAAATAAAATACAAGTAGGGAAATAAAATAAATAATCAAGTTTTGATAAAAAATAGAAGGAAAAATAAAAGATAAAGATATGGGTCCTTTCAAAGTAATTCAAGTATTGCACGAAAGAAAATATGAACTTGAAAATCAGGAAGGACAGCGTTTGATAAGAAATATTGAATAGTAAAACCTTATAAACAAGAGGATGTAAGGATTATTAATAGTAAATCAATTATTAAATAAATTAAATATTAAAAAATTAGATAACTTAGTGTAGTAATAAAATTTTATATATGCCTATATTTATATTATATAGTATTTATACCGATGTTTCAGAAAATATCCAATTCGTCGAAATTTAAAAACATTTAATTTTTCAATTGAAACTACTAGGTTTTTGAAATATATCTTAAAATGTTGAATTTAAATTCTTACAGATATTAAAATTAATTTTATTTAACATCCATAGTTGCTATTTATATGTTCTTGTTTTTCACATTTATTTGATAAAGCTTAAAAGCTAATAATATCTGTAGGTTTCATAGCATTTTTTTGTTGTAATTTGTAAAAGAATACTAATTTTATACATTACTCACGATATTATAAAAAGACTTGTTTAAAAGTGTAAAATGCTAGCTATTAGAATTGATAAAGCTAATATTTAAAATTACGTATTCAGAATAAGTTTTAATTTCATCAAAATGTTACATTTAAATAAACAAAATTGAAAAACATAAGATATTTTGTTTGAATGACTGCTGTTATTATAGTTGTGCATGTTTTGTTTCTCTGATTCGTGTCCTTTTTGCCACACTTTTATCTTTTGACTTCGAGGAAGTGTAAGTCTTTAAAGGAGGTATAACCTAGACTAAATTCAGACAGAACATTATGAAAACTACCAAACTTAAATTTCATATTTTACCAAGAAAATTCTAGTAAATTTCACATGAAAAACCTTTTTTTAAAAAAGTAACATAATTTTCAGATTAGTATTCTCTTTTCATTCAATTTAATTTTAAAATTCATATTTGAAATGTCTATTGAATGAAAAAAATAAAGTTCTTTTGAAAGAAAGATATTCTGAATGGTGATTGTAGTTTCATCATATGCTACTTGAATGAATCTGTTTGAATTGTGTGCGATGTAATTGTAATTAGGTATTTGATTGTCACGATTCCATGTGTTGTATTATGTAACCCATTGCCGTTAGTGTTTATTAACCTCTTTACCGCGGATTCCGAATATACTCGTCCACAGGAAAATGCGCTCACCTTCTTTGTTCCATGTATCCTGAATAAATACGCCTGCATAGGATAAATGTCGAGAAAATGATTGCAAACATATCGGTGCTGTTGATGCCATAAACCCAATCCTTGCAGCATATCCAATGTTTTACATTTTTACACGATAAAGGTCTTAATATTTGCATGTTTGTTAATGAGTGTTAAATGTCTGAGTCTTCATTGTGTCATTGATTATTTATCACAATAGTGCATTATGTGCTGTATACACTAAAAATCTTTAAGCTATTATTAATTAATATTTTACACAATGTATTAAACAATATAACAATCATGTTTCAAACCTAGGTAATTAGTTTGCGCTAAGTGTGGTAGGTTGTAGGCAACATTGATGTTGTCAGCCTTACTGGAATGTAATTTAAATAAGCTCTTTCTATTAGGTGAGTTAGATAAGAAATATCTGGAGCTTCAATTCTTGCGAAATCATCTTTTATTTTACCAAAGTGAATAGTTACTTTTAAAATGAGTGAAAAATTGTAAAATTGAGTGCAATTTAAGGATCAGGAGTCAAAACTCAATGTTTCACCTGAATTGCTAAATGAAAATTTGAATTACAAATTTTTAACTTTTTCCTCAATTTTTATTGTTTATAGGAAAACCGAATGGTCGACAAATATTAGTCAAAAGTACAACCAGTGGAACTACATCACTTTTCCAGTGAATTTTAAGGTCTCAAATATTGATGTAAAGAATGACCTTGAGTATTCTTCACTAGAAATAAGTGGTCATTCGATTTGTGTCGACAATTTCACAGTTTCCAAATTTCCTTGTCGGTTTACAAAAAACTTTTTCAATAACAATTTTTCATCCGATCAAAACATTTGGCTTAGCCAACCACTAAGCCTTCTATTAGCGATTATCGCACTGGTGGTTGCATTGGTGTTGATCGGTGTTTCTTTGAGTTTTATTTGTGCAAAAAGAACTCAAAAGAATTTACAGCGATCCAAACAAACATCCCGTCGTAACAAGACAATGAGAACTGATAGATTATCTCTTCAAAATTCAGTAAACAATGACGCAACAGTTAATAGTAATTACGACATTGACACATTCGGTTCGAGTGTTCGATTTCCGAATCAAAACCGCTGTTTACCTGCTGTCGTTCATGTTCGAAGCAATCCACAGTTATTTTGCTATTCTCGACATCATTCGTTTCTCGCTTCGAAATCTGTCGAAAGTAACGAAACGAATCCTAATTGTCGATTTTCTCTTGCTCTGACTGAAGATGCTCAAGTTCAGTTGTTGACAAATAGCAATTTGACGAATGCTAGTCCGCCGGTTTCTAGTGATTTGTCGTCCAGGAATCTGCCCATTATTCGACAGCAATCTTTCACCACTACAATTAGTCATGAAAGAACTCCGTCTCCGACTGAACAGAATTCTCGAGCTGAAACCTCTATTCAACAGCGACCTCAATCAATTGTTGTCGTGCCGAGTTTTTGTGCTCCAATAATCGATCAATCAGAGTCTGATCTATCTTTGGAATCAATTCATCTCCAGCAAATCCCTCTTGGATGTGGTAGCAGGCTGGATAGATCTCGCCCGATTCGCGAGTCAATGAACATTGGCTATGTCAGCGATAATAGTCCTTATGATTTGCCTCATTACGATGCAGCTTTGGAATTGTTAGCGGCACACAAAATGAAATTGGCTCAATCTATAATTTCTAATGACCAATCATCAGACGTTGCTAATAACAACAATTCCGATGATTTCGATCAGTTCGGTTCGATGGATTGACAAAAAAACTAACTATTCTATTTTTGCTAGGGCTTCTTGACAATTTTATTAATTTTTAAATGTTGATTAAATGATTTTATTCATTGATATTATGTGATTGATTATTTGTTGAAATTGTAAATATGAGAAATCGATTCTCTGGGAATAGACAATTGGCATAGATTGATGATCCATTTATATATGATAATTATAGATCAATATGAAGTAACATTAGATTTATCTTAAAAATTTTTAATTTAATGTAAATTTGTTGAAAGATTTATTTCTGATTTAGCCTTATCAGATCTTTGTTATTCTCAATATATTGATACGAGTGTAATTGGTGTTTTATTGGTTGTTTTAATTAATGATCAATTTATAATAATCAATCAAATTAATTAATCATTGTCAATAGTTACGGTGAAATCGAAACTGTGACTCGATGCAGAGACGAGTCAGTTGGTGGAAGTTATTGTTATAACTGGCAAATGAGAGGGCGTGGAATATTGATTGGTCCTCTGATGATTATTCTGTAAATGTTTGGAATCTGATTTTTGTTGATTTATTAGAACAATCATATAAGAAAGTTATCTAAATTATGACATTAAATGAGAAGTATATTTTCGTTCATTAATGTTATTTGTAAAAAAATATTGGTCATAAGAATTGCTTTTACGTTTAAGTGGATGATATATTGTAAGCATCCATTCGTGTATAAGCTGATAAGACATTTTCGTAAAGAACTGGATTTTGGAGGTTTCGTTCAAGCAAATACCACTCGGTAGCTTTTAAATCGAAATACGTTAGTATTAATTTTCATTTCAATTCTGTATTTATACACCGGAAATATACAACTATATATATTGCTTGGTACTTGATTATGGAAAAGTAATTGAAGGATATTCCCAACAAATATGCAGACGAAAGAAAGATAATCATTAGACACTCATCGTAAGTAACATTGGAATTGTGTTTAGATGAGGGTTAGTCATGAAGACCCATATTGTCATGACTGATAATACTATGACGCACCACACGGGTCCACAGCTATCATGCTTGTTCAATCATATGTATCTCTCGAATCTTATATAATTGAGTCAAAGTAATATTGGAACAAAATATCGTTATAAATTGAATTAATTCGAATAATATTGTTAACAAAATAAATAAACCCATTCAATTAGTTCAATTTCTTAGATGACTCAATAAACGATCAGTTTTCAGATATTGATCGTTCGGGTTTACAAGTACGAGGCTTAGTTAATATTTACGTCCGGTTTTTTCGGATTATTTTCCCATAGTTTTGAGTTGGTACCTCGCAGTTTCTCTTCTTGATACACTACCAGCTAAATTAGGCCTGAGCGGATGTTATTTTTTAATTTTAATTGCCGATCTCCTTGTCTCACTCCTGTCAAGTTGGTTTCAGATTGTTCGATGTTTTTCACTTCCTATCTAATCGTTGGCGAATTTCATATATATGTTGTTGAGATCTTTTGGTGGTTTCATGTGTCTTACATGCGACGACATCTACATAGCATGGATTTGGTCCTTTGTGACTGTTTAATTACGTCGTCGTATTAACGGGCGATATTCTTCATAAGTTTTTCTAATTATGGGTTTACTAAATTATATTGATGTTATTTATATCCAAGCAATTATTCTACGAACGCTACTAATATAAAGGAACCATAAATTTTTATGGACTGATGAATCAGATGACCACATTCTTTTCGGTTACTAATAATCAAATTTTAAATTGAAAATAGGTCATAGCTAAGACAAAATAATGACTAGGTAACAAATGTAGTAATATTACAATAACTTTTAAATAATGACATGATGAATCCATTATAATAACAATGACAGTTACGTAATGGCAATTGTTTAGTAGATATTATTGTTTTAAATTTATAACCATCTTTATTTTGTGTTATAAACATTTCTCTTTCATCCACTCGTTATAAGTAGATAATATTTGTTCATAAGACTATCATTATGAGGATAAGTTAATGGAAAAACTACAACGTGTGCAATATTCATATTACAAACAATGTAAATTAATAAGTTAATAATAACAAGTAATTGTGGTAATGAATGATAATAATTTAATAAGATGATTGTGACATAATCATTCGGTTATTTTCAGACAGTATGATTTAAAATCAAAAAGGAAATTCATGTCTGGTATTCCTTTAATATACAAATAGTTAAGAGTCTGTTAGAGTACATTATGACACCTTAATTCATGTGAAGATATTGATCTGACTTTTCACTGTTTGTACTCACAATTACTTTTATGGATTTTCTTTGGTTGATTGGTCCTAATACAATTGTTAGTTAATGAATTCTCCCTTGCGTTAAGAGCTATTTAGTTCCAGTGTAAAAACACTGACAAATAGTTTTAATTTATAATTCTTACATGAAATATCAATACAAACTTGTATGGTTTGTGAGATAACAGTTTCTTTGATTGAAAAGTTTACAATTTTCCAAAACTGAATATTAAAACACAACTTTATTATCTATTACAATATATAGATTGGGATTTGGCATTATGTAGGGTGCTTGCCTCCGCAGCAGATTTGGTTGTACACCGCAGAACACACATAAATTTACAATAAATAAATAAAATAATTAATGTTAATAAGAACATATTGTTTAGGGTTGGTGACAACTTTTGAGTAATGCCTTGATAGATTTTAGACGAAAATTTTAAAGAAATGCAGATTAACCTTTGGAAAATCCCAATTGAATCAGAGATATACAGATGTTTGGTCACTTGAATAGTTCAAGTTATTTAGTTTGATTTCCTTATTTTACATTACAATAAAACAAGACAAACCGTGCAACAATAATCAAAAGTTAGAGGTAATATGGCAAAATTTTGACGAAAACTTAGTAATTCCTCCTGTATAAATGAATACAATAATAGATTAGCACCAACAAAATTTTGAAAAATACTAAAAAAATTAATTTTGAATAAAAGACAATATCAGTTTCGGTTATAATAGAAAGTACAGCAAATTTTAAGTAAATTGTAAATAAAATTTTGTACAAGTAACAAAAGCTGGTTTGCAAAACACTTGTTTCCGGATGAGTATTTTCCAAACTTCATCAATTAACGAATAAATTTTTAAAAAATTATGTGAATTCTAATTTCAAACTAGTTTCGAGCTCTCATCGGTGCCGTGTGAGCTTTCAGCCTGGTCTCAACCGAAGAACCATGATAAATATTAATCCTTTCAATATTTTATTAATTTAGACTTCATTTATTCTTAAAACTCCACTCCTTTGTAATTAACAAAAAATATTGGTGAAATCAATTTTAAAAGAAAATTACCAAACAGAAATATATAAATTAACAAGTTTTAAAAACTAATTTTCAATGACCTTAAAATCCAAATAATAGATTAAAAAGTCACTAGACATTATATTTGTTGGGCAGAGTAAAAACGATAAGATATTTAATAACAACAATATAGAATACAACAAAAGAATAAAGCAAATTATTTGAACCAGGCTTTAGAGCCTCTAAATGATGCTCTTCTAGACGAGTCAGAGCCCCTATTACTTTTACTGACTCCGCGCGATGAAGATTCAGACCACTTTTTATTTCTTTCTGTACTTCGTTCCCTTTCCATTGGTTTTAGGAGCATCGATTCACCTCCATCTTAACGAAAGAAAAAAGCAATTTCTCATTTTATTAACCAATAAATTTTGCTACTTCTCGATATTCCTTTGGGATTGCTGCTGTACATATCTCGATACCCTCCTGAATACAAATTTTCTCAATAAAATTAGTTAGGAAATTCATTAAACCAATGTTTACATTTTGTTGAGGATAATAATAAAAAAATGAGAGAAAAATAATTATTAAATGCGTAAAATGATGAATAAATGAATGAATTGTTGTTCAGAAACTCCATGAAATAGAAAAGAAATATTGAAAAATAAGAAGGGAATAAAAACGAATGAAAATTACAAAATTAAATGATAAAAAGTTATTGGTTTTTTATCAGAGAATTATAAAATTTTACAGTAATCTAAAGAGGCTAAACGATATTATGTTATTCTTCGTTATAAGTTTATCCAACAAGAATGAACAAATTTTCAACTTATTTCTAAAAAATCAAAAATTACTCTCGTCACTTTATAATATTTTACACTTTATTTATGAACAGTTTAAAATAACAAATTTATCGAATGTATTTTGAACTTTGTCGATGTGAATAGTGGACATTTAAATTTTATTTGTTTAAATATAATTTTAAAAACCAGACTTTAAATATGAACAATGTTAGGGAGGGGGAAAAGGATATTATGAAATATCACGAAGAAAATCCAAATGACTCAAAGGGCGCTTGCAGTACGATTTAAAATTTCAGTTGGTTGTGTGTAATCAAGATTTTAAAAACTCAAGATTCTATCATTTGCTCAGAAATTAACGATTTAAAAAGAAATCGTAAATGAGCTTGATCAAATCTTATATCGAGGGTTTCATCAAAACAAACGATAAAGAAATTTTGTTGTTAGTGGTGAAAATCTAAAGAATATGACTTTAAACCTCGCATCCAGATTTAATGTTCAGGATTTCAAAGCATCAAATCAAAGATATATGAATGATCCAAACAATATCAATTTGAATTATCGGAATCAGAGGAAGTGAATCACGTATTTCACTATTAGAGCTTGGGATTGTATTTCAAAAGAAACAATTATAAATTGTTTCAACAATTCTTTCGAAAATGCAAAACTGTTTGTTAAATAAAGGTGATGTTTTGAGTTGAAGTGATAACTTTGAATCAATACCATACAAAACACTAATGTAGCTTTTGATGACCATAACCAATTTATGGAAAATATTTTTTCCAATTCAAGTGATATGAGAGATGTTGAAAACACGGATAATATATAAATTGAAAGTCATATTTCATTGTACGAAATAAGCAAGAGACTTGAAGAAATATTTTGAAAATATGAAAACAATTTAGACTATTAAACATGAACTAAAAATAGGTTTATGAAGGGAAAATAATTGAAATTTAACTATTATCTCATTAATAAAAATAAATAAAACAGATTTGCTCATTGTTTTTCATTTTATGTTGGTGTTTATATTTTGTTTAAAATAGACATATTCATTGCAGCTTACTCGTGTGTTCATAATATAGAGTTGACTGTGTCGTTAATGCGTTATAATAAATCGCGACGCATCTCGAAACAGCGCAATTCGAATTTTAATTTTGTATACATTTGTACCTGTTTTATATAATAGGTTCCGAAAAAAAATCTGAAATCCATGTTTTTTAAAAAAAAATTAGTTATATTGCTACATATTTAAATAAAAAATAGGTATGAATAGATTAACTATTATTTAATAAGTTTTATTAAACCAAAAACTAATGCAAACATTAATAGAATTTTAAAATAATGTAAAATAATGAAACAACATAAATTTATAGAATTTATTCAGATACCTTTGAGAAATGTTGTAATTGATTGTAATTGATTTTTTAAAATTTTTATTAAAAAACAAAGAAACACTTAAGCGTTATAAGTCATACAGACAACTAATAACTAAACTTTTATACTAATAAATACTGAATAAAAAATTATTTTATTTGCAGATGCATTTAAAAATAAATCATGGCGTTCTAGTTTCGGTTTAAATTTTAATTTTTGAATATAGACGTTATGCTATTTTTTGATTAAATTTTATTTTAAAACTTTTTTTCGACGCTTTCGAAAATTAGCAAAGCAACTCAAAATTAGGTTATCAAAAATTTTGTGGCACAACTCGAAAGGACGCAAGTTGGAACAACGCAACTCGAGGCTCTAGTATATTAAATTTTAAAAATATTTTTAAAAAATTGAGATTTTATTGGTCATTGGAATTTTAATTAAATTAATTGATTATAATTACAAAAATTATATTTTACCATCGTTCGGATAAGCTGGACCATAATTAATGGTTTTCCATGTATCATCAACTGTTGTCGGCTTTTCAATATCATATAGTTCTTTATTTATTTCAGTTGCAATTACCTTTCGAGAATCTGGAAATATTTATTGTAACAATAAGATTACCAATGCCAGATTTCTCTAATTTCATTCAATATTTCTTTCAAATACTAAAATTTTTTAACTGTTTCTTATCAACACAAGTAATTTTTTAAAATTTTATCTTGAGCGCAGAGTTTTATCCCAAGCCATGCCAAAACACACATATTATATATAGAAGTTGAAAAATACAACTTGTACAAATATTTTTAAAGTTTTTCTATAATTTTTAAAAAATCTGACAATTTTAATGAAATATTTTCCCATTTTGGCATTGGTAATTGTTTCCAGACATTTTGAATCGAACTCAAACCGATAACAAATTCCATAAACCATTTTATAAAAACGAAATTATTCAATATTGTGTTTAATTGTATTTGGAACTCTTTTGTATTTAAAATTGATTTGAAAAACGAGGAAAATGGAAAATATACCGTAGCATTTACAAAATATGCTATATGTCCAATTTACAACGGTGTTTTAAAAGGCGAAATATACTGTAAAATTATGTGTAAAATAAATGTCTACTATTTTCCAAACATTTTTCAACAAAACATTAAAGTATTTTCCACTTTCTTTGACTATTTTAATCAATGATTTCCACTTAATTAGTCATAATGATTTAATGAAAATGTTGAATTGCATTCCAGTTTCTGATAATAAATTAGGTCTCAAAACTTCATCAATGTTTCGAAATCAAATACAAGAGGAAGCTTTACACTAATTTGAACAAGAAATAAATTATTGAATGTAAATATTCAACAATTTTTTGATTAATTATTAATTATTTTTTCAGTCGCAATCCTTTCTTGTTGAAAAATTGCATACAATCATTTTAAATTAAACAACTACTAACTATTTTCTTCATTTATCAAATTCTCGACTAAATACAGAACTAGTAAATCTCATTTTTCATTTTTCTTAAACCGTATAAAAAATAGTAACTTATCACCATAGTTCCCTAGACTTTTTGACTTGACGAGATGGGCGTATAAATAGGCTTTGTAATGCCTGTAATTTGGGGTCTGCAATTTAAAAAGCTCCAGCTCTCCGTGCCGTCCAGATAAGGTGTATTAAATATGAAATGAGACCAAGCTCAACAATTGAATACTGGCTATGTTGTGGTAGACTACTCGAGGAAAAATATTAGAATGAGAAAACGCTTTTCACAATTAATACCTTTAGTTTTCTTTCATGAAATTTTATTCCAAATAATTAATACAAAATCCGGTATAACATAGTGAACCATACAGATGCATCTGGAGTTCCAGCACAAAGAAAAAAGCTTAATTTATCACAGAAAAAGTGTATAAGTGCGTACCATTACCATTATCAGATAGAACGAAGTAATAATGGTAAATTCAAACAAAACTCAAAAACATAAAAATAAAAGAAATTGAAAATGGAAAAAGATCAAAGAGAAAAACATTTCCCCTTATATTAATTTTTCTTTACATAATTTTCAACGATCGGCTTTCCGTAAAATTTCATAATATTGAAAGCTAATTCAAATATCGTCATAAATTTATTGAGCTTTTAAAAATTTTCTAATAAAATCAATTACGACGCAACATATTATCCGTTCTTGTGAAGTACTAATATGAAACTTGTCTCCATTTTTTATTATATTTAATCAAAACTCAAAACTCAAAACCATAAAAACAATTATTGTTCATTCGATTATGTTGTGAATGAACTGAACCGATTAAATCTAACTTATTAAAATAAATAAGTCCAGAAATTATTTTAAGTTGATTTTTTAACAGTTAAAAAGAATCTAGAAATTTAACGTTTTAAAATTTTCATGAGATTTCATTCTTGCTCTTTTTCGTGTTACAGATTCGTATCCAATATAGAAATGCATTTAACCATTTGAAAGCCAAGGAGCTCGATCGTGCTCCTCAATACACTATCCAAATTATGTTGGCACTCAAAAGGTTAATACAGTTCAACAAAGTAAAATCGTAATTATCTTATTTCTAGATTTGCTATTTAGAAACTTATCACTTATTGGTGTAATTATATTTTCAAACATGTATTTGTAAAAAAAATCCTGCTTGTATATCCATTGTAAATAGCAGCTTCGTCAAAGCTTAACAATAGTTTTAAGGAAATTTTGATCCAATAAAAAGAAACAGTTTGGTCAATTTCCATGTCAACTTAAATTTAACCAGTCGTTGTTTATTGTTTTCACAATTTAAGTTTATTTTATAATCCATTTTTGCAAGGATTATTATTTCCTACATAAAAAACAGACTGATTTTTCACTTTCTTTCAAATTTCTTTTCATCAATTCCTTTTCATTTGCTATTTTAGTTTTACCCGAATCTTATAATTGGTGAAAGGTTTCATAAATTCATTGTGTTACTTCACTGGAACATTCTTGTCCTTTTGAATTTCTTGAACAACTTTCATTTTCTTTTGAAAACCAATGTTTTATATATTTTTTAATATTTCATTGTTTGATTGCGCTTTTTAATTTCAAAGTACATCGAATTATCGGAAGTTCGAATTAACGAAATCGTTTTGATTGAGCGAGTAAAACGAAATAACTAGATTCGATTAACTTATATTATTTTAATAATAATAATAATACGGTACTTGAATTACGTTTTTATAAATTCATTTTGCTTATCTTATAATAATGGTTATATAACTTGGAATATTACTTATGAAAATTCCATCTTTTTCAAAAATTTCAACGATCGGTTTTGAGGAATCAAATCAAGAGTTGCCTGATCCAATTGATCGGCCAATTGTGAGATTTCATTCTACTTCTTTTTCGTAAAATTTCATGATAATTTTGAAAGAATATTTAAAAATCTTCATTATTATTTTTTTTCAAAAAATAATAGTTTAATACATTTTTTGAATGGTTACATTTTAAAATCGTTTCCAATTATTCAAATGTTATTTTATTATGGTTTGTTTCTATTTCTAGTATTTTTTTAAAAACTTATTTCAAAAATCATCATTTGAAATTATTAATCTGACACATCTTTTCCGAATTACACTTTGAACTGAAGTTTTTTGTTCATGTATAATGGCAAAACATAGTAAAATTGTATGACCAATTTTTCAACTAAATTCCAATCAAAGTAAATATTGAGAATTCTATGATATTTAGTCCAATTTTATTTACAAAATAGTTATGAGTAGGTAGCTGGATTTGTTTAGGAATATCAAAATAAGTTGGATGGCTAACTTACAGTGAGGAAAATGAGCAGAAAAGTGATTTTCTCCTATGTAATCAAGTATTAGTATAATTTTTTTATTTGTTCGATAAATTTAAGTTCATTTTGTGTATTGTAGTAAAGTTAAATTTCCTTTTTGTCACCATTTTGTAATGAATTTCCATGTTCACAATTTTATTTGTAGCAAAGAAACTGAGATTCTGTGTAGAAAAATAACGCCAGAATTTTACCAAAATAAGTCCCATTGCTCTATTTACGATCTTGCTCATGTTACCAATTAAAACCATTACTAATCTTACTTAAATGCAAATATCATATATATAATATGCTGAGTGTTAGTTGATTTATCTGACAGTGTCTTTTATAAAAATAAATTTTTCGAGTCAATATCTCTGACAACAGCATTTTTAGAAAGATTGGTTTCTTGTGGTGAAGGTGTTAATTTTTTTTCTACCCTGTTCTTTCTACATCCGTCTTAATTCTGTGTTGAATTGTCACATATTTCAATCCAGTGGAATTTATTTGTTATTTATTTGTAAAATTTCTCATGCCATTTTACTTAAGTATTGTAAACTTTATTTATAAGTTCTATGTAACTATTTTAATTTAACTTTGATTTTTTTCTAATTTTTAGACATTGAATTATATGAAAACTTGAATTGAGATTATTTATTAGAATCGTATAATATTGTTCAATGTAATATAAGATTTTCAACGCACAGGAAAGTTGTTGTGTTACTTATATTACTGTGCAAAAAAAAGTACTGTGCAAATCAATAGCATTGTTTATAAATGTCTAGCTTACATCCAGTTATTTGTATTGAAAAGGTTCAATATGGTACATTTCACTGAGAGTACAATATAGTATCAGAAATCATATAACAAATCAGTCAAACAATATTATACAAGGTCGTATACAAGAAGTTAAAATAGTTTAGTAGGATATGCAAAATCACTAATATTTCTGATCCGTATCGCCTCCTTTATGCAAGCGAAGCGTCCTTCAACTAAAAATCTACGACGTTATTTTCAGGAAGCCACCTTTTTACTATGCCCCAATTCATGGGTCGGATAAATGTCAGGAGATTTCGTGAGATTCATGATTTCGATGGCCCAAGCAAGCTGTTTCATACATATAGCTAGGCTTTGATTTGACTGATGTGAAACTTTGTTTACGTAGACACGTTGCAAAGTCTCAATGAAATAAAAACGTCATATTGGGTCACCATATGTTGAGATGGCGACTGTGATTCCATTAAAGTTTTATTTTCAATTGGTTAGTAGTAGCAGTGATACAACGTTTGCCCCCACAAATACCTTTTCAAGTTGCATTTGAGAAACTAACTTTCTCACACGCTGCACAGTCCGTTTACTATGCCAATTTGAAAAGCAATATCAATAAGTCATAAGGTAAAAATAGCTACTTTTTGAGTAGAAGCTGTATCTTTACCATGGTGTGGATAACTATAAATCCATGGCAACGGATTGTTCGGGTTTATATTAACAAGCGATATTACGCAGTACACTATAGTCAAATAGTAGGTGACTCATCTGATGATACCTATGAGTACACACTGACTCCACGTGCATGCACATTCACTTACATATGTTCTCCCATTGGTGAAGATATTGATACAAGTGAGAGATGAGCACTCCAAATATTATTGATTTTTCATATGTTCTACTAAACTTATTGAACTTCTTGTAGGTAACCTTGTTTGACTGATTTGTTATCATATGGATCTCAGTGAAAAGCAAATTTTTGCACTATTTCAGGACAAATGACTCGCTATAAATCATTTACAGGCAAATATTTTTAGTGTGCAGTCTATGAGTTCTTCAAGGATTGCACTTTGGATTTCTTTAATAATGCCTTTCTAGGATTCGTAGAACGCTGGCAGAATTGTGTAGATCAACCGACTCGCTTTGTTGGTGTCTTCATGTGTTTAAAAAATAAAAGTTATACTGTTTATTATTTCCATCTTAGGCCAGGAGCGTATATTTAGGAATATCTTTGAAAAAACTAAATTCCCTGTCAACCAGAAATTCTTACAGTGACATTCTTTTTTACTTTTAAATCTAGTCGATTAATCTCATAACTTAAAAATAAACTTATATTCTATATTTTACCAAGCATTAGTATTTGCAATCTTCTAGTAAAGCTTGCTTTGTTTCCAGTAATCGAAATGTTGTCAAATTATCTACACAACCGGCGACAGTTGAACATAAAAATAATATTCGTAAATAATACTTCAAAATATAATAAAAAATACAACTATGTAAATTGAGTTACGATATGTTGTGATTTATAATTGTTTTGACAAAGTTGTCATAGATGTCAGGTGTCCCTTTAAAACACAGTGCTGAATACCGATAGTGTTGTTTGTTGTATAAAATAGTTTATTAAAAAGCGTACTAAATTACATTTTACTATTGTAATTTATGTACATAATACCCACTTGTTTTAACATAAAATTTTCGAGAACGACTACATAGCAATTCATAAAATTCTCGATGCCAAAATTCTCTAATTGTCCAGTAATGTCACGTAATTAAAATTATAATCAAAAACTCTCTTTCTATAGAGCTTGAAAAATTTCAATTATATAATATCAAGGTGACAAACAATAAGAAAATTATTATTTCAAATTCACATTTCCAAGTCAGTAGTCATAATAAATCCAATATTTAACTCTTAAAAATAGTTAAATATATAATCGACACTTCAATTTTTAGAGTTCAGATAATATTAACATTATTGTAATTACTTGAAATTTTGGTAGCAAAATGATCTTCCTTTATTTTAAGATGTTCTTCAAAAAAATCCTCAAACTAAATCAACTAAATATTTCACTTATAACTTATAACCATAACTATCACCTATGATAAATAATTTATGATATTAAATAGAGGCATAAATAATCATTTTTTGGTTTTTAAGCCCAGTATTGATATATAGTTGGCCTAAATGTTTTCAAAGTAATACTCTTTCATACAACATAATCGTAGCTCAAGCAGTAACCCCCACCCCAACATTTATTTTCATTTACAAAAGCATTTTTTTTCATAATGGATACAGAGCTTTAGCGTTATCAACAAAAACAGCAAAATATCCTTCAAGTTTTTGCCGACACATGAATTCAGCAAGGTGTGGATCTAATGTAAACCCATTGATTGTTTCCGTAAATGTTATAATTATAGGCAGTGTGGTTTGAAGCCGAGTAACTGACATGGTTAGTAACAAACCTTACGTGTTTGATGATTTATAGCCTCCAAATAACCATTGTGTACGAATTTTGTAATGTGAGACAGCATAAGCTCCACAAAATCTCATTCCAACACTGTGCAAGTAAAGCCTCGATCAAAAAGAAATTTCAAGGGAAAAATTGTCTACAAACTATGAATCTACAGCGTCGATTATCATCTCGTTTGTCGTAATATGTGATGTGTCGGACACAGTTGGACAGGTGGAGCCAAATCAAAACAATATGACAGATTGCCAACAATTTCAAAGCAGATTTCAATGATTTTTTTAAAGGCAGTACATTGTAGGTTTTCTTAGTGTTTTCTACAACTGTGGCCCGGCTTGATATTCTCCCATAATTGATTTTTCATACTTCATGGGATCTGTGAACATTATCTTTTATTCAGAAAATGGGTGCAAGAACTATTCAAGTTGAATTCTGTCAAGAATATCTCCTCCCTTAAAGCTTTTTGATAGTTTCTAGATCATAACGATGAATCCAGATTTCATCCATCAATAATGGATGATCCAAAACATTTTGTAAATCGGCTTGTGATTATTATTGAGATATTTGTGTATCTATTTTGCTTTCAAACGTGAGATATCGAGATTCTTTTATTATATTTCAGTCCCAATCGTATATCATTCAAGATCTTATAGCATGAAGAGTATTAATGATTTCTTATATGAACGCAAAAATCGGTGTCTATTTTATATCATTGCAACCTATGATCAAATACTGTTGAGCAATATTGTTCAAAGACCGTCCTATCAAAAAATAAGTACTTGATGACCAAATGATATTTGATTTTGCTAATATTCTAATCACAATTTTAAAATTACATTTTTTTCTGCTAAAACATAATACGTGTGTCACTAAAGGTATAAACTTGCTTTCATAATAACGCTATTTATTTTGGTCTGTAAGAAATATACAGCACCAACTATTTATCAATACCTCCTAACACATTTCCATTTTATTTGCTCAGTGAAGGTTAACAAATTGTTGCTTGATTCTTTCGCGTTACTGTTTTTTTAAAAATAAAATTTGTATTTAAAAAAGTAGACTGTTTAACAGATCGACTGCCACTAAATAGCCAAATAAGTCAATTCTTATCTCATTCAAAAATCGGTGTCTTTTATTGGTCTCGAATAAACAATGTCAATCTGTACATGACCTTTTTGTTCATTCAACCTTACACATATATGGTATCTCGGTTTGGTCTCTAGATGTTTTCAGATCACCTATTATATGTTTGTTCGATTATCGATAGCGACACAATCATTTCCAAGTGATCATTTGAATAAGGTATTTTGCACAACTTGCTACCAATCAGTGTTGTGCAGGAAATTGCAAACTCATATTTAACAAACCTTACCCTAGCGATCCATGCTATATTGACCAATAATAACAACAGAGTGCACCAAATAATTATTAGAATTAATATTTAATTTTAAAAAATCAATTTGAACATAAATGAAATTCAAATAAAATGTTTACCTTCCGCGTCTAGATTTTGAGTTGAAGATTTTTTGTAATCTGAATATTGACGATCCCAAAATGAAACCGGTGCATGTTGGGATACTGGTTTTAATAATGCTAATGGACTTGGATAGGTCACAGAAAACTTGTTTTCTTCTACGCCAATTACATCTAATTTGTCATACATCGGTTTATATTTAAAAATCATTGCAGCCGAAGGGCAGCAATGTCTCGGACGAATTACAGGATCCAAATTTCCATTGGCAAACTCATAGAGAAAGACCTATTATAATAGTTGATTTTCACATAACAACAGTTTCCATGAAAACAAAAAAGCTTATTTTCCTACCAGAGATTTAATATATTGAATAGAATCATTTTCTTTTGGATCTGGTCTTTCTTCACATATATGAGAGTCAAATTTTGGAGTAGGCGCTAGAAGAACTTTTGGATCATGCATGGGAACAATCTTTCTTTTACCAAGCATGTACTAATGAAATGAAAATTAAATTAAATAGCTGCTGATTCAACATAGTTTCCGAAGATTTTTTGTTGATGTTAATATCCAAATCGAAAACAATATGCTAGAACAACAGAATATTCCGCTAACAGAAATCTCAATTTAATCTGGTTCATAAATCTCATTTGACACAGAAATCAAAAAACTGAAAATGTCCTTACTGTACATAAATACCCATATAAAAGCTTTTTGGTTTATTAAATTGAAATTTGCCATAATTTCTTTTTTTCTTTTGCAAACTAATAAATCACGTATATTTGCTTGTTTTTGCAAATAGAAGTTTTACTTCTCTTGCCCCTCCGTTGGAAACAAATAACTTCCAAACAAACAGTCACAAACTAATTCATTCGACAAGTGCTTCTTATTATCACTTAGTATGTGCTATAAGTCAAAAAATGCAACCAAACATTTATTACTTTATATTTTGATGATACTAAAGATCTGATGAAATTTTTTCAACAGATTTATTTCCATTTTAAATTTAATCCAATAAAATTTTTTCTTTATTATATGCCAGTAAATTACCACTAGCAGTGAATAAAATACTATACACCAATAATTACAAACACTTGTAATTATTTTGACAAAATTATAGGATCTATAAGCAGTATTACAATAATTTTAAGATTTAGGTAGTTGAAAATGATAAAAAAATTTCCGTCAGCTGTAAATAAAATATGTAAATATATGTTTATTTCACATTAGTGGAATTTTTTTTCTATATTCTTGTAGTTTACTAAAACTAACCCCGAATTTTGTCAAAGAACATTTTAGTTGATTTCCGTTCATATGTAAAAACCAAATACAAGCTCTTAATAGGATTTCATTTTCCAAGAAATTAAAAAACGCTGACAATTTTTGTGCTAAATATCGCAAATTGAATAAATATATTCCAGTATGGTACATGGCGAAACCCAGTGGTACACTCGTTTTATGTTTAAATCATAATATCATTTCCTAAACTCGTAACGGTCCGTATTTGCCAAATTGTCTCTTGACCTTTCTCTTAGCACGCATCAACATGTTTTCCACATTTTGAGTATGTTCTTCAATGATATTTCTATTAACTGAATTTTCTGGTTAACCACAACAGAATGAGTGTAAATAACATCAGAAATAGTTTAAATATTTCCATATACCCAACCCTTCAAATCTAAGAGTTCCAAGCAATAAATGTGCAATTATTTCGGCAGTTAATGTAACACTGATGAACAATTTGGAACTTCACTCAAGAAACACTGGCCAGATATTCGCTCAATACCGCCGAACACCTATTGACTGTCAGGTCATTGGCGTCGGTGGTACTTGCGATGAAAGCATTTCGAAAAGCGTCAATTTCAACAAAAATCGAGTGACCAGCTTTGTCCAATCCCCAATTCATATATGATTAAAGTTTGTAGGATAGCATGACTCCAAAAACATATTATAGCAACTTGTCTTCGTGCTAGTGGATTCTTAAAGTCTGTGGATTACTGATCACCTAGCAGTGGAAGAGTCCAAAATTAATTTTTATTGTCAACTTTTTATTTAAAACGGTTAAATTATATGAATGTTACTTAGTTTAGCATACCACATATTGTTATGATATTCTTTTAAAATCTAGGTCGCTCTTGTTTTCTCATATCCATAAAGTTGGCTGTGCGGAATCTTCAATAAAAATTTAGCACTAGTCGTCACATGCAGCACTGTGCTAGATGACTGGCGTTAAATAATGGTCCGGAAAGAGCTGATTTATGAAGGTATCAGGCACTGCATAACCATCTCACCACCAATTCCTTGTCCGTGTGTGCCAATGGCGTGTGCAGTATATGAAAAAGTTCATAAGCGGTGCAAACTTTGCTAACCACTGTAAGTAGTGTTTATTTTAGGAAGCACTGAAATATAATTCAATTTATTCTTTAGTACCCGTTGGTTATTCATTATCTGTGCAACATTTACTATTTCAGTCAATGCTTTCAGTCTACCTGCTATTTTAAAGTTGTTTTTTAATAAATAACGACTTCAGCGTCTTTCAATTTTTAAGAAATCCAAATGTAATTTAAAATAATTTGAGACGCTAAACTACATGATTACTGTTTCATGAAAGATAAGTCTGTTTGTAAAATATCAAAATGATTTGGTACTCCCAACAATATTTTAATGTCCTAAAATTCTCAGCTCAAATTTTTCACTCTTAGAATTACAATTTTCAATTGTAAAATATAGTGACAAATACATTTATTTACATATATCCACTTTGACAGTTTCACCTTTAAAATAAAATGTTCAGTTTCATCCATGATAAATTTGATCATAAAATACAAAAATATAACCATTATATACTAACTTTGACCAAAATGTATAAAGCATATCATGGTAGTGTAAAATCCAGATACACTATAGCTTTTTAAATTTCAAATAATCGTCTATTTTGATCAAAATAATCTTCCCCAAGGTAAACTTTGTAGGTTTGTTAACAAATCGATTTCATTTTGACATTAAGATATGTACCTATTCTTGTTTATAAAATGATGACTTTTCCTATTAAAATTCCATCAACCAGTAATTTTACTTTGAGTAATTTTTCCCAAAAAATATTACGTTCAACACACTCATGTAAAATTAGTATAAAATATATATTTTTAAGTCAAAAACGACAATATCCTGCAAGTTGGTATATCATTATTTGATTGAATATAACTCCGTAATAAATTGGAATTATCATAACAGAATTAAATTACATATAATGGCAAGAGGCGGTGGCTACTAGATCAAATTATGTAATTAGCGGTCCTTGATTCTATATCCTAATAGATTGAATGCACTTATTTAGAGTGCCATGGGAATTGCCAAGTTGTACTTTTAAAGCAAAACACAATTTTAATAACTGAATTTTATTTGAATTATATTTCACCACCAATCAATAAATTTGATCCATATAAACACAAAAGCGATATTTTTCTTTCTTTTGGTAATATTAATTATATATTGAATAAACATCGAAAATATTTTCCCATAATTCATCTTAAACAGTTGATTTCTATTAAAGTGAGTTATGTGAATTCGACTTATTCAGTCTCAATAATAAAAGAGGAATCTTTCATTCACGATTTCAAGCAATAAATAACTATTTTCTTTTCGATAAACTTGATTTATATCGAATCCATAATTAATCAGTGTTAGACTGATCTTGTTGGTCAAATATAAATCTATTTAATCCGTTTTGATATTAATAAGTCTATATCATTGACTTATTTGAATAACTCGATTAATAAATGTTTTCCTTGTTTATATATATTATAAGAAACTGAAAATAATTCCATATAAACTTTTAAAACTTTCGTTAAAATAAATATTTTAAGAAAATTTTTACAGAGATATAACAACTTAAGCAAAATGTTCATGTTATATCATAAAATGTAATAATAAATTAAAATTCAAGTTTATTAATTCTTAAGTAATTACCTTGAATAAAATAAGTACTAATTCATCGCCTGACACAATTTTACCTCGTGCTTCTGTTAAACACACGTCTGCATTTTGACTAATATGCACACCCGCAACATTGTATCCCAAATAATTATAAGGACACATTTTAACTTCTAAGCCGTCGTGAGCAACTTTGTCAATCATTTTTTCTTTAATTGTTGCAAGAAAACCATATCTAACGTCCCAATGTTCGGAATACGAGGATTTCTCTTCCAATTCTTTGCTTTTCTCTATGATATTTATCAAAAGGATGACTGTTTATATTAAATACCTTTAAATTCGCGTTCAAATAATGGATTTGTGATAACTAAAGCTTTTTGCAAATCCCAAGATTGTGAAAAATCAAAAGAATTATCCACAAATGTCTTTGAGAGTTTTTGAAACATATCGTAAGTTTCCCGACTATTTCCAGGAACTTCGCTGATATAATCTAGTTAAAATAATAATTGCACAATGAATTTCTAATATTAAAAACCACTTACATGCATTTGAATCTAAAACTGAGTTTGACGAATGCATTTTTAACTGTTATATATAGAAATTGTATGATAATTTAAATATTTTTCTTAAAATTTAAAACAAAAGTATACACAAAGGGAGCAAATAAATGTTAATGTTTTTATAGAAAAAAACGATATTATAAATTTAATTTAGTTTCATTTATAAATTTAATTTAAGCTATGAATATTTGAAATTAAATTAAAAACTTCATTGAAAAATTTTGGTATTTAATTTTAAAAAAAAGATCAAATTTCAATTTTATTGTTTTTGTACCCTACGATTTTTTATAATTTTGGGCCAGAACACAAATAGCCTTGAGAGTTGTTTAAATGCATCAGTAATACAGCACGAAAACCCAGCGCCAAGATAACTTAAAATACAACATACAACACCATCAAAAACATTAAAGTAAAATAAAATAAACACAAAATGCATCAAGAACCACACGAAATTTAAATAAAAAATAGCATAATAACAAGGAAATTTGACCGAAAAACGACAAGTTATATAAAAGTAAAAATTAAGGAATTAAATTAAAATATTTTTGGCTGAATAAATTTAATTAAAAATGTTAAAAATAAATTACCAATGGTGGGTTACTGGGCTTGACATTTGTTTTATCTTTGTTGTTACCCCGGTGTTGGGCCAGAACACATATGGCCTTGGAAAATGTTTAAATGGATCGGTAACACACATGCAAATATAACAAGCAAATTTAAAATAAAACCTATTAAAACACCAATTAAACCCTATCAACTATGAGAAAAAAGAGAATTAAATATAAAATAATAAACATAAAAATAAATTAAAATAATAACAAAACGCACCAAGATCCGCACGATACCAACACAAACATAACAAGAAAACCCAACAAATTCGACAAAAATTGATAAATTAATAAAAGTTCATGAAAATGAAACTTAAATCAAAAAGTTTGAATTAGTAATAATTCAATAAAAATTCTAAACGAAAAATTATTAAAATAAATTGAAAAATAATAAAATTAAAGATTAGAATACACTAGAAAATAACAAGGTCGAATTTTGTTTTACTACATTAAAATTAACATGCGAGGTTAGGGACAGAAAATAGGTATAAATACCGATTCATTTTCACATTAAATTTAACCGTTTTTCGAAACCACCATTTTTTGAACTAAAATTTTGTGAATTTTGTTTAAAATCTTACTACGAAGCCTTACTTTTAGGTGAGAAATGTTTAATTTTGGAGCTCTCTCTCCACGTCACATCCTCGCAACCTCTGCAGAGCTCTGCTTGGATATCGGCGTGGGGGGAGAGGTATTTTATTTTTTTGCTACGAAAATTTTATGAAATGAATGGAATGGAATGTAGGGTAACTTTGTATTTTATTTGTTAGATAAATTAATAAATATTTATAATAATTAAAAATTGTTTTTATGCATTTTCTAAAATTAATTAATCTGTCGAAATTTTTCCGGCCCACACCCAACACATATTACAAGATATTAAAATATACATAGTGCAGATTTGTGTAAGTGCGTGGAAAATCGCCAATGATATGTACCCGTGAAGACCCAGCGTGCGGAACGCAGGGGTCGTAACGTCAATATTGTTCTATATAGAAGAAACGAGAAATAAGGAAGAGGTCTGTTGGCTGCTTCCTCGTTTCTCTTTTCTATAAAATTGACCCAAAATTATATTACATACGGCTCAAAATCATCACACCGAGTAGTCCAGTGGGCACTCATTAAATATAATATAAACACAATGTGCGCCTAAGGCTTATTAAAGGGTAATGGTATGGGAAATAAATTAATTCATTAATTAATCTAAAGTAGTTTGTTGATTAAGATAAAGTAGCTCATTGAATAAACGAAAATAATTTATTGATTAAAAGTAAAGTAATTATTGAGTAAAAATAAGTAATTCATTAATTAAATTATTATAATTTATTGATTAAAAGTAAAGTAATTATTGAGTAAAAATAAGTAATTCATTAATTAAATTATTATAATTTATTGATTAAAAGTAAAGTAATTATTGAGTAAAAATGAATAATTCATTAATTAAATTATTATAATTTATTGATTAAAATTAAAGTAACGATAGGTAATTCATTGATTAAATTAGTATAATTCATTTTAATAAAACTAAAGTAATTATTGAGTAAAAGCAAGTAATACATTGATTTAATCAAATTAATTCATTGATTGAAATTAAAGTGATTATTAATTAAATTCATAGATTACAAATAACGAAATTTATCAATTAAAAGTAAAGTAATTCACGGATTTTAAAGTAAAGTAACCCATCGATTAGAAGTAAAATAATTTATTATTGAAAGTAATGTGTTAAAAATAAAGTGATTTTATTGATTAAATTAATTAGTTGATTAAAGGTAAAAAATAAATAAATTAATTATTAATGGAAAATAAAGATAAATAAATTAACAATTTGCTAAAAATGGATTAATAAGAAAATCATCGCTATAAGAACTAAAATCATGGTCGTAAAGACAATTAATACCATTAAAGGAACAAAAATGAAATCGAGGTTATCCTGAAATCGTTGACTAATTTGTAAAAACAAAATAAAATTGACTCGATGAATTTAACTTGGCGATAACGTTTAAATTAAAGGATTTCTAAAACTAAAATTTCGGATAAAAACCCCAACATTGACCCTAAAAATCGAGAATTAATATGAGATCGACGAAAATTTAACATGACTATAAAAATTTAGAATGATAAATAAATTAAATAACGATCAAAAACTTTATATTAACATTACACAAAAGAAGTAATTATAGAAATACATTAATGTTAAAACACAGGAAAGGCTTACCGCCGATTTTCGATAATAATAACAAAATGATTCCAAATATCTCCGAGAAAACTATGAATAAATAATAAAATTCCGCATGGTAAAGTTCCAAATACATGAGATTGCACAAAGGTGCGAGAAGGAATCCACTCGAAACCCCGGTAGACGCAAGAATTTTCCTTAAAAATGTCGATAGAACGCATTCAAATTAATTAACACAGTAACTTACCAGAATCGATTTGACTGAACTTCGGCGAATGTATCAACCGCGAATTTCTACAAATGAAGTACACATAGGTAATATAAACAGGATGTAACTTACCGAATTGAATTTGTCAATCTTAAGCGTTCAGTAAATTGACCAATCACCGGAAATCCTGTTGATCATAGACCAATTCATCTAGCGGAAACGTACCCGCTGACATTATAAACCGTCATCAATTTTCAGTAATTGTTATCGTATCAAATTATGAACCCAAAACCTGGAGCTCGCAAATTCAAAGTACTTTACGAGATTTTTTCTATTTACATAATTTATTAAACCCACAAACCGTTGCTAGATAAGGACCTCCCATAAATTAGTTTCCCAACAAAACTTGATCATTTAATTAACTATTATCACCGGTATTATCATAGCATTTAAATCCGATAGCAATTTCCCCAAAATTAAGCCAAATCACTAGTTCATTCTACCCTCTTCGATTTTCGTCCTTTAAACACTTTACTGATCCAAAAATTAATTATGTACAATACAAATTTGATATTTTAATTATGATAGGTATTGTTTAATCTATGACCAAAATGTTAACCTGAGATATCACGTAGATTCCAGCGTGTTGATTGTCGTAAGAGAAATTTTCAAAGTTGCTTGATAAAGAGTTAATCCGCGATTAACAACAATTACGCCCGTTCTTTTGAATTCCGAATAGGAAATCTCCCTTCGATAACCCTCCACTAAGAATTAATTCACCACGACGCCTCCGAAAATAACCAACGTTGCCCATATAACAAGTCACCCGTAAATTTCCAAACACCAAACCGTACAACCAGTTTGGATAAATTCATCTTCTATTCCTTCGTACTTAATGGTTTATTCACAATATCATTTCAGACGAAATCATGCCACTCGATTGGACTACCCCCCAAGTAGCTGGTGAACAGCACCTGAGGAAGATACCACAGGCCGCAACAATCATCAACGAACTTCGACCACAGGGGTCATATCCCACCACTTGGCGACTGTTGGGTTTGAAACGGACCCTTGTGGACTCGCCGGGCAGCAATACCCTGCCGCTGAGACATATGAGCACGCACGGAACCTCCTCACCCATTGGGAAAGGGTGCAGGAGCAGGTAGATCTCAACGTGATCAAAGCCCGGATGTACCTAGCGAACGTAGAGGAGGACATCCGCGTCGGACATATTGCGGAGGCTTATCCGCCTCGACCGGCCCGCGATACCCGACGGCCCTATCCGGTGGCTGCTCAAAGGAAAAGCCTAAAAAGACATTTCACCGAAGAGTCCTGATCCCTCGGCAGGAGATAAAGACAATAGTTACAGTGTTAATGTTATAAAAAATTTTTTAAATTCCAATGTCGTTTGCATTATTTTCTCTTTGTAATTAGATTCGTTTCCTAACTGTATTTATAATGATTGAATTATGATTTAATTAAGTCAATAAAGAAATTTAAAGGTTCTCTTTTATTATAGCGATGTCGACCCTGCAATTCCTACAACTCGAACTGGATCATGCTAGGCGGGCAAATGCGGATCTACTCACCCAAATAACCCAAGTGACCCGGGAAATACAACAGATAAAGGCAACCTGGTCAGATCCGACAAAAATGAAAGCTATTTACCACCGGCTCACGGCGGCACAAAAGGGTTGGGCGGAAAAGCGACAGCTTAACCAGAGCTTGCGCACCCAAATCAGAGGATTGGAAGTCGCCCTAGCAGTCTGTCGGGAGGAGGAAGCAGTAACATACCCGCTCATCTTCGCCCCGTCCCAGATGCCACATAAAAGTTCTCAATCGACAAATCAGTCCGCCACTTCATCCAACAACCGTCGGCCAGGACGCAAGGAGCGTGCCCGACGTCGAGCAACACAACCCCCAAACCTATCCCATTAACTCATGAAGACTACGTGACTTTTGTTGATTTGAATAGAGTAGTTGTATTTGTAGTCAATTTGTTTCTTAGGTACATTCGTATGCAAGCATTATCATGAATACTCGTATCACGTTTTCAAATCTTCGTTCCATCTCGCTTAGTCAATAAAGATCCGATCTCGAACTCTTTATACTAGGGACAGAGCAAAGTGAGCATAGGTCTTCTATCGACAGCTCGTGAACCCAAGGGTTGTCCGGGCAATTACAGTATTAGTAATGGTGCTCACTTTTTGCGGACAATCCACCACTTGAACACATTTCCAACGTTGCCTAGCAACGGGTGCCAAGTGGCAGTTCGAATCATTTTGTATGGCGTTACTGGGGCAACAATAAAGATAAGCAAATTTCGAAAACCTGTAACCCACCACCGGTTAACCCACTTTTGCTAATACTGTAATTGCTCGGACAACCCTCGGGTCCAACGAGCCGTCGTTAGAAGACACATGCTCAATTTTTTATAATTGGTCCCTTCATGTCATGTATTTATCATTGGAGTTTAATAAATAACAGGAATTCTATCATGATTTCTGGACTATCTTACGCATGAGTTAATACAATCAGACAACAAAACATGTATTATTCACGAGTTACAACGCTTTCGAATTTAATTTGGGTTGAGTTAACAATCGAGCGGCACGGCGCCTGGCTCTTTCCTTGTGTCCTGTGAGAGAGTTGGTATTTACTGTTGCTGCTGGGTTCGAGACCGAGGTTGGAGTAGCTGCCAACTCCCGATAAGCTAACTGAGCTGGTGCGAACACGAGCGGGTAAGTAACGGCCGCTCCTTCCGGATTGGCCGACAGGGCAACCTCCAGTCCTCGTATCTGCGTTCGCAGACTTTGATTTATCTGCTTTTCTTCTGCCCATCCCTTTTGAGCAGCTGTGAGTCTCTGATATAAGGGTTTTATTTTTGCTGGATCTACCCAAGTAGCTCGGGTTTGGTGTACTTCTCGAGTCAGCTGGATAATCTGATCATACAGAGTCTTATTATTTTGTCGTGCCAAGGCCAGTTCCGTTCGTAAGATTTGTAGAGAATCCATTTCTGGAATTAATAACATCAAAAAGGTAACTATTACCATAGAGCTAATAAATATATCGGAATTAAATAAAACTTCCTCGACAAATTGTTATAGCATCAAACAAAACGAAATTAATTTCTAACCGAACTAATTATTTATTTTAATAACAAAGAAAATATAAACTAAGGTTAATTCAGGATGTCAGTATCAAGTGTCAGTGAATCCCCTCGCTACCCACTCCTCCGGGAGCAGTTCGAGAAAACCATCACTGGCCGCTTAGTATTTCGAACCCGGTTAGACCCGGCCATCTGAGAGTCCTTCCTGTTTACGACCGTCTCTCCACAGGTGCCTCCGTGCATGGGTCTGCGTGGCCGTGGGTGGTGATAGGCAGTAGCAATCCGGCCGGTTTCGATGTCGTCTTCAATGTTCGCCAAACATTGACGGGCCCGGACCACCTGTAGGTCCACCTGTCATTGATGGTTGAGAAGATCATCGAGTAGGCGACGAGCGTGTTCATAGATTTCTGCAGCTGGATTCCACTCCTCCCAGAGCAGTTCCGGTGCTTCGGAATTTCGGTTAGGATCTTCCGATTGGCCACTGATCTGTTGGGATTCGAGTGGGGAAGACTCGAGACATCTGGATTGTCGGAATAGCTTCCACGCTTCTCTCCATCGGTCGGCAAGTTGCATAGGAATAAGATCCGGATCTGAACTTCCTTAATGAGGTCATAATTAACACAAATTCCTTTCAAAAATTCAACAGTTAAATACTAATAGCGGGAAAACAACTAAAAGTATCGATCTACGTGCGGGTCTCTCGGGATTTTCCTGACTTGGCAGATCTAGTTGTGGGAGTATCAAAATCAATGGATGCGGGGTCCTGAATTTGGCATTTGAGTTTTTAAGTTTATATAAATTACTAGACATTCAAAAAATTGCAAAAGAAAAATATTCTTCATTTAACGTCGTTTGTGATGGTTATCCCATTTATGCTGACCAGTTTTAGGTTAGTAGCCGATAACTTCCGTTCGTAACATTTTCCATCTTCAAACTCCCTCCTTTTAAAATGTATAATACAAACTCGCCTGTGTATGGCAAAATCGAATCCCTGATTCACGTTCATGTTGTTATATTGACCGACGAATGTCTAATAGAGAAACATCACCATTCCTACGCTATATCGATGCTCTAGAGAAAGCAAGTCAACTTATGATGAAATCTAACACGCGTTTCTAACGTATTTATTTATACTATTCTAAAACAAAAATTAAAATTGTTTTGATATACCCTAAATAAAGATTCCACATATTTGGTGATTTCCAATCTATAAATGGTAAAAGCTAAAGTCTAAAAATTATGCTACATAATTACAACAAAATGGATGTAAAATCTAACCATCTAAACATAAAGAAGCATTCTCGTAGAATTCAAGTATAAAATTCAATAATAAATAAAAGTTCGACGGTAGGTTCTAATACCAAACCGTTTATAAAATACCGCGATATCGTTATGATGAAAAAAATATTTAATTTTACAAACTCCTTATTTAGTACTGGAAAATCATCATTACTTATGCATTAAAAAATGAAAAGAAAAGAAAAAAAAATCATTACCAATAAGCTGTGGGTCAGAATCGGCTACCGATCTTTCGCCAGGTGGCTGGTCGAAGCATTCCTTTTTTCGATAAATTATTTGTCGATGCATTTTCTAATGTAATACTAATCCAATGATACCGGGGAAGATTTTATATTCCAATGATTGTGGGTGTTTGCGCTTTGTGTAGTACTTTAATATAACTGCATTTATTTATGCAATATTCGCCATTCAGCGGGAATGTTAACATCATTTGATTGGATTCGAAATTTCTCGATTTTTCATTTGCATAGTTGGACGTGCAAGTAAACAAATCAATAGTGATGTCTCAGATTTTGTGAACCGGACTGGTGTGTCAACGTCCAACTTCAATTGGTACTACCACATCCGGGTTGTAGAGTGATCGGCGATTTTGGATTAATATTTACTTAATTTGGTCGTGCTTCTCTGTGGGTTTAATAAGGTAACAATTTATAGTTTATTATTCGTGAAGTTTCTGGTTTATGTTGATTAGCATTATAGTCTATTCATTTTTTAGGTCTAATCTTACTGGATCGGTGTTGGAGTTTTGGGGAAAATATGGTGGTTATGGTTGAAACATGGGACATAAGTTGGCTAGGCAAGGACATTGACCGTCTTGGCGGTTTCTCTGTTAACGAGTTAGTTATTTTTCTGGGAGATTAGCTTCGTTTTATTAATGAAATTTTCTTCAGGGAAAAATGCTTATCAATTGACAGTATCGGGATTTTTAACGTTGGGTAATTTTGATTTATTCCAATTAAATTTAGTCATAATTTAGAGTAATTATGGGCAGATTGGAAATCTCATTCTCTTCGGGACGGCGAGATGTTACTCAGTTGGATGTCGCAATTCGAATCCCATATCTTTGGATTTAGAACTTTAACTTGTTATTGAAATTACCTTCTATGATCTTATATTTTATTTTGAATTTGTGATTTTTATTTTTCGATATTCGATGGAGTTGTGGATTATATTGAGGTTGGTCTTTGTCAACGTGATTTTGAAGATTCTGGGTGATTTTGGATTTTTCTCTAGCCTTTTTTATGTAAATTCTCATTGATTTATTCTAATCTTATCTTAGGGACGTTGGGAATGTTAACCGAATGTTATTGGTCGTTGATATTAGAGTCTTTAAGTTTTATCGGAATTATTATGACTTGACTACCGTAAGTTTTTTGATTGTCGCGGGCGATTTTTGGGTTAACTTCGTAATTTTTGATCATTAAGCAAAAAATCTTTTAATTAATAATCTGAAGTTATAATTAATACCCTGCATAATAATAACATCAATTTATAATTATAGTTAATAATACGGATTTTCGATTAGCCATAGGAATTTTTGAATAATAATGTGACTCCATAAATAATAATATGACAGTGTAATTAACATACGAATTGTATAATTGAGCGCATGATTTCCTAACTACTAATACGAATCTATGGCTAATAATTGATAATTAATAATAAATTTATAATTAAAGACGTGAATTTTTAGTTATGATTCATAACATGAATTGATAATTGATAATACGAATTTATAATAAGGATTTATAATCGATAATATGAATTTTTAATTAATAATATGAATTTACAATACGGATTTATAATCGATAATATGAATTTATAATTAATAATATGAATTTACAATACGGATTTATAATCGATAATATGAATTTATAATTAATAATATGAATTTACGATACGGATTTATAATCGATAATATAAATTTATAATGGATGACATAAATTAGTAACATGAATTTATAGCGAATAGCAACGATTTCATTTTTCTTTAATTACCCGTCACCTTCCCTTAATTGACCTTAGGCGCATTTTGTGTTCATATTACATTTAGTGAGTGCCCACTGGACTACTCGGTGTGATGATTTTTAGCCGTATGTAGAATAATTTAGGTCGAATTTACAGAAACCGAGAAACGAGGAAGTAGCCAAAAGACCCCTTCCTTATTTCTCCTTTCTTCTATACGGAATAATATTGACGTTCCAACCCCTGCGTTCTGCACGCCGGGTCTTCACGGGCACAGATCCTCGGCGATATTCCACGCACTTACACGAATCTGAATTGTATGTTGATTTTACTGGCTTGCGATGTGTCTTGGCTATGGGCCGGAAATATTTCGACAAATAAATTAATTATAACAACAAATTCGATTTTAATATTGTAAATATTTATTAATATATTAACAAAAAACAAAATACAAAATTACTTGACCAAAATCATTCATAAAAGTATAAAAATACATCTCCCCCCACGCCGACATCCAAGGAGAGCTCTATCGAGGTTGGGAGGGCGGGGCGTGGAGAGAGAGTTCCAAATAAACTACTGCTCACCTAAAAATTACTTCAAATATATTTTCAAAAAATTAGCACAGTTTTTGTTTCAAAAATTTGTTAAGTTTTATGTGAAAATGCATCGGTATTTATACCTATTTTCTGTCCCTAACCTCGCGTGTTATTTTTGATGTAGTAAAACAAAATTCGACCTTGTTATTTTCTAATGTATTCTAATCTTTATTTTTATTATTTTTTTAATTTATTTTGATAATTTTTTATTTAGAATTTTTATTGAATTATTACTAATTCAAATTCTTTGATTTAAATTTCATTTTCATGAACTTTTATTGATTTATCAATTTTCGGTCGAATTTGTTAGGTTTTCATGTTATATTTGTATTTGTATCGTGCGGATCTTGTTGCATTTTGTTATTATTTTAATTTATTTTTATGTTTATTATTTTATATGTAATTCTCTTTTTTCTCATATTTGATAGGGTTTAATTGATGTTTTAATAGGTTTATTTTAAATTTGCATGTTATGTTTGCATGTGTGTTACCGATCCATTTAAACATTTTCCAAGGCCGTTTGTGTTCTGGCCCAACACCAATTTAAATTAAGAAAATAATAAAAAATTTAATTTAGATAACACAAATAATTTCAAGGTCAAATTTTTTTTATAGCAATAAAAATAACAAGCAAGGTTAAGGTCAAAATATAGGTATATATACTGATGTGTTTTGACAAATTTTTAAGCTTAAAGCTAAGCTAATCAAATCTCATTTGACAAATTTTTAAATCTTATTTGTTCAGACTTGATTTTCAGTCTTATTTTCATTTTGTTGTTGTATGGAGCTAGATGAATGCTTTATGAATTTATTGATCATGGTGGTTACTGGGTTTCATTGTTTATTTGAATCATCTTATTGTTACCCCGGTAACGCCATATTAATACTTTTAGCTACCACTCGGCACCCGTTGCTAGGCAACGTTGGAAATGTGTTCGAGTGGGTGGATTGTCCACAAAAAGTGAGCGCTATGTCCAGTGCTATAATTGCTCGGACAACCCTCGGGTTCAACGAGCTGTCGATGGAAGACCTATGCTCGCTTTGTAATGTCCCTTATCGCGATCAGAATTCGGTTGATGAACGTTAGCAGTAGTGGTGGTGTGTCTAGAGATGGGACGACAATTATATGACGGAGCGTGAATACTCATGACTCTTCTGCGGCAATTCAACATTATTCGCAATTTTTACATATCCCTTCTAAACAATATTTATAATTTTTTCAATTCATAAAATAAACAGAGTAGATTAGATGATATTTATAATTCAATTTGTAAGCAATACAGAACACATCAAGTTAGTTTGTTTGCCAGACGTGCGGCTCTGCGTCGGGCGCGTTCTTTGCGCCCTGGCCTGTAGCTGTTCGAGGGTATTGCTGATGGAGTCGCCAAGGGCGTTGGGTGGTTGACTGAATCTCGGTACGCCAATTGGGATGGGGCGAAGATAAGAGGGTAAGTCACCACTTCTCCTTCACGACTGGCGGCCAGGGCAACTTCCAACCCACTTATCTGCGTCCGGAGGCTCTGATTCAGTTGTCGTTCCTCGGCCCAACCCTTTTGAGCAGCTGTGAGGCGTTGATGGATAGATTTGAGTTTCGCTGGGTCCACCCAGGTGGATTTCACCTGTTGAACCTCCTTTGTGAGTTGAATTATCTGCTCATATAGAGCTTTGTTCGATTTCTGGGCGTGGGGTAATTCCTTTTGTAATACTTGAACAGGTTCCATGACTAATAAAAAGAATGATTAAAGGGGTGAGATTCACTAATAGAGCGTAATTATATGATCTATGTTTAAACTAAACAAACAGATGAAAAATAAGAAAACAAATAAAAATTCTAAACTAATCAGCAAAAGTACAATTAATTTTATTTATTATTTAACCAAAATTCATCCAATTTGCGTACGTAACTGTTTGCTAACGGATCAGGGGAAATCCTTCGCTACCCATTCTTCGGGCGTGTAGCCAGAGATGTACATTGTTAGCCTCTTTATATTACGGGCTCGGACCGTGGTTGATTGAGGGGCCTGTGTCGAGGTGACCTGTCGGGGGTGCCAATAATTGTCGGCGATCCGACCGCCAGTAAGTCCTCTTCGACGTTCGCCAGATAATGGCGAGCTCGGACCACCTGTAGGTCCACTTGTCTTTGATGGGCTTCCAGGCTCTCGAGCAGATGCCGAGCCTGCCGGTGGAATTCCTCGGCCGGGCTCCATTCTTCGGCCATCTCTTGCCCCAGATTGTCTCTGTAGAGGAACCTTGACGAGGGAAATTCGGGGCACCTCTCTTGTCTGTAACGTGCCCAAGCTCATCTCCACCGGTCTACAAGAGAAATTGACATGCGGTCCGTCGGATCAGCTGCTAAAAATGAAAATCGTTAACTACATATGCTAAAACTAAAGTAGATGAGTGAAATGATCCTAATTTATTCCTTTGTGAAACTTTAAATCTATCTCAGCCCCTCATTGAAATCGGGAACAGGTCTTATGGGTTCGCCGTTATGGTACTTTAGCCGTTAAATCGTTTCCATCCGTTTTTGCCGGAGTGTTTTCACAACATGGAATTTTACTTGATTTTTTCGAATATTAATCACCGTGTTGACCGTTAAAATGACTCGCATTTAATTAATACCTAAAACAGATAACTACATACTACTGTTGAGAAAATATCAACAAGATTTGTCCACAAAAATCTCCTAATTCCCAATTAACATTTTTAAAGGACATGTTTATATTTTCGTATAGCTAATCAGATAAATTTCCTACAAAAAGATGTTTATAATTTTTATGAGCTATCCATTTCAAAAAAAAAATCATGTTGAAGTGTAATTGATCGCTTTACGAGAAGGACTTCTGGTTATTTAAGAAGTTCTAAACACGCGGCGAATTTTCGGGTGGCTTGTGAACGGATGCAAATGAAGAACCAGCGGTGACAAATTAATGATAGTATGGTGTGGTGAATGAATTCTATAGAAGGGTCTTAGAGTTGAGAAATCCAGTGGTTGGACCTAATGGGTTGAGGATAATCATGAATGGTTAATAATGTAACTGATTTTAAAATTTCTACAGACGTTAGATTAACATTAGCATGAGGAGTTTGTATCAGTGTTATCTGAATATTATAAAATTTTATACATTTTAGGATAAACGGATGATTATGAAAGTTAACCTAATTATTTACACTTATTACCTTTTAAATATTATGGAACAAAAATTCGATTATAATCGTTTACCAAACTATTTGGGTTTATTTATTAAATACAAATTACAAGTTCTTACCCTCTGTGATCATTTCCGATGCTGCGCCTACCTCCTCGTCGGCCATGTTGGGTATTAATTCCATGTTGTTTATCGTAGTTGCAAGAAATTTATCCAAATGGTTTGAATGATCCGTATTTAATATTCACTGATTTTGCGTGGGCGTCAGTATCCATTTTCGGCTTTTCTGAATTTTACCGAGTGATTGATGTCGATTATCTTTGAAGGGCCATCATGTGGTAGTATCCCATCGTGAATCTTATCTTTCAGTCAGGTCATTTCCCTTTTTGTAACTGCTGTAATTTTGTCATCACTTCCATATATTGGAACTTTAATAACTCGTTTTGTCTGGTCAACTTCTTGAATTGGTCAGGTCTCATTCATGCTTCCTCGATCCCTCGGAATCGTCTGACCATTGATTCAGTTCGTTGACTATGTTCGAGCGCTTTGCCGTGTTAGTAAGCCACGTCTCAACAAAATAATTCAACATCCAATGATTCGGTTGGAATTAAAGTTATTTGAATGAATTTTGATTTGTCTGTATGATGTTCAGTCGTTGCTTCCTCTGTTGTTAATTATCTTGCTAAAAACATTTTCTCAATGGATTGTATTGTGAACACATTTAAATTAATCATATTTTCTTCTTATGCTGATACAGTATTAATAACACTCATTGAACGACTTTGACACTTCTTCTTTCTGCTTTTTATAGACGTATATTCTTCTCTTCTATGTACTTCATTTAGACCTTCCTTATAGCCAGCAGCGATCAACATATGGTGTGGTGTTGAGGTTACTGAGGAGGAAACTTACCATTCACTACGGTTATCCCTCATCCGAATCACTAATGTAAAGCTAGATGATAAAACATCATTTTACTCTCTTGTTGCAAGTGATGACATAAATATGATGAGAAATTAATAAAAAAAAATAAAATCCTGTAAAATATAATGAGAATAATTATAATCTATCAAATAATTATGATGGATTCCGATCAAAGAATTCGACTACATCATAACACGTCAAATGGATACTATGAGCCAAAAGGTCCATGATATTCAACTGACCTGGAAACTATATTAAAATAAAGGTTTATTATAAGAATAATTATGATAAACGAGTAATAGTCAACAATGTATCTCGGTCATAAGACGGTTCGATCGTGTCTAAAAATTGCCAAATGAATATCATGGACAAAAAAGGTCCATGAAAATCAATTGCCCAGTAGAATACATAGAAAAATATTCTTGAAATTTATAAAATTTGAATCATAACCTTTCTTTCCATGATTAAAACTAATATTAAATAAAACTGGAATAATAAAAAATAAAATCGCAATTTAAAAATATAATAATTGTCAAAATAGCTTTACACTTATATATCAATAAAAATAATATCAAGACAATAGGATATAAAAAAATAAAAACTCACGAACTGTGCTGGATCCTGATTTTCGGGATAAATTCCAAGAAAGATTTTTATTTTATCGATTTGGTATCAACTTATATATCATCAATTTCCAAGTATTTTTTTATGATAGAAAACAAATCGTTCACATGTTTTTTTCAAATTTACTTGTTGGATTTTCATCTTTCTTTTTTATTAAAACTTTGAATTCAATTTATAGTTTGATATTTGTACTTAGTTTCTAAAATTGAATCGTTTTCAAAAAATTTGGAGCTGATTTGGTTAATATGGATTATTTTTCTAGTTTTTCTTTTTCTTATCTACGGTTTTTATTAATTTTTATATCTTTTTACCAAAATTTCAATATATCTTTTAATTTTATTATTTTGTCGTCTTAATCGGTGGAATGTCGTTATCTTTTGTTATTCAAATTTTCTGCTGTTGTAGTATGCACCTTAACTTTGGGCAGTTCGGACTCAGTTAAGAGGGAAAAAGTTTTATTTATTGTATTGGAAATTTTAAATCTTGTCAGAAAATTAATCGTAAAATCGAGTAGAAAGGGATAAGATAGCTTATGAAAACGTTTTTAAATAGTCGAAGGATATGCGAGTAGTGTTTATTAAAATGACCGCAGAGGGTTGTAACCACTTAAAATCATGGGAATTGCGCCGGGAACTAAGGAACTGTTAATCAAATTTGAAATTCAGGGAAAGATAAGGGGTAATCTAGGACGATCCTGCAGTCGATACGATGATTAAATAATTAAATTTACCAAAAAATAAGTGTGGAACGCTGCTCGAAGTTTTGTATGATACCTTAATAAATAATTGGTAAAGATGACAAATAGATATAGGAATTGCAGAAATAGACGAGTAAGTACCAGGATTTAGCAAAGATAAAGAAGTAAGACCTTCTATTGAAAGTCAAGAACCCGAAAGTGAAAATATCACGATTAGTCATGAAGGTGCCTAAGTGGGAGTCACAAAGAAACCCTAGAAAAAATAAATTAAAATCAACCCCATTAGCCAATATTATTAAACATCTTACACTGTCTTCTCTTCTAACGCCAATAGAGAATGCAACTTTAATTACCACACAGTAAGAAAATATAATAGCGATCACAACACAGAGGTTTTATAATATATAACATTCAATTTTATATAACAGTTTTAGCTGGTTTATTATCATTTCGCCACTAACGGATTCGCTTTCAATTGATTCCTGACATACCTCAATATCTGGGCTTTACGACGTTGGCGCCGCAAAACACGCCTGATCATTTATCTGATGATAAAATGGGTTCAGGTAATTAAAATGGATATTATGTAAAGCTGCAGTAGTTTAAATTCCTTTGAATCAAACATTTTTCGCGATCTATGTAAATTATTTTTGATGATCAAAATTATAATATCCTTTTAGTTAATTGTGTTGGGCCAGGATAAGATTTGGTTTAAATGAATTGAAAATAGCACGCAAATATAACATGCAGATTTAAAAATCAGACCCATAAACATTAAATAAACGGCCTTACAATGTGAGAAAAACGCAATTAAACATAAAAACAAAAAACATAAAAGTAAATTAAAATAATAACAAAATGCACCAAGATCAGCACGAAATTAACACAAACTTAACAATATAACAAGAAAATTTGACCAAAAATAGAGCAATTTATGAAATCAGCATTTTAATTGGAAAGTTGGTTGAAAATAAAAAATTTCTAATCGGAAATATTCAATTAAAATATAAATAAAATAAATTTTCTATTTAATGCAAGAAAATAATAAAATTAGAGATAGAGATTACAAATAAATCAAGGTCAAATTTTGTTTAAATGCATCAAAAAGAACACGCAAGGTTAAGGTCACAGAACAGGTATATATGCCAATTCATTTTCACAGAATTTTAATGCCAATAATTTGTGAGCAAAGTCGAATTTTATCGCAGGATCAACTATCAACGACAATTTTTTCACACTATGATTTCAATCAATCTTAAGTAAGCTATACTTGAGCGTACGTATAAAAAATGATTTGTTATGAATGTTGGAAGCAGGATGCCATGTACAAACGATGATTTATGAAATATATAGTTTACTAAAGATGTCGTACTCTGTCGAAAATTTTCCGGCCCACAGCCGAAACACCATGCAAGATAGTAAACTTTACATAACTACCGAGATGTGTAAGTGCAGGTTCATCCACCAATATCTCGTGCCCGTGAAGGTTCTGACGTGCGTAACGCCAGAACCCAAACGTCAATTCACTCAACTTATAGGGGTAGATGGAAGCTAGAGGAGCAGTCTTTTGGCTGTCCCTTCGCCATCCATCTCCCGAAAATTCGACCTAAAATAATCTTACTTATCGGCTCAAAATCATTCACACCGAGTAGTCCAATGGGCACTCATAAAATCCTAATATCGACATATCTAAACCTAGGGCTAAATAAACGAGGTGAGTGTGGGAAAATAGAGGAGAATCGTTGTTACGTTGAGATTCAATCATCAAAATATGAATAATCTAAAATAATAATCTGAGTTAAAAGCCTTAATGACGATAATGTTAACGTAAAATAATAATCCGAGTTAAAAGACTTAATGACGATAATGTTAATGTAAAATGAATGATCTAAAATAACAACCCGAGTTAAAAGCCGGTAATAAGGTATAAACATTAAATGATAATAAAGTTAACGGAAAATGAATAACTAAAACATCCAAATAAATAGATAAGTAAAAATTAGGTAAATGTATTGTTTAAATAAAAATCCCAATAAATGGCGTGAAGGTTATAATTTATTAAATAACCCAGAATGTCAGTATGCATATTATTAAGATGCTAGTCTGAACAGAGAGATAAGTTAAATGAATGGAATTATTAAAATAACATAAGAGTAATCTATAAAATGTTAGCAGGAGAGCCTAACCGAATGGCGTTCAAAAGTACAATTAATCTAAAGTAGGAGGCGAAAATAAAAGTAATGCTACAAAACTCCAACTGTAATAGAACAGCGATACTAGCAATAAAAATAAGGCAAATTAAAATGATACATTACAACGTCGACAGTACAAGAATGAAGGAGACTTCGTAAAATCAGCAGCTCATTATCAAACATGGTAATAGATAAAAATCCTCATAATTAATTTTTAAAGTAAATCTGAGAATTATGCATAAATACAGATCGTTGTATTTTTACAAATGATTGAGTTAATAATAGAAAGAAGAAAATTTTTACATACTACTACATCAATAAAATACTGGTCGACTAAGTACAATGCATTTCACTCAATTAATAGGCTTCTTTTCTCCTGTAAATCTGCAGGAGGACGTAAACCTTCTGCGCACCTTCTAGTAGTAATAACAGTCATTCTTCGAGAAGATCGAGTATATTGACTTCATAGCAATTTGGGTGTGGATTGGATTGGAAGGAGCCACGATATCCAATGATTTTAGGACCTAGTGAATGAGGAAAATGCAAAGAATATACTTACTAGTAGTAAAAAATCAACAGACCTAATCCGCAACGATTTCAACTAAAGCCCGAGCACTAGATCTGAACGTCCCCAAAGAGCAAATGCCGAGGATACTAACATGAAAACAAATAAAGCTGTTATAAGAGTACTGACCATATCCATTAAATTATTCATAAAAAACATGAAGTGCACTGCCATGTTTCATTTCCAAATTCTATGATACAGTTTATGCTTTCAAATGAGCTTCGTTTGTGGTCAATAAATTATTAAATGACAAATTTTGCCTTATGTTTTTTTTCCAGAATATCGCTCATTTAGATATTTCATGCAATCAAATAAGAAATTATCCACACATCGGAGAACCGACTCAAACGTACAGGATTCGAAGGATAAATGTAATGACCCGAGGCCCTCCATACACTTCTAGTATTGGTCAGAGCTATTTTCGTATTTTACCTCACCACGCCATTAGCCAAAGAATCCGAATTGAGCTGCAATATCCTTTTACTGTGCAAATATTGAGTAAACAGAAAAGAAATCCAATAGTTAAGGTTCAATAACACCATTTAACAGAAGATTTAATAACAAAATTCGTCTAGTAATTCGCCATTCGTTCCTTCGTAGGTAAAAATGTCCTAAGAGTCAAGTTAAACAACCATTGATTGAAGTCTAAATCGCCTAAATTAAAACATCACTAATCAGTTAGTACGTAAAAAGATTACACGCATCACGACACTTCCACACAACACAAACGAGATTATATTAAATTTACCACTCATAAACTCATCAACAGAATTAAGTATTATCATTTTTGCTATTATAGATGATTCCTGGATTGATGCGTCCAGAATTACCGTGCCATTTAGGGCACCAACGGCAGCGCAATGCCGACAAGCCATTTTAGATGCTGGATTCTCAATCTCTCCAGTACGGGAATCCAGAGAAGGTCGCCATTTCGACCCCGATGAAGTAGAATTGTCGCATGTATCAATAAAGCGGGAACCTGGTCGCAACCCAGCCAGTGAAGTGAGACAGAGAGCGGAATTTACCTTAGCTCGACTGGAGTTGCATCAACAACAAACCAATTGGCAAGTAACAATGGCCAGATGGCGGCTAGATAGAGTGAATGCGGACATCGACGCGGGGAGGATCCCCAGCACGGACGGTTATGCTCCAAATTACGGAGTATCCTATGAACTCGATGATCCGGGTCTTGGAGAAATGGACACTCCGATGAATGTCGTAGTACCGAGACGGTTACTACCAAGGAACATACAAAATTTCGACAGGAATTCACCTCAACTACAGGAGCATTCCTATGCTCGCAACCGGCACAGATATTCAGAGGGCTCTCGCCCCGAAAATCATCCTAGAAGATAGTAAAAAATAAATGTTTGCTAGAATGATTTCGTTCATCATTCGACTATGTATGCTACGCTTTAGTCTCAAATTATTGATATAATAACGATAAGTCGTAGTAAACTTAATATAAAAATTTGCGCCAGTTCAGATAGCCTACCAGGATGCAATTAGCACCACTAAACCGGTAGCTGCCAAACGTTCCCAGCGGCGACCAGGAAAGGCGGAACGAGCAAATCGCCGCGCGCAACAAGCAACGGAGTAAAACCGATAGCCAAAATCCACCATCAATTAGATCGAAAAAATGTAGTTTGAATAATAAAAATATTTTCTTGTTAGTGTTGTAAATTTAATAATCTACTGTAAAAATCAATAAGTCGAATCGAAGGAATAAGTGAATAGAATTCTTGCAAGTGTTGAGCTCACACAGAAGGGACCTAGTCAGCAAATCGCGCGTTAAACCCACTATGAGGCCGGGCCTTAACAGTTCTAACGTTGCCTAGCAACGAGTAACCATTGGTTGGCAAGAAAAGTATTGTATGTAAAGGGCTCAAGGTTAGAAACCTCTAACCCCACAATAGTGTTACATCCCTTCTTTTCGTTGTGGGCTTAAAGACCTTCTAAAACAACATATTTACTCATTTCAACTAAACGTAATTTAAGTAAACCACAAAAATCAAACAAAACACTTTCAAATGATTAATTTTTATTATTTCATGCGTTTTTTATGTTAATACTGTTCTTTTCTGACATATCACAATCTTATTGATTTCAACTAAAAATATTTATGTATACTTTAATCTTTTTAATACCTGTTTGACAAAGTTCTGAGTGAATTTCTTATATTTGTTGGGCTATAAGCCACCATTAAAACGAAACAAAATGACTAGGAAAAAGTCATGGCGAAAAATTATGAGAATGGCTATTAGAACACAAGCACGCACCGCAAACAGAAATTAAAAATATAATAAAAACATTAAATAAAACAAAATAAAAAATAACATAATTAATTAAAACAAATAATTAAAAAATTTTGCACGAAAAATACATAGAAAAATAAAGTAAAAATACAAAACCGCCAAAACCTTGCAAAATAAGGTTTAGAAAATACACAGGCGGAGGTGGCGACCGAAATAAGAATCAGCAAAAAATAAAAATGCAAACTTAATAAAATTAATACAAAAAATTAAGAAAAATAAATAACAAAAGAGAAAAATATAAAATTAAATAAAAGCCATCAAAAAACCCGAAAAAATGGCCAAAAAAGATTCGAAATTAGCTGATTGGTCGCACACACGCATGAAAACAGTATAAATACAATAGCCATTGTCATAATATTTAACCGTAAAAACCTTAAAAATATTTTTGAAAACTTAAAATTTTGAATCTAAGATTTCGAACTTTGGTAAGCTTGTATTTCATTGAATAAATTTTTGAAATGTTTATAGTTTTAAGTTTTTAAATTTTAATCATGGATGGTCGAGGTACTTTTAGTATCGACGACAGGTCCCCCTAATTTAATATTATTTTATGCATGTTATACTTTGTGGAAGATGGCTTGGCAGGATTCAATTTCCTCAGTTAATTTTGAGGGATGTTGATGTGCTGCCTTGTCGTCAACCACCCTTCGGTGTCTGCCGGTATGGTCAGGTCTCGTCACACTGATCGCAGAGTAGGACGCCGTCGTACTTCACCGTGGCGGCCATTGCAATGTTGGTCGGAGCGGTAGGGATTAAAATGCGGGAATATCGACATAGCTAGGGGGAAAACATTCAAATGAATGTTTAGGTAGGGATGCAATTTTTGTTTAAAACCTGTCGAATTGTTATATGAAAAGGGACGACTAGGGTTAAGTCGGTAGAAACAAATGAACGGATTAGCAAAATTGAATGTTTCTTTTTATTTTTGCCTTTTGTAAGGAATGGTTTTATAGAACATCTTTAAATAAAAATTAATTTTTCATAAACTCCGTAAATGATTGGAGCATCAGAATTTTTCTTTTCTGCATCGAATGTTTTGTTTACTAGTTCTAATAACAAATAGGATATCTTCACAATTAATATCAAACCATGAAATGAATGTGATAGAGAATGTTTGAGGAATGTTCGGACTAATTAATTTTAAATTTTATAATTATTATATTTTATTTATTTATCAATATAACCCATTAATGGAATGAAACTCTCCCTCGTTTAGTCAGGAAAATCTCAAGAAGATCTTTCTGAAAATTCTCATCAAACGTTTTCAATAATCAAAATTTCTTTTCTAAAGATGCATCCAGGATACAAAATCCCCAAATCATCGCGAAAATCAGATACCACGGCATTACAATTGAATCACGATTTTTGCCAACAAAATTATAACAAACTGTTCGCGGAGCACGAACGCAAGCTCGGCACGTGGTTCGCTCCCGAAGCGGTCAAAATCCTCCAGGATAAAATCCACCGGCTGTCTAGATGCCGAGAGGATTTAATTGCAGAGAACCGGGCTCAGCGAATCATAATCAATGACCAAAGCGCCGTCTTGGTAGCATCATTTACGGAAGCCGAACTGGTAAAACGACTAGCGGGTCGCGATCTGGCATTAAAGTTGAATTTGATCCCCGCGAACCATCTTCCGGAAACAACTCAAGCTGGTCCAGCTCAGACACCTAGGACCAGCAAGAAGCACCATCCCAGCAAAAATCGTCGTCGCCGTGAACGACGCCGAGCTGAAGGCCTCACAATCTTAAATAATGCTGCGCAAGTGCTCGAAGAAGCCGCCGCACTCGTCGCAGAGCAGCACCCAGAATTTGTGAAAGAAGATGACACCGCTTCAACCCCGAAAAGATCAACAGAACTGGTGCTACCAACTCATGGGAAGGAAACTGATGAGATGCAAATATGTCTAGACATTTCATCCGTCGAAAATTCCACAACGACACCGAAGGAGAGATCGCCGGCTCTCACGAGTTACTGGATGGACGAATTCGGAGAGGAATTATGTCATACCGTTCCCCAGGTTGGAACTACACCATTTCAACCCCTCCGGAACAAACGAAAGTTCCCCGTCGATATCGACGAATGACTACCCAGTGGAAAGAAGGACGGACTCCATTATCATGATATTATTTATATATTTATGTACTGATTATAATTTTTGTGATTTCTTTTTGTTAAATTTTCTATAAATCCAATAAAAGTATATTTTCGTAATTCTTGTTCTCTTAATAATTTCTGATTTCTCTAATTAATCGAATTAGGAATGGATGCTTAAAGTTTGGTTGAATTGTATCATGATGTTGATGGAACCTTATGTATGCATGAAGAAGGGTGAGGAAGCTCTTATTTCACTTGTAAAGTCGGAATTAAGAGATCTCGGTTAACAGAAATTTAAAACTTCAGTTTTTATTATAGAAATACTAATAATTAAAAGCAATTTTGGTTAAAAAATGAAATAAGCATTCTCGGAGGAGTTTATTTTTCTTAAACTATTAATGAGGTTGTGATAAACCCAAAATTTCGGCCGATATAACAGAAATTTCGATAATTTATATAATAATTTAAATTTTTACATGTTATTTAAATAAAATACTTTATGATTTAAAACAAATTTCTAGGTTAGAAAATTTACCTATTTTCAGTAGTTTAGGCAACTAAAGTCGGAAAATTTGATAAATTCGAGAAGCTGAGTTTTAAATGTTTATTTATAAATATTTTATTTTTATTAAAGTTTCTTAATCATCATCTTTGAATTTCATAAATTAAATACCTAAAATTGGTTTTTTGCTAAATTAAAATTAATAATGAATAGATAAGTGACAAAAACCTAGTAAGGGTACGGTTCACTACATTCGGTACTACCTATTTTACTACGTATTAAAGCGACTAGGGGAAAACAATATGCAGGACGTATGCATGGGTTCGTCATAGAAAAATGAGAAAGGTGTGCACAGATATCGAAAAAGTTAAAGGAGTTAGGCAGACGTAAGTCCTTCTATCGGCCGTCAGGAACCCGAAAGCGAGATTATCACAAGGAGTAGTCTTGGAAACGGGGCTCACCTGCTGTATACAGTACCAACATGGGCTTGCTCATGGGTATACAGTGGTGATGTCAAAATTGTGGGGCGTCTGGGAGAGAAACCCTAGAAAGGCGAGTGATTGGGGAAACGGAGTTAACAAATGCGTATCGATTAAAACAAAATTAGTTCTACCCAGTACGCCAACATATTAAAGCTCTTTGCTGTCGGAACATAGATTTTATTTCCATGTTTAATTAAATTGTCAGTTAGTAAAGATTTGGTTGGTTCCGCGATTTCTTTTCGATTTCATCGTTCTTTTTTAATTGTCAACAAAAAAAACATATTTCGTTTTGAAAAAACATTCAATCAAATCGCCGTCAATTCGAGATATTTATTTCATCAACTGGAAACTTTATTCATTATTTTTTTGCAAAATACTTATTTATATTTCATATATTTGTCACACAATTTCCATCGACCAATTGCGATAGACGATGATCCTAAATTGAGCAAATGGAGACAACAAATCCCCCGGTCGATATTATTAGGGCTAAGATTATTATATTTCACATAATGATAATTTAAATTACATTTAAATAACATAATACAATATAACAATAAATACAAATTTGACGCCAAACAATCTTGTTATGAATGCAGCTTGTGTAACACAACGCGATTCAAATCCTGAACAAGAACAGCATAAAACAATTAAGGATTTTAAAGAGGTTTGTTGCTCATCAATTGATTATACTTTTGTCCACCATACAGTGAAATGCCAGTTTTCCATTTGTTAGTTCTCTCGGCTTTATTGTCCTTCCACATTCCAACCCTATCGACAAGTCTTTCGCGACCCTGTGGTTTTAGAATGAGTGATTCACCAACTAGATTTGAATAGCCAATAATGAGCGGTATAAATAAAGTAAATAAAGGGACGATATAAATTGAAATATCTTTATTTTAAACTAGAAACGAGTTCACTATACGTTATAAAGAATTTAATGAATCATAAAACCAAGCACCGATCCAACATATAATTTATATAGCTTCAAGTTCGAATCTACCCGACTATTAAATCGAGTCTGTAGAAATATATTATAGTTTATGTTGAAAAATTTAATAAAAATAAAATAATAAATATATAAAAAATTTAATAATAAATTCAAAAATAAATTTGTTAAAAAACAAATATATTGAAAAATTAGGCTTGCACAATAGTGATTAAAAATTTAATTCGAAAATTCTTTAAATTAAAATTAATTGTGGAGTTTTTTTACGTTAAATGGAATTTGTTTATTTAGATCAATTTGATAGATTTTGTGAAATTGTATTTTGAATATTGATTTGTGATTATATTTTGATTTTAATTTTGGATATCTAATGTTTTTGGAATTTGTTAATTTTTTGGAATAAAGAATTTTTTCTTTATAATACGATCGAGTAATTTTACTTTCGATTTATCCCAGAATCAGTATTTGTAATCGGTTTAGGATGAGTTTTTCAACATGGACATATTGACAATGAAACGGAACTATTTTAGCCCGTGTTGCTTTTGTCGAGGAACTTGTAAATGATGCTGTATGAAATGAGGCCCAATAATACGATTTACGATGTCAGATGACTGATCGGAATGAATGATAAAAATATAACAATACTTGTGACAGAAATTATTCAGTTATAGCTTGAATGAAAGTTAACAAAAGAAATACTTTATGTGGTGTTTCCTAAAAACTATTTATTTATTTTGAGTATATCTTTGGATGAACGAACAGAAGACAGTAGGAAAGTCTGTGCGTAGGACGACATACAAGAAGGGAAAACTTTTTGATTATATAATGACAATCGAGAATTTTGCTTTAGTGAATAGTCAAAGAATACTTAATACAAATGGAATTTATTTACATTGGATTTTAATACATTATTTTATTATACACAATAGGTTTAAAACATGGTTGCTATGACATTTTAATGTAATTATATCGTCCCTATTGAAAACACACACACACACATAAATATATATATAAATGCGTTACCCACCTGATTGATTAAAAACGTCACCATAATTTATTGGCCTCCACTGCTCAGAATCGGATATTTTCTGGAGGAAATTCGTTGAATCTAATATCAAAATATAAATCATATCGAAGTTTTATGGTTATTGCTCGATAACGGAAAAAGATATCGCATTTTTAGGTCACATAAAAACAATCTAGTTAATCATTCGGGAAACAAAATTGACTTTAAACTATTACTTATTTATTATAATGTAACTGCGATGGAAGATATTTTAAACAGATTAAATACAATTTTATCAATGCAAATAAACTAATGCAAATTAACTAATACAGTTGTTAACTGATCAATGACAATTGTAGGACAATCCTGAAGGTCTTAGAACAAAACAATTATGTTCCACGCCTGTCCCAAGAATCACATGTGATACACAATCACCAGAAATTGATAGGAGAACAGGTTAAAGGAACTATCCATAAAAGGATCAAGGAACAATTACAAAGAATTCAATACAGATAAAAAAGGAAAGTTTTTCTATAATTCTTCTATTGTTTCATGTAATGATGCAATAGTAATGATTTAATTAAATAATCGCACTGAATGGTGGTTGTATGATATTGTCAAATTAATGCATCAATTGTTAACCAAATATTTTGATTGTACATTCCACTGTTGATCACTGCTAACCCCGCATCGCACAGTAAATAATAATATCAAAAAATAAAATAAAACATTTATTAAACATCAAATCGTTTGTACGATAGCCATGCCAATCAGACCTAACCACATGTTTGAGTCAATGGATTTTAATACATTGTTTTATTATACACAATAGGTTTATTATTCACAATATATTTTATTTATTGACGTCGGAATAGTACCGTATAGCAATACAGACACAATGGTAAATCGTAAACCAGTAAATCTCATACTAACTGTTATGCCCGGATATTACGCGACACTTGACGCTGAAAGTTTAAAAAACGAAGTCGCGCCATATTACATGTGATTACTAGAGTATTAGGACATCTTAGAATTTCCATATAGAGAGCTTATTGATTTTGAATTTCCAAATAAAATTTTGTAACAACGAATGAATGATATAAAATGATTGGCTTTTTCATCGATATTCAAATTATTTTCGAGAATGAAAGGCTAGTATAATAAACCCAAAAAAGAGTGATTTACGGAAAAAGGTAATTTGAATTAAAGATTTATAACCACTTAAAAGTAAAATAGGATTTCGAGTGAATTGAAGGGCACACGAAATTTGTACTTGTTTCCCAATCACTTCGATTTCTCTACACTTCTTTCCAGACTTACATTTTTAATAACAATTTTGAAAATTTTAATCGTTTTCATTAAATAAAAAATAAAATTTACTTTTTGATTGCTTGATTGATTTGTTTTGACTGTATATTGCTGCTCGTTTAAAGTTTCCTATTATTTTTATTTAGAGCATTAAATATATGGGTAAAGAAAAAGTAAATTTAAAAATCGCTTTGAAAGCAATAAACAAAAATATTCTGATTATTTATTTACGTAATATCAATAAAACATCGATATCATTAATGATTCATAGTCAAATAATAAAAAATTCTTTATGACATTGCAAAATGAAAAGTATTTAAAAATTTAGGTTACAGCCAAACAGTAATTACAAGAATTTAATTACTATAGGCATTTTATAGGAATATATATTCACATATATATTCACGCTCATCACTGGCTGACTGACTCTGGAACGCTATAAATTTTTGGGTAGCCCCTTGAAATTTTGCATAGGTGTTTAGTATTAAAATGGGAGTGGTCACCATTTTTAATTTTTTTTGTTTCAATCAGAGCTTCTTAAACTTTTGTAATTCACGACCCCATTTATGATTGCGAGTTTCTTGACGACCCCCATACAAATATAAAAGAAAAATAAATTTATATTTTTTAAAATTCCTATAACATCTTCTAATTCATAGTAAATGTTATTCAAGTTATTACAATACTCTTGATAGAAATGCAGGTACAAACAATCTTTCCGAATTAAAAGATTTTTGATATATTTATCTACGATAATTGTAATTTTATCTTTATAACAATAATTTTACAAGTTAAAAAACATTTTCTGTTAAATTGTATTTTTATCTCTCGCGATACCAGAATTTTGCTACGCGACCCCAAATGGGGTCGCGACCCATGGTTTAAGAAACCCTAGTTTAAATGGTTGGATTTCAGTCAAACATTCCTTTTAACTCCATTATGGACGAAAATGCCGAATCTGGACCCAAAATCCATGATCTCATGGTACTTTGGGGGGCTTTGTCGTTGAAAGGGATAGGAATTTCAAGAAATTATGGTTATATTGTGTAATCATTCCGTGATACACAATACGCCATACACAGCAGTCGGAGCAGTATTTCAAGCAATCATATATGGTTAACATTTGGTCGATTATAATTCCGGTAGAAATGGAATCCAGAATTCCAAATATTTCCGGGAAAGAGTACCGAATCAGAGCAGCAAATGAAAACGCCATAAATAGCGATTGAGGTGCGGATATCAAACGCAACAGAACAGGCGAGGTTCCAAACAATGAGCAACTAACAGATGTATCAGGACTGTTACTGTGGAGATATGCTGCATAACTATGAAGGGAAAGTGATAAAAGATGTTTTCATCACCACAAGAGTGAAGATCCGACATTATGTTTCATTTCTCACGGGATCAATGAAGCATTATCTGGAAACCAATAAGAATCCGGTTGGAAAACTACACGGCATAAGAGACCTAGTTATGGCACCAGATTTCATTCAACCAAACATGATGCAAACAGCACTGGGCGGGTCTATAAAGCAGTGGAAAATCAATGGGAAGATCACATCGTTTGGCCAGAAAAGAAACGAATACAAATTAAAAAATCAGCCAAACACAAGCCAAATGGAGGCCAGAAAAAAGCTTCAGATGGTAACGGAATCTTCATATATACCGAGTGAAAGATAATGTAGAAAAATGACAGAATGGAAGGCGGGACTGAAACCATTTAAAAGAAAGTCAATATTAAAAAGAAAAATTTCAATAAATAAATCAATAACGAGCCAATCGATTTAGACACTGGACAGAAGAGGTTGCCATGGGAGTAATCAACATTAATAATCGAGATCAAAATAAACGCCAAAATTTCTTTTTTCCTAATAAAAAAATTCAACAAAAAGGAAAAGACATGTCGAAAATATATTTGTGTTTTGAATGGAAATGAAATACTTCATATATTTAATAACAGCAGTAACTGTGACTGTAGTAATAATAATTACGAACATAGTTTAATCAGTGTTGTATTAATGACATACAAATGAGGAAAAGCGGAGCAGGAGGAGTGACAATGTGAGGAAGTGCTAATGGCAATAATAAATGAGTTTTTCAATGGACAATTAAATGGAAAATTTAAAAAGCAATTATTACAAAGAATTCATATAGCAATACCTTCATTATTAAATTTTGAATATGCTTCACTCCAGGGAGGTTTCGGGAGGCGAGGATTTTTTGAATTTGACATAAACGAGTTTATAGCATGGAAAGGTGTATCCAACGATTCAGATTCAGTCAAATCTAATATTTCCGACGGTGCCAAACTTTCAAAAATCAAGGCTCCTATCGGAACACAGTGTTTAGGTCGAATAACAGGATCATAAATCTCATCGGAAAATTCATAGAGATAGACCTGTTTTTATATTAACAAAAAAATATTTCATTGTAACAAAAGAGAAATACTAGCGATTTAATGTACTGTATAGCATGTTTTTCATTGGGAATAGGACGTTCTTCACAGACATGGGAATCGAAATTCGGAGTAGGCGCTAGAAGAACTTTTGGATCATACATGGGAACCATTTTTCTTTTACCGAGCATGTACTGTCAACAAATTTAATTTTACCCGATATTATACAAACTCCAATTTATTAACCAATCAAAACTTTTATAGCTGGTAAATATTTCCAATCAGATAATATATTCCGTTTCACTGAATATATTTCAAGAGCAGTTGCTTTATTATATTAACAACACCTGTATTACATACTTCTATAATAGATAATTACAGGGAATTATATCTTTTTGTATATAATTGGTTATCAATAAGGTGCGATAGGACTATTTTAAAATTGATTTAACTACTGTAGAATATATTTAATTGTCTATATGATGTAGTCACACGTTCTTCAGAATTTTCCTTTTCAACACTACATCATAAGAGAATGACGTAATGAACAAACTTTAAATTCCGTTATATCAGTAAACCTAACATTAGCTTTTTTACTTATATTATGTATCTTTATGTAATTTAAAGAAAAGTAGTGTGACGCTGCTAACTTACTTTATAACTAAACTTATAGCTTTTATCCACATTCAATAAATTTTTAAGCGAAATTACTTTTAATAAAATAATTCCTAATTTACTTTGAAGACTATTAAAGTAATTTCCTCTGAATTGAATTTATTGCGAGCTTCATTCAAACAGACATCGGCATTCATACTTATGTGTACACCAGATGTACAATGACCTAGATAGTTATAAGGACGCATTTTAATTTCCAATCCTTCTTCTGCTAATTTGTCTATTAATCCATTATTATTTGTTGCGAGAAATCCAAATCGAACATCCCAATTATCAGAATAATAAGCTCGTTCTCTTATTTCATCCCGCTTTTCTGTTGATTTAATTATTTAACTAATTAACAAATTTTTATTTATAACCATTGAATTCTCGCTCAAAACTTTTATTTTGGATGATAAAAGCATTTTTTAAATTCCACGAGTCCTCTATATGTACAGAATGATTTAGATTTGTAGAACTTATATTTTCAATTAGTTCATAAGTTTCATTACTTTCTATTTGAATTTCATCAACATGATCTATAAGAAAAATTACATATTTTAGATTTTCACAATTACTTACAAGGTTTAACATCTTGAAGATTTAAAGATAACATTAAATACTAAAAATTTTAAATACAATATAGGTAGAAAATGTTTACAAATTATAACAAATTTATTTGTTAAAAGTAGAACATTTTAAGGACCATTTTTTTAAGTATTAATTTTGAATAGCAGGTTTCCTTAAAGAGAACAAAACTTTAATTATTTGAATATATTAATTATGATTTTTATATTTTCTAATACATTTTTTTCAATATATTTAAATATTTAAATTATATTTCTGTTTGGCAAAAACTCAGTAATATTGAGATTGTTTAAATTGCACAGTAAATAGCATGAAAAAACCAACAGAAAACAAAGTCGAAAAACCTTTGGTAGTAATGAGAAAAATAAAATAAATTAAAAAATAATTTTATAAAAATAAATAAAAAAGAATAAAAAACAAGTTAAAACATAAAATTTAATAAAATTATGAAAATTGTGATGAAATAGATGATGAAATATAATTAGATATTTGGAAAATAGGGTATCCGAAAAATCAGAAAAAAATATAATAAAAACAAGAATTTATAAGAATTTGGCTAAAATTGCAAATTTAGCATTTGTTTTTATACATTTAATCGCACACACTGTGCGGCTAGTGGTTTCTAACCTTTACCCTTTACATACAAGTTTTCGCGCACGCCAATAGTTACGCGTTTCTAGGCAACATTGGAACTGCAACCATTGGTTATGAGACCGCCAAAGGCGAGCTCTGATACAGAACTGCTAAGGCCCGGCCTCATATCGGGTTCAGCGGGCTGCCGTTAGAAGGCTTCTGCCCATCTTATTATTTAGATCCCTTAAGTGCTCTCTTTTCGAACTGGTTATTTAGTTAATTCTATACCTTATAATCAACTACTTCAGCGAAAGAAAAACAAATCAAACATTTATTGGAATAATATTACACATTTTTTAATAATAAGACATTATGTGTCAATTTATTTATCCACGCCTTGGGTACGCCGTCGTAGTATTTCGGCCTTGCATGAGGTTGTGAACGTTTGTTGGAGTTGTTCGGCTGATTCTGGTCTCTGTAGGCCAACCGTGTCGGAGCGAATACCAATGGATATGTTACCGCGCTCCCTTCTTGGCACGCTGATATAGCAACCTCTTAACCCCGAATTTGGGTTCGTTGGGCCTGATTGAGTAATTTTTCATCTCTCCACCCCTGTTGGGCCGTAATGAAACGTTGGTAGATCTTCTTCATTCTCGCAGGTTCGACTCAGGTAGCTTTGATTTGCTGGATCTCTGACATAATTGCAGGAGTTGTCGATGCAGGTCTGTGTTCTCCCGTCGCATGTCTCTCAGTTCCTGACTGAAGGTTCTCACCGATCCCATTTCTAAACCGAAAAATATCTGGTTAGTTACACCTATAAAGTAGTATCATCATTATATGTAATCATAAGGATTGGTTAAACTCATTCGCCAATGACTTAGATATTTGAGATAAAATGTCTTAGGTTCATCAAATTCTATATAACATGTTGTAATGTTATTTGTTTCTTTTTACTAATCGACTATAACTGATAATCTATCTATAGACCTCTCCGAATTGCGACAGTGTACTTCACATTATTATTTATGAATTATATGGTGAAATCGTATTCCTCATGTAGAAGTATTGTCACATACCATCATCATTATAATTATATCTTATCAAAATAAATGAAAATAAACACTTTAAAAAATTTGTATTGCACGTTCAGAGTTTACAACTCAAGTCTTGCTTCTGGGCTCATTGTCGACCATCGGGAAAATTGTTTCGGTGTAGATGGTCCATATATTTCCATTGCGGATGTCATCTGGCATATGCGTGATCTCCTAACTGCCGTTGTCCATGTCGGTTCCGGAGTGCTGGCTGTAATTATCGATCTGGTAAGATCAAGTTGGTCGGGGCATCCATGCTCGTCAGTCTGGGATCGTCCAATTCATATGAAACTCCGTACTCCGGAGCAAAGCCACTTGTACTCGGGATTAGACCACTGGCGATATCAGCGTTCACGCGGGCTAAGCGCCGCCGGGCCATGTTTGCCTTCTAATGGTACTTTTTCCCGAGATTTTCTAGTCTTAGTAGGCTGAACTCGGCTCGTTGGCGAGATTCTCGTGCCGGGTTCCTTCCCGGTTCCCGCTTGATAGCTACGCTTGGTAGCTCTACTTCATCATCTCGATCGTCCGGTCGTCGAGGTCAACTAGTTTCTCCGTACTTGGCCAGCGAGTAGCCATGATCCCACAGGGCTTGACGATATTTTGCAGCTGCGTAAGCAGGTATTTACAGAGAGACCCGCGAATCGTCAATTCATCCGCCGTGCGGATCTCTGTGGTCTAAATAGTCGTATTAATTAATATCATGGTTTGAATGTTGTATTATTTGTTAGTAAAAAAAATCCTACGAAATCGCTTGTGTATTTATTATTGTCGTCAGTCATAATGCATGTGAGTAAAAACAAATTATAATAAAGTCAAGAATATTTGTATTTGAATATCGGGAGTTATCTACCTCGTTTGGGTTCGGCGCAATTGCCTTTTAGCCTTCCGTCACTAGGGGATTTGTGGTCCTGGAATCGATCTCCGAGCAGCCCTTTTCCTTCACGTCCACTGTCCGCGTGCGGTTGATATTGTTTAGATACTGTTCACATTATTGAATATTTCCAAATTTGTGACGCTATATATATGCTTGTGGCGTTGACTCAACGCCGCTCGACTGGTTTATTTCCCCATTAAATATAGTTAATTTACTCTCTAAGATGTTAATATAATTTATTTTGCTGATTTTATTTTTTTTTATTTATTATTATTATGGATTTTTTTCTTATTATGGGCTGTTGGTTGCCTGTTTATTTTACTTAAATTACAGGTGCAATTCCCCATTTATTGAATTTTTGTCTGATTAGTTACTGTTACAGTTGGTCGATTTTTTATTGTCACCCTATTTATTTCATTTTATTTTTAGGTTCGATTTTCCTATTGGCTATTATTTCTCTTAGGGAATTTAACGTCGAATTATGTAATCTATGCATGCTCTATCAACAGCGCGTGACACCAGTTGGTAGTTAATTTCGCCGGTTCTTCTACATGGATTATTTTGTTGTGATTCTTTGGTCTAGTTTTTATCTGATTCCAACAATTTTGGAGTTATTCATTTTTGGAATTTGTTATTTTTTCTTCAAATTATATCTGCGTAATGGATTCTACTTTCCTTGGATCATTCTCCATTGGTTTATTCGTGTTAGACACTGAGTTACCCTTCTCCTCTCAGTTGCTTTATGAACGATGAATTCCTCATCATTTCTACTCTCCTAGTTGGCAACCTATTTCAGCTCGCCGTCATATTTGTCGTCTCCGGAAACCTAATACCAAAGCGTCTGCTAGTCTTGGCTCACATTATTCTAATAAATTATGGGCTTGTTATGTCATCTGTTGATGGAGTTACTGCTACTTCAATTCCCTACTGAATTTGTTGTAGCCTTTGGACGTTCAGAAGTTCAATGCAAATTATCAATGGGTGATCAATCAAGGTTTTGTGGTACAACGCCCTTGACAGAGGCTGATTTTGGTGTAATAAATTGAGTACTTTACGGAATTCGCGTTTGTTTATCACTTTTGGTGATTTTTTATTATGATTGTAATTTAGTGGTTCGTATTTAATATTACTTTTATATTAATGATTTTATCTACGTGGAAGGGTTATTAGATTTTTATTATAAATGATAGGTGGCCTTAATTCAAGTTATCTCAATTAATATTTTATTATAATACTTTTTATTTCGGTAAGAATATTAGACCTACTTCGTTATTAGGGTTCTGTTATCGCTATTCTATTTACTAGATCACTCGTCGCTAATCATTTTATTTAAAGGGTATTATCATGCTAGTATCTAATATAGTCGATTTCTTATCTATTATCTAGGTCAGAATTTTATAAGTTTTTCACTAATGTAGCTCTATAATAAATAATTGACTATGGCTGACTATCATTCCAATAAAATTATACAGTTATTGGGCTTAGGGTTAATTCGATATGCATCTCCTTATTTCGTTTTAGGTATTTTAATTATAGTACAGAATGTTATTCACGAGTTTATTTAAATCAGTTGCATCGACTCCGAGTTTCCACTTCCCGTTCCCTTGAATTTGATCTTAAAGAAAATGTCTTAACATTAAGATTTTAAGAGTTCCCACTGGACTACTCGGTGTGAGAAATTTAGCCGATATATGATATAGATTTTAGGTTGAATTTTCGGGAAATAGGTGAAAGGGAGCTAGCCAAAAGACTAGTCCCCGATCTTCCCACTGCCCCTGTATAACAAAGTGATTTGACGTTCGAGCCAGTCGTTATGCATGACTGGACTCTCACGGGCACAAGCTATAGGCGGAGAAACCGCACTAATACAGCTTGATAGTTATGTCGTATTCTAATGTCTTGCATAGTGTGTGGCTGTGGGCTGGAAAATTTTCGACGGATATAACTTTTTCATTTAAACGTATATTTTGAATCATCACATAATCATAACATTTCTCCTCCACCATTCATTAATATACGTAACAATTATTCCCCATACATACTCTCAAGTAGGGCTTACATAGAAGAGTGCCTGAGTTCGTATTATGGAGAAATTATTATCGAGAGTTGATCCTCTGATTGTTGATTCAACTGAATAGTGTTTCTCAGATATGTTGAAGAAAAAGTGACTTTGCTCACTAAGTGCATTAAAATTCTGTGAAAATGAATTGTTATATATACCTGTTCTGTGAACCTAACCTTGTGTGTTCTTTTTGATGCATTTAAACAAAATTTGACCTTGATTTGAATTGTAATATCTAATTCTTATTTTATCAATTTTTTATATTAAATGAATAATTTATTTTATTTAATTTTTTTTAATAGAATATTTCTTATTGAAAATATTCCATTTTATTCGTTTGCTGCTAAATTTTATGAATTATAAATTTTTCGGTCAAATTTTACGTTATCTTGTTATTTTTATGTTAATTTCTTTCTGATTTTGGTGTGTATTTGTTATTATTTTGATTTATTTTTATGTTTTTTGATTTATATATTTAATTGAATTTTTCTCATATTTTAAGGTTGTTTGTTTGGTGTTTATGGGTCTGATTTTAAATCTGCATGTTATATTTGCGTGCTATTTCCAATTCATTTTAACAAAATCTAGTGCTGGCCCAACAACACTGACAGCACACAATAAATTCAGGTATATATACCGATGACAATTTGGACAATTTTATTGCGAAAAATAAAAACAAAGACATCTTTTACTAAAACTCTCGAACCTGTATTTATCAACGATTAAATTTTTGTTTATAATAACCTAATTGTTATGTCCTTTTTTATTTGATATGATTGAATTTAGAATGAATTAGAATGATCTTTACGTGGCTAGCAAAAAATAAGTACTCATAAGAAATTTTGTTGATCGACATCTTTGATTAATTATCGTGAAAAATGGTCTTACGAAATGTCTGTATTATTTATTAGTAATATAATCTATGTTGAAATTGCTGAGTTTTAATTTTATGACAGTTATAATTTTTTTTGTGATCATGATTTTCAGAAACTTTTATTTTAACCTTGTGGTTATGTCCCTCAATAAATATTTATGCCATCCTGAGAAATAAGATAAATCTGTGCAAATTTATGTCATTTTAGTTAATTAAAAAGAAATGAAGATTTTGTTTCAATGAAAATGCAACTGAAGATTAAATTTTTATGCCTATAATATTGAATAGAAGAGCATGGGTAACTTTCAATTTTATGCCACATTCACATTTATATATGTATATTTACACATGCAGGATAGTAAACTGATTATAATGACTACCACTCGTTTCGCCAGACATCGTTAAGGACGGGTGATTGCCGAATGAGAACTTGTTAGTGAAGTTGTAGTTCACCCTAAACGACCCGTGGACTGGGCACCTGATGAGTAAAAGAAATAAGATTTTCGGGATCAATTTAAAGGGATTCCCATCAATTGCAAGCTAAGAGATAATACCATTGGATACCCGTCAACAATGACGTTGGAAATGTATTCTGTTGGGTTATTATTATTGAAAGTCTGTTCCTCCTGACTCCTCGTGTCCTTTTTGAATCAATTAAGCAAACCCAACACAGAATAATTTTATTTGCACTTTATCACAGTTACAACTCAATCTGATTTATTTCAACGTTTTGTAATCACAATTTCACAAATTTATTTGCACCTTTTAACTACCGTATGACTTTGATTATCTTAGGGTAGGTTGTCCAATGGAGAACCACCTTTTCTGATAAATAACTTTGGCTTTACTTGGGTTTAGATTCTTCTACTAACCTAGTTACACTACTCGTTCACGTCGATCCACTGGTCCTTTCGTGTTTTTCCCTTTTACTTTTATACTCCTGCTCAGACTGTTTTACGACGATTGTCAACAACATTTGCTACATTATTAAATTATTAATAATAATTACTTTCCACAGACCTAATTAGCCGACATTTTTCAGCAACGTTTGCTCCATTACTAAATTACAAATTACGAAATAACTAACTCTCCGTAGCTCAGTGGTGCCCATTTAATATTGTTTAGGCCAATTTACCCTGTTATATTATTCCGTCTACACGCCGGGTTTTCCTCATCTCTCGGGTTTCCCATTGCCCCGGGCTTCCCATTGACTCGGGCTTCCCATTAGTAATTAATTTTTTTTAATCAATTTCTTTTTTGTCTTATATTATTTTCTAGGGACCCCTCACTAAATTTTTATTATTATTTCTGGTCTTGTCTCTCAATTTGGCGTTCAACCATACCAATTTCCCCCGATCAATACTACTTTTTTGAATTTTTATAAATTTTTTAATTAATATTGCACTTTTATCATTTTGGTGTTTTATTGATTTTACTGTGCCTTTCCGTAATACCCCAACAATTCTAATTGGCGGCTTCCAGTAAGAAGTGAGCCATATTGCCATGACTGCTAATACCCTGGAAAACCTTTGGGTTCATGAGCTACTATAGAAGGTATTCACTCTCATTTTAATTTACTGTCCCTCTGTCGAAGTTTTAATTTAAATAATATCGATAATTGAAATACTTAGTTTGTAGTAGTTATTTCAATAATTTTTGTTCATACCAAAACCGGCTTTCAATTCGAAAAACCAAAATTTCTTATTATAATTTACAGTTACAGTCGACAAGGATCAATTTTAAGTTTTATTCGAAGATGTTTGTCACGAATATTTTCATCTGACCCATCAATCGACAGTCTTTAATCTTCTGAGTCTTTGTCTCTCGGGTTTCCCCGGATGAAGTTTATTGTGCTTCAATTTTTGAGTCAGCACTATATTGTTGTTCGTTGGAGTTGCTCGACTGGAGCCTGGTAGAACCAATGTGCACTTGGTATCAGTTATTTCCACCGTGCTCGAATGATTTCTAATTTCATTCCGGATAGTTTCTTTTAATCTAAGTTTGTAATTTTCTTTCTTCAAGTCCTCCATATCTGTCGCCATCTCTGCATATTGCGACGTTAGTAAATCGCTGTGTTGTGGTAACCTCTTGGTTTGTTTCGGTGGTGTCCAAGTTTCTTTCATTCTACAACATCGACGGATCATTGATTCCGCTCGCTGGCTTTGTTGGACATCTCACCTCAACCTTTCGACATCTAAAGTTTTGATTGGATTCTGTTGCACTAAAAGTTTGAATGAATTTAATCTAAGTTGATAGTCGGTTTACGAATGATGCATAATAATGAAATTTACTAAACCTTCCTGACGCAAAACGTATATATTATTTTAAAAATTAAATGTGTCGTAAGGCAGTAAAATGATTATATTAACTTTGAATCTTCGTTAACTTTAGTGGGTTTTCATTTATTTTATTGGTTTTGTGAACATGTAAGTCGACTAACATATGTAGGAGGTCCTCTTAATATCGTTTTATTCAAAACTTTTATCAAACACGTGTTATTAGCTACTTCTCCCTTCAAAAACCTCAAATTCAAGGTTTAAATTTTATCGATTAAAACAAGATTTTAGAACGGAATTTCTTGTTCAACACCACAACTCAGGTGAGAACAGACATTTCCAAATTCACTCATTTATCGATTACTTTATTGTTCGATTTACCATTTTTCAGATTTTATTATCAGGAATTCTATCTAAAATTCGCTTGAAATAGAGGAATATTTTATTAAATCATGTGAGTTTTGTAATGATTTTTACCATATTTCATCACTTTTTCCCTAGTTTTCAGATTTTCACGATTCTTTTTTAATAATGTTTTTAATTATATTTTAAACTTAATTCTCATACATATTTTCTAAAATATAATCGTTTTTGATGAATTTGGAGCTAATTTGATGAAATTGGATGATTTTGTTAGTTTTTGTTAAATTTCAATTATTTTTCAATGTATTTATTTATTTTTATTTATCTTTTTTTGTATGTTTTTTAACTTTTTTCTTATTTATTGTCTTGTTTCACGCAAAATGGACGATATTTGGTAAAATTTCGTCCATTTGAATTTGCCGCCAACAAAATTTTATTGTATGTCGTGCTAGATAAATAAAATATTTTAAAACTTAGTTTTTGCCCAAAATTTGTATGCTATCTTCTGGAAACCCAGTAGGGTTCTGGTTTCAAACCATGTAGTCTGGTGGGTTACTGGGTGTTGACGTTTGTTTGAATTAGGTTGTGGTTACCCTGGTAACGCCATATAAATATTTTTGTTGCTGCCACTCGGCACCCGTTGCTATGCAACGTTGGAACTGTGTTCGAGTGGGTAGACCGTCCGCAAAAAGTGAGCGCTATTGCTAAGGCTGTAATTACCCGGACGATCTCTGGGTTCAACGAGCTGTCGATAGAAGACTTGTGCTCGCTTTTGATTTTTGGTCCCATTCTATTGTTAATACCATCGTTCATATTCATGTTGGGCCAGAACACAAACGGCCTTGAAAAATGTTTAAATGAATCGGTAACACACATGCAAATATAACCTACAACTTTAAAATCAAACCCATGAAAACACCAATTAAACCTAGCAAAATATGAGATAAAAGCAATTACATATAAAATAATAAACATAAAAATAAATTAAAATAATAACAAAAGGCAACAAGATCCGCACGATACAAACACAAACATAACATGAAAACCCAATGAATTCGACCGAAATTTGATAAAATGAAAAATTTCATGAAAATGAAATTTAAAATCAAAGAATTGAATTAGAAATAATTCAATAAAAATTTCAAATAAAAAATTATCAAAATAAATTAGAAAATAATAAAAATAAAGATTAGAATACACTAGAAAATATCAAGGTCGAATTTTGTTTTACTAAATCAAAAAGAACACGCGAGGTTAGGGACAGAAAATAGGTATATATACCGATGCATTTTCACAAAAAATTTAACCATTTTTCAAACCAAAAGTTGTTTTAAATATTTTTCAACCAGTTTTAAAAATCTATTAGGTGAGCGAAAGTTTTATTTGGAAACTCTCTCTCCACGTCCCGTCCTCGCAACCTCGGTAGAGCTCTGCTTGGATGTCGACGTATTGAATGATGATTTTGGCAAGTAATTTGTTATATTGTCTTAACCTATTAATAAATATTTATAATATATAAAATCAGTTTTGTTTTTTCATAAATTAATTGTTTTATTGTCGAAATTTTTCCGGCCCACAGCCAACGACACACCGCAAGATAGTAAACTCAACATACTATTCAGATTCGTGTAAGTGCGTGGAATATCGCCAATGATTCGTGCCCGTGAAGACCCGGCGTGCGGAACGCAGGGATTGGAACGTCAATATTATTCCGTATAGAAGAAAGGAGAAATAAGGAAGGGTCTTTTGGCTACTTCCTCGTTTCTAGCTTTCTTTAAATTCGACCTAAATTACTCTACACACGGCTCAAAATCACCACACCGAGTAGTCCAGTGGGCACTCACTAAATATAATATAAACATAAATTGCGTTTAAGGCTTAATAAAGGGAAAGGTTACGGGGAATAAATCAATATGAAATCACTGCTATGAAATGAAATAAATTAATAAATTTAACTTAACTTTAAATTAAAGACTTCTACTTGTTATTAAACAAATCACTTCAAATTTCTAGTAAAGTAAAGAATTTATTCAGATTCTAAGTCAGAGCGTAGACGCAACTTTTTCGAACGCCCTTATAAAGAACGAAATCATTATTAATTAAATCGACTATAGTTTCAAACCATTACCATAAGCCGCTGGAACGATTAATGAGACCAGCCTTGAACCCCGAAAGATCGTTACGAGTATACCACCCCAAAAACTGTCTTGTATCGAAAAATCATAAAGTAATTATCAAAATTTTTTTACTCGGTTAAGAATTGATCCAAATTATTGAAACAAGTGACAAGATACCGTACTGTTATAAACATCATGTAACGTTTATAAGATTTATGAAAAGTTTACAGATAAAATGATTTAATTTGAACATAAAAGTAAAGACTCTTTAAAAAGACAATTTTTATTTCATTAAAAATCAAGTAATACCCACCTACTAAATCAGTTTCACTACAAATATGCATAAGATACTTAAAGTTAATAAGACTCCAGTGAAATCCCAACAATATCTAAAAAATTATGCGAAATTAATTAATTAAATTGGTAACACAACCTACCGGACGATCAATAACGACTTAGACACAATAAATCATCTGATAAATTAATCCCAAAAGATCAGGATAATCCAAAACGAGAATAGGTTTCCGAACTCATTCACAGTGTATTCAAAATTGTCATCCATCGTCAGCTAAAGGAAATTCATTATGGTAAGGAATAATTGCATAAAAACAACTTACCAGATGATATATCGAAACGAACTCTAAGATATCATCAAATCATTTGAAAACCGATCACCACAAAATTTCACATATCACTAGATTCTGATGTCAACGATTTTCGGCGAATCTCCAAAATCAATAAAAAGTCCAATGTAAATTATAAACAAACTGACTCGTCAATCACTCGACCAACGAGTATCATATTTAACCTAAATATTTACACAATTTACGTCGTTCCTCCAATTATCGCCAATTAGATAATCTATCGAAATCTATTGATTATTTACTAGCGACAAGCATAGTGTGTCAGTGAATAAGTACAAAACACACCCACTCTATTGACGAAATAAAACGCAATTGCAATGTCGATTCAAGACATTTTGGATTTATTTTCTCGGGTATGAATTCGCAACAAATTTCGGACAATATAGCGTCAGCGCCTGGGATACCTAACGAAGAGGCCACGACAACGCAGGATATGATAGCGGAGGGTAAGATTTTTATAAATTTTATCTGATTGATAATAACTAGTGATAATTATAAATGATTTTTTTCTAATATTTAAACGGTCGCTCTATACATCCAAATTATATTCATGATAGTCCTGTCACCGCTAACATTCTTTTTAAATCATTCATCTTATTACCTCCGCAAATAACGTCGCATCATTGTTAGTTCGATCCCCGGTCCATTGGATCTAGTCCATCAAACTTCAGACATCACGACCCCTCTAATAGAATTTATTCACCTCACTCTAGTAATATCCATTTTGTCCACTTCTTAATTACCATTAGTACTATCAAACCTACCCACACGTCACTTGTCAACATACTCTCTATTTACTATTTGGTTTAATCATAAAAATTTCCAGGAATCTCTCGAAAAATTATTAATCATATCGCAAATGCAATATTTTAACGAAAAATAATTTTCAATAAATAATTATTAGGAAAGAGCTTGTCTAATAAAAATGGGTAACTAGTTGATTTGCTGTCGTTAAATTTTCTTAAAATTCATATAATTAATTCGATATAATGAAATGTAGTCGTGACCCCTTCACATAAAATGTTAATTTCTAGCAGATAATTACGAGATGATTATGTTGCAAAAGGTTCCTCCTGCCAAACCTTAGTAGTATTTCTCCAAACGCGGCAGACAGTTATTTATTTTAGGTGTTAAATAAAGGGAAATCATTTTTAATAGTCAGTATAGAGATTATAATAAATTTATGTACATCATAATATTTGAAAAATCAATAAAAATTATATATATTGCGAAAGATATACTCCAGCAAAGAAAATGGGAATAATTTAACGTTAAAGAACCCACGGAACCGTAAGATTTGTTTCGATTTTACCAACGGGCTTGGACAGATTTAAATTTCCAGTAAAGTCTCACAAAGGCATAAATCAGGAATATTATAATCCTCTATTCTCTCCCTTCTTTTGATAAAAATTCGTACATATAGTTAATAATCTTCATTTCAGCAACTAGTTCGAGGAATCACATGCCGACTTCCCTTGTGGATCGGTGGAGATGGGCGTGGGCACGCTTCAAGAGTGATGCCCAGAATTTCCCCCGTCAAGATTCCACTGCACTGACTCCATCGAAGACGATTTAGGTCAAGAGCTGGCCAAAGAGTGGAGCCCGGCCGAGGAAATTCACCGGCAGGCTCAACGGCTTCTCGAGCAACTGGAGGCCCACCAACGTCAGGTGGATGTACAAGTGGTCCGGGCTCGCCAGTATTTGGCGAACGTCGAAGAGGACCTACTGGCGGGTCGGATCGCCAACAATTATTGGCACCCTCGGCAAGGCACTGCCACACGTGCCTCCCAACCAGCAACGGCCCGAATTCGGAACACCAAACGTCCGACCATGTCCATCTCTGGCTATACGCCGGAAGAATGGGTGGAGAAGGGTTTTCCCTAATCCATCCCATCATAGACTAATCAACAACTTAATTTTTGATAAATTTTCTTTTGTGTAATAAATAAAGGGAAAGTCTTCCTGATAATTGATTTAGATTTTTTGTTTTGTAAATAATTCTTTATTTGACGAGTTTGTTTAAAGATAACTCCTGTAATTATGGTTTGTTAGCAATATCCCACCTTTAATTATTCACATTACTAGAAATGGAGCCTATTCAACTCCTACAGAGAGAACTGTCCTGTGCCCAACAATCAAACAAAGCTCTATATGAGCAGATAATCCAACTCACAAAAGAGATCCAACAGGTAAAGTCCACCTGGGTGGATCCGGTGAAACTCAAACCCCTCTATCACCGACTCACTGCCGCTCAGAAGGGCTGGGCCGAGGAACGGCAATTAAATCAGAACCTCCGGACGCAGATAAGGGGGTTGGAAGTTGCCTTATCCGCCAGTCGGGAGGGAGAGACGGTGACCTACCCTCTTGTCTTCGCCCCATCTCAGTTGGCGTATCAGAACTCAACCAACAATTCAACGCCGGTTGCGACTCCTCCTACAATACTCTCAAACAGTTACAGGCCGGGGCGCAAAGAACGCGCCAGACGCAGAGCTGCTTACCTGGCAAATAGACTCAATTAATTTACCTTGTTTTGTTTATGAATTGAATTAAATTATAATATTGTTAAATCGTCTAAAAGTGATATTTTAAAATGCGAATAATATTAAATTACTACAGAAAAGTCATGAGCATTCACGCTTCGTCAGATGAATGTCATTCCATCTCTACCCATCAACATGAGTCTGATCTTGAACCTTCTCACACAGGGGACATTACAAAGCGAGCATAGGTCTTCCATCGACAGCTCGTTGAACCCGAGGGTTGTCCGGGCAATTACAGTATTAGTAATAGTGCTCACTTTTTGCGGACAATCCACCCACTCGAACAAATTTCCAACGTTGCCTAGCAACGGGTTCCGAGTGGTAGCTAGAAAATATTTATATGGCGTTACCGGGGTAACAATAGGAAAATTCAAACAAACAACGAACCCCAGTAACCCACCACTCATAATTCTCGCGCAAGCGTCTCTCAGGCGGTGCCATGTCCTCATACTACCTCTGTGAGTTGACACTTATCGAATCCTTGAAAATATCGTTTAAATAACAGGAGATATATATTTTATAACATAAACACAGTGTATAAGTCAATCATGCATTACTCAACAACCGAGCGGCTCGACGTTTGACCCTCTCCTTTCGTCCTGGACGATGGCTATTCGGTGTTGGGGTCGTTTTTGGAGTGGTTTCCGCCTCTCGATAGGCTAATTGGGCAGGAGCAAAGACGAGGGGATAAGTTACTGCAACTCCCTCCTGGCAGGCTGATAGTGCCACTTCTAACCCCTTCACCTGAGTCCTCAGGCTTTGGTTAAGTTGCTTTTCACCCGCCCATTCCTTTTGGGCAGCGGTGAGCCTCTGGTAAAGTAATTTTACTTTCCTGGGCTCCATCCAGACGGCCTTCGTCTGTTGCATTTCCGTTGTCAGCTGAATAATCTGATCGTGAAGATTTTTGTTAATTTTCCGTGCGTGTGCTAGTTCCGTCTGTAATATTTGCAGGGGTTCCATCTCTGTAATACCGGAAAATTAATTTCTTGACTAACAGTTTTGAATCATTAGGTTTCATTAAACAAACAATAACGTTTTAAAATAATAAAACACAAAAGAAAAACGATCTTGGGTAACAGTAAATCGTTTATTTAACATGCATTTATAGTGCAATTATCAAAGTTAGTCAATTGGGGTGCTCCTGAGGTCCATGGAGCATCCAAGTGTTCCCGAAAAACAAATACCGGCCGTTTCGTGTTCCTGGTCGGTTTGGAGCGGGGTGGCGGCATACAATCGTAGGAGTCTGCAATCCTACCGGCCGCAATGTCGTCTTCTACGTTCGCCAGGTACTGTCTGGCTCTGACCACGTGAAGTTCCACTTGCCTCTGGTGGTCCTCGAGGCGTGTGAGGAGATATCTGGCATAATCCCGGATTTCTTGGGCCGGGCTCCGGCCATAGGCTCGTCCGTCCATGGAGAACGAAGGGGCATCATTCTCCACTGATTGTGAGGCGGTCCAGTGGGTCTCGCTTGGTGGGGGTATCTCGGGGTACTTGATCTGCCATACTCGTCACCAGTCCTGTCGCCACTGATCGGCGACTTGGGTAGGTACACGAACGAGGGCTCTGGATAAATCTAACGAGAACTATTTAAAAATATTTTGCATTATAACTACTTTAATTTTCTAATCCATCCATTATTTTAGTTAATAGATTTTTATTTCACAGAGTAGAAAGGCTCCCTTCAGCGGTTTATCTACACTGGTCAACCATTAGACAGTTCTAACATCCTGATTTACCCTACAAAAACTTCCAAATACTGACGTTTTCGATCTTCTCGGTGCACTCATTTTAAAAATTATTTGAAAAGGAAAATTTAATTCCTATTGTTTGGGTTACTTAGGTAATGAATGCGAGCGGTATTGATTCGATGCTGTAGTGATCGTCCTTCCTAAAACCAACAATTAGTTTCCATTTGTATTTTTCCGGTTGAAAAAAAGTGAATCTTTGCTTACGCCGGCAGACTGAATAATTATGTTTTCGATTGAAGCGAGGGATTTCAAAATATCAACCGTCGTCGAAACAACAATATGTGGGTTTTATTATTGGGAATTGAATTCTCTTCCTATAACCAGGTATAATAATGATTTCATAATTTTTAATGATTCTTAACGTTTGAATACGGTACCTAACTGCAGTCTAATTCGGTGGTTATTATATAAAATCTTGGGGGAATATTTAAGCTCTTCATCGTATGGTCCCTAAGTAGTTCACGACCACGCAGTATTTAGAAACACTGCTCGTTGTAGCGTAAGGAGAGGTCCCGATCATACCTGACGAGCGGAGTTAAAATCCGAAGTTCTTTTATCGTCTGGAAACTGCTAATCGTAAAATCATTTAACTGGGAGCTTATTGGTCGAGCAATAATAGGTAAAATTATCTACAAAATAGAACATGAATTAAATTTTGACTTCTCCAAATAATAAATAAAACTATGAAAAGAAAATTTAAATTTATCTAGTGCGTGATAGTTAATAAAATTACTTAATAAAGTCATCGCTAGTGAAATTACTTAACGAATGAATTTACGGGTGGGAGTTTAGTTATCGAAGTAGTGAAAGGGTTGAATTCAATTAATTTGTAGGGAGCGAAATTTACCTGGATTATGAGCTTCTGGATTTAGGTCCATGTCGTCATCGGGCATCTTAGTCGTCGGGGTTCCGTTAATATGATTTAAATGGTGATGCATTTTAACATCAATTTTTCGAAAAAACTTCTATTATTCTCGCCCTGGTATCGTCCTTAAGTAACCTGGGTGTCAATCGCGAAACAAAAAAAACGCGTGTGTGTGTAGTTCTCTTACCAGAGAGACTCTACCGATCCGGTAGACATGTGCCGCAGGTATGCCCTCGTAACATATGTGTGCCGTATCGATTATTTTTATTGCCGTTGGAATCACCACGTATGAGGGATTCTATGTGCGTGACATTCAATATGTGCATGCTTATTACGTTGGGGTGGGTTACCGGGGGTAAGTGATGGTGCCCGTTGATTCATCTGTAGTAAGTTTTCCGTTCTGTACTGATTTTATCTGATTTACTTTTTCTTGTAGATTCGGGCTTGCTCGCCGTTTGGTGCTAATTCATCCAGTTAGATTATGCCAATCATCAGTATGGATTGAATTTTACATTCTATTAAATTCATCCCGAATTCTATCCCTTGATATTACGTCATCAGTAACGGGTGGTTATATTGATTTACGTGGCATCCGGCATGTATTTCTATCTGTGTAATATTTATCTTATTGATTTATTAGATTAGCGGTTCATGGCGTATTCATTCGTGGAGTGTGTGTAGGCGGGAATAGGAATTTGTAGTCACACACCCTCAGAAAAGATTTTCAATTCACTCCTAGTGGTGACGCACTGGATATTGTTTTGATATTTCGTGGAAATGTCTAGTTTTCACTGTTTTGTGTGAATGTGCCAATGACCTTTGATTCCTAAATTTCTAGTTTCGTGGAAATATTTCTATTAATCAGATGGTTGATCAATCACGGAAATCAAATATCTTACCTAGTAAGTTACGTCCTATGTTTAATCAATTAATATTAATCTAAATTTTAGGGATTTTGACGATTTACCTACTAATCCTATTGAGGACAAATTTCATCAGCACTTTGGGTCTAACCATTCGGTATTTTTAGTCGAGTTTTTGACGGGATTTTAGTTGTTTACCCGTTGGCTTCTATTGGGAAAAATTTAATCAGGTTTTTTTTAAAAAATTTAAATTCTATAATATTATTAACTAAATTCTAGAAGAAATCTTTGTTATTTATCCGCTGAGGGATTTGCTCAGGTTTTATATATTAATTTTGTGATATTATTAGCTGAATTATAGACGAAACTTTGTTATTTATTCACTGAAGGATTTGATCAGGTTTTATATTCAAATTTGGTAATTGGTTAATGTTGATCCGATCCTTAGACGGGGACTCTGGTTATTCATTTAATTATCATGGGGAAGAAATTCTAGCTAACTATATGGTTTCCTCGTAAGGTCAGTGTGAAGATTGGTGTTATTTGTAGAAATGGAAAATACTTTAGTTTATAGTAAAGTTTTCTCAGTTATTTATTTGTTGACATGCTTTTCTATTAGATTCTCCGAGCTCGAATTTTCGATTTGATGGTCCCGTGCTTTATAGACTGGGTTATGGACGAAGGGCACAAAAAAAACTGTTTGAGAGGGTGGGGAATTATTCTATCAATGAAGGGGACTCGGTTAGTATCCTCATATCGGCCGTCGATAATGTTCCCCTCTTTGTCTTATCTGTTGAATTTCGATTAATAGTAAGTTTGCATATTCGAATCGACTGTTGATTTTAATAAATTTTGCCTTATCCGATTTGATATCTTGAGTTTTTTCTTTATTTCATTATTATTTTCAAAACCTTATAGATGAGTCGTTTTATATCTGTAGTTTTTGGCATTTCGAGTATTAAATAATTCACTACTGTTTATAAGTTTGGTGGACTTAATTCTATCGGTATAAAGTTCTAAATTTTATTGGGAGAGCATTAGCGGGTTCCTCAGTAATTTAATACCTACCACTACATGTCATTTCCTTAATAATGGGTTTTCATTAAAATCCTCATATTCGGTTTAGCGTTTACTTAATAAATTTATTGCTCGTACTTCGTCATATTTTGATCATAGCAACGATTTTATTTTAATTTTCCCGTCACCTTCCCCTTCATTTAGCCTTAGGCGCATTTGTGTTTATATTATATTTAATGAGTGCCCACTGGACTACTCGTGTGATGATTTTGAGCCGTATGTAAATTCAGTTTAGGTCGAGTTTAAAGAAATCGAGAGAGGAGGAGATAGCCAAAAGACTACTTCCTTATCCCTCCCTTCTTCTATACGGAATAATATTGACGTTCCGACCCCTGCGTTCAGCACGCCGGAGTCTTCACGGGCACGAATCATTGGCGATATTCCACGCAGTTACACAAATTCGAATAATATATTTGATTTTAATAACTTGTAATGTGTCTTTGGCTGTGGGCCGGAAAATTTTAACAATAAGAAAACAATTTATGCATTATGAATAATTTATTAAAATAATATAAAAATTTACCGATCCAAACATATACAAAATATCATAAAAACATCACTCTCCTCACGCCGACACCCAAGCAGAGCTCTGTCGAGGTTGCGAGGATGCGACGTGGAGAGAGCCTTCAAATAAAACTCTCACTTACATAGATTTTTAAAGAGTAAAAACGATTTTTGAGTTTCAAAAAACTGATTTAACGATTAAAATTGTGTAAAAATGAATCGGTATATATACCTATTTTTTGGCCCTAACCTTGCGTGTTCTTTTTGATTTAGTAAAACAAAATTCGACCTTGGAATTTTCTAGTGTATTCTAATCTTAATTTTTATTATTTTGCAATTTTATTTGATAATTTTTCTTTTGAAATTTTTCTTGAATTATTTCTAATTCAAATTCTTTGATTTTTATTTCATTTTCATGAAATTTCACATTTTTTGTTAAATTATCAAATTTCGGTCAAATTTGTTAGGTTTTCGTGTTATGTTTATATTTATATCGTGCGGATCTTGTTGCTTTTTGTTATTATTTTAATTTATTTTTATGTTTGTAATTTTATATTTAATTGTTTTCTTCCTCGCATTTTGATAGGGTTAATTGGTGTTTTAATAGGTTTGAGTTTAAATCTGCATGTTATATTTGCATGTGTGTTACCGATTCATTTAAACATTTACAAGGTCGTTTGTGTTCTGGCCCAACAAGTCATTGAAGCAGCATGAGACTTTACGGGAAGGTTAAATACACATAAACACGAAATCACTCTAACGCCGACACTGCGATGCATCTTTTAGTGTGTTTCGTAGAGTTGGCCTTATATGGGGTTTATGGTTGTTGTAACCTTGACCCCAAATAGAACTGTTCTCGCCCCCAATGGTCACCCGTTGCCAAGCAACTTTCGAAATGCAACCACTGGTTATGAGATCGTCACGAAGGAACTACTGAGGCCCGATCTCATAGCGGGTTCAACGCACTACCGATAGAAGGTGTGTGATTTCTTATTCCGGTCCCTTTCTCGTCATGTTCGTCGCATTCAATCAGTTACCTTTCATCCTAACCCCTATAAGACTTCAATTTCTCGTGGACTTAACTTCTATATTTTACCAATCAAATAAATAATACTAAGACATTTAAATGAATTATTTATTAAATTATAAGACTTAGTTTTTTATCTGTCTTGTGAGTTTTAAGAACCGGCGCTTTGCGCGTTCCATTTTTCCGGGACGACGTTGAGCTGGTTTCACGGCCGGTTTGGTTGTTTCGGTCGCTGCTCGATAAGCCAACTGTGCTGGCGCGAAAACCAGGGGATATGTGACGGCTTTGCCTTCCTGGCAAGCCGATAGCGCCACTTCCAGACCGCGAATCTGGGTTTGCAGGGCTTGTCCGAGTCGTTTTTCTTCGGCCCATCCGTGTTGTGCTGCAGTTACTCTTTGGCATAAGGTCCTTATCTTAGCAGGTTCCACCCAGGTTGATTCACCCTGCTGAATCTCTCGGGTGATTTGGATTAACTGTCGATGTAGTTCCGCATTCTCCTTGCGTGCTTTTTCAAGGGCGGTGCTCAAAATTTGGTAAGGATCAATGTCTACAACAAGGCAGATCATTATGGAATTTATTTTATTTAATAAAAATCATTTATGGGGTACTTATAATAAATTCCTATTACACTACAATGGTTAGGTGAATCCTTCGCTATCTTGTGCAATTAATCTACTAACAAATGAACAAAAATAAACCGTAATATTTATTTTAATAAATTCAGTATCAATTTGGATTCCGGTAATATCTGCTTGAGTTCCTTGTTGACGGACTGCGTGTATAGGAGTGATCCCACTCCATTCTCCGGTTTTCGTTTTCTCTTCTCATTTCTCTCGGGAGTATTTGATTTGGGACGGTAACGTTCATAGGCCGAGCTGGTCTGTTCAGTCTTGGATCGTTGAGTTCGAATGAGATGCCATATGAGGGGTATACCCATCCACACTCGGGATCAGGCCAGGCGCAATGTCGGTGTTGATCTTGTTCAAGTGGCGTAGAGCCCTTTCCACTTGTATATTGGTTCTCCTCTAATGTTCTTCCAGGCGAGCAAGAACATATTCGGCATGACCCGGAAGTTCTCGGGCGGGTTACGGCCTGGCTCCCTTTTTATCGCAACGTATGGCAGTTTTAGATCTTCAATACCTCCTTGATGGCCTGACATCGATTCTCTTAAAAGAAAAATCGAGAATCCCGCATCCCACATCGTCTGCCTGCAAATTTTCCTTATTCACAGTTTCAAACGTGACCAAAGAATCAAAAGGACATTTAATATCAACCATAAGAATTGTATTTTTATAATTATTAGTTATGATCAAATCGACTCGTTCTTTAGAGTTTGATACCAAGGAGCAAGTGTGGTCCACAACAACAATCAGTGAAGGACTTTTTAAATGATGTACTATTTGTTGAAGGCAATCGTTGGGACGATTAAGTGCAAGAGTAAGACGAACCTTGCAATTTTGCAAAACATGTAGCAGCGTTTCATTTTGGTTATGGCAACGCCTACACAATATATCCTCACCTTTTATATAGGGTTTTGCAAAATTAGCCAATGTGTTTGTTCGGGCACGATGAATAAATTTCCAATGATCCTCTCGTAATTCTCCTTTAGATATTGCTCTATTAATATTAGGGGACAGATAAAATGTTACTATTTTTCCATTTAGTAAAATATGAATCATAAAGAGCAAGATGAAGAACTTTCGAAACCAAACGACGATCGAACTCAGTCAATATTATTGTTCCTTTCAAAGCTGTTGTCAGGCGAAGAATTGGCTTATCATCCAACACTTCAAAGGATATTGTAATATTATGGATTTTTTCAAAAAACCGAATCGCTGTTCTACGTCAAAAGAAACGAGTTTTTTTCCCAGAGTGCTTTTGAATAATATCAGATTTATTAATCCAATTGAAACTGTCTTGGAGTGATGGGTTATTATTCCCAAGCCTAGGTCCAGTGACAAATTTTAAAGAATCTATATTAATACGTTTTGTAAATTCACAATTAGCAGTAAAAAGTCTAAAAAAGTGGCTTATAGTTTGCGTGTGATATTCATCCAAAAGATCAGTGCAAAATGCGCCTCCATTTTCAATCGAGTTATAAAAGTAACTGATTTCAGAATTGTCTCAAATGACTACGAAGTTTTGTAGTATTATTACAAACATTTTCAGAAAGAGCACTAATTTTAATTTCTCTCGTTTTAAATGGGAAGGTTAGACGAGAGTGAAGGAAGGTCTTATAAGCTTTCAACTTTTGCCAACCGCACAAATCGGAATCCGCTAGCTTTTTCGCATCACTGACAACCTTATTCAAGATTTCATAATGACTTTGGTTAGGGTGCTCACCTATTGGAACTCCAAGATATTGATAAAATTCTTTAATCAATAATTTCTTTATTTTTATATTATTAATTGAAATTTCACTAATTGTGTCGGCATTTGGCAGTTGAATATATGCACACTTTTCAGGTCGATATTCAAATCCAATTTCACGATCTACATCAAAAGCAATGTTTAAGATATTTTGCAAATCATGAGTATTATTAGCAATAAGAGCGATATCATCAACATAAGCAAAAACTTGGATTGAAGATTCACCAATTTAGAAAGGTTTTACTTTAGAAAGAGTAACAGCTTGAAGGACAGGATTTATTGCAATGGCAAACAAAATCATTGAAAGAGGGCATCCTTGTTTGATGCTCTGCTTTATAGGAATATTCGGAGTAACAATTGGACCACATGTGTAGTATGACCTAGTTTCAGTGTATAGAAGTTTCAAAGTGCTTGTGAATTTTTCACGAACTCCAATGTGTCGTAAAATATTCCACATGTTATCATGGGGTAAACTGCCAAAAGCGTCTTTGATGTCAAGAAATGCAATTATGATAGGTGTGTCTTTACTATATTTCGAGTCCTCAAGACAAGATGAAAGTACAGAATTGTGTTCTACACAACCATCATGCACATAACCCCTTTTTTGTCCGATATGAAGTAGATTGTTTCGATTTACCCACGATGTTAAGCGTCTAGCTAATATTGACGCAAATATTTTATAAACAACGAATAACAAAGCAATTGGTCGCCAAGAAGAGATCAGATTATATTTATCACCTTTATCAGGTTTATGAATCATTAGAGTTTTAAAAGATTTCCAAACGTCAGGAATAGTATTTTCCGTGATGATTTTGTTGTAAAGAAGAGTCAACAATTTACCTTCTGGGTCAAGAATAGCAATATCGTTATATTTAATTCCATCAATTCCAGGAGATGTATTATCAGCTCTTTTAAGTTCAAAAATAACCTCTTTATCTATAATTGGTCGAAGTAAAAGAATATTTTGAGATTTTGGACCAAAGTTTAACACATTATCATAACTTTTAATTAGCGGATCTTGATGGCTAAAATTACTAATGCGATCTTTAATTGTTGACCTCTCGTTTATTTCATCGTTAACTAAAATGTTATATACCGTCGTTTTCATATTTTGATTAAATGATGATTTGAAGTTAGTTTTTGGTGGTGTAGCTTTACTGATTTTATTTCCTAAATATGGTCTACTGATTTTAGTTACACTTGTTTCTTTACGAATACGTATTTCATTAATAATAAAATTACTGATTTCGTTTACACTTGCGTTTTGTAGGGTCAACAAATTCTCATTTAACAAAAGTATGCGTTGATCTAATTTTAGCTTTACATTTGTTTTATTATCAGGTAAATTCTTTATCGAATCCTTTATAATGTCTTGTACAGTCAGTAATAGAGACTTTATGACATTTCCAACATTTCCAGCTGTCATGTTAAAGAATTTCTTATGGATAAATAGCACATGTTAAGGTGACGGTCTAAAATTTTAATATACTAACGTTATATCACAGCGAGCACTTTTGCCATTTACTAAATTAGAAATCAATTTCGAACTGGATCGGTGAAGTACTATTTTAAGTGGTTTAACTAAACCTCTATTTTGGCTAAACTATCTCTACATCACTAACTTATCGCCTTAGACGCCTTAAGTAATTTAATTGGGATTCCTTATCACTCGCTAGTAGTAGGATGTGAGCCCGTCAGATACAACCCCCTTGACTTACGTAAATATTACATAATATATTACCTCTGTCCACGTTGTTGCTACCTGGAAATTGACCTCTGTCCACTCAGTTGTTACCTAGTAATTGACCATTGTCCACTGACCTCACTGTTGTCAGGCGAAGAATTGTATATTGCGTAATAATTATATCATAATAATCATAAAACTTAAATAATTTTCATGAAAATTTAAGTTTACAACAATTATAGTATATTGATAGTTTATTTAATTAAAAATTAGTCACTCAAAACTTAAATTTTAACACTGGATTTACAAAAATTCAATATTTTAAGAAAATAATTCACAAAGTTTAAAATTTCAACTTAACTATATGTAAAAAATTAAATTATAGAAGATTTACTTTACCAATTTCTATAAAATTTGAAAGTTACAGCAAATAAAATATACAAATTTATTTTCTATTAAAAAATTTAATTTTTAAAATAAAAAATAATTCGCCCACGATAGGAGTTGAACCCCTGACTCAACGAATTATTACCGACACCAGACTGTAACAAGTCTCATTTTATTACCCAAATTTCTAATAATAATAATAATAATAATAATAATAATAATAATAATAATAATAATAATAATAATAATAATAATAATAATAATAATAATAATAATAATAATAATAATAATAATAATAATAATAATAATAATAATAATAATAATAATAATAATAATAATAATAATAATAATAATAATAATAATAATAAAAATAATAATAATAATAATAATAATAATAATAATAATAATAATAATAATAATAATAATAATAATAATAATTACAAAACAATAGAATAATAAGACAAACACATTATAAGACAACATTTATTTAAATAAAAGCTTCAACATCTTTGACATCAGTGGCATTGATACCTAAATAATGTCCGAATGCAAAACTTTTGTTTTTACCTACCCATTGACGTTTATCATTGTTGTTACTTAAAGCAATTTTACAATTTTTAAAAGTAAACAACTGATGATTTCTCGTCCCTATTCTCGTTTGAGGAACAGAAAAAATTGTATCGTTTCTATAACAATCAAGATAAGAAAGCTGCTTTTTTCAGTTCCTTCCAAAGTAATTCCCTTTGCTTTATTACTTTCAGTTTCACCTAAAAGACTATAGCATTTTGGTTGTAAGAAAACCCTTCCTTATATCCAAGTCCCTTACTCTCATCTTTGAATTTACCTATTACTGAGTCAAGTTTTCTTGAATACAAAGGATGACCAATATCATAATTCGAAGTGTTCAAAAGATTATCCGAAACCATTGCAGGTAAAAGAGTACTTAATTTACAGTTTTTAATTTCAAGGAAGAAAGAGTCAGTGTCTCCAGCAACAATGTCAATCCTACAATTGAAAAGATTCCTATATTTCTCTAATTCAAGATACTGGAGCTGATACATCCGTAATTTCGATAAATCAAGAACCGTTTGACCGATATAACTAGATTGGTCTAAACAAATTAATTCTTTATTTAGATGAGCTGCTATTAGATCATCGTCAATCTCTATACCCTTTCTGAAATACGGCTTTGATGAATAAGCAACCATCTTTTCAAATGAATTACATAATCTTAAATTCATTCGGTTTTTAAGATTTTTCACAGATTTTCCATAAAGACTATTATTTAAAAGTTTGAAATAGTTCTTATCAAGATTATTTGTAGCATCTGCTCTCAAACAAGGGTTTGTATCAATATACTCTTTAAAAATCTTTGCCTGTTTAAACCTTATAGCTCTATGAATCTTAACAACCTTAACACCAAGAGAAACAAACATCTTTAGAAGTCTCCAATGAATAACATAGTTTTTCTTGGGATAATGGGTGAGCATTAATTTTTCAACTTTAGAATCCGGTGGACACATCTTTTCAGGCGTCACAGGGAATTTATCCAAAAACTCATGTACACTTTCAGGAATTTCAAGATCAATTTCCATCATGTAACCATATGAAAGCGTTTCAATATCTGTACTCATACACTCATCCAAAATAGAATCACGATTATTAATTACCCAACTAAAATCACCGAAAGGAAGACTTTGGCTAAGAGCCCAACCATACAGATTGTTGTTACATTACAGTTTTTAATTTCAAGCAAGAAAGAAAGTTCCAAAGTACAATAAATATAATAATCACAAAAACAATTTATAACACAAAGTAAAAAGATAAACAATTTTTAAATCTAAATCTATTTAGTTAACAATAGCAACTCTAGCATTATCAATTCTCCATATTGGTGACATATCTTCATTTTGATCAACTTTATAACCTTGAATAGTAATATTAATGTACCAACTTTCCATTTCTTTGAATTGGATTTCTTCAATATAATTGTTTTAACTGCAACATAATTTCTTATTGATTTGATGTAAAATTTTATTGATTGAATCTGCATCTTCCTTCGTAATATTCACTTGAAGTTTTGAAAATTGAGTTTGACTCAATTTAGCAGCTTTGGAAAATTTATATTCTATTTCATTCACTAAGAAGTACATTCTATGACCGTAATATATCCGAACAGGCTTCAAATTTACATCTTTTCTTGTTCGAGTATTTTCAGCTGTTTCGTTCTGATTGTTTACCATCACAGATTTATCGCTAAAAAGTCCTTGCATCTGAAAAATGAAAGTAATTTACAAATTTCATTATTTATGCTTAAAATAACACGTGTGCGTCCAATCATAATCATTTTAATAAAAATGTTTACTACATAAACAAAATTATGAAAACCAATAAAAATATAAAACATATATAAAAAGACAACAAAATTTAAATAAAAATAATTTATTTTTAATTAAAATCTTCGCTCCATCTTGCTAGCATATAGAGCAGATCGGCATTTGCCTTTTCTGCCTCCAATTGGTGCAACAATTGCAGGGTGATCCGCAAATGGATTCTGTTTTTATTGGAGTAACTCACTTTATATTCCATAAGAATCTTTTCGACGCTGATACCAGTCGCCTCAAAGATTCTGTATGTGACCACTTCCGGAGCCTAGAATGCATATTTTTCTCTAGTTCAGGATATACGAGGATTATTTTTTCGATAAGGAATTGAATAGCCATTTCTAAAAACATAAATTAAAACATATCAATTTATAATAAAAGAAACTTACCATTAGTTGAATTATTTCTCATTTTGTTATTTCAATGAATAACTCACTTGTATTTATACTAATTTTTAACACACATCAGACTTATTTCAACGAATCAGAATCATTCACACAAATTACAAACACATCACAGCCAATTAAAACTATACATAACTATTACGTCTACGTTAGGTAATGCTAAGTAAAAACTTTAAGATTTCATATAGACTCTATTTAAATTGAAAATAACACTAAATAAAAACAAAAACCTATGCACTTCTTAAAAAGAGGAACATTAAATGATAAATGAAAGAAATTTGTTTTATAAACATGTTTTATTATTAATCTTAGGAAAAATAATTTTACAACTTAATAGAAATTGGCGTATTTGATTCATTAATTATGTTTGTATTTTTTAAGATTGAAGGGAACTAACCTTTAACATACTTGATGAAAATTTACAAAGAAATGACACCGAATTATATTTAATTAATTTTCTAATACATAAACTAAAACAAATCTTGAATTCTTTAGCATTTATTCATTAAAGCTTATTTTCACTAAAAATCAGTTATTTCCTTAAATATTCATTGAATTGTCTTTGTAATTACCAGACGGTCCGTATCTCTGAAAAAAAAATTGAATAGATAATTATACCATTATAATTTTAATCTTGAACTAATACAGTTATTTGTAGTTTTACCGAACAATGAAATGAAAAAAATGAAATGTTAAAATACTAATTTTCTATTAACACGTTAAACACAGTCGTATAAAATGCAATATCATAATGGAGACCACAGCCTTTATTTCTTGTGTACTGCGTTGTTTGGTTTCAAAAAATATAAGCAGGAATATATATTGAGAATTGTTTACTGTACTTAAATTTCACTTAAACTGTGACGACTGGTGAAGATGTGATCATGAATTGCATAACATTGCGTGCCCACCAGTAAACAAGTGGGGCTTAATGCGTTATTTATAACAGTAATAAATTAATACTAATTTACCTTTGTAAAAAAATTGTTTCTCGATCTGAATATTACCGGCATCGTATGTATATTTGGGGGTATTCGGCCATATTCATGGTTTGTAGTTCTATACATTGGATTAGTGATTGGCAATCGGTTATAATCTTTTTCTAATAATATTTTAATTAATAATAAAATTATTTTATAACATTATTTTATTGAATTGTCGCTCATAAACGTAATCTCAAATTACAGTTCTCATGTACAAATCTGTTATTATTTTGGGGCAAAAGTGAATGAAACAGTTTAGTAGCTAGATCAGAACTGGCCATAAGAACAGGCGCATTAGACATCAGTTTCCAATCCAGTAACATCTTGATAGAAAGATTCTAACCCCCAACTGTAATATGGTTTCAATTCCTGCTGCCTTTCCTCTACCATGATAAGTATTATAATTTTCCATTCGAAACTGGTGGGTAAATGACACCGGTGGTAAAGCTTTCTATGTTTTCTAACTTACATTAAAGTAAAAACAAAGAAAATATTTGAATACGTAATTTTTTTGATTGAAAAATAGAGCTTAATAAAAGAAGTATTTGTAAAGGATATTAAAAACAGAGAAGAGTAAATAAAAATTTTAATCAATCAAGTTAAAGTTTAATAAAAAAATATGCAATTTTATATTAAAAAAAATTTTTTTATTAAAATAGTTATAAAGTAAACATTTTAAAACCCAGCTGAATAAATCCGCATTGATATCGGAAATATCAAAAGGAAAATTATTTTTTATTAATTAACAAGACCGAAATAATTAATATTTATGACAAAATTTCTTTATTGAACAAATATGAAGTTCACAGAAGAAAATATTTGTTCTTGAGTCAGAGATATTTATTTTTAAAATACTCTTTAAAAAACAATTGCATTCTTCGGGTTAATTGTTTATATGTATTTATTTGTTGTTTATAAGGAGTTATCGAGATAAAGTAAAATTGTCTTTTGCTTTTAGATTTAAATCAAATTTTTCAGCGTTATAATTTACCTATTTATATAATTTGTTTAGTCTGATCGAATTAACCCATGAAACACTTTTATATAATGATGATAATGATGATATAATAATAATAATAATAATAATAATAATAATAATAATAATAATAATAATAATAATAATAATAATAATAATAATAATAATAATAATAATAATAATAATACTAATAATAATGTCACTTATAAAGAAATTACAGCTGAAAAACAAAAAAAGTCCTCACAATAATAATAATAATTTTGAATTATTAAATAATTTTCTAAATTTTGAATTACATTAATTCTCCTTCAGATTGCTAGATTTAAAAATATTCCAATAATTTAATTATTATTCCCTAAAAACTAACGTAGTTTTTTTAAAATATTTAATAAGTATATTTTAGTAACCACTTAACCAGTTATGTCATAAAACCTCATGTAAATAATTGCTATTCATAATTATCTGACGGGTTTATCCCTCACTATGTAACATTTAAGCAACTGTGAATTTAAACTATTTGTATGTTGTAAGAAGATTAAAATAACTATATGCATAAAGAGTTTATTAATGAAAGTCAGACAATATATATACTACATGTGTATCTATAGCATATGCATCATTAGGATAAATAATAAGCAATGACAATTAAAGGATCCAGGCAATTGAGATAATCAATAAGGCATGCAGGCAGACATACACATTAATTATAAGGATTAACATTAGGGGATAGTGGAATCAAATATTCCAATACAGTTAAATAACACCTCTCGTTTGGCTTTAGCCATTCCACACTTCTTTTCATAAATTTTCCATTTAAATCTTTCAACCAATAAACTATTTTCGTGAACTTTTTCAATTATTTCAAATGGACCACAATATCTATTGTCTTGTTTATTTCTAACATCTTCTAGTTCTAATTCACTGACACTGAAAGATCCATGAGTTCTATTTTCTTGATTATAGTTATTTATACTATTAACTGATTTAATATTATTTTGTATTTCATTTCTTCTTGATTCCTTATTGTTAACTTATGTACCAATAGTAAAGCACTCTTTGTACAATTTTCTTCCATAAACTACTTTATCAGGAATAACATTTAAATTTTTACTAGAGGTAATTAAATTACATTATGTTAGTTGATTAATATGAACCTGTTAAAGATCAAAATTTATAGATAGATAAACATTCCATGAATGGGTATTAACGCATTCGCATCATCATGTACAAACACACTTAAATGAACGTCTACCAACCTACAAGACCTTTACTGTTTGTTCTAATTAGAAATAATGTTACAGGGTGATTAAAATTATTAATTTTCATCATATTCTTAGTGATAAGTAAAATTAATTTTTTAAGGATTATTCTGTGAAATGACTTTAATAACTCTGTTCTCACAACATATATATCTATTAGTGACATTTTTAACAAACACGACAGTTCCAATACATCTCACATATAATATATAATATAAAGAGATTTTAGTTAGGCTAAATTTTATTCTACTTGGTGATTTTCGCCCCTCGTGAAAAAGTGGGTAATTACACCTTTCAATACGATGTTAAGAGACATTTCAATTATCTCAGAAGAGGAATATTTTTAACACAATTTTCTTTATTTTGTTGAGACTACGAATTTATGTTTAAAATGAAATAATTACAGTTTCCTAATAATTAGATATATTAACACAAACAGTTATTATTTAAGTAAAAGAGCCACGTTTAATCGGTATTAGCAACCCAAGATACCACAATCACGATTTCATTTGATTAAAAAATTTAATGTTTTACCGTAACACATATCCTTGTTAGACTCGTCCAAAGATTCGATTTGTTGATTTGTTATTTCTAATTTTTGTTTGGTACCCTGTTTTGAAAACAACAACTCCGGACATTCGCATTCTTCCGAAGTTGTTCTTTCTTTTTTGGAATGACTTCAGGGCAAGTTTGAAATGCCAGTAAGCTATTCATTGACATTAAACCAGGATCAGGAGTTGGAGGCTTTTCTTCTTCGCAATCGTGATATGATTTGGAAACAACTTTATTTTCATAAATTTTCATTTTTAATAATTTAATAAATTAAATTAGTTTTAATCAATAAAATATAATTAATGCATAATCTAGGAATATTTTAGAGAGAGCTACTTTATCCATAATCTGTTTATGTCACATATATACGTCGTTTTTAAAATCCATTTATGGACGTTCTCCAAAAATAATCAGTTTTTGACCTCCTCTGCCTTGTCCTTTTCTGCTCCTTTTCACGAGCACACTCCCTGGGGGACATCCCTCCAAAAAGAGATATCGTTTATTTTCAGAAGAAATTTAAATAATATATAAGCATATAGGCTAAATTTAATTTCAATATTATAATTAGTAGTACACAATATTGGTTGAAAAATATAGAGAAAAAAACATGGATGCATAATTAAAAGGATCAAATGGGAAAAATAAGCACATGAAACATGCCGCTTACTTACTTACCATGTATAATAAATAAAAAGATAATAGAAAAATTTTAAAAAATCATTAATCCATTATGTATAACATTTAAACAACCAATGCTGCTTGGGATGTCCTAAGCACTTGAATCCCCTCCCTAATGTCCATATTTGTCCCTTTTAAGAAGACCCAAGCCCTTCCTTTTTTATGGGACATCCTTAATGGATGCTCCCTAAGTATGCTTCATTATGAAAATAAAACCAATTTAAAATGTTCAGAACTTTAATTTTCAAAGCATTATTACTAATTCTGCTAATGTCGCAAAAACACATCATATCATAAAATCGCTTAAGCACACAGAAACAAGCTTCCAAAAGAAACTAATCTAATTATAGTTGAAAGTTGTCTAAGTCTAATTGAAATTTTATAGATCGTAATTTTTTATAAAGTAAGTTTATTTTTTAAAAACTAGCTAGGAAGTTTTACTTTTAAGTGAAAATGACAAAAGTTTGATCTGTTACAGTGTGCTAAACTGAAACTTAGTGTAAGTCAAGTAAAATTTTATAAGTGCAGTTTAAATTATGGATCGTCAAATCTTTTAAACAGGGCCCAGTTCACTGTCTGTCAGACACTGTTGATGGCCGGACTTAAGTTTGAAAAAAATATGAGCAATTCGTATGCATAATCCATATATTTTATTTGATGTGCACAAAAATAGGTGAAACAATCTAAGTAGCATATCATGTCTTGTTAGAACCAACCATTTTGTGTATTACACTTTTCCGGAAGATAATTAGTGACACCTATCATTACATATCATATGATTTACGTAATTTTAATGTTTTGAATAACATTCATGATTACACATTTATTCATATTGTTGGGTTATTATTATTAAAAGTCGTTTCCCTCTGACTCCTCGTGTCCTTTTCGAATCAAATAATCAAACCCAACACAGAATAATTTATTTGGACTTGACCACAGTTACAACTCAATCCGATTTATTTCAATGTTTGTAATCACAATTTCACTGATTTATTTGCACCCTTCAACCACCGTATAAATTTGATTATCTTAAGGTAGGTTATTCAACGGATAATCACCCTTTCTGATAGATAACTTTTGACTTTACTTGGGTTTAGATTATTTTACTGACCTGACTATACTACTCGTTTGCTTCGACCACTGGCCATTTCGTGTTTTTCCCTTTTACTTTTATACTCCTGCTCAGACTGTTTTCAGACAATTGTCAACAACATTTGCTACATTATTAAATTATTAAAAATAATTACTTCCCACAGATCGCCTTAACCGACATTTGCCAACAACGTTCGCTACATTACTAAATTACCTATTAGGAAATGATCACCTCTCCATAGATCAGTGGCGCCAATTTAATATTGTTTAGGTCAATTTACCCTGTTATATTATTCCGTCTACACATCGGGTTTTCCTCATCTCTCGGGTTTCCCATTGCCCCGGACTTTCCATTGACTCGGGCTTCCATTAGTAATTAATTTTTTAATTAATTTCTCTTTTTGTCTTATATTATTTCCTAGGGACCCCTCACTAAATTTTTATTATTATTTCTGGACTTGTCTCTCAATTTGGCGTTCAACCATACCAATTTCCCCCGATCAATACTACTTTCGAATTTTTGTAAATTTTTTAATTAATGTTGCACTTTTATCATTTTGGTGTATGATAGACTTTACTGTTCTTTTTTCGTATTACCCTAACTATACTATTACATAAAAAACTAAGGTCTCTTAACATATTTGTTTCAATGAAGAGGTCATCATTTCAGATTTTTGTTTCAATGAATTATTTAATCTCAAATTTATTATGTAATATTGAACGAGATTTGAGAAGAACTGTGATGTAGAGTAACAGGGTATTAGTGGTTTAACAAGAGTCAATCAAATTGTACTATGAGAGTTGGGGAATATGAGTGGTCAACCAAGTGTTTATAAAGACTAGTAGGTGATTTATTACTATTTCAACAATTATTCTTATTACTAGTATAAAACGGCGATTCCTTGGTAGCAGCATAAATTAAAATATCAAATAAGTGAATTATAAATTAAGCCCTTTCTGCAAAATAATTATTATATTGTTGAAAAAGTTTCGATTATTAAATAATCCTTTTCACTTTCTTTGTGTCGGTAGATGAATAATTTGTATAATTTAAATAAATAACTATGTAAGCCATTTTTCGCAATGATTATTCATAAAATGAAATATTTCGATCTAAAATAGGTCCTGATCACTCAAAAACAAAATTTAACAAGACTTTCGCTTTTTGTGTCTTCTCTGATTGATCAATATATAAATTAAGTAGATTAGAGTTTCAATAATCTTAATTAGATCGATTATATATCATTTAAAATAAATTATAGCTTTTTATAAATAGATTTTAAATTAAATAAACTATATAGATTTGAAATTAAATAATCTACGTAGTTTTAAAATATATGACCTACTTATTTGAATTTAAAATATTTAAAATATATAAAAACTAAATAGATTTAAAATTAAATAAACAGCATATATTTTAAAAACTGCCTTATATTATAAATATTTATCGTGCCTACTGTTATAAAAGGAAAAGCATTCATTACTTTAAAGTAAGCAGTAAAAAACGAAGAAATTGGATATGAAGAGATCAAAAGATCTTTATTGCGAGCACTCAGTTCGGAGATAACATTAATATCCACCTGTCAAAGATGAAAAGTTTGACATCTAAACAGGAGACCTATTAATAAACAAAATAATTAAATCTTTGGCAGTAGAAATAGCAGCTAAAATCAGGAGACAATAAGCAACATCAATCAGTCAGCGAAAACAAACAGTGTAAACAAGGAAGGGTCTTCAAACGAAAAAAAACAAAATGTTTCATTTGCAATGAAAATCATATTGCCCGCAATGGTCCGAACAAGAAAAATTCAATGTTCCAGGTGTGAAAAGCTTGGACATCAATCTCGATATTGCAAATTGGGTAATAAAAATGGGGTCGAGAATATTCAGAAGTCTTACTCGGTCCCAAAAAATGTTATAAGAGCTACTCATTATGATAAAGAATCGCCAAGGCAGTGCCTTATAGATTCGAGTTGTTTGACAACAATGATACGGAGAGAGTTGATAGAACCACCGAGCACTCAAGTGTTTTTGGCAGATGGCTCCGAATTGTTGACGGTTACAGCAAGGCTAAAATCGAGTTAGAAGAAAAGTATTTCATTATTATTTTTTTCGTTTCTAGAAAAATGATGGTTAAGTATGATGTAATACTAGGTATGTATGTCATCATAGGTCTAGATGGTGTATAACTAATGAAGATGTCAAATTCGGTTGTAAACTGAAATGTCTCATGGCTACAAATAAAAATGAAGTTAAAAATGTGAAAATTCCAAGAAAGAATTTTGAGGCAAAGTTTAATAAAGAATGGATGGGTTCCTGAAATTGTAACACATATTCCCATATCAATGTCGGATCGTTACTCCAAGCTAGATCCAAAATCGGTTTGATAAACCTATTGGAGCATTAACTTTATTTCCTATAATGCAAAAAAATAAAAGTAAAATACGATCAGGTTTTGATTTTAGAATGCTGAATCACTATTTAAATGTATATTGCTGTGAAGCGGAAGTCGGTAACGAAACCATAAGAGAATGGAGAAAAGGAAAATATAATAGCAATTTTACACCGGTCCGAGACGTATATTCAAATTCGATTTGATGACAAATAGCTGATCTAAGGTACAGAAATAAAGATTCGTGAGAATCTCGGAGGGTTGGATAATTAAAGATTATTTAAGACAAAATTAAATTCGTTTTAATAATTCATTTTGTGGGAATAATAAAGATTTGAAAATCTTATTTTAGTTATTTCATATAATTAATTTTTGAATTAAGGAGCATCCATTAAAGACGTCCCATAGAAAGAGGGAGGGATGGGGTCTTCGAAAAATGGACAAATGGGGACACTAGGGAGGGGTCCAAGTGCTTAGGACATCCCAAACAGCATTGGTTGTCTAAATATTATACATAATGGATTAATGATTTTTTTTAATTTTCCATAATCTTTTTTATTTACTATATATAGTGGTTGGGTTTCTAGGTGTTGAAATTTTTGCGACTATATGTTTGTTACCCAGACAACCCCATACAAATATTTTGGCTTACCACTTGGAACCAGTTGCTAAGCAATGTTGAAACTGTGTTTGAGTGGGTGGATCGTCCGCAAAAAGTGAGCGATATTGCCCGAACGATCCATGGGTTCATCGAGCTTCCGATAGAAGGCTTGTGCTCGATTTCAATTTTTAGGTCCCATTCTTCTCTTATCTCATCAGAACGTTAATCTATACTGTCCTATCATTTGTCGTTGTATCCCCTCTCATAATCCTCGTTACCGCTGCTCACATTACCGATTTTACTATGGTCATTGCACCCTTCATGAATTAAAATATCCTCACAATTATGGTTAATGTTATCCACCTTATAATTGTTACGAGCCTTATTATGATTGGTTATTAAAATTTGTATTATTACTACTATTATATTATCATCATTCTTATTACTATTCTGATCCCCATCATTCACCACTATCATTGAATTCCTCATTAATGCAATATATATTTTTATTATCCTCACAACTATTATTATTACAATTATTTTATTATTATTATTATCCTATCTATTATTCTTATCAATTTATTATTAATGTTATTATTATTATCATTATTATTACCATTACCAATCTTTTTCTTGTTATTATTATTATTAAATTTTTAGCAGGGTTCTGCCCTTGAGACGTACTCCATCCTTATTTTACAGTTTTCGATAAAGTATTTTAATCATATTTGAAATTTTGAGCAGCGTTCGCCCTTATTTTACAGTTTTTAATAAGTATTTTAATCATTTCGGAAAATTTGCGCAGCGTTCCCCCATATATTCCATATCAATTCAAAATAATTTATTTAGTTCTTAAATATTATTTAAATGATTGATTTTTTATGATTTTGGTCGCTTGGATTAATCTTTTTCCAACGGCTATTCATTTTAACTGTTGCAATGCTTTAGCGATTTCCATGCTACCCTTTCCCTTTCTTTGTCCTTAGGATCTATTTGTGTAAATATTGTATTTAATGAGTGCACACTGGACTACTCAATGTTAGGGATTTTAAGCCGATTGTTGTTAAACATTTTATATCAATTTTATCAAAATGGAGTGCAAAAAAGTTGAGCCAAAAGACCCACTCTCGAGCTACCTTCTTTCGATATTTAGATTTATGATTTGACGTTTGGGCGTACGACTAGTCCTTCACGAGAACAAGACGTTGGCAGATGCACCAGCTCTTACACGTCTCGACTAGTGTGTGGATTTTACTACCTTGCGATATGTTTTGGCTGTGGGCAAAAAAAATAAATGATACCAGTTTTAAGTGAATCCAAGTTTGAGCCATGGTAAAAGATTCGATGCATAAACATATATTCTTCATTAAAATTCTTCATTTCATATTTTCATCAAAAATTTACATAAATAAAAAAGTAATTCTAATCTGATTTCATATACTCACTAATCAATTCACTAAAAATAGCTACTGAAAATATTACTAAAAAGCAAAACTACAAATTTACATCTGCATATTAACACTGAAAAAATCAGTCTGAGCATCTGCATACTAACACTAAAATTCAGTTTGTCTAAAAATTTGTGAAAACATCAGTATATATACCTATAATTTGACCTTAACCTTGCGTGTTATTTTTATTGCAATAAAGCAAATTTGACCTTGAAATATTTTATTTGAATTCGTTTTATTCATTAATTTTTTACTTTTAAATACATTTTCGATTTTTGGTCATTTTATTTTACTTTTGTGTGTTTTTATTTTATATTTATTCATGTTCTCTCAAATTTAGGGTGTTTAGTTGATGTTGTATGTTGTATTTTAATTTATCTTGGTGCTGGGTTTTCGTGCTATATAACTGATACATTTAAACAATTTTCAAGGCCATTTGTGTTCTGGCCCTACAATAGTAAATAAGTAAGCGGCATGTTTCATGCCCCTTATTTTTCCATTTGAGGCCATCCATAAATGACGTTACGCACTCAGGAGAAGGCATCACTCATTTGTGACGATGTATGACGAGAGGGAGGGGTGTTTAGGAACTGAGACATCACATAATTAAATTTGGTATTTTTTCAACATAACTTTATACTAATTTCAGCTTTCCAGGGCCTTCATTTTAATTCATGTTTTTTCATACGATATTAGAGCAGGATTACACTAAATGCATACTAAAATGTCAATAAAGTGATTTTAAACATGCTCATTTTCAAATATGAAATACGGCAGTTTAAGGGGATATGAAAGATTTGTAACGTCATATTTGAAGGGGAGTCTAATGTTTTGTGACAAAAGGGAGGAGGGGGGTAAAAAATCGTGTGACGTCATTTACGGGCCACTTTGATCATTTAACTTATGCATGTATGATTTTTCTCTATTTTTAACCAATATTGTGTACAAATAATGTGGAAATTAAATTTAGCCTATATGCTTATAAATTATTTAATTTTCTCCTGAAGATAAAGGATATCTATTTTTGGAGGGGTGTGAAAAGGGACAAAGTGGAGGTGAATAAAAAATTGCTTATTTTTAAGGGACTTCGTTAATGGATGCTCCATTACACCTGATTCAGTTCATTAAAAACTTCTAGAAGTTTTAATGAACAACCAATTACAATTATGATTAAGTTTATGAATTAGCCATTTTTAAAATGGCTGACAGGTAAACTTTTTAATAAAGTATATTTTAGGACTTGAATTATAATCTCGTATATTTATGAGATCATTATTCAAGCTCTTAAATAATACTTTTAATCATCATTTATTATAAATTTAGTTTTAATTAATTTTTTTAGATTTTTTAGAATTTATGCCAATTTATGTAAATTAATGGAATTATTTTCGAATAATTTAAGTCCGATTAATTGAAAACTAAAATTTATTAAAATAAAATTTATTATTAAAAAGTTTCTATATTCGAATAAACTATTCCTCTGTTCCTTGGAAATTTGTTTTGGCTGCCATCTTTTTTAATTTTTGACAAATCCAAATTTTTGATAATTTTTTATTTGATGAGGCTTTGGAAATTTCCGTTAATTTCCCAAATTTATAAAAACCTTCCCAATTTTCAATCGTATTAATGATTTGGATTTTTTATACTTTATACAAAAATTTTTTTAAACTTAAGTTATCGAAAAACCTATGTTTTCCGTATTTTTTAAACTCCTCATTTGAAGGTTCTGGTTCCACTGCTCCTGGTAAATTGCAAATGAGGTAAAAACTCAAAAACCTAGAGTTTCGATGGATATTTTTGAAATATCTGAAAAGTTGTAAAAATATTAAATTGATTGAATTTCATGAAAAATCTTACGAAATTATTTCTTAATTTTCTCTACAACTCAAAGTAGAGTTATTGGTTTTTTTTTCTAAAAAAATTTTTTCTTCTAATTCCTTCCATAAGTTTTTATTCAGTTGGACAAATTACATGCAGACACGGGTAAGTATGTATGTTCCTATATTATAACTTTATTGATTTTTCATTTTATTATAGGAGTTTTTAATGAACTGAATCAGGTGTATTAAAATCTTTAGTAAGTGTTTCAAATTGTTTGTCTGCCCCACGTTTCGCATGTTTCAGGTTTGCCATCACAAATCTCGCTAAGTTTTCGTAAAATTGATGTGACCCAACGAAGATAAGTCAATTTTTAATGTTTCAAAATTTATGCTTTACAGTCACAAATATATATATATATATAATATATATATATATATATATATATATAATTACATTTGTATTTGTTTGAATTCATATATAAAAATTTGATATATAATATTGGATTACAAATTATAAACGATTTCGAGGTAAATGCAAAGGATTAGAGTCAATGAAAGTGGCTCAGTAATATTTATTCTCTTTTTAAACCATTTGAATCGTTGAATAAATTCGAAATTAAATCCTTATTAGATTAAACTAAAGATTATTTTCCAATCTATTAAAACAAAAGAATATTGTGCTGTATGTCAAATCCGTAAATCCACAGAAGAATTATTTAAAAAAATATATTTTTTCTGATCATTATTTTATATATTGTTGGACTACTTAAAAAAAATATAATGCAAATTAATAAGGAGTTAAAAGAGTGCAAAATATGTGTCATCAACTAATCAGAAATTAATTAAAAAGTAATTATTTGAATTACAGAGTAAAAATTAATATTTTTAGCATTAAAAGTGGGAAGTGTAATAAAAAATTAAATTTATTTAAAACGTTATTATAGGGCAAGTGGCCTCTAGACGAAGTTCCTGAGATACCTGTAGTTATCACTAAGTGATAAAAGTTCAAAAAATATCTGAAAATCATAAATAATTTAGACGAAACTGAAAGTAATATATCTTCCTACCCAAGGATGCTTTGTCAAAATTTCTCAACCGGTTCGAATTGATTCTTTTTTCTAATATTTATGTTTTGATTCTTCAATTTGATTTTTACTTAGTATATATAGGTTTAGAAAAATCTAATCGTAGTTCATATCAGATTATTTATAAAATTGTAGGAAAAAGTGGATTTTTACTCCATGAAAAACAAGGACTGTCCCTTGCTAAACAATGATTGGTGGATTTGCTAACTCATATCAACAATCTGAATCAAAGTCTCCAAGGCAAAGCAACAACAGAGTGTCTCATGCACAGAAAAGTAAAAGACTTCAATGACAAATGTCGTCTACTTAAAAATCATCTTCAGCAGCAAAATTTCTACCACTTTCCATGACTTTGATAAACAGCAAAGAAGTAAAGCCAGACAAATTTCCTGTTGCTTTCTTTTCTGGCGTTTTAAATGGGCTGTTTCAGGAATTCGCCAACTGTTTCCAAGATTTTGAGAAGGTTTCAGCAACATTGAGGCTTGTTGCTTTTCCTCACCTTGTGAGACAGAGAGTGTACCGTTGCTTCATCAGATGGAACTAGTGGATATTAAGAATAATGAACCGCCTATGAAGAAATGTTTTACTATTTTTTACAATTTGCTCGACACATGGAAAGCAGCAGTGAAATATCGAAAGCTAAGTGAACTGGCCAGGAATATTCTTGTTCTTTTTGGAAGCACTTACGTATGTGAGTCAGCCTTTTCAAGAATGAAGTATTTGAAGAACAAATACCAAACCCAAATGTTAGATAACAATCTTGAGTCGGGAATACGGCTGATGGTATCCATCAAGAGTCTTGATTTTGCAAGTCTGTCTGTAAGTACTCAAAACTAAGAGAGCTATTAATGACGAGGGTTTCAAATAGTGCCTGAATAAGTTTAGTAAAGACTTACACAAAGTTTGTTAATTTTAACTATTTACGCATAAGTAAAATGGATATAGGATTAAAAATCAATTTCTGTTATAATGCATAATTCATAAATGTAACTTGGACTCACTAGTCCGTTAATAAAGTAGAACTCTGTATTGCGCGAGGTAATACCGAAAAGGTTGCCGACTCCTGCTATACTGGATGGAAATTAATTTTTTTAAATCAGACTCAAATTTATTTAAATTTATCTTTCTCAATCGAGATGATTTCTTTCCCTAGGGTCTAAACTATCTCACCCAGACACCCCACAATTTTGATCTTATCACTACATACTCATGAGCAAGCTCATGTTGGTACTGTATATAGCAGCTGAAAATTCCTGCGTAGATGAGCTCCATTTCTAGAACTACTTTTTATGATATTTTTACTTACGGGTGCCTGACAGCCGATGGAAGATCTTACGACTCATTCTTTCTAAACCTCTGTCCATGTTCGTCTATTTCTACAATTCCTACGTCAATTTGTCGTCGTTACTTCTATTTATTAAGGTATCTTTCAAAAATTCGAGCAGCGTTCCGCCTTTATTTTATGGGAAATTTCCTATTTCATTCATTTAATCGCTTTTTCCAAATGAACCTTCCTGCTAGTTTACCCATTGTCTTTCCTTGTATATTAAATTCGATTTACAGTTCTTTAGCCCCCGGCGCACTTCCCTCGTTTTATTTCTAACCGCTTCGGTGTAAAAGATACATATTGGTTATTTTAATACTAATTATTTTAACGTGTGACTAATTGTTCATGGAATCCATAGTTTATTAGTGATATTATAAAAATATTAGCCTACGGGGAATTGAATGCATAACTTGCGTTATTTAGTCAATGTGAACTGGTTTTAAACTGAACCATTTGATTTATTGGTAACATCTATATGCCAATGGGAAATAAAAATGCACGGTTTAGATTGTTCTTATTTTAGTCCGACAACTCATATTTGCTTTCCTATGGTCACCACAGTTAACGCCGTTCGTACATCTCTATCTTATCAATTCCCAGATCTATGCAAAAATGTATCATTTTACTTTAATTTTCAATGTGAGAACTATTAAAAAATATATGCGATCTAACGCTCCTTTAGACTTGCGTTGACCCAAGTCTCTATCCTTACTCAAAATTAACTGAGGGATCGAGCACGCAGTCAACCATTTACTAGTTCTAACAACAAAATACTTACAACGTAGTTTCAAAATAACAATTTTCAAAATTTTTCTAAAATTTGCATAAAGTTAAAGTTAAAAATTATGAATATAACTGCTGCTTATTTTGTAGTTTCATGACTGGGTGCGACCAATCAGAGAATTTTGAGCCTTTTTCGGCCATTTTTGGGGGTTTTTAATTATTTTTATCTTTTTCTCCTTGTTTTTCTTTATTTTGTAATATTATTTTCTTAATTTTCGTAATTTGTTATTTTTTATTATTTTATTACTTTCTTTGGCCATTTCCTTTTTGACACTTTGATATTTTAATTTTGGACGCCACATCTGCCTGTGTATTTTCTAAACCTTCTTTTGCAAGGTTTTGGCGGTTTTATGTTTTTGTTTTGTGTTTCTGTCTGCAGCTGTAGGCTTTTCAATATTTTTAAATTAATATTTGTATTATTTAATTTTGTTATGTTTTTAGTTTGTTTTATTTGATATTTTATTTTATTTTTGGTTTCTGCTAGTGGTGAATGTTTCTGTGACAGCAGTCATATTGACAATTTCAAAGAATAATTAATTTTATTTTTTTGTTAAAATTGTGGCTTATAGCCCAACAATATAAAGCTCTGTTTTTTACAGGTGATCAACTAGATATAGTTATTAAGACTCGAAAAATTGCTAATTGGAATTATAATTTATTCGAATGCTATTTTAAAAACAATTATTAACAAAAATATTACATATTTATTAGCGCCTGGGCTCATGCGAGCCTACCCCTAAACCAAAAGTACGATTTAGCTTGGAGGAAAGCAACAAGGGTAAAACGAATTGCACCAAGAAATAAAACACTATAATAAAAGTAATAAATTTAAATATAGCATTTTTGTATTAAATTTCGATAATATATTTATGGCAAAATGTTTGTATTAATTGAAAATGTTTTATATTATGTCTCAATGCTTTGAAATTTGAAACTCAGTAGTATTTAACCTTTCTATCAATGTTTTCTTATTTCTTTCTTATTAACTTATAAAATATTTTCAGTTCTTATAATTTTATTTATTTAGTTTTATTGTGTGATCCGATGGAGTGTGATTGCATTATAATGTGATCATAGTGTGATCTGGTATTTTTTACTAATTCTTTAATTTTTTTTGATTTTTATTGTTTTACTATTATTTTTTGTAGTTTTTAAAGTTATTTTTTAATACTTTTATTAATTTTCTATTCTTTTTGATGCTCATTAGTTATTTTGATGATTAGTTATTTCCATCAATTTGTGGTTGAGTTACACAATTTTAGATATTGCTCAACATTTAAATTATTTTCAGTACAAGTCGGATAAACACATTCACATTTCAATTTTAATCGTATACGTTTCTTTGAACAATTTTATATCATAAAATTGTATTTAAATATAATAGTGAAACAGACATTTGGATTAGACTAAAGTGATTAGGCGTCCCGGATTATGTGGACTGTTCCGGATTCGAGTCACTTGTCTCTCACTGAAAACTATCATGGAAAGTGTACCGCATTAGACATTAAACGCTTTTAAAATTTTCGCAATTAAATCTTATTAAATCTTTTTGAATTTACACAAATATTTTGTTTCTTCTACTTTCCTATTAGTCCTTAAAAAATGAGGTATCAAATCAGTTATAGTACAAAAATGTTTTGTTTAATTAATTTAGTAAAAATTAATTTTATTCTAACTTTTATAGTAATAAATGCATTATATTAAAGCACGAATATATAATTTAAGAAACCTTTGTAAGCTAATGTGTTAAGCGTTTTTAAAAATTTTGATGTAAACATGTCCTGCATTACAATAAAAAATATCTGGCCACTTTTTATAAGACGCTCTAATTCTAGATTGATAATGGCCGCTTGAAACTTACTTTATCCATTCTGAAAGTTCCAAATTTTTGATTATTTTTTCTGAGTTTTGGTTTTCGATTATTTTACACAATCGAGCATTTAATTTTTATATTTTTCAATAAAAAAAAATTTCAAATTTAGAATAAATTTTAACATTTTCAAGAATGTAAATTTCATATCAGCTGCCAGGATTAATTTGTTAATCAAACTCATTAATCTTCTCCAAATAAAATTAGCATCAAAAAAAATAATTGAGTTTGTTTAATTGAATAGATTTTCAACATAAAACATTTTATATTTATCAATTTCAATTAATTTATTATTTTTATTTTATGCGAAAATTTAAATAGAAAATTTTATTATTTTTATAGCTAATCAAATTGCGACTAATTTAAGAAAATCCGTATTGAGTATTTTATTTTGTTTTAAAATTTTTTTAATTACTATAGAAGTCTTCTGTTCATTATGAATCCTTACAAAAAAAATCGTCTCTGAAACTGTTTACATAATTCAATTATGATAGCTTTACATTAGAATCTATAAATAATGAAAATCTATTTTTGATGATTTTAATAATAATAATATTCCTTAATTATTTATTAATCATAAAGCCTGTGACCTACATACTTATTATAGTGATATGTGCTTAACACTGTTTTGAAAATGAGTCGCATATAAATAATTTCCATGACAGTAGGTAAAAGGGAGCCCACAATGACTCATCGTTTTTTCATGAGCTCACGATGACTAATCGAACAAAGAAATGAGTCATAATGATGAGTCATAAACAATTTCAAAACTTTTCTAAGTCCAAACAAAGACATATACCCCCAAACAAAGAACTATTTTTCAAAATTTTTCTAAGTTACTTTTCTATAGAAAAATGAAAATATTATTTCAAATATTATTATTTTTACTATTATTTCAATTCTTATTTCAATTATTATTATTATTTTTATTATTACTTTTATTATTACTTTCATACTATCGTTAATAAAAATCAATAACAACAAATAACTGGTTAATACATTTATTAATATATTAATAACCAAGAGCAAGTCTTGCACGTTTTAATCTCCATATTGGAGAATATATATTGTTTAGATCCCCTTTAAATCCTGAATCTTTATTGTCACATACCAGTTTTCATTCTCCTTGAACATGATTTCTTGAAAAGCATCATAAAATCTAGCTTGACGAACATTGAAAAAACAGTATTTGTTACTTGGATATTGTTATTGATTTTCATAAACATCTTCTTTAGAACGTCAACATCTTCGGTTGACAATGCTGCCATGAGATGGGGATAAGGAGTTATGCATAACTTAACCGGATTTGTCAACTTGATTTCCATTGGATCAGAAAGGAAATACATTTTGAAATTATGAAAATGCTGTTCGGATTGTAAATTTATTGGTTTGTCCACAATCTTATTTTCGCTTATTTTCTTAGTCATTTTGAAATTATGAATAAACTCAATGAACAATCTGTATTTATAACAAATGGTGACCAATCAGAATTGCGCACCTGTTTAAATTTCCCATGTGCTGCATTTATGAATTTAACAACCTTACTGTTTCATATTTAACAAAGTTCTTTTTAAAAAACTATTATTTAAAAGGTTATAAAAACAACAAGACATAAATATTAAAACATATTAATTATCTACAATACGGCTGAAGTGATACTTTCTTAGTTCAGAATAAAGTACCAAAGTTAGATGGATGAGAAGACAATCCAGGCAGGCATCGCACTCGTATGTGGAAACACCAGGATGATTGACTATTGGTAAATCTTGGTCAATTGTATTGAGATGTTTTTCCAATATCATTTCCAGATCGAGTCTTGTAGCCAGCTTAATTCTTAATTCAAGAATCTCCGGAACGCAACATAACAGTTCCGAACAGATTTTCGGATACAGTTCTTCCATTTTTGCCATCAGAATTGACATTAACGTTTCTAAAAAACATTAAAATTGAAGAAATAAAATATTAATTTACTATTTTCACTAATAACGCTCATGTTGATGTAAATAAATGAAATCAAAATAAATGAAATAATTATATATACAATTTTCAACCAATCGATTGATATCCTTTACTAAATTAGCTACGAATGAGATGTAATCAAAATTTCTAATCTCTAACCCCAACTTTTCCGCTACTGAAAACATAGACGCACAGTGGGTTATATTTTAAAAGTCTCAAAGCAGGAAATAATTCGGGTTCGAACATTCAATCGGCTAATTTACTCAATTTTATATAGATTAATACATTTTCCTAGATCTATAGTTATAGTAATTGATTGTATTTGAATATCTGTGATTTTATATTGCAACTCATTCACTATTAATGGAGTTTTACAACCCATAATTCTACATTTTCCCGATTTGGAACATATAATAGTATGTTTTCCACTTTTGACAACAATTTGTTGAGGCTTTCCATTCGGAAAACTCATTTTGCTATCATCAATCTTTCCCCTATAATTTATATTTGATAACATGTTTAATAAAATTCATATCAGATCAGTATATATATTCAGATAATTAATATAAACAATACCACATAAAATGAAATTATAAAATGGAATTAAGAAATGATTCAGTTTATCAAATTGTTGGTCCTAGTGGTAGTGGAAAAACTTTATTTGTTTGTAAATTATTAAAATCAAATTTATTCAAATCTAAATTCAATAAGATTTATTGGCATAGGGGAGCAGATGAAGAACATGGATTGACTCAAGATAATTTCTGCAAATTGAAAAATATGAAAATTGTTAAGGGATTTGATAAAAACTGGTCAAGTTGATCAAAGAAAGGTGATGTTATAATCATTGATGATTTATATCAGGAAGCCAATAAAGAAAAGGATTTCAATAATTTATTCACAAAAATCAGTAGACATGTTGGTGTGACTGTTATTTTTATAACTCAAAATCTTTTTCATAATGGAGGCAATCATCGAACACTTAATTTAAATGTACAATATTTAGCTGTTTTCAAAAATCCAAGAGATGCTACTGTCATTGATTTCCTTTCTCTGCAGGCATATCCAAATAATAGAAATTTTTTAATTAGTTCATTTCAAGATGCGACCAAAAACCCCCATGATTATATTTTTCTCGATTTCATTCAACAATGTCCGGGATGAATTACGGGTTAGAACTGATATTTTTAATAAAGAAGGGGCCACTTTTCAGTAGCCGCTACGAGTCGTTCAACGATGCCCTGCGTGGAGGTCCTGTGCAATTGCCAGACGCTACTGCGGACTACCGAGGTTTCAATGAGGTGCGACCCACGAGCACAACTAGGGAACTTAATCCACCAACCGGCCCTAGATCTGTCCCATTGAGAGCTATTGAAATACGTATTATAAATAAGATTTTAGGGGGATTTGTCAGTGGCACCAAAAGATTCCACGACCATCCAGAATAAAATCAAAATAACAAGACTTTAAATATATATTTATACAAGAAAACAATACTTACAATCCACAGTCATGCAATCGAATTGGAAAAATTGGCATAAATTGGCATAAACACTTTGTCTAAAAATGACTCACGGTTGGTTTAAGAAAGTCTAAAATTTTGTCTAGTAGTCTCCTGACTGAAAAAATGTCTGAAAATTATGAAAATGACTGCCGTATATATAGTGTTCTCGCGCCTGTGTGCGACCAATTTGCGATTTTTCGCGATTTTTAGGGCTTTTTAATTATTTTATTTATTTCGAAATATTTTTGTAATTTTTTATATATTTTTCTTTATTTTTTGATATATAAATATTTTACTGTTGGATTTTATTTTTATTATTATTTTCTTACAATATTATTTTTTTAACCCCAATATTTTGTTTTCTGGTCGCCTCTTCTGCCTGTGTTTTTTCTAAACCTTATTCTGCAAGGTTTTGGCCGTTTATTTTATTTTTCGTATGTTTCTTTCTGCAGCTGTAGGCTTTTTAATGATTTTAATTAATTATTTGTTTTATTTAATTTTGTTATATTTTAATTTTGTTTTAATTAATATGTTTTATTTTATTTTTGGTTTCTTCTTGCGGTGCGTGCTTATGTTACAGCAGCCATATTGACAATTTCCAAACGACAATAATTATTTTGTTTTAACTTATACAATTTTCACCTTTTTGTTTAAATTGGTTTTGTAAATTTGTTTTAATTTTGGCTCTGAGCCCAACAATGCATAAAAATATTATTAAGGAGTTATGTATTATTAATACAAACAATATTTTTGAACCACTACATTGGTTATTTAGAGATGAACCTATGGATCATACATATTTGGAATGGTATGAAGAAGGATACTTTTGTTCGACATGTATATTGCAAGATATTGATGTTAATCAAATTTTTTATGTGCCTAATGATAGAGGATAGAAGATTGAATTATTGAAGAAATATTTTCCTACACTTCGATTAATAAAAAATTTCTTAACCAAGAAGGATTTCCCATCAAATATTACATGTCCCTATCGTGAACATTCTGATTGTGCCTACAAACTTTGTCTTTTAGCTGTTGTAAATTATTTAAATGTTTTATAAATAAATATTGTAACTTTTTTTAATAATAATAATAATAATAATAAATAATAATAATAATAATAATAATAATAATAATAATAATAATAATAATAATAATAATAATAATAATAATAATAATAATAGTCAATCATTACTCACTCATCCCGAATTCATCAGGGAAATCGAAATCGTCAGGCAATTCATCAGGCAAATCATCCATGAAATCCAAATCATCTGGCAAAACGAATTCTTCCTCGTCAAGGAAATCCAAATCATCTGCGAATTCATCTTCGAATTCGTCAAGGAAAATATTATTCAATCCAATATCATCTAAAATATTAACATGCCCATATGTGAATCTCTTATTCTCCTCAACCCATACCCTTTTATCATCGTTGTTTGTAAGGGCTACCTTCTCTGTTCTAAATGTAAATAATTGATGATTTCTTGTACCAAACCGAGATTGATGAACTTTAGGTATAGTCATTCCAAGATAACAATTCACATATGATTGATGGGTAATTGCTGTTCCCTTTAACGTTACACCTTTTGCTTTATTTACTTCTTTCTCATCACCACTGAGCAGACTATAACATTTTGGCCTGAGGAAGATCCATTCTTTATACACTTTCCCTTTGCTTTCGTGCTTAAATTTCTCAATTACTATATTCATATTTCCGTTATATAACGGATCTGTTGGTTCGTAATTGCTGGTATCTAATAATCCATCTTTTGTCATTGCAGGTAGTAATTGTGATCTCAATTTCACATATTTACATTCGAGGAAGAATCAGTCTGTGTCCCCGGTTATGATATTTATTTGGCAATTGAACTTGCTCGATATTTTGCCAGTTCAATATATTGCAATTCATACATCCTGAGTTTAGATAGGTCTAGCACTGTTTGACCAATGTAGCTAGGCCTATCTAAACACACTACATCTTGATTTAGTAAAAGAGCGATCAAATCATCTGCAATTTTTATTGACCTTCTAAAAGTTGGTTTTGATGTATATTTAACCAATTTCTATGCATTGTTACATAATCTGAGATTTATTCTTTTCTTCAGATTCTCCACTGTTTTGCCATAAACACTATTATTTAATAGTTTATAAAAGTCCCGATCTAAACTATTTGTCGATTCAGCTCGAAGTCGGGTATTTGTGCTGATATATTTTTTCAGTATCGGTTTTTGTGTAAATTTTATTTCCCGATGTATATTTATAACTTCTACTCCAAGGACCATATATAATTTTAAAAGACTCCAATGGATAACGTAATTATTTTTCGGGTGATGGGTTAATAATAATTTCGGTACATTGGAATTTGGTGGACACATTTTTTCAGCAGCTTCCGGGAAATCGTCTAGGAGATCGTGAATATTAGACGGAATAACTAAATTCATTTCCACAGTGTATCCATATGATGTTTCCAAATCCGAACTAATGCAGTCAACTAAAGTTGCTAATAATTCCACTTCATTGTATATCCACTCAAAATCGATGCATGGTAAATATTGGCTTAATATCCAGTCGTACAAGTTGTTTATATCTATATAAAGCTACTCGGTTTCTTCATCTGTAACGGCGTGGTGCTTGTTTACAAACATAAGACCACCACGGATTCCACCTTCAAAGAAATTTTACATTTCCATATCGATCAACAATTCAACTGGATCTTTTAATGTCATGATCGCAGATCCTCAACTCATACCGGGGATTCCAAAAAAGTTGAGTGGTTCAACTCCATTATGAGCTTTTAATCTTGCTCGAAATTTTTGGAAAAAATCGGCAAGCAAAAACACGTCCAATTTTAAATAAATTTGTAAATAATCCATCAGAGTTTCGCAACTCGTTTCTTGGCATATTTGTTGAGCTAACTCATACTCCTCATATGTAACACCTTCCCAAATAGGAGACAATTAATATGTTGTTTCTAAAACATCCTGACTAGTGGCAAAATCATAAGGAAATATGCCTTTGTTGTTAATAATTTCCACAGTAGTAAACACAGAACGAGTTATCGGTAATTCTGCAGTGTTTTTACTGTGTTATTCAAAGAAAAATTGACAAATTGGCATGATTCAATAAATCTCACAGTAAATTTCCCCAACCATATTATTAGGCTTAAAAGTTTCTAAGTGCTTGTTGGAATGCAACTTATACTCCAATGAGGAAATCGATTAAGGCCATGTTTCAATATATGATGTAGATCATAACCTTTAAGATTATGAAATACAACAGGTAATGTTTCTCGTATTTTTTGCTGTTTATTACATAAATTACATGCAGCTCCGAGATATTTTCCTGTAAAGTGATCATGGTCTCTCACTTTCTCCGGCATTGGATTTTTACATAAGTAGCAATCGACTGCTAAACTAAACTCCAATTTCTTTTGGGTTGTCAAAAAGTTCATTTGAACATGCCCTCTTGTCTTGTAATAAACTTTGACAATATTCTCTACAATATTTTCAAACCAGAAATCTGTATACACAATCTGATCCGATAAAATGCAAATACTTTGTAGCCCCTGTAAAATTATTTACCAGTAAGAGGCCCGCAGCAATCGGTAAATGTATCTGATTATCTCTTTCATCCAGAGGCAAAACCACTTCGAAGTTTGCACATATGACAAATGGAGGAGTTACCATTTTGGACCAGTCATTAAAATCCTAGTCACTGTTTTCGGGCAACGTGTAAAATGTTGTTCCTAGTTTGTTTTTTCTGCATAATTCCACATGCCTGTCAAAAGCTGTTTGGCTTCTGAATCCATTTAAGCATGTCTCACCCCATATGCATTGGATACGTACAGGGCAATTATGGGTTTTTCTACAGATCATTAATCTCTGCAAATCTTGAACTGATGTATAATGGTATTCACCATTAGATTCCAGTAATAACAAATACATCGATGTAACTACAGTTACTTTACTCTAATGTATTATATCAATATGAGGATGTTTCAATATAATATTCACATTGTCGATATCAATCATATTTTTATCGTTATATTTGAGGACATTGATTGCAATACTTTCGTTTTGCCTCTCGAATTTTGGAATATCCTTTAATTTCATTGACTTATCTGATTCATCGTAAACCAATTCTGACAGAAATGGTATATAATTTTGAAAATTTGTGTTATTTTCCATGATCACATCTTTTTTCAAATTAGCTAGTACACTGTAAACAAAACACAAATTGTCCTCATTTACCACATTTAATATAGCATTTTTATTTGCTAAGACTTTCGGGGTTGGAATATAGTTTCTTCCAGTCAATCTGGAGATTTCTAAAACCTTGGTAATTTTGAAATTTATTTCGATTATTCTTATCAGTCGCATCCACTTCCAAGTTTTGACCTGATATGAATTTTATCATGCAATTTTTCAATACCGTCTGCTAAAAACATTTGAAAATTATCTGGAGTTACATTCACTGCTTTATTAGAAAATCGTGACGTTTTGTATTCTCCATCCTTTTCAATATCTGTGTCTATTCCGAATTGGACTTTTACAGATTTCATTTCATTTATTGTTGATAATAATTTGTTTTTAAGAATTTCAGGCGGATTTATCTCGTTCATGTTGTTGAATGTCATTGTTATTATTCTGTGACAATTTTTTAAATCAGATTGAATAACTAATTTTTCTTTAAGTATATCATCTTCTACCGCTTTTTCTGTCGCTTCTACCGCTTTCATCGCTTCTACTATATCGTCATCTGATACTATAATAACATCATAATTTATAGCAATGATGTTATTGTTTTGAATATCTATCCTATTATTTTTAAACTCTTTTAAAAAATTCTTTTTTCTCTGTTTTAAACGATGTAAGGTATTCCTTATGATTATTATAAAACATTTCGTAAGGGCTAGTGAATAGAGCTTCTCGAAATGGGCATAAATAATATTTTATACTATAATATTTTTAAAAAATATAATTTTCCATTGTAAAATGACATTGTTTTTCGCCATGAATTTTTGAAGTGCAAATATTTTGATAAATATTACCTTAATTTAAAAACATATTTAATTTTGATTAATTTATCATATTTGTTGTTAAAGTAAAGTTTAATATATTTTCATTTAAAAATTTATTATTAATACATCAAATATTATAACTTTATTTTAATTATTATTATATACAAATTTGTTTTCAGTAATGTTTTCGAAATTATCATTTTAGGTAATTGAATAGTTGCAATTCAATAATTTCATAATGACTTTATTACAAATTATAATAAACTCATTATAAAATTATTATAAAATCATTAAGTTGTACATATTTCGTTACTAAAAATGTTATAAAACTATTCTCTGATCTTTTATGAAAAATATGTTTGTTTATTAAGATAATATTAAGAATAATATACATTAAAAAATAAAAAGCATTAAAAATTATAAGATGGCAAGTATAAAAATTTCACATTATTCATAATTTCTCATTAATAATATTTTATACTTTTATGAAATATAAATTATAGAATTAGATAAAAATATATTTCAACCTTAAAAATTAAATATTTTGCTAAAAATGTTATAAAACTATTCTCTGATTTTTTATAAAATATGCTAATTTATTAAGATAATATTAAGAATAATATACGTTAAAAATAAACAATTATAAATTAGCTGAGTGTGGGGTTTACGGTTTGTGTAATCTTGACCCCAAATACAAATGTTTCTTCGCCCCAAGGGTTACCCGTTGCCAAGCAACGTGTGTGATGTAACCATTGGTTTTGAGATCGCCAAAGGTGAGCACCACACAGGAACTACTCTGGCCCGACCTCAAGATGGGTTCAACGCACTACCGTTAGAAGGTTTACGTGCGCTTTCTTTACCTGGTCCCCAACTGGTACGTCTAATGCATTTGAACTTGTTATTCAACTTGTTTCTAATTCGAATTCATTTATTTTTATTTAGCACAAGCCATATAAATTTCTAAAATATATCATAAATATTTATTGAATAACAGTGCGGGATGATATCAACATAATTATTAGTCTTTCAACTGAGCGGCAGGACGTTTAGCGCGCTTGGAGTTTCCTGATCGATGTTTGGGTGGCTTAATTGCGGGCTTCGTGGCGGCCGTTGTATCTCCGTAGGCTAATTGTGCTGGAGCGAACACTAAGGGGTAGGTTACCGCCGTGCCCTCCTGACACGCCGATAACGCCACCTCCAGGCCTCGGATTTGGATTTTTTGGTTCTGGTTGAGCTGTTTTTCCTCAGCCCAATACTTCTGTGTAGCAGTATTCTTTTGGTAAATCCGCTTCACTTTACCCGGCTCCACCCAGGTAGCCTTGGTCTGCTGTATTTCTCTTGCCAATGGCAGGATCTGTTGGTGGTGCCCTGCGTTTATTTTCTGTGCCTGCTGTAACTCCTGCTGCAGGATCTGATAGGGGTCCATATCTACAATGGAAACTTGACATTAATTCCTATATAATCTCATAAATAGTATTCATTCCGTTTATGGGTTCTTAGGTCCGCAAAGTTTGTCTTAATCTCATTTAACTATTTATTCCTATTAATTTTTATTTTTAATCAAACAAGCGAAAATTGGAGAGATGCTAACTAGTCATCTCTTAGGTGATGTTGATTTCTATTCCATCTCGGGTGTTCTCGAGCGTACGGGTGCTCACGGTGACCACCCGGTCGTTGCCCTTCTTCTCGCATTCCCCTTGGTAGTACCTATCGCGGGACAACCACGTCGATTGCTGCCGTGTTTATATTTAGTTTTGGGTTGTTCAAATTGAAGGAGGTATTGTAAGGATGGGCTTTCTCGACTTGTCTATCTGTCTGACGCTGATGTTCTTCTAATCTGGCTAGCAGGAATTCGGCTTGTCCCCTGATTTCCCGTGCCGGATTCTGGCCGGGTTCCCGCTTGATGGCAACGAATGGAGGTCAGTATCATCAGAGCTCGTTTGGCCTCCCATCCGGGACTCTCGGACTAGCGAGATCGAGAATCCCGCGTCCCACATCACCTGCCGACACCGAGCAGCCGAGTGTGCAGGGAATCGTAGCGTGATTCGGGACACGTCGATCCATGAATTATCTAAAGGAACAATGCAAATTATATTCTATTTCATTTATTTAATTCGTAGTAATTAGTGGGGTTCGAAAATATTTGCGCGTAAATTCTCATCCACTAGGTTATGGGTTAACTCATTGGTCTTGGGAATTTGGTCGATCGTGAGTTCCGAAATTACCGGACGAAAATACGGGTGTAGTCCATTCCCGTAGGTCGTAGTTATTTTGTTGGGGTCATCTGACATGCGTGGGAATATTTCGGTCTGACCGGCGAAATCAGTCGGCGTCAGCGTTAAGGTATCTATGGTGGGTTAGATTTGGTTCGTCGGAAGTGTTCTAACCATTTCGCGATCAAATAATGGCTTTCGGCTTTCATAAACCACTGGCAGTTTGATTATACGGTAAGATTTCAGATAAATATGATTAAATCTATCGTAGGAAGCATTCTCAGTCACCATTTATTCGTCCATAATTATTTGAAGCGTATGCCGCTAAAGGCTACTACCATGTTAACATATTTTAGGAGAATCGTTAGTAAATTGAAGAAAACCATTCTCCTAAAAGGACTGATCCTTATCTAAACGAACCTTTGAACTACCCAAAATTAAATCAGCGCTTGTAAGAACCAGAGTTCTAATTCAATTAAAATTAAAAAACAAAATTCGCATAATTACAAGCATAATTTTAATTATTTTACCACACGTTACATTTATCTCGACTGCCAATGGTCCATGAAAAACCGGACTCATATCACTTTTTCTATGTAGAGGTCTAGTCGGGTGTTGGACCTTGGGTTACGAGTCTTATGGGTTTTCATTGGCTTCATAGGACGTATTTGTGGCGGAATTTGGTTCGGATTAGAAATCCGTTTGAAATATGTATGTATAGAACAAAATTGATGCATAATTTGTATTAAAAATAACACGACAAGTTCATCGAATATCGGGTAAGTATCATCTTCGGAGCTCTGAAAGGCTGTAAAGGGCATTTGCGTCAAGTTTTGGGAAAGCCGGATCTCGGAAATACCATCAAATGTTATAATGAATAATTCAGGATACTTACCTTCCCGAGTTCTTTCTCTCGCTTCTGTTGAATTTATTTCGATTTCGGCTTTTCGTAGATTTCCATTTGAAGCATTTTGGTATTGTGAATTTTTAGACATTGAGATTGACTAAACTAGACATGTGAATCGCGTATATCTGAATAGGTGTGCGCGTCTTGGAATTAGAAAAATTGAGTTGTCTGTCTGCACACACACTACTACTACACCAGCTGTCACTGAGATAAATTCCGCTATAATTCAAGTTGATACATAAATCAACTTGGCGGAATTTAATTTTTTGTGAATTCATTTCAGCCATTTTTTAAATGGCTGCTAAGTAAGTTGTTTTTTATATTGTTATATAACTTAAAGTTAAATTTTAAGAGTTGAATTATGATTTCATAAGGAAATATGATCATAATTCAAGCTCTTAAATATAACTTTTAATCATCATTTATTTCATATATTACTATAAATAATATTTAGGAAATCAAGTGAGTAACAATAAATAGTCTCCAAAAATATGTATTTTTTTTATACATTTCGGAAAAAATCTCCTAATATGCCAAAAGTAATTAGTTAAATCTGTGTAGTCTTCTTTCACCAGCTCGTTATCCAGTGCGTCCTTCAGAAAATCGAATCTGGATTGGAAATTCATTGAACTCAATCCACCTGCTCTTGATATAGATTTCCGAATATTGAATTTGATTTTACTGAACACACTTTCAATCGGGTTCAGAAAAGGACTATATGGTGGTAAATGTTCAATAACATTATTTAGAGATATTGCACCACCATGAATTGAAGCATTGTCGTGGATTAAACGAAATCCAGTTCCATTCAATTTTACAGTTATTTCGTTGATGAAGATCTGGTAGGTATCCTTTTTATAGGATCCTACTACTAATTTATGATGGACTGGTCCATTGACTCCAATTGCGAGAGCTAAGGACATATTTCGCCCTCGGTTCGTTGGAAGTGTGGCGTATAATCGCTCACCTTTTTTATTTCTTCCAAGTTTCTGGCTTGTCCAAGTATTAAAGGTTGCGTGTTCGTGTGTCCCCGTTCTACGTAGAATAGGATAGAATAGGTGAGAGAATATTGCACACAGATTTCAGTTTATTTTTTCTATTAGCATTTTAGTGAAATGCCGAGTCAACTTTTCATCGATTGAATAATTTTGTTGGCAATTCGTTTCCACAATTTCAAATTATGGAAGTCTGGCTGAATTTCCTAAATTTTTCAGGTGGGTAATTTTCTAGTGAAATTTATTTATCGACAACTATCCATCTAGTTTATTGGGATGACACCACTCTTTGGACGAGTTTCCATTCATGAGCTATTAGTGGGATTGGATTCGAATCATTTGTCGGCTACTTGGGTATGCTTTAATTGTTAATATCCTTAACCGTAGAATTATTAATCTTTAGGTCCGCTTCGATCATGCTCATCATTCTATTCCCTTTTGGTGGTTTGCTGTGCATACCCCGTGGAATCTCTTCCATTGAGGTTTCGGGAATTGTCAGGATCTAATGCGAGGACAAAAATTGGAATATTATTCACTGTGGCACTCGTACTGTGTGTGATTTTTTCTCTAGTTATGTTTGAATCTCTGTTGTGTAAATTCATTTGTATTACTTTATTTGATTTGTTTATTGTCGATTGATTCAGGGTGGTTTGTAAGTTATTAAATTCTTTAATCGGGAAGACTTGTTTTTTTAAATTTACTTGTTTATAAACCCTTTAAGGTCGTCCTGGTTTGTCTATATATTTGGGATTTCGTACGAATTTTACATATTCTGGTAATTCTATATTTTCACGCTGACAGCTTATTGATAGTTCTCGTGAATGATTATAACTTTCGTTTTGCTCAATGAATTCTCAATAGCTTCACTTACGTAAATGCTAGGCTTCATGATGAAACTTGCATATTTAACGGACTAACGGTTTATTTTTCTTTCTAGGTATGGGGCGATTATGTGATGATGGCTGTACTTACGGGATTTTATTTATCAATTTACCGCTGCGGTTGTGGGATTATATATTCATTATGAATTTATTCTGGATTACCTAGAAACCGTTAGACAATTGAAATTGAGTTTCACTAAGTTTCACTTAAAATTTTGTCATTTAGTTTTCAAAAATCATGATTTACTGACATAGCAACGATTTTGCGATGTTAATTCCCCGTCACCTTCCCTTAGTTGATCTTAGGTTAAGTTATGTCAATATTAAGAGTTTATATGTGCCCACTGAACTGCACGAACTATTGGCGGAATTACACTGCACTTACACAGTTTGGTTGGGGTAAGTTGATTTTGCTATCTTGCGGTGCTGTGTCGGCTGTGGCACGGAAAAATTTCGACATAAATCATTCAGTATTAAAACTTTTATTTGAATATAATGTGCATATTTGACTCAAAAATTGGCATAATACGTTGGTAAATCATAATTGGCATTCAACATTCTCGAAACCTCATTACAAACCCTTCCACACGCCGACGCCCAAACAAAGCTCAAATGAGGTTGTTTGTGCGCGACGCGGAGAAGGTTTTCAAATATTCCTTCACTCACATTGTAAAATCGTAAATCTTTCTGCAAGACGAGTATCAGAGTTTTCCAGTTACAAAACTGATTCAAAACTGATTAAACTTCTGTGAAAATGAATCGGTATATAAAACTATTGTACGATCCTAACCTTGCGTGTTAAATTTGATGTGGTAAACAAAATTTGACCTTGTGATTTTCTGGTATATTCTAATTCTAATTTTACTATTTTTGTGATTTAATTTGACAATTTTATTTTTGACATTTTAATTGAATTGTTTCCAATTCAAATTATTTAATTTTAGTTCCTCTTTTGTTGACTTCACCTTTTTTTGGTAAATTGTCAAATTTTGGTCAAATTTTCATGTTTTCATGCCACCATGTGGCTGAAAGGTAGAACCATTGCACAGAGCACAAATGACTTCCTAAATTAAAAGATTTGTGATCAAAAAAGTTAAGAACTGTTTTATTTTGAATAAATTCAAAACCTTTATTTTAAAATAAGTTTAAAAATAGGATTCCAATAAATAATGTGTGTATATAGATTGAAATTAATTAATGTGTAAATAAATTGAATTCAAAAAATAGTATGTGTGTTCCGAATATAATATATGCATAAAATTAAGTTTGAAATAAAGTAACAATTAAAATAATCAACACAAAGGAAAGTAAAAAAGTAGTGTGTGTGTGTCTAAATATGATGATTCAATGAAAAGTCACGTTTGGTATACATAATAAGATAATCTTTATTGCTATGAGTCATCGATAAGTACGCACAAAATATTCTCTATCTGTTTCTCTGAATGTATTAGTGTTTACGGTGTCGTTGCAATTTTATAATTAAAGCAATATATTTGCTCGGACTCCGTTTAAGAATATAATAATCATAAATTTTTTAAGGGTCGTACCAGGGGTACTGTAAATAAAATTATTCCATTTTAGTAAATTTATATTGCAGTCAAGACGATCGTTCAGCGCCAAATCAGCAACAGTAGTATCACCCACCTAATCAACAATGCGCTGCCTTTTTGTGTCAACTATGTCCTTTTCTGGACAGCGTCTTTCGAGTTTGCACGGACTTTTAACGTAGAACTTTATCAAAGTTACTCAAAACATGCACTACTTCAATGCATAACTCCATTTCGACTTCTACTTCTGAAACTGTCTAATAACTTGAAATTATGTTGAATTTTATGCTGTGGATTCAAAATTTGTAATTTTAGAAAACTGTTATGTTTTTTGTAATAACACGTGTTGTTTATATACTTGATGTAAATGTAGGCTTTTTAAAAAATGTATTGTAAATTAGTGTAATTTAAGAATAGAAATTTACTGTAAAAAAATTTGATACAAAAAGTTTAATTAAATTTGTTACAATTATAAAAAAACTTATTTATTAAGTCAATCTATAATTTCTATATGTAAGTAAATGGCAAATTTAAATGCAATAAAGCATTTATTTTGAAGATGACAATTTTTTGCATAGCTTCACACTATGAAGATGTATTATCGAGCGTTTTGACTCCGCATGGAGTAATAAAGGACAGAACTGAAAAATAAGCTGTCGGCATAACTCAAAGTTTGGTAAAAAATGCAAAAAGTTTAACGACGCTCTGTGTGTTGAAAGGAAGTTTCAAATTTTCCGACGATTTCTCAATGCAATTAATCATTAAAGCCGAACGAAACCAAATTCAATTGCTGTTTCAGTTGATTTCATTTGAGTTGAAAGTTACCTTAATTGTGAATCGAGTGGAAAGGTCAAAGTTATCGGTATAGATAACTTAGAATTTCTCAAAGAAAAAGATGTCTTAGTTGTTGAATCTGGTTAAACGATGACAAAATTATTAGAGTATGTTAACCAGTTCAAACCAAATTCTGTAACAGTTGCTAGCTTACTAGTTAAAAGAACCGTCACTGGCACTCATAAGACAGCTTTTATTGGATTCGAGGTTCCTAACAACTTCCTTGTGAGATGCACTAGATTATAATGATCATTTTCGATATTAAAATTTATCTGATTAGGCTTCTAAAAAGTTGATTTGGATTCCAGATGACAAATGGATATGTAGTTGCTCAAATTGTCAATAAAAGAGTTGAAGAATGTACTGTTCAAAGAAACGGGAAAACAAAAAGTTGTTTTGAAAGATCTTAATCAAAAAATGAATTCCTCAACATTTTCAAAATCCGAAGAAATGGCGAATTTAACTTACCTCGATGAAGCGTCTGTATTAAGTAACATCAAATAAAGATACTTCAGTGGATTAATTTATACATATTCTGGATTGTTCTGTGTCGTATTGAATCCTTACAAAAGACTTCCAATTTATAACGATGAAATAATCGAATGGTATTATGGACGAGAACGTCACGAAAGACCACCACATATGTGCAATAGCAGATACTGCTAATAGAAACATGTTACAAGACAGAGAAAATCAATCAATTCTTTGCACTGGTGAATCTGGAGCTAGTAAAACGGAAATCACGAAAAAAGTCATTCAAGATTTAGCCTTGGTTGCAGCCAGAATGAGAAATCAGAAACTCACAGCCTCAAATGCAATCGCTCAATTACATGCTAGAGCGATTAATATTGGCGAGTTGGAAAAGCTTGTTGCAGGCAAATCCAATTTTGGAGGCTTTTGGAAACGCAAAACCCTTTTGCAATGATAATTCATCGAGCTTGGAGAAATTCGTCCGGATCAATTTCGATAGTTCTTGATTCAATGCCGGTGCTAATATTGAGACATATTTACTCGAAAAGCCTCGAGTTATTCGCCAGGCATCTGAAGAAAAATCATTTCATATTTTCTATCAGCTACTCTCAACAAAATCCGAAATGAAAAATACTTTATTGCTCTGTGAAATGTCTGCTTATAGATTTACTGCATCGATTTCTGGCATTGATGAGGTTCAAGCATTCAATGTAACTACAGAAGTTCGGAAGATTATGGGAATCACGGATGAAGAACAAATTATGGCGAAAGATGCTGGACATTATCTCAATTATCCAATGTGCGAGATTCAATTCGTTGGATCACAGCCTGGCGTCTCAAATCAAGTCATTATCCATCAAACCATCAATATTTAAAATTATTAATAAGAGACAAATAATAAGCACTAAAAAAGTTTTCATAACTTTGTCCTGATCTTTAATGGGGCTGCAAAATTAATATTAAAGCTTAGTAGTTTTAAATGCTCTTATAAAATATTTAATTACAACAAATAAAAATAGAAAAAAATTATCAAAAAATTATATTCTATATTAAAAAAAATTTTAAATGTAAATTAATTCAAAAAAAAAATTTCTAATTTTTATCTAAAATTAGAAAAGTGATTTCTAACTCTCAATTCGTTACCTATAATTTATTATTTATCATTTGTAATTTTCGGGATAATTAATAATTTATTAGATCACACAAATACCATATTCACATTGCCTTTTTTATTAAGTGATTAAATTACGAAAAATCTGATTTTTGAAAATTGGAAAATTTAAATTGAATTTTTTAAAATATATTTTCAATCTCGAAAAATGTGAAACTTTAGGTTGGATCACTTCAATTATATATAGGATTATGTATAAAATTAGAGATTATAGCTAAGAGCGATAAATTTCCATACAGAAATAAATTTGATTTTAGGATTAGATTATTATAAGATATTATTCCAATAATACTCGACCAAGTTTAAAACAAAATATCAACTTGTTAAATAAAAACCGAATTTATTGTGATATTTTATCCTATTACGGATTTTGCTGTTTATTTTGTTTCTAATAGCAGACTAGTTTTGAGAGATTTTTAGTTCTTTAGTACAATGTAAGAAATTTGATCCGAGATCACTGACTGTAATCAGGCCTCAAAATCTGATCTCTCCATCAAATATCACATTTTCTTATCAATTTATTAAATTTCCAGATTTGTAAGTTTTAAACTTTTATTAATATTTAACAGTTTCAGAAAACTACCTTTATGTACCCCATTGTCAATCTAATTTTTAACAAATTCATTAGTTTCATTTTTCATATATTAAATGCAGTATTAAAATAATAGTGATTATAAAATAGGATAAATTCTAAGAAAAATAAGTCAATAAATAATAAAAATAAATTTTAAATAGAAATTTAATTGATTAGAAGTGAGTTTAAAAATATTTTTTAAAATCAATTTATATTTTGAAAAACAACTAAAACACACGACTGTATAAATGTGAATTGACTCGTTTGATTTTGATGAACAAAATATTTATTGAAATATTTTACAATAGTATTAGGTTAACGTGAGAGTAACAGACCATATACTTCCTCCCTAAAAATAGAGTAATTTTGAATTGACAAATTTAAATTAAAAATTTTTGACGAAAAATTACGAAATTTTAAATGCATGTCAAAAACTGACAATTAATAAAAACAGAGAAAAGTCTTATTTAAATAATATTTTTATTATTATTATTGTTAAAAAGAGAAATTTACAAAATATTTATTCTCATGACAAATCTCCAACACATTCTTATATAACTCTTCATTGGGTAACATCTAAAAGTTGAGTTTATGGATTTACTAAATCTTACTAATTCTTTCAGACACACAAATATACAAACATTCAAACACAACCATCAAACATCATATATAACTTCTGATCTTGTGACTATGATTTTGATATATTATTCACTTAATATGTTAATTTAATAAATTATACAATACTCATTATTAATGAGTCATTAACAATCCTTTCTTACAACTCCTTTTAAAAACCTTTAACCATTTCATGTTTTGAATATTTTAATTTCTCTCGGTTTAAAGTTTCTATTATGAATCTGTTCTATAATTTCATACGTTCATCTATCTTTCTTATATTTTTTCGCTTTGCTAATAAATGATTTCCAATCTTGAAAATTTTAGGCGTTATTGTTATTTTATTTACTTCCTTATTTTAATTTACAATTTTTTTCTCAAATTTCTTTTATTCTTTTGCCAATATTGATATTTTCTGTCTCAGTCTACTGGAGACATATCGCCCGAACAAATAATATTTCTGTAAACGAAAATCTCTTTTTCTGTTGTATGTTGTACATAACTTGAATTCAACATCTGGTAACATTTCTGACCAATCTTTAGATCTTTTTTCTTTTAATATAATGACTATTGCATCTTTTATGGTTCTAAATTGTCTATACTAACCTATTTGTGTTATGATGATAAGAACTGGAGTATCTTATTTTAATATTATGTGAGATCAATAATTCCAATAGTAACTGAGATTCAAATGTTTATCTTTATCTGAGTGAACTGTCTTTGGAGCTACAAATTCCAATAACCATTTTTCTTTTAAAACTTTAGCATTAGTTAGGTTAGGTGGCCGGGCCCTGCTTTCAATGAAATATATCTGCTACATTTATCAATGATTACCAAAATATATTGTATTGTTTTATTAAATTGCCCACAAAAATGTTTTTTTAAAAACTTCATCAGTGCTTCACTTGCTTCATATTCTTCTGTCAAAATCAATTTATCGTTATTTAATCTGCATAGACTTTTTAGTGGTATTGGAAATTTTGCATAATGACTGACAAACTTCCTATAATAATTTGTCAATTCTACCAAACTTCTCAATCGTTTGATACATTTTGGACTTTTGTATTCTTGTATTGCTTTAATTTTTTCATCATCTGTCTATATACCATTTTTATTTATAATATGTCGTAAATATTATATATCTTGTTTATTAAACTGACATTTTTCGAAGTCTATTTTTATTCCTGCTTCTTTAATTTTTATTAGAACTCTTTTCAATTGCTTTTTGTGCTCTTTTTCATTAATTACGAATATGAGAATATTATCAAGATAAACCACTGCTTCTTTTCAGAGAAAAATCACCCAATAATTTTGTCATAAATTTTTGAAAGGTAGCTGGAGGAGCTGCGATTCTAAAATGCATGCGGTTGAAACAATATTGTTCATCTTTTGTAGAAAAGGCTGTTTTTATTCTCAATTCTTCCTCATGTTCCGATATTTTCTACTTTGGATCTGAAGAAAGCTTATCATCAAATACAAATCAATCCAGATGACATGCACAAGTCACCTATCATAACTCCATTTGGTCTATATAAATATTGAACTATGCCATTTGGCTTGAAAAATGCCTTAAAGAAATTTCAAAGGTATATGGATAGAATACTATTGGAATGTCAAGAATAAAGTTCACAAGCACATCAAAACGCCCATAGGAAGCATCCCGAATTGTAGTAAACTAAATGTATTACACATTGATATTATTGGTACAGTGCACGAAAACTGAAGTAAGAAATTTATTTTAACCATGATAGATAGAGAAACGTCATAGACCGAAGTCATGGCATTGAAAGGCATTTCCTCAACAATTGTCTTTAACGCAATAACAAAGGAATGGGTATCCTGATTTTATTGTCCTGAATTACTGATAAGCGACAATGGCAGACAGTTCATTTCAGAATCATTCGCTCAATTTTGCAGAAACCTTGGAATCGAACACAGGTGGACCAGTGCTTAACATCCTCAGTGCAATTGGAAAATTGAACGATTTTATAGAACCTTGAAAAACGCAATACGGTCTCATGCAGAAAATGCTGAAAGAACATGGCTTGCAGACTTCCCACTGATCTTGCTTGGAATCATAAACTCATTTAGCGATGATACTGAATTATCCTCAACGCAAATTACTTTTGGAATCAGCATGAGATTACCAGAAGATATCGTAATACCATCGACTGCCTGTGGACAAACTGCAATAAACAAAGAAATGTCATGTCCAATATTCCGAAACCATGGTCAAAGCAGACTAGCAAATACCATTCTTAATCACAAACCGATATCAGGATCCCAAGACCGTCGAAATATCGTGAAATGGAACCCGAGAACGAATATCAGTGGACCGGCTTCCAGCTGATATAAAGAAATATCCTCCAGATCTTACTGGGGAGTGATGTAGTAACCATAAAAAGCATATTTTATAAATAATTCAATTTAATGAAATTGAATTAATTATATAAAATATGTTGTTTAAATATAGAGAAATTTGTAATAAAGAAATATTCAAAAATCTTCAATTATGTCTGTAATAAAAAATGAAGACAAAAACTTTATATTTTATTTTTATTGGTTTTTATCATTTGTATACAGATTATATTTACACTACAAATACGGATTATATTTAAATAAAGATTAAGTGATTTAATTAAAATATAACAATACTGTTGATGTCGAAATTTTACATTATTTAAAATTTAAAAATTAGGATTTTGTTTTTTGTCAAATATTATAATTATCATAATTATTTAAAAATATAATTATTAAATTTAGATATATGTAAAAAATCATTTTATATTATTACTTCAAAATAAATTTATTTTATATATAAATAATTTTGCTGATAAAATATTTTGCGGATTACACTTCAAATGCTTGTTAAGAAATCTTGAGGTAGGCTATCTATCATAACAAAAATAATAATGTTAACTTTCATAACAATTCAAATAATAATTATTATGATTATAAGTCAAGCGCTCAAGGGCTTACAAATTATTAAAGGACAGTTTTAATAAAGCAAAATTACAAAAGACTCCACAATTTTAATTTAATTGTGTTGTTGTCTTTTTCATATATCAACAAAAAATTATTTGAAATGTAGGATGTATTAAAATTGTTAAATGGAGTGAGATGTAACATGATATATGGAGATAGTTATGTCCGATCCAAGCTATGTCCCATTCCAGCCACCTACGCTTTAAAAATATTATTCTAAACATTTTAGAGTATATTTAAAGGTTACGAAAAATAAAAAAAACGTAAAAATACTGTGGCCTACATAAAAATACTAGGAAAATGTTAGCTTAATATATTTTTCTTCAGCAGAGGGTGGTCCGAATAAGACATGTCCTGGGTGTGATATAAACATCTACTGATATAATTATAATTTTTAACAAACTAATTATATAACGATGCCTCTATATCTTTGATGTTTTATGACTGACACCGGAATGTTCATTTGCAATAAAATGAAGTAATTATGTTTGAGATCTGTATCAACAATATAGCTAAAAATAATAGCACTTTAAATAGTATTAAATTTGTATGTTGCGATTTGCATTATTTTGAAAATAAATATTGTTTATCAAGTTCTTCTTTGTCTTCATTTTTTTAAACAATAATAATAATTATTATTATTATTAATATTATTATTATTATTATTATTATTCAAAATTTTATTAAATATAACAAGTCTTTTACATTGATTATAAAAATAACAATATATAATATTTATTTTAATAGCAAAATCAGCGATTTCTAAAATTTCTTCCAATATTGGCATGCGATCAAATAGAGATTATTTATTTATTTAAAAAAATTTTCAATTAATAAAAAGGAAATTTCTCACCAAATTTCAAACAAAAACAACAAAAATAAATAACAAGTCTAGAAATTATTTACTCCACAAGTACTTTATAAATTCTAAACAAATTATTTCAACTTAATTTGAAAAAAATAATTTTTCTATACGAAAATGTAAATTAAATGTTTTTAAATAATATATATATATATATATATATATATATATATATATAATAAATATTTGGGAATACTTTAAAGTTATAAAAAAACATACAGAAAGAATTACAGAAGATTCAAACAAATTAAACAAATATTGAGCGTTGAACAAATGAGGAGGTCGTTAAAATAAGGGAATTAATTGTCGTTAACAAAAATGATGAATCAAGGATTGTTGATCAAGTTAAAAATGAATTGGAAATAAGTAAAAGTGAAGTTGAAAATGAAGTAGAAATGGAGAAACTCGTGGTTGTAAACGAATTAAAAATGATAGAGTTAATAAACATGAAGTAGAAAAAGGTAAAAGTTTAAACGAAATTTAAGTAAATTGGGTAAAATTAGTCATAAGGGAAAATGAGATAGGCATTACGAGAAGAAATCTAAAGGGGTTAATGAAAATATTGTATCCGACATTCAAATTTGAAGCAGAAATAAAAGATTATTTAAAGGAAATTAGTGAAATTTCCAGAGGTCAACTTTTAGAAGTAGCACAAAAATATGATTTTTGTGATCATATTTTTGAGTCATATTTTTGATCATATTTTTGAGTCAGATGATTTTTGTGATATGAAAGTGATTGAAAAGTTAATTAAATGTGGAATAAACAAAAAATCACTAGTAAACGGGTTGACATTTATTGTTTTGGAAGTGGGAACGCATGCTTATATGAAGCCAGATGAAATAGAAATTTGATAAATAAAGCAGCTCAGATATTGAATAAAAATTTTGGAAACTGGATTAAAGATAATGGAGGTTGAAAAGTATAGTATCGTCATGTAAAATGAAAAAAAGAGAATGAAGAGATGTATAGTCATCAGCAAAGAAGGCGATTTCCATGGGTAACGTTGATGTTTATTATTTTATGTGGGGTGTTCACCCATACCGCTTCGTTGATAGCATATGACTGTTCTCAGACTGTAATGGGAAAAATGTATTCAGTAGTAGACATGGCAGATTGTTTGGAGGCGTATTCAATTAATTTAAAAATTAATGACGTTAAATATCATGTGTATCTGGAATCGGACCTGAGACGGGCAAAAGTTCGGGAATGTCTGGTAAAAAGGACAAAATTTATATTTTATTGTGGAAAATGGAGCCATGCGCTAATATTAAAAATGCAGACGATTCCCAGACCGGTTGAGGTAATTCCGGAAAATTGCATAACGGCATTTCAAACAGGTGAATTGAAAATCAGTTCTGAAATTAAATTAAAAGCAAAGTTAAATCATATGATTATAGAAACAATTGTAGTTAAAGAAGCTTTAAAGACATATGGTGATTGTGAAGGTTTATTTATTCCATCATAGCCAAGATGTCATGGAAAATATTTATCGTGAGATGATATTAAATGATTGTAAACTAAATAATGAGATATTACGCAATCGTTTGGCAATGACTATTACTAATCCGAATCTATTAGCGCCTATGTTAATATTGGAGAATGGATTGTTTTCCAAAATAATGGGGAAGGCTCTATACAGTTATAAATGTAAAAAGGTGATTGTGAAAATTACGAAATATGATAAGTACACAAACGAACTACCAGTCACTGTAGATGATAAATTGAGATTTATGAAGCCAATCACTCGAATATTATTGGAGCAAGAAGTGAAACCGAAAATATTACAATTTAATCGATTATTATCTCCGTAATATCGTTTAGCGCCAGACTCATGGATTGCGTTACCGGATTACAGAGGAGTAAAGACTCCAGACAAATTAGAATTAATAAAGCTAGAGTATCTAGTAAATTTTACGTTGTTGAATAAAATGCCACAAACAGGTTTATATTCAAACGATGAAATTTATGAAACACAAAGGAATTTATTATTTCTTTCGAAAAATGAGCGTGTCATATCAGAAATGGTAGATACAATATTGCCTAATGGGCAAGGCAAAGTAAATTATGATTATTAGTTGACACCCGATCATTATAAAAAAGCTACGTATAATACAATGAAAAAGATTTGGGGTAAATTTACGTTTTTGGGGCAAGCTTGTGCTGGGTTAATTGGTATATATGTAATTGCAGCAACTGAGAAAGTAATATTATCTCAAATATTGTCGACACATAGAATATACGCAATTTCGGGTTGTACATGGAAATTAATTATTGGATGCGTACCATTTTAGCTCGATCCTTTATCACGGATTACCAGTATAAAATAATAAAATATGTAAAAGAGCGATTTAAAAATGACCGAAAAAGTGAAGGCTCACAACTTGATTCAATAACCGAAAATAAGAATGATAACAGTAACGGTGGAGACAACAAATTATCGTTTTTAAATAAGAAAATAATTGACACTCATAGGGTTGAATCAGAATCTAGATTTTTGCTAGAACCAATGCCAAAACTTAGTTGGATAGATACGCTCACTAGATGGCAAATTCTAGCTACATTAACAGCAACAGCTCCAGTTTATCCATGACATAAGCTAAAAGAAATGAAACCGCTTAGTGAAATTAAGCTTGAACCGAAAAAGGTTGAGCTGTCGAGTGCTGTGATTGAAAGGAATGTAATTATGTGCTTATGACAATATCCAAAGCTGGAAAGCAACCCCGTATGTTTGTGCAATTAAATAAGCGTACCGTGGAAGCTCTACTAGACTCAGGCTCTAGTCGTACAATCATATCCACCAAGATATTAACAATCAAAGAGAGACTGAGAATAAACGATACTGATGAAATGGTAATATCAATGTCTCTGAATCAGTTAAAAATATTGGGTAAACTTGAATTTTAAAATATTGATTGGCAATAGAGAAATAGCTCATCATAGCCCAACAAAATTTCTAATCGATATGGATGTGATGGAACAATTACAAGGAGTTTTATTAGATTTAGCTACATGGAATATAACTAACAGTAGCACAAATGAAATTGTGCACAAAACCGGAGAAGTATTTTAAAATCATACTTTAGAAGTTCCAGCAAATTTAGAGGTGATTTATTATGCTAATGTGTCAGATAAGGAATATATATTTGAACCGAGTCAAACAGTAATAGAGAAATACAATACACCAATGTGTGATGAAATAGTAAAATTACAGGACCAATTAATTAGGGTGAAAATAGTAAATTGTGATAACAAACCAGTTCAGTTAAAACCTAAGACAAAACTGGGAAAGGTATTGAAAATGAAAAACGAAGAAAGGCGAAAATTACCTAGAATTATGAAGATCTATAAAGAACCTCGAGTCAACAGTACCAATTTAACAGAAAGTCATAGACTAAGATTTGTGGAATTATTGCATAAATATCGAGAAGTATTTGCAAGGCACGAATACGATTTGGGTATAACTCAAATCATTGAGCACGAAATTCCTTTACTCGACGAAACACCAATAAAATTGAGACCATACAAAATACCATATATACATCAAGAGGAGAGTAACAGGCAAATTAAGGCAATGAAAGATTTCGGATTGATACGAGATAGGTCATCACCATTTTCATCGTCGATTGTGGTTGTTAAAAAGAAAGATGACGAATTGCGATTTTGTGTGGATTATAGAAAGTTAAATCAAGTCACAAGAAAAGATACGTACCCAATCCCAGTCACGCAGGAACTGTTCGATCAAATGGGAGAGGCGAAATTGTTTACTGTTATTGATTTAAATAAAGGGTACAATCTATTTAAAGTAAAGAACCGTATACTGTATGTAATACGACAGAAACCAGATTAAAGTTACGACTGATCAGAAGCAAAAAGGCAGAAACAATAGTCGTGCATCCGAATCGTTGTAAAAAGATTCAATCAGATGGTAAAGTGAAATATTCGTTGAGATCAAAACAAGATAAAATAAATTATGGGCCGAATATTATACAAAAATTTACAAAAAACCCCACCCTATTGAATTATATGAGTAAAGTATTGTTCGTGACACTAATAATATCTAATCTATTTTGTACCAACGAGGCAGAATTCATGCCAAAGTATGCAAAAACGGAGATTGAGGTGCTAGAAAATATTCATACATATTCAACCCTTACTCAAATTGGTTATATGGTTATATCTTTGTAAAGAATCAGAAGAAATTGAAATTGATAATCTTGTGAGTTATTTTGAACCACGGAAAAATTAGGTTATCATCAAAATATGTTTATTGAACGGGATTTAACAATGAATTTCAAATATCCATGGCTGATAAAACAATATGAACCTCGAAATAATTCTGTAAGAAAACTGCGTAGTTTAATTAGATTGAACGTGTGGAGACAAAAATTAAAAAACCACGTCGAAGTGGAACCCGTTATAAATGAAATTAACGTATATTGGCAACCAGATGAAACCCAACAAATCAAAGTGATTTTTCAAAGCTATATAGTCGATACCCTCAATCTGAGAAAAGTACTTTAATTTAAAATTAAATAAAACTTATAATATCGTGATTCATTATTATGAAAAATTACTTCAGGCAAATGGCACTTTTAGTAATAATAAATGGGTCGAGGTATATGTCGATCAACAGTCAATTCATTTAATGAACGAAACCAATAGAGTTGTATTCCATTACCTCAATCAAACAATTATGGCTGTCTCCAATCTAGATATCAATCAGCAAATAATGATATATTATTATGGAAAAGTTAAGGCTCTACTGAACAACAACCTAAACTGGCAAACTCTTAATTTCTATCAGCCAAGCTCAGCATCAAAAATTAAAATGGTGCTCATGAAAATTAAATAATATCGACGTACAAATCAGACGGGCAGTTGGCAGAAAGCATTCGTCGAAAACAAAGCCATTTGAGTGTCAGCGAATCAACCAAATAAAAGATCCAATTTACCAATGCAAATCAACCAAGCATATTCTTCAACCAAAGCATGGAGAAAACAAACAGAAGATAATAGATCCTATTCGATTGTGTATAACTAAACTATATTTCAAGCTAATGATTCTGAAACAGTATTCAACCAAACCGCATCATTCATAATTGTGATCATGACAATAACTATTATCATTCTTGTCATATACATGATATCATTTTCAAAGCTTATTCGAACAAATAAACATCGCGATTGTATCGACCGACCAAGTCCTTTTTGGGTCGTGCACGAGGAAACATTCGTCGGGTGAGATACAATTGATTATTGCATGCCTATTTTATATTGACATTATATCTTTCATATATATACATATTCTGATTGATGTGAATCTTTTAGTATAAGGTATCCTTTGTATGTAAAAAGTCAAGTGCAATCTGATTGAATAACGAGGTTAAGGGGATAGAAAATAAAATTTATTTGAATAAGAGTAAGGGGTATAAATTTAAAAGTGAAATAAAAATAAATTAGTGTAATTAAAATAATTTAAAACGGTAAGAATTTATTATTGAATATTATTATTTATATCGGGATTGAAGGTGGTACCCTTCGGGTGCTTACCAAAGATCTCCGATCACAAAATCTAAAATTCAACAATTAATTTCTAATGTCTTTAGGAAAAAATGGAGCGATGGGAAAACAGCACAAGGATGACGTACCACAATTTTCATCGATTGAGGAAACAATATGGAGATCCAAAAAGATTTTCGATCGAAAACAATTTGTTGATCCCAAACTGGATGAGAAAAAAATGAAGATATTCCTATTTATTATTCAGAGGAATTCCGGATTAAAATTGAAAAGATCGAAACAAAAGCTGATGCACATACTTGATGCACATTATCGACGGAAAAATCGAGATCTTAGATGAAAGATGGAAAATATGGAATGAAGCGCAAAAATTTATATCATGGACAATTTCAGAGGAACTGCGGCAGAAGAAAATTAAAGCAGCATACGACAAAGCCACAATAGCCATAGAAGTGAGGATCCCGAACGCAATAAAAGAGGTTCCAAAAAATGAACAGATAATCGATGAACCAGGATTTTTATCAATCAACGATGAAATGCTGCTACAGAAACACTCATTTCTGAGAAAGGACTTGACTCTGGACGAAATACGTCAAAGAATTTTATTCATCAATGCCGAATATGGCACTTCAGAAACACGCGAGATGATTCCACTATCAATCGCCATTATAACTTACGATGGAAAGGTACTGAAGGACATTTATATCACACCAAGGATGAGGATCCAGCACTATGTATCTTTTTGCCATGGCATTAATGAGGCTGCATCCAGAAATAAACTGGATCAATATACGGAAATGCGGGAGATCCAGAAACTAACAGTTTGGAAGATATTGGTAGGGCATGACCTACATGCCGAATTTCAGTACTTAAAAATTTGGGTAGGAAAATGATATGGCATTAGGGATCTTGCTGCAGCACTAATTTTCGAAAAAATGGAAATATTAAAGAAAGGACAATGGTTTAAACTCCAAACGTTGATGGAAGAAATATATGGAGACAAAACACAAACGGGATTACATTCAGCCAAGAAGATGCGAAGAGTATTATTATAAAGCAGTGGAAAATCAATGGAAAGATCATGTAAAATGGCCACAAAAGGTAATTTCAAAAATATTCATTGGCGGAACATGAATCAAGAGGTCAAGAGAGTACTAGCCAAATAGAATGAGAAGAATATCTAGCAATGAAAACGGAGGTGACAGTACAATATCAAATGGCGACACAATCTTCAATGGGTATGACGGGAGAGATTTTAGTGTTCTTTCTATCAATGGTGGAACAGAGAGCAGAAACTAAAATAGAACCAGTACCGTTCAATGAACGCAAACCGATACTTAAAAGAAAATCTCCACTGCCAACATTGCTACCTTAATCGGACAAGACGTAATAATTTACAATGGGATGAAATATGAGGAAAGAAACCATAGTCAAATATGAATGTGGAACGGACACATTGGAAATAAAACTTAATCGAAATATTAATTGAAAAATATATATATTTGTATTTATTTATAAATAAATTATTAAGTCTTTGATTATCTTTGCCAGACCGAAAGTACTACGGAAGTACCCCAAAAAAATTAATAAGCTAAATTTTTTTTTAACACCATAACCCCAATTTCATTAAATCCAAAAATAATGCAATATCTTTAAAAATTAATTAAATGTTAGAGACCCAAATAAAATAAAATTATATTGTTATCAAAAAAATATATATATAAGAATTATTCGAAATGAATTAAAATAAATTAACATATATATATATATATATATATATATATATATATATATAAGTTATAATAAATTATTATATGTACTACTAGTATAATTATCATTATTATAATCAAGTCAATAAAAACTCACTGAATTAGGGCATAAAGAAAAAATAAATAAAGCTGAAACGCATAACATAATGATAAAATAATGTAAATCAATATAACGAAACTCTTTTTTATAAATAAAAAAACGTAGCAAAAAAAATTAAAAAAATATTCATCATCATTATTATTATTATTGCATTAATGCATAGTGTGCGAGTAGCATAATGAGGCACAACTAACCTCTGAAAACCGGAGCTTGGCTGCCCTTGACAGCCTCAGAGGTTGTTCGGATATCATGATTAATTAAATAAATGAATGGCAATAAACTAAATAAGTAAAGATAGGTAATTCCGAATATTATAACTAAAAGTATTACTATCAATATGTATTATAAAAAAGAAATTGTTATTATAATCATTATTGGTATTATTATTATTATTATCATGGTTATTATTGCTATTATATGTAAGATAAGCTAAAATACACAGATATTTTCGACTTATATATTGGCAGTTACATTAATTGATTTTACATAAATTTATAAATTATGATACTTTACCATTTATTAAATCATGAGTAGAACTTGAAAATTATTATTACATAAATAAATTTATAACAAAAATTTTTTTTTATCCACCTGCAAAAGAGGACGGTCTTGAGGTATTAATTAATTATTCTTTGCTTCGTCAAATAAGTCTACATATATCATCAGATTTTATCATTAATTCAGTGCTAACAGTACCAATTTAAAATTTTTTTGGAGAAAGAAATGGCAACCTAACATGTTGTAAAATACATGAAAGGTATTGTCTTCGTTCTTTAATGTCATATTTAACCCAATTCATAACAGAGTTATAGACTTGTTCTTCTGGTCCGACATTCAGCTCATCTCTACTAATGACTGAAATCAATTGGTTAACGGATAATAATCAGAATTCTTCAATCATCATAAATTCCTAAATACAATTGAAGATCAATAATAAACTCAATAATAATTTGCACTTGAAAATTATGGTGTGTAAATTATCAGCAATGGTTAATAAAGTATCAGCAAAAACTCGGATACCTAAGCAATTACATGGATCAAACTGCTGTTTTAAAAATTCACAACAAACATCTTTAATTTCTGATAATTGTAATAAGCATACAGCTGGTAGTAAACACTGTACATTCCACTCTTCAATAACAATTTGAGATGTATAACAAAATTCTACCAATGCTTCAACAGCACTTTCATCAATATCTCTTAAGGTTACCTAATATCGTTTGATAAGATTTGCGGAGCATTCAATTACTTCCGTTTGTTGTGATTCAGATAATTCTCCAGTAAATATTGCTTTAAAATAAAATTTTTTTTTTAAATGAGAAAAAGGAAAAAAATAAACAAAAATAAAAGAACCAATGAGATCGCGTTAGGAGCACGGTGAACTCATTGGTTCAAAATTAAAAAGTTCGAAACAACAAAAAGTCCCATAAATCATTGGCAAAATACATCCGACATTGGGATAATGTTGAAATTTATTACCTCCTTTTAGGAGAAAAATTTAAATAATTACTCCATTAAGGGAAATTATGGGGAAAATGTGGTAACCGGTGGCAAACTTGATTTTGAAGACGAATAAAATACTATTAGATAGAGATGATGTATATTGAAGAGTTGGAAGCCCAAAAACAAATTAATTAATTAATTAAATTATTTGCCGACGAACGCATTAATCAAGAGCTTCCGAGCTGAACGTCAGCCTTATGGGTTTCCTGGAATTAGTAAAATGGGCAATAAATATTCCGACCAGGAAAAAATTGGTTCCCTAGCTCTAATCCAAATTAATGATAACCCAAAATTATAAAAGAAATTGACAACAAAATAAGTTGCCAGTTGGTCGAAGAGAAAAAATCTAACGAGTTTGAGAAACGAGTTGAAAGTAATAAAAGAAGTTAATCAGATTCCAGCGACTTTTTACGTGATACCCGTAGGGTGTTTACGAAAAGCAAATAATTGTATCTTTTGGTGAATATTTGTGAATAAAGATTTCTTTGCTGAGATTTTGTCTTATCGATTATTGAACACGAGGAGTCGGATCGAGAGATCTATTCATCGACGAATATTTAACATCCCAACAAGATTAATAAATGCAAAATGTTTAATTTTTAATATAATATTTTTAGAATATAAAAGAAGAAACTTGTTTAAATAAAAGTAATTTATTCTAGAGTTTCAAGTTCATATCTGTCCAAATATATTGTAGTATAACATATATGTTGGATTGGTGATTTATTTTATTTAATAATAATAATAATAATAATAATAATAATAATAATAATAATAATAATAATAATAATAATAATAATAATAATAATAATAATAATAATAATAATAATAATAATAATAATAATAATAATAATAATAATAATAATAATAATAATAATAATAATAATAAATAATAATAATAATAATAATAATAATAATAATAATAATAATAATAATAATAATAATAATAATAATAATAATAATAATAATAATAATAATAATAATAATAATAATAATAATAATAATAATAATAATAATAATAATAATAATAATAATAACAACAATAATAATTCAACCAATCACATCCAACTAAAATGCTCGATTAATTGGTGGATGTATGTCGTCTAGTCAAAACATGGGAAAAACATAGAAACGGAAGAATTTTGACTAAATATATTTGTCAAACCAGATTACACTATTTATTTCTTATAAAATTTTCATTTTTTTTCTCATTTTACTTCAGTTTATTTTCCAATAAAATATTCGATAAATTTTGGTACAAAAAATATTTCACTATTTCTGGATATAAAGAAGTCATTTTGATAGACAACTGTCAAGGTAAGAAGTTATTGTCGTTTTTTTCGCGTATTTTTTATTTAAACTTTATCAATATAAATAATAATATATGAATAAATGATAATAATAATAATAATAATAATAATAATAATAATAATAATAATAATAATAATAATAATAATAATAATAATAATATAATGTCAGCAAATTTGTGATTTGTATCTCCAAGATATCTAATAATAATTTTCGTGAGTTGTCTAATTGAATTTGTCGAGAAATCTGTCAAACTCATTATGCGATGGCGAATGATAGCGAACAAGTTACATGGCGAACTTATTCAGTGTAAACAACCACTGTAATTGACTCAAAATGGAATTGTCAATAAGTTGTTTTGGAAAATGGGCTCCAGGGGAAATTTATCGCATTCGAATGACGAAAAAAGAGAAATCGTCATTTAGCGCATTAATTATGTAAATTTTTCTTGACAGTATTTTGGTTTAACCGAAAACAGTCCGCGAACTTTGGAATGGCTCTTGAATTATTCGAATTTTGATGAGAAATATTTCATTACTTTTGTAAAACTTCTAATTTCATTTAAAATTCATGAAAAAATGTTTGAAACAAAAAAACTGGAGGTTTATTAATATATTAATTTTTGAAATTTATTTCACTGAATAAGGCTTTTGTAGGAAATGAAGTTTTTCAAAATACCCACCTCGAGAATCTGTCATGTTGTTATATTCGTTTTCACCTCTAATATCTTTATATTTTCCAATGGCATTAAAATTTTTTTTACTGTGAATCACTAATGTCATTGAAGTTTACCTTGTAAATATTTGGCTTGAAAAACAGACCCCCTCTCCCCTCTGAAAATTTTTTTTAAGGAGGAGGGGGTAAATATTTTTTAAAATTACTTGTTTTAATGAAGAGAGTGGTTTTTTAATTTAAATTTTTGTTTAGATTTTTCAAATTTTTTAATATTAAATTCTTTATTAAAAAGACTAAATATTTTTTCTCAATAAAAAAGCCTAAAATTAAAATTGTTTCAAATCGCCAACTATAAGTCAGACTATAGTCAGGCGGTATTTTTGATTCCTGTTTGGAAGAAATTAAAATGGTTCATATTTTCCAAAGAAATAAACTTAATTAATTTAGTACCTAGAAAAAATTAAATTTCATTAAATTTATTTATATTAATTTGTTAAAGAAATGAGATGGAAATAAATGCTTTTAATATAAATTTACATTTAACTTGGTTTAGTACTTGATTTTTCTCTATATTTGATTTATTATTGAAAATAATGTCTTACTCCAATTATTTTACTAAAAGACAAAAATAAATTTTGATGCTTGTAAAAACGAAAAAATTGATAACCAAAAATAAATTATTGGTTAGTAGTTTGATTATTTCAACAATTAACTGCACAAGAAATTTTCGTTTGGGCATCTACACCAGCAACAATGTATAATTTACTGACAAACTCATTTCAATAACAATAATGAGAGCTTTATTGACTAAATGTATGCTAAACGATTTTATTGGAATGATTTGGTATGTAGGTCGATTGCAATCTGTATCAACTGTTTATATTCGTACATAATACGTCATGTGATCTTTGTTAAGTTGGCAGTTCTACTAACAAGCTATATATTGTAACGCTCAACGACGTGATAAAACCCTCATAAAACATCAAACACTTAAATAATTGGGCGTTAAGCGGTTAAACAAATTAAAATAACATGCCAAATTGTTGCTAATTTCAGTTTTTGGTTGGAGTTGCAACGCGAGCACGTTAATTAATTGTCATTGCAAGTGGTTGAAGATCCGTAGATATTCATCGTTCGAAAGTAAAACAAAATATTTTCGGATTTTTAAAAGTAATAAATTATTTTAATAAGTGTTCTCAATTTTAATTGCATATTTAGATAATTGTTTGAATTTTATTTTAATGAAACCTTATCAATTTACAAATAATTTTTTTGTGATGCTTTAAATATTTTCTATTAAAACAATTAAATGAAATTTATCTTAAAAATATCAAAACCGTTATAAATTTTTTTAGTCTATTAATAAAATCAAATCATAAAGTGATTTAATATATTTATTATACAGTGCTGAATATATTATCTTGCACGCTTATCTTTCATAGATTATTTCAATATGATTGTATAATAAATAAAAATAAACCGGTTTCAGTAAAACACAAATCATGGTAAATGAATTAACAGTATAATACAAATGAATTGTAACGTGAAAGTAAACTTGTGAGATAGAGAGGGGTTCGGGGGGGCTCTGTATAAGGAAACTATCAATTTAATGAAATATACAGCCTCGGGATTGAGTAATTCAATAACACATGGGTGGTAATAACATTTTATTAATAAGTTTTGATATATCAATGCCGTTATTTGCACCCTTGAGAGCCCCGCAAAATTCAGATCTGTTATATATATTTTTTTTGAGTTGAATGTTTACTCTGATAAATCCTCCGTGGTATTCATAAGTTTCTGGGTTCGCATTATTATTTAAATCCGTAAAAATCCCAAACCTGAAAAACTGCTGAATAATCCAATGCAATTAGTTTAATATTTTTCCAAATCTATTGCAAAGGTCTTAGTTGATAATTGAAAGTGATAAATGGTGCTTGAATAGTTTTTAGCTTTTTAAGAAAATTATTATTTGAGCTCATGATTTAAAATTTGAAAATTGCAGATTCTATTTCTCTTCATCATTGTTTATATTAATATTATTATAATTTTATTATTATTATTATTATTATTATTATTATTATTATTATTATTATTATAATTATTATTATTATTATTATTATTATTATTATTATTATTATTATTATTATTATTATTATTATTATTATTATAATTATTATTATTATTATTATTATTATTATTATTATTATTATTATTATTATTATATGGCATCTGTATTATGAATTACGGATTTGCGATGATTTATCGTTGCCAGTTGGAATTGTGAATTATATTGAGCTTTAATCATTTTATTTTAATTAGTTAATTACATAACCGCGAATATTTGCATTTCCCAACTTGGCTTTTGATTTATGTTATGAAAGTCGGCAATTGCTTTAGAATGAAGAATTCGTTGACTGGTATGTTTTCATTAAAATTGAAACTCTTTACAACTTATTTTTATGTTTTTCAAATGTTAAAATTACTTGAAAATATTACATATACTATCAAAAATTCTTACATTTAATTTATTTCATTAATTTAAAAATATTATTATTATTATTATTATTATTATTATTATTATTATTATTATTATTATTATTATTATTATTATTATTATTATTATTATAAATGATAAAACAGAGTAGGGCTGTACTGAGTAGGCATTTTGCTGAGTACCGATAAAGAGTACTTGAATCGGTATAAAAGTTTTATAAATTGTAGAATTTATTAAAATAATTATAATTGAATAAATTTTACTAATTAGTAATGGAATCTGAATGATGTTTATTCACTTAAACACTATATTGTTTAATCTTGTAAATTCAATGAACTGTTTTGTTATGTTTGGGGCGCCGAAGTTTCTTTTATGAAGCAAATTTTTTTTGGTTTTTTCAATATTCAGCATCGGTACTATTGGTGTTCTGATTATCGAGTATTGCCGAGTATGCCAAAATCGGCCGAAGCCAGGTAGCCAAACCAATACACAGGTACAGTACTAATATAGTGATTATTCAATAATGATGGAATGATTATGTAAAAATAATAGTTGGATGTGCCACCGCTAGATCAACCCTCCGGGGGGAGATAAATCGTTTTTTTTCTAAGTCTAAAAGTACAAAAAAAATTTAAGACAAAGACAATGACTCATTCAAGGTCATTGAAACAAAGACCATGACTCATCAAAAATTTCTAAAGGTCATTTAAATTTTCTCAAGGTCATTCAAACAAAGACCATGACTCATCCAAAAAAAATTCAAGGTCATTCAATATTTCTAAAGGTCATATTATTTTTAAAAATTTTTAAATTTAAAATTACTACTTATAAAAAAAGAGTAGTGTTTTAATTATTAATATTTTTTAATTTTTATTCTATTACTTATTTTTATAAGTAATGTTTTAACTATTACTTATTTTATTATTATTACTTATCTTATTATTATTACTTATTTTATTATTATTATTATTATTATTATTATTATTATTATTATTATTATTATTATTATTATTATTATTAATATATAATAAAAACCAAGACATATATAACAAAAATCTTTATTATAAAGAAATAATTCTACTATAGTAATATTGTCGAAGAGCTTTATTCAAAGCCCATTCCACATACCTCCGATATCTGGCAGCGCAGCAATGACATCCATCACCACATGGTTATTCAGGTTCCATATCTTTTGACAAATTGCTTTGTTCGATATCCCATAGGAACTCATCGATTACAGTAAATATCCATATTGATGTATGATTGAATATCAAGTCTGGAATTATTGATGCTGGCTTATCCATAATTTCATGTATTTCTAGATAATAGAATTCCAGACGTTCTTTAATAACTTTAAAATAATCATCTAAAAAACAAGTAATAATAATAATAATAGTAATAATAAATTACCATAATGTTTAATTTCATTTATAGCTTGAACTGCGCTCGGTACATCATTATAATGATAAAAATTGAAATAGCAATTACTTTTATACTAATTTAAACCAATGAGAAGTTAAACACACACACACACACACAAATCTTTAGCTATAAACAATAATTATTAATTTATATAGATTTGAAAATGATAAAAGAAATTTTAATAATATTATTAGTTTTTAATATGGTCAACTCAATTTTTGTAACCGTTCAAGGTAAAATTCAACAAGATGTGTATGTCCTGATACAGCAGTATTGATGGATATTTTGTATATGATAGATAGGCCTAGATATTTGAAAACTCCAGTCAAAAGATTATCCGAAAGAATGAGTAATTTAGAATTCCGATTTGAACATACATATGAGACTTTAAAAAGAGCTAAAAACGAATTATATGATGATATTATATATCTAAATAAGACCATTGGTATTATCCAAAATGAATTAAGAAAATCAATATTAGAATTGAAAGAAAATCGTAAACTTAATGAAAAAATGATGAATCAAGTTCAATATAGTATAAAATTTTATTCTAATAAAACAACTGATCAGTTCAATCGTATAATGAAATTACAACAACAACAACCAGTTAACAGTGGTGATAACAACTTGAAAGAAGTTAACAGTGCCAACAAATCATCATTGCCATTTCCATTATATATTTTTACATATTTTCTTAGTATTGCATGATTCTGATTGGTCGAATATAGTATAAATAAACGATAACGCCAATAAAAAACCTTTCTTACGATATATTTCGATAGCACAGCTATCATCTTCAGGTACTCAAAACCAACTAAAAATATTATGAATTAACATTTAATTTAAACAAATTATTTTTTATTAATTTAATTTTTTAATAAATAAATATTTTTAAAAATATATTTTAAATTAATTTTAAATTTTAAATTTTTTACTTATATTCTAATTTTTTAAAAAATTAATGCAATTTAAAATTTCCAATTATTTTAATAATATTAAAAAAACAAACATGATTTAACATACGTAAACTATTTAAAAACATTCAAAACATTCGTAGTCACAGCACTCTGCACATTAATCTTTGGATCCAATGACCTTATCAGCAATGCTTCACATATCACTTGTTCCCAATAACTATTAAAACTTCTCAACAAAATTCTAAAATCAGACATTCCGATATCACTTTTACAGCCTCTATTGTGTTCACTAATATTGGTCAAACCCTTCAATCGACAATGCTCTAGAACTCGAGTACAGAGATGACGGGAAGTCTCTCCAATGTATGTGGCATTACACCCATTACATGTAAATTGATAAACGAGATCAGAACACAATCCAACCGGAGTTTTTGATTTATTAATAAACATATTGCGTACCTTACACGAATTAGAGACGATCTTATACTCTAAATTTCCTATCAGTTTACCCAACTTCCTCTTATAATTTGTAAAGCCTTCAGAGTACGGCAATACTAACACATATTTAGGCTCAATTTTTTTTATATCCATTTTTACAATCACCCAGATCAACACTCAATTCACACCCATCCGACAAATTACATTCAGACTTTCCACAACATGGATCCTTAGGATTTTTAATCAATTTATCAACAGTTTCTTTTATCATCAACAATAAAAATGATTTAGAATATCCATTCTTTATCAACAACTCAACCAATTTATCAACACTTTTTACCGAATTAGCAAAAGTAGAAGATAAAGCCCATGAACGATAAATCAATCCTTTCACCATATTTCTCTTATACTTAAATTCACAAAAGCTTTCTGGAGAAGTATAAAGACCAGTATCAGTTGGTTTTCTATAAATCTCTGTCTCATACTGTTTATCTTTGCGTTGAATTAACAAATCCAAAAACGCAATTGATGACTTTCTCTCCGTTTCACATGTGAATACAATGTTTTTATGTAAACTGTTCATAAACTGCAAAAACGGTTCTACATGTTTCTGGTTTTCAAATATAAGAAAAATATCATCCACATACCTTTTATAAACAAAAGGTTTTTCAAATTGGAAAGAAGCAATTTTCTTTTCCAAACTAGCCAAAATTATTGATGCCATCGTTGGTGCTAAAGGGGAACCCATAGCGACTCCATCTATTTGTTGATACCATTCATCATTGAAAAGAAAATTGACATTTGAAGTAGCAAATTCAAGAAGTTTTCGAAATGCCCTTCTATCCAAAATGTGATGTTCCGAACCATTTTCATTCCACAACGCACAGCATAAGTCAATTGTCTCAACCAGTGGCACATTCGTAAACAAACTACAAACATCAAACGAAACCATAACATCATTCATACTTCGTTTTTGTAGCTTTGCAATACAAGAAACAAACTCAAAGCTATCCTTACATTCAAACTCTGATCGCATTAATGGTTTTAATAATCCATCTAAAAACTTTGCTATTTTATACTGGGCAGTACCAACCATCGACAAAACTGGTTTCATAGGTACACCATCTTTATGGATTTTTGGTAGCCCATATAGTTTAGCTGGCTGCGATCCTATTGGACGAATAGACTTACCTACCTCTTCATCAATAAGCTTCTTCTCAATAAAACCATTTAACATTTTTTGCACAAACTCTTCATCATATTTTTTTTTAGAGTATAAGATCGTCTCTAATTCGTGTAAGGTACGCAATATGTTTATTAATAAATCAAAAACTCCGGTTGGATTGTGTTCTGATCTCGTTTATCAATTTACATGTAATGGGTGTAATGCCACATACATTGGAGAGACTTCCCGTCATCTCTGTACTCGAGTTCTAGAGCATTGTCGATTGAAGGGTTTGACCAATATTAGTGAACACAATAGAGGCTGTAAAAGTGATATCGGAATGTCTGATTTTAGAATTTTGTTGAGAAGTTTTAATAGTTATTGGGATCAAGTGATATGTGAAGCATTGCTGATAAGGTCATTGGATCCAAAGATTAATGTGCAGAGTGCTGTGACTACGAATGTTTTGAATGTTTTTAAATAGTTTACGTATGTTAAATCATGTTTGTTTTTTTAATATTATTAAAATAATTGGAAATTTTAAATTGCATTAATTTTTTAAAAAATTAGAATATAAGTAAAAAATTTAAAATTTAAAATTAATTTAAAATATATTTTTAAAAATATTTATTTATTAAAAAATTAAATTAATAAAAAATAATTTGTTTAAATTAAATGTTAATTCATAATATTTTTAGTTGGTTTTGAGTACCTGAAGATGATAGCTGTGCTATCGAAATATATCGTAAGAAAGGTTTTTTATTGGCGTTATCGTTTAATTAAATCGTTGCCAAATTTATTTAATTATTTATAGTATAAATAAGCTTAAACTTTCATATATTTTTATAAAATGCCAGAAACTAAATTTTTTATAACTTTGTTGAATGAGCTGGTCTCTAATAATAGAGAAGAAGATGATATCATTAAAAACATAAAATTTATGGTAAACCGTACCGAGAAAATCGTTGAAGACATCCCATTTGATTATGAAAAAATTCTCAATTTGCCAACATTGGAGAGAAAGAAGGCATTCCAATCATTATTTAGTTACATGTTCGATGAAAATAATAAATGAATGCGAATAATAGTAGGATTAATGTATATGAAACATATGATATTAAAATCTGGATCCGACTATGAAAATTATTTCCAATGGTCTATAGAGGTAAATTACTTTATATTGTTATTAATTTATCATTATTTAGGTGATAGAAACAAAAATTGATGCGTGGGTAAAAACAAACGGTGGATGGATAGCGATTATTCAAGTTGCCGCAGAAGCCAAACGTTCAGATATTTATATATCAAATTGTAAATTTTTATTAAAACTATTAACTGGAGCATCGGTTTTATATTTATGTAATAAAGTTTATCATAGATTTTAATAAATATTTCTCTGTTATTATTATTAATAAAAACTACATTTTTAAAGATTTATTGATTATTACATGTACATTTTTCATCACCACAATATTCTGTCATTATATTTTTTATAAAATGATCAACACAAGTCTTAAATTCGGTAGGCTCAACTTCATCATTGATAATTTCGGTATCTGCAGTATCTTAAGTATCATTAATAATTTCAGTATCATTATTAATTTCATTATCAATTTCTCCATCGTCACTCTGACATTCAGAATCACACCATGAATCTTCTTTACTCAATGCTTCAACTAGAGTCAACATATCTCTAATTTTTACACCGGTTATTTCTTCGAGTTTATCAAACAAAAAGTTTATTAAATATTCTAAAAGAAAATTAATTAATTATTTTATATTTTATATTTTACCTTTTTCAGACATCATTTTTAAAACTATTTTAAAACTAATTATAATTTGTTTATAGAATAACAAAGAAAACATTAATACCTTTATTAAACACTAAACATTAAAATATACATTAAAATAATTGTGAAAGTCTAGCAGTAACAATTTTCCAGATTGAAGAAAGCACATCATTTTGATCAGTTTTATATCCTTGGATTGCTATTGTTATATACCAGTTTTCCTGTTCTTTGAAACCTATTTCTGTAAATGCATCATAATATCTGGTATATTGACTCGTGAAGAAAGCATTTTCATTGCATTTTAAATTGGAATTGATCTTTTTGAACGTATTATCAATATCCTTGATATCTAACATTGAGAGAGTCCCAGCGAGAGATTGAAATTGAGTTTTATTGAGTTTGACTGGATTTGCCAATTGCATATTGATAGGTTCCTTTAAAAAATACATTTTATAATTGTGGAACATCTGAACTGGTTGGACACTTATTTTCTTATTCATGTTTGATTTATGATCTTTATAAGGTGGTGACGAGCTTTAATACCCTTGACAGATACTGATTAACCAATCAGAATAATGCATATTTCTATTATTAATTATAACAAAGACAGTGCATGATAAGTGCATGATAAGTGCGTGAATGCATACATACACAAAACTGAAACCCCATACATTAAGTTTGTATATGATTTTACATACATTAAAATTTCTCATCTATATAAAATTTCTTTATATGATTATTATTGTTACCACCAAATAAAACTATAATAAATAAAAATATTATCAACAAATAAGACAAAACAAAACAAAAATAAAAATTATAAACATTTATTTTCGTAAAAGTTTCATTTTTTGTAAGTTTCTTACCGAGTTTGTTATATTCCACTTAACATATCGCTGGTACCGAAAATTGCAGCAACTGCAACCCAGAATACAAGGGTATTCCGTTTCCATTTCCTTTACCATGCGGTTGATTTTATTATCCCAAAGAGCTTGCTTAATCAGCTCGGAAATCATAATTCCTGATTCTTCATATATTGCCGGTTCGATCATTGCTGGCTCCTTGATATTCAAAATTTCCTTCATTTGAGGATAATAATAAATAATTCGGTCAATTACCATCGGGGCATATGTATCTAAATAAATAATAAATAAAAGAAAATAAATAAATAATAATTTACTATATTGACTGGTATTTTTCTTCTGCATATTTTTTTCAGTGTAGTATTTTCTATTTTAAAAACGAAATGAAATGAATAAGCAAGTTGTTTTAATCAATCATTAGCCAATCAGATGTTGACCAATTCCGTGATTTCATTTTGTATGTCACAAACAAAATTTTTTTACTCTAGATTTTGCAACCCTTATATGACTATTTTGCCACTGGCAAACACGTTAACACACATTGGGTTGTATTTTAAAAGCCTCAATGCAGGAAATAATTCTGGCTCGAACATACAAAGACATTTAGTTGACATGTTGTATAGATTGATAGATTGTCCCATATCCATGGTAACCGTAATTGACTGTATTTTAATATCCTTTATTCTATATTGTAATTTATTGACGTCTAAAGGTTTCTTGCAACCCATGATTCTGATTTTTGCCGAATTTGAAAAATATAATAGGATATTTTCCACTTCTATTTACAATTTGCTGGGGTTTACCATTCGGAAACGTCATTTTTAATACATCGAAAGTTCCTTTATAATTTATATTTGATAACATAATTAAACAATAATGAAATATTAATCTATATATATATGATTTTTAGAAAGAGTTCATTAAATTATATAATATAAACAAAAACCTATAATTATACAAATTAATAATGGAATTAAGAAATGATGCGTTATATCAAATCGTCGGCCCAAGCGGTAGTGGTAAAACTATGTTTGTGTGTAAATTACTGAAATCTAATTTATTCCAAACAAAATTCAACAAGATTTATTGGCATAGGGGTGCAGATGAAGAACATGGATTAACTCAAGATAATTTCTGTAAGTTGAAAAACATGAAAATAGTAAAGGGTTTTGATAAAAACTGGTCAAGTCGATTAAGGAAAGGTGATGTCATTATTATCGATGATTTGTATCAGGAAGCTAATAAAGAAAAGGATTTTAATAATTTATTCACAAAAATCAGTAGACATGTTGGTGTTACTGTGATCTTTATTACTCAAAATCTATTTCATCAGGGTGGCGCACATCGAACAAGGAATTTAAATGTTCAATATTTAGTTATTTTCAAGAATTCTAGAGATGAAACAGTTATTGATTTTCTTGCTCGACAAGCATACCCTAATAATCGTAATTTTCTCATCAGTGCATTTCAAGATGCTACAAAATCACCACATGGATATATATTTCTTGATTTCACACAACAACGCAATGACGATTTACGGGTAAAAACAGATATTTTCAATAAAGAAGGTGCCATGGTATATAAACAAAGTTGAAAACATTTACATGTAAAAATGTTTATGAAATCCAGGCTTAAAAATGTCAGAAAACTTAGAAAAAGTATTAAAAAGACTATAAATAAAGTTCCACCAAAAACCAGTTATACACCATCTAAAAAACTAATAACCGAGAATTACCCTGCAATGAATCTAATTTCGAAAAACATTATTAAAAAGAGTAAGAAAAAAGTTAAAATTGTAAAGAATCATAGGAGTTTCCCATATTTTAATTCATTGTTAAAGGTTTCAAGTATGAAAAGAATGTTTATTTTACAATCATTTCCAAATTTTGTTGTCTATGATTTACTCAAAATTCTACTAAAAGTAGTCAGAGGTAAAATTAAAATCAGTAAATCTAAAAAACTAGTATTGAATAAACATCGTAAGCCTTTTGATATCGCTTGTAAATAATAAAAATCTTCAGCAAATGAGAAAAATAATGTGTAAACAACAAGGCGGTTTTATCGGAGCAATGTTACCATTAGCAATATCATTATTATCACAATAAACGATGGGGCCGTCATTACCTAATGTCAAATTAAAATTAAAATCATCTTGTTGTAATGGATAAGATTTGAACGAACCAAGAAGACTAATCAGGTTTCGGTGGAGTCTAAAAATTAAAGAAAAGAGTCCCAAAGTCGAAAAAGGAAACGCAAAAGTGGTTGTCAGATCAGCTTTCGTATAGTTTAAACAAACCAATGCGGAAAAGATTTCCAACGAGAGCTTATAAGACATTCGGTATTAATGATTTATGCAATGAGTCATCTAATGGCCTTGAGAATATTTTTTAGATGAGTCATGGTCTTTGGTTGATTGACCTTGAAAAATTATTATGACTCATCTAATGACTTTGAATGAGTCATTGTCTTTGTCTTAAAAGTTTTTTGTAATTTTAGACTTAGAAAAAAACGATTTACCCCCCCCCCCTGGGGGTTGATCTAGCGGTGACACATCCCACTACTAAAAACTATTTGTAAAAATAATAGTCGGAACCAATCCAGTCTGAAGCAATCCAATACTGATTCTTGTTGTTCAAATTATATCTATTTATTGGAATAATATTGGGATAAAGCCTAAAGTTCTAAAAGAATTTAAGTAATAAAGCTTCCTTGACTTTACCCCAAACTATCATTTTATTTTCGTAGAAAATTACTGATAATCAAGAAAAATTAATTAAAAACCATAGTGAAGCCAAATACATATGTAAAACACTTAAGGACTAATATTAAGTAGAAAATAATTCATTTTTAAAACAAGACTGAACTAGAAAATAAACAAAAAATTATTAAATTATCATTAGTTTCTGATTATTTTCAAAAAGGAAACCTTTATAGTAAAACAGATTGAATGGAGATCTTTTTGGTGCCTATATCACACAAGTATATAAAGGTGATGAACAGAGAATAAAAACCTTAATAAATTAAACTTAAATAAAGAGGATGGGTTTGAAAAAAATAGAAATTCAGCATTTTCTGACATTCTAAAAAAGCACTACTTTTATTTTAGAATAGAAGAATGTAATAAATTTTTTCAGAAACTAAAATATTTTTTATATTTTTATTATAATTTTTACAATGATTTCTACGATTCCAAAAATCCGACAATTCTTTAACTGCATCATAGAAAATTTCTGATATCAAAACGGATAAATTTTCATTGGAAATTTCATTTTAAATAAACTTTTCTCTAAAAGTTGATTAAAATAATTTGTTTTGATATTTGTAAAATTAATTAAATTAAGAAATAATTTTAACAATGACAAATAAATATTTAAACAAAAAAATAATAAAATTATTTAAATCATTTTTTTAATTGAAATTAATATATTTATAATTCAAACAATAAAATAATTTCCACTGAATTAATTTACAAAAAAAATATTTGAATTAATAATTCAGTTTGTTTATGAAGTAAGCGATTAGAATTTAGGATTTCGACGAAAAATTAATCTTTCAACTCGATTTTTGATTTTTAAAAATATTTTTCATTGTATATTGAATTTCACTTAAAATTGATTTTTCAAATATCGATTTCTAGAAATTTATCAAACTGCCAAAATAGGTAAAATTTTTGAAAATGACAATATTTATATTTAAAAAAAATTAGAAATATAAAATTTTTAGTTCTGCAATCTTCCTATTAATGTTTTATTCCTATGATACTCAATACTTACAATGCCAAGCATAAAGTTTCGCTTTGCCTAAGCAGTTGGGCCTGAAGAGCCTTTAAGTGGCAACCTACCAATACAACCATCTAAATACTTTCCACATTCAGTACTGTCGGCAGTAATGTTTTCCCTGCTGGCGGATTTCCGTTTAACTATCCAGTTCAGTTTTGAATAAATATGCAATCACGTTCTGCATTTGTGGCCATTTGTGGAATTTCATCTTCATTTCTTCTTTCCAACTTCACTTTGTTAAATACACCGTACGCTAATTTCATCTTCAGCTTCTTTAAAGTCTAAAAAATCAGTTTTCTTTACCACGCAAAATATGTCTAAATCATTATTGTCAACGGGGCCGGATTCATACGTTCATAAAAATAGGAAGAACGAGACTCGCATCGTTTGTTGAAGTTTGGAATTAGAATATTGATGTATGAAACCGGATCACACAAGAATGGGTTCAAAATATCTTTAAGAAATCTCTTATGTTAGTCATTTTTCTAGGATAAGTTATGAAGATTCTGAATGATATTGACTTAGATTCCGATGTATTAGAGTATAATGATGATATGGAAGTTTTTACTTATAAATCTGATGGAGCATTTGATGGTTTCTAGTGATTATTATTATTTATAATAGCTGTTAGGACTTCATTCTATTCCGTGAAATAGAAATTTGAATTTAATTTTGATTTAATATAAATAATTTCAATTTTTTAAAAGGTTCTACGTATAAACCGGAACTTCTTTTTGGAAATGTCTGAAAGAGATGGATAAATCAATGTAAATACATATTAATGTACACTCTTTCATAGATAGTCCATATATAGTATTATAAACTTTGAAATTCCTAAACCCGCCATTTTGAAAGGGTTTGGTATAATGAGGTTTAGGTCTGACAGGTTGTGGAAGTTAAAACGGTCGAGTGGGAATCGAATAGGAATATGTAATTGTTTTATATTTTATTAAAGTTCTCATAAATTCCTTTAACAATAAAAGCCTTTTTATTAAAGTTTTTAATGCTAGAATTCTAAAAACCGTGAAAACAACGGGCTTGGTAGTTGGTAAATTATTTTGTACTTATTTAATATTTAATAATTACATATAAACTTTATAAGGACATTTTTTGATTTTCACCTCTGATTTATTTTTATTTACTATAATATAAAAGACATATTTTCTTCAAAATCTGATTCATAGTCAAATTTTGTAGAAAATACATAATAATTATTTACAAGAGAGTTAGAAGGTTTAAAATAAGTGACATGTTTATCAAGAATTTAGAAAAGCAAAAACGTTGGAAGAAATAAAAAGTTAAACAGAAATGTCAGAAAATTCAGAAAATCAAGCAATAGAAAACGACAAGGTTGTTATTAATTAATTTGAATTTTTACTCAGTATGCCACAATAAAACTTTAGTTTCGAATCTTGAAACATGAATCAATATCAATAATTGTTAATTTCACATTTCACTGATCAACCTATTTAATATTATTATTATTATTATTATTATTATTATTATTATTATTATTATTATTATTATTATTATTATTATTATTATTATTATTATTATTATTATTATTATTATTATTATTATTATTATTATTATTATTATTATTATTATTATTATTATTATTATTATTATTATTATTTTTTTTTTTTTATTATTATTATTATTATTATTATTATTATTATTATTATTATTATTATTATTATTATTATTATTATTATTATTATTATTATTATTATTATTATTATTATTATTATTATTATTATTATTATTATTATTATTATTATTATTATTATTATTATTATTATTATTATTATTATTATTATTATTATTATTATTATTATTATTATTATTATTATTATTATTATTATTATTATTATTATTATTATCATTATTATATATTTTATATTTAATTTAAATAATCACATAAAATTTATAATAAAATGTGAGCAAATTTGTGATTTAATTGAATTATTTATATTGTAAAGTATTTTAAAATCTACACTCCTAAAAACGAAGACTTCAATAGAGTTTTGTAAGAGCAAAGAAATAATTGCATTAATATTTTTTCTTGTGAAGTTAAAAAAAGTAAACGAAATATATTTGAATTATTCTGTATGCATTTAAATTATACAGTAAATAAAAGTTGTTTATTCATTCGATTTTTTAATATAATAAATGAATATTTAAATAACAGCAGTCAAACAAGAAATTATTATTTATAGAAATAATTAATTGAAGGATCTAGGAATTTTATCATAAATTCGGTTAATACAAATTGGCATTTGTTTCAAATAATTATTTGTAAACTTCCACATATTTCTGAAGGAAATTATTTCACAATGTGTTTTTTTTTCATTCAATCAAAATTTGCTATCTCTGTTCAAATATATATATTAAAGTTTAAAACAATAAATTAACCTTAAATTAAATTAAATGTTATTATTCACTAATGTCTGATTCTAATCAAAGAATATGCGATACATTAAGTGACATCCAGTACATTTCCCAATAGTATACTAATTTCGAGGTAATGGCTCTCATCGGTACTATACGGGAGGCGCTCAGATTTCTCTTTGCCCAAGGTAAGTGTAAAAACAGTGTCAAGTTAACATCGTTATACACTTATCCTGATGCAGTAAACATCAAATAAGTTTGCAAAATTTTACTTTAAGGCAAGACAAAAAACGAATCTTTATCTTGATACCTCCTGCCACTTAAAACCATGGTAGATACAATCTTACCTCTGTAAACTACAAGTTCAACACAGAAGCTGGTAGCAAGCTATCAGACTACCAAACCACTTCAAAAATTTAATTTTATTATTAACTAATGTCTGATTCTAATCAAAGAATATACGAATATGTATGCCATTGACATAGTAATGTAATACCAACGAATAAAACCATAGTTTTTGGAACGTCATCAAAGTGACTCGATATCTTGTAATCTTGTTATTTGATTCTAGTAATACTTTTGATTCATTGGTCTGTATTATTTCTGTATTATCTCAAATTTCTCCATTCTAGCTTTTTTATCTTCTAAAGATTTCAAATCTTGAATTTTCAAGTCCTTTTCATTTCTTTGTCATCCAGCATATGAAATATTAGAAATTTTATCAGGGTTTCTTTATCCATTTTATGTTTCAATATATAAATAATCTGACTACGTTTGCTTGCACTTTGAAATAATTCAATGATTTCTGTAGATCCTCAACTAGTGTTGATGATTTGGGAAATGCCTTCAAATTTTATTTCACCTCTATAGCTTTTCAAGACAAGAAGGATCTGACGAAATGTTTTTGCAATCGTTCTTTTATATCTCAATAAAACGTTCAATTTCTACGAATTATTTTTGTATATCTCTGAGCTCAATTCATATCTTTTTGGTTGCTCGACAAAATTAGTCAATAACACGGTCGCCATATTGATCAACCATTCCAAATAATTCAATAATCTAAAATATTTATTTTTTTAAAAAACGTTAGTTAACGTTATAGGTGTTCTTGATAAATTTGATATATTTATAATTGATTATGTTTTATAATATTAATTGAATATTATTAACCCACACTACTCATCATTTAAAAGTTTCAAGATGTATAAATAAAGGAGATTTTTTTTAGACTTTCTGATAATAATTGAACAAATTGATTAATTTCATATATATTTAACAAAAAGTTAATTTTTTCCTAAAACATATTCTAAAGATAATGGTACAAAAATAGAATTAAATAAAGAAAATAAGATAAATAAATCACAAATCCACAAAAATATTCTCAATTTAAAAAGCAACAACCTTAAAAATCATTAGGGAGTTCTTTCGTCGTTTCTTCTTCGAATTAATTCTTTACTTTCTCCATTCAATAATATTTTTTCATAAAATAGTACTTGACAAAGCGGAAAATGTAGAAAAACATAATTCAACAACTAAAAAATAATATTTCGTGAAACATCTTATTTAAATAATGTTTATTTTTACTTTTAAAATTATTGAATTGAAATAATTTTGATTTTGTATAATTGAATACGCAATAAAATTAATATATCACTCAATATTACTGCAAATTGTTATTGAAAATTTTTTTAAATATATTTTTTAAATATTTTTAAAAAAATTTTATTTTTATTTCACTATATATTACCAACAGAATTTTTAGTGAAGATTTAGTTAACAAATAAATGAAGTAAATGACTTATTTTTAAAAAGAAACAGATTAAATGCATTTTTCTAATCCATGGAAACTTGTTATAGTTTATTTCTTAATTTTTCACACACCTTTAAATATTCATTATAATTAATTATTTAAAGAACAATTGAATAATAATAATAAAAAATTATTATACACTTGTTCTAAATAATGATATTATCTCTTTTCTAATCTGTTTCATAATCCAGAGCAAAGATAAACACTATGAGACATAAATTTATAGAAAACTAACTTTATATTTTGGAAAGATATTGTGAATTAAAATATGGTGAAAAGATAAATTTTTCAATTCGACTTTTGCAAATTCGGTTAAATGTGCTGATAAATTGGTTGAGTTGTTGATAAAGAATGGGTATTCAGAATAATTTTCATTAATGAGAATAAAAGAGACTGTTGACAAATTGATAAAGACTCTTAAGCATCCATGTTTGAGAGTGTGTGAGTGTAATTTAAATGGTGGGTGTATATAAGATGGTGATGTAAATAAAATCAAAAGTGTATGTAAGAATGATAAGCCTTAATTTATGTTTATATACCCGTACTCAGAAGGTTTGGAAATTTTAAGATGAAGATAAACAAGCAGTTGGAAAATTCAGATCGTTTTTAATTTCGTGTAATTTTTAAATTCATGTAATTCGTTAAAAAATGAGTCAAAAACTTTGGTTAGTTTGTGTTAGAATCTCGTTTATTTATTTGCATGTAATTTCACTACATTGGAGAGACTTTCCTTCATCTACGTACTTGAGTTCTGCAACATTGTGACTGAATAGATCGACCAATATTAGTGAGTACAATAATTTGTACTCCATATTATTTTTCGATTTATCTTTTACCTGATATACAGTAAAATGTGTGTTTAAATGACGCTTTCTTGTTATTAAATCGTTACCGTGGTTATTTAATAATTTGTTTAAATTATCAGATTTTCAGTTTTTAAATTATTTCAAATTAAGAAATCTTCAATGACATATAATGATCAAATTTCAATTATAATGCATAATCATAAACAATATATATTTTTTCAAAAATACTTCAAATGTTACAAATACAAATTATGAAACGAGAATATGACAATCCTTCAATGACAACTGATTAATCTAAAAATCATTTCCTAAGTGCTTACTGGTTTCTTATGAAAAATTTTAGTACAAATGTGAAAGATTTTTTTTATTTTTTCCATAATTAAATTTTATTTTTTATTTGTTAATAATTTTCTCAATAAAAATGTAAATCACAATTGGTAAATTAAAAAAAATATATTTAATTTTATTATATTAACAATTAAATTTAGCAATTGCAAGATTCATCTTTTACAATTTCGAGAGTTATTATCATTTTATAGCAAATATTGTCTGAGAATGATAAACTTTCGCCTTTCATCTAGATTTGATTACTTCCGGAATGAGAAAGATAACTAAAAATGATAAAATTCAATCGGAAAAGAAAACAAATTAAAATTTTAATAACATTTTTCAAGAAATTTTGTATTTTTACTTTATTTCGAATACATTTAAATTATCAAAAATTAATATTTATCAAAATTATAGAAGTTATTTTCCACATTGTGATTTCGTAGTTTTGAAATGTCCTGTTTCTGTGGCTATATAACTTCTCTAATGGTGTAACCAAGGAAGGTTAACCATATTTTGTGAATTTTGCACCTCACCACAATAATTCTTAATCTTTCGTATTTAATGATCCTAAAAACGTTTCTGTGATTGCTCGCCATTTTCAGATTTGTCTTTGTCTTATACAAGGATAGCGTCCATTTAAAAAATTTATCGGCTTAATAGAGGCTGGTCGAAAATTTATTCTGAGTACTTGGGCTCACTTCATAAATGAAGAAGAATCCAACACAATAAATTCATTTGATTCAAATACACCAAATAGTCACACAATTAGCTCAACGTATCTGTATTTTTCAACCAAAACGATAAAGCATGTAACCTCACGAGCAATCGCCTTTTCCGGTACATTTATTACTGAATTAGCTGTTAAATTATTCGTTTATTTTTAATTAATTTGTATTATTCAAAAGATATGTTTCTGGAGCTAATCTATTAATTTTTTTTTACCATCAATTGCTATTTATATACCAATTTCCCATGCAATATGTCAATTTTTAATTAATTTTGAGTTTTTATAAGTGTACTGTATTTGTATTGGGATAATTGATTTCTTTGTCCTCTTATAATTAATGTTTATGATTGCCTGTATGTTTTATTGAATTTTTTGATTGTGTGGATCATCGGATTACATTATTGCTTATTATTTATACCAACGATGCATGTGCTGTAGACAATGTAGTATATTAATTGTCTGCCTTTCATTAATAAATACTTCAGACATATTGTTATTTAGAATAGTTTTATAAGGCCATATTTGTATCTTTTTATTATAATAACGTCAAAATTTTGCTTGTCTTTCATTTTCATTTTGTCTCATTGCATTCAGTTTTTTTATTTTTACCTATTCTTTATTTGCCTTATCACAGTCAAGAAAGGATGCTGTTAAAGGTTGACTTACTATGTTAAATAGTGATTAGTTTTCAGAACACTGAGCCTGTCCTATTATTTACAATCCATTTACAATTTCTAAGAGGTTAGATATTCAACATCAACTAATTTACAGCATTTTAACTGACAACTGAACCAAAAATATATGTAGGATATGTGTGAAATATGTTAAAGCTAAGATTTATTTACAGAAAGATTTATCATAAGAAAGTTTTCCAAGACATTTTTAGTGAATTACAAATCTTTTCCTGACTAATATTATTCTTGTTATAAAAACATAAAGTGTATAATATTTATTATGACGATAAATCTCCAACACACTCTTTTATATCTTTTAAAAGTGAGTTTATTGGGTTTACTTATTATTGATACAAACTTACTTATAAGCATACAAACATACCAACGTTCAAGCGCAACCATCACAAATAATCTCTTATCATTAAACTACAATTTTGACATATCATTACATCATAGGTTAATTTAAATTATTATACAATACTCCTTAATTATTCTTTATATTAAAAAATGATAAACCAAACATAAATCATTTTATAAATTTATTGAAAATTTATTTAAAATAAGATCAAGCTCATTGATACAGTTTTATTTAAATATAAAATCTGGCGTTATTTTATTTATTTAGATAGCACGAGCAATTCACATAATATTTACATCAAAAATAATTATTTTCGTCGTTGCTTCAATTTAATTTAATTTAATTTAAATCAATATTTTATATATCCAATAATTATATTTACAATTATAAAAATATTTTTAATCAATCGATCACTGTAAAATAGTAATAATTTATTTTGAAAATTTATTTATTTATCTTATCAATATTAATTAAATAACATTCTGTTTCTAAATTTGTGGAGTTATGGAATATTCATATCGGGTTTAATCTATGATCTCCAGTCCGAGAAATGTTCAACTGGTCTCAATGGTGATTATCAACGACCACAAAATTTCAAGAAGGAAAAAGAATGGGCATACCAATGTGTAGATTAAACACATTTCCCATATAGTCGGTAAATTTCAGTTGTATCAGTGGGTAAATTCCCCTATCAATAATTAATGTGGGTTTTATCTTTTTAAAAAGTTTGACAGTACTGATTTTAATGAAATAACAACAATAGTTCAAAGACAGCGCAAAACAAATACTTTGGCATAAAACGACTTATACTAATTATTATACTAATTATTATTATTATTATTATTATTATTATTATTATTATTATTATTATTATTATTATTATTATTATTATTATTATTATTATTATTATTATTATTATTATTATTATTATTATTATTATTATTATTATTATTATTATTATTATTATTATTATTATTATTATTATCATTTAAAGAAAACTCCAATCAAACACTTGTCGTACGATATATTTCGACAGTTTTATTGTCATCTTCAGGCACGAAAACCAGCTATAATATTATTGATTATTTATATAACTTAAACAAATTCTTTTTTTAATTAAATATTTTAATAAATATATATTTAAATACTTTTATACTAAGTTTTTTTATAAATAATAAACTTTTTATCTCTATTATAATAAAATATAGAAAAAGATTCTCCGATGTATGTACCATTACACTAATTACCTGCAAACTGATAAACGAGATCAGAATACAATCCAATCGGAGTTTTTGGTTTATTAATAAACATATTGCGTACCTTACACGAATAAGAAAGATCTTATACTCTAAATTTTCCATCTGCTTACTTACCTTCCTATTATAATTTGAAAAACCTTCTGAATACGGTAATACCAACACAAATTTAGGCTCATTATTCTTATATACATTTTACTATTATTTAGATCAACACTCAATTCACATTTATTTTGTCAAATTACACTCAGGTCGTACAAAAAATGGATCCTTAGGATTTTTAATCAATTTGTCAACAGTCTTTTTGATCATTAATAATAAAAACGATTTCGAATATCCATTCTTTATCAACACCTTTTACTGAATTAGCAAAAGTATTAAATAAAAACCATGAACTATAAATCATCTCTTCACCGTGTTTCTGTTATATTTAAATTCACATAAGCTTTCTTATTAATAAATCAAAAACTCCAGTTGGATTATGTTCTGATCTCGTTTATCAATTTACATGTAATGGGTGTAATGCCATTTACATTAGAGATACTTCCCGTCATTTCTGTACCTGAGTTTGATTGAAAGGTTTGACCAATATTAGTGAGCACAATAGAGGTTGTAAAAGTAAAATAGGAAGGCCTGATTTAAAGATTTTGTTGAAAAGTTTTAATAATTATTGGGAACATGTTATATGTGAGGCATTGTTGATAAGATCATTGGATCCAAAGATTAATATGCAAAGTGCTATGACTACGAATGTTTTGAATATTTTTAAATAGTTTTAGTATATTAAATTGTGATAAATTGATGTTTTTATTTATTTTTTAAAACATTTTTTAAATTTTAATATTATTTGTATTATGTAAAATTAAAATTTATAAAATTAAATTTATAAAATATTTCATTATTTTAATATGTTATTAGAATAGGTTGTTAAATATTTATAAAAAAATTAGTGTAAAAATATTGAAATATTTATTTATTAAAATATTTAATTAAAAAAAGAATTTGTTTAAATTATATAAATAATCAATAATATTTTAGTTCGTCTTTGTGCCTGAAGATGACAGTTAAACTGTCGAAATTTATCGTACGATGAGTGTTTGATTTGCGTTTTCTTTTAATAAAATCGCTGCCAAACTTATTTAATTATTTATTTATAAATCATTGTTATTATTATTATTATTATTATTATTATTATTATTATTATTATTATTATTATTATTATTATTATTATTATTATTATTATTATTATTATTATTATTATTATTATTATTATTATTATTATTATTATTATTATTATTATTATTATTATTATTATTATTATTATTATTATTTAATATTTTCTCCAAAATTAGTTTAAATTTTTCCAACAAAACAAATTAAGAACATTCAAAACATTTCTACTCATAGCATTTTGCAAATTAACTATTGAATTCATTTATCTTATCTATAACACTTCAGATAAAACACGCTCCAAGTAGTTATTAAAAATCTTTAAAAAAACATTTAAATCAGACATCCCAAGTCACTCAAATAGTTTCTATTGTGTTCACTAATATTGGATTATCCCTTCATTCGACAAAGTTCAAGAATTCGAGTACAGGGATGACGTGAAGTATCTTTTCCAAAAGGTATGTGGATGATAAATTTTTTGTATTTGAAAATCAGTTGCATCTAGAGCCGTTTTTAGATTTTAAGAACAGTTTCTATCAATACATTGTATTCGCATGCGAAAGAAGATAGAGTGATCGATTGCATTCTTAGATTTATCAAGTTCAAAGATAAACACTATGAGACATAGTATTCTAGAAAACTAACTTTATACTTCTGAAATACTGTGAAATAATTGCTCTATCGTTCATGATTATTATCATCTACCTTTGCAAACTCAGTAAAATGTGTTGATAAAATTGGTTGAGTTGAGGAAGAATTGATATTTAAAATAGTTTTTATTAATGATGCTAAAAGAGAGTGTAGACAAATTGATTATTCTTTCATATTCCAAAAAAAATAAATAATTTACAATTCACTTTGTGGTTAAGAAAAATTAGGCAAAGTGGTTGGATTTCTTTGCATGGCGAAGGTTTTCGATAAATTAGGAATCCAAAATTTTATGTTACCTTGAGTGCATAACAACGGTCTTGACAAACGTTAATAGAGCTCATAGGAAAACTGAAGATGCACAAGAAAGTGATTGATCTAGCTAAATTAATTTAATGTTTATCAAGATTTTATGTAATTTATTATATTTTATTTAAATAACAAAATTTATGTATTATCAAAAAATTCCAATTTTATGGAAAACATTTCAAAAATAATTTTGGTTACAAATAAATCTTGAAAAATACATATTGAAACTTGATACAAAATTAATGTATCATTTTCATGATTATTTGTAAAGTAATCTTAAGAGTAGTGGGATGTGTCACATCCAGCACATGTCACATCCAGCACAGTACCCCCTCCCCCCTCCCCCCCGGCTGAGAGAAAATTTTTCTAAGTCCAAAAGTACAAAAAAATTTTAAGACAAAGACAATGACTCATTCAAGGTCATTTAAACAAAGACCATGACTCATTCAAGGTCATTGGATGACTCATCATATTTTTTCAAGGTCATTTAAACAAAGACCATGACTCATTCAAGGTCATTGGATGACTCATCATATTTTTTCAAGGTCATTTAAACAAAGAACATGACTCATTCAAGGTCATTGGATGACTCATCATATTTTTTCAAGGTCATTTAAACAAAGACCATGACTCATTCAAGGTCATTGGATGACTCATCATATTTTTTCAAGGTCGTTTAAACAAAGACCATGACTCATTCAAGGTCATTGGATGACTCATCATATTTTTTCAAGGTCATTTAAACAAAGACCATGACTCATTCAAGGTCATTGGATGACTCATCATATTTTATAATATATGTTTTAATTTGAAACAAAGACCATGACTCATTCAAGGTCATTGGATGACTCATCATATTTTATAATATTTTTAATTTTAAACAAAGACCATGACTCATTCAAGGTCATTGGATGACTCATCATATTTTATAATATTTTTAATTTTAAACAAAGACCATGACTCATTCAAGGTCATTGGATGACTCATCATATTTTATAATATTTTTAATTTTAAACAAAGACCATGACTCATTCAAGGTCATTGGATGACTCATCATATTTTATAATATTTTTAATTTTAAACAAAGACAATGACTCATTCAGGTCATTGGATGACTCATAAAATTTTATAATATATATTTTTAATTTAATTTATATTTATTTAATATACTTTAATTATTTGTTTTAATCAAGTCAATAATATTATTTATTTATTTTTAAATTATATTATTATTAAATTTAATTGTTTGTTTTAATCAAGTCAATTATTTTATTTTTAAATTATATTATTATTATTAAATTGTTTGTTTTAATATTGTTTTAATCATGTCAATAATATTAATAATACATTTAAAAACTTACTCCATGACAAACTATCATAAATTATCTATACATTTATACCAACATTTTCAAACCAACAATGTTTGAACTCTGTTCAAACCAACACTGTTCTGTTTGCAGTTATTTGAACCTCATTTTCAAATACTCCATATATTACAACATGTACCGGTTCAGTTGTAGCTTTAGCAAACTTTATATCTAATCGTAAATTACCATTTTGAGGTAATTGACTCTGATTTAAATCGAAATCGGGTGCCAAAACAAATGTGAAGAATGGATATTTGCTTTTAAAATCTGCAAGAGTTATACCACAATTAAGGTTTTTATCCAAATAACCCATATTTCTAACTATACTCTGCATATATGTAGCACAATAATTATCATTTTCGAAATCTTGAGTATATGTTTCTCTATAATCACTATTTTTCGATAAAGTTAGCGATGTTACACCAAAGTTTTTGAAAATTGAGCTCGATGTTAAGTATGATCCATTATATTGAGATTCACTTTGAAATGTTACCAATATAAAGTTAGGCATTCTTCTATCTCCAAATATTTGTTCCTTATAGAAAGAAGCTGAACCCTTAGCAATAGCAAATTGAACAATTTCCTTTGTTTTCAATGGATATATTGCATGCTTAGAATTAAGCCCCAATTGATGACCTGCTAATACAGAAGGCTCAACACGAACTCTTCTTACCAATAATTTTGCATCAACTAATTGAAGAATTGGTGTTGTGGTGGCACTTGTTAGTGATAATGCCGAATCAGATCTTTTCAATCTAATGTGTACATTAACACCTGGGAGTAAATATTTCGGTTGATCCATAAAATCGAGTTGTAATGATGAGCACATGGTAAATAATTTCGATCCTTTAATCCACTTTTTCCTATCATCATCACTACCATAACCCATAGGAGTTAAACATGTAATTTTAGTATCACTATTGTAATTTATAATAGTTTCTATTAGAGCTTTGTGAATATATGTACTGTTACCACCCTCAATCTTGATATTATTAAATCCGAGAACTGCATCTTTAAAAAGTGTATGAAACAAGAAATTGTTTGGTATTACATCACTAGGTTCACCCAACGGTTTTCTATCTTTATCTACAACTTTGATCTGAACAGTTAACAATGTATCGTTCAAATCTAGATATTCAGTTTGGGAACCATTAATATAAAATTCAATATCTGTTCTACTATCCATAATAGAATTCATCGGGAATACATCTTCAAAAGCCCCCATTTCAATTACTGCTTGGGGAGACGGTCTATCAAATAAGCACAATTCAGATTTACCACAAATCATTTTTGAAATATAGTTCCATGTCCTTTCATTCGTTTGTTTATATGTTTATGATGTCTTTTACGTTTTTGAGCTGGTGCCGGTTCTTGTTTTTGAAACATACCTGCAACACTAGGTAGAACTTTCCCTAACTCGGATAATGCATTTGATTTCAGAGATGGCAATATTTTCTGCTCATTCATTATCACATCTTTAGCAGTTTTCATACCAAAACTACCAAGGCGTTTAAGAATAGGAAGTGCAAATCTACCAATTGTTCTCAACCAACCTGATCCATACTGTTTACCAATAAAATATGGTAATTCGCCACCACTTTGGCTACCACTATACATACTAATAATATCGTTATTGGCCATCTAATTTACGAAAATGTAATGTCAAATGAGTTTTTGTATCTTTACTAAATTCAATAAATTTACCGCTATCATCACGAATATTTATTTCTATATTGTTTATACATGATGTTGATACCGGTAAGTACATGGGATTGTCGATATTTATATTGACAACTTCATCCTGGTCATGTTTATCAACCCAAACAGATTTCAAAAGAGGAACCAAAGAATCACCAACAATTATAGGATCAATGATGTTAGTATATATGAACATTTGCCTATGAAGTTTTATTATTTTTGGTTTGCGTACACCAAAAGCACTTGTCCTATATGTTTGCTTATCTAATCCCAATGTATTAGCCAAATTTTTATCAAATGTAATTTCACAAATGTTATTATTCAGACTGAATTTACATAATCCATCTTTAACAAATTCAATAGTTTTAAATATATGTAAACAATTGAATGAAATATATTTATGTAATTCTTCAAGTGTTTCAATATATAAATCATTAGTAAATGTAAATGTCTCTTCAACTTCATTAATATATGATAGTGATATTTTGATGTTTTCGATTGTTACACTTTTTTCATCAAATGTTTTGAAACGTATTAGGTATTCAGTACCAGGAACAACAATGCTAAGCTTATCACAACCCATTCGCTTGGCATCCTCAATACTTTCAAACTTTATTGTAAATGGACTATAATCACAACTAACATTCAATCCATCCCTGAAAAACATGCCACAATTTTCATCTAAAATCTGATTCGGAATATGACAATATCGTTCAAAATTATTGATTGAGAAAATACCACTACAGGTTTTGGGTACACGTTTCTTGTAACCGATTTTACAATGACTATAAAATGGGAATGTATTGTACACAAATGTAAAGTCTTGCAAAGCAACTTCCCAATTTCCATGTAAATAAATGGGATTTTGAAGATCAACCATAAATTTACTTGCTTGATTTTCCGGATGGATTAGTGGGCAACTATTACTCGGTAAAATTGTATAGAAACTCATTTTACTAGGTCTTTTGATGATATCCATGAGGGTTTTTGATATCCATGCCATTTGACATAGTATTGTTTATCCTTACCCACCATTTTAGTTTTCAATATTTTCTGAATTCTGAACACTGTAGGTTTGGAAATAACTTGTAATTCCTGTTCATAGAATTTCCCTTGTATTAAATTGTTATCACTATCTTTAATAACATACATTACAGGACTCTGTTTAGTATTAATTTTAGTAATTTGAAATACCTCATCACTCCAATTACTATCGAAATTTTTGATGAAAGGTGAAGCAGATATTTTACTAATTCTAACGTAATCACCAACTTTATATTTTGGTTTTGTAATAGCAACTGTTTTAGATCGTACTGATTTAGCTAATGTTTTCGAGCTGATATCTACGGGTCTCAAACCATTCAGACCTCGATGTGATGAATTATTATAACTAACAAGTATTTTCGGTTATACATTTATCCATATTTTATTACCTTGATGCACGAAATATTTCTTCAATCTATCCCTCAATGTCCGGTTAAATCTTTCAACATGAGCGGCTTTGTATTGAGAATGTACAGAATAATGATTTATTTTCAGACGATCCAGGATTTGCTTAACTTTACTATTGTAAAACTCCTTGCCTATAATAATAATAATAATAATAATATTAATAATTATAATAATAATAATAATAATAATAATAATAATAATACCTAAATCGGTTTGCAAATTGTCTGGATGCTCATTTTTAAACATTGAGTTAATTGCTTTAGATATTTCCTCTGCAGATTTTGTCTTTGTTGGTACACCGCGAGCAAAACGACTGAAAACATCAATACACGTTAAAATATATTTATAACCCTTGTTAATCTTCGAATACGGTATCATCTCCATCAAATCCATTTGCCATAAATCATTAATACCGAATGTCTTATAAGCTCTCGTTGGAAATCTTTTCCGCATTGGTTTGTTTAAACTGTACGCAAGCTGATCTGACAACCACTTTTGCGTTTCCTTTTTCGACTTTGGGACTCTTTTCTTTAACTTTGCCACTCCACCGAAACCTGCTTCGTCTTCTGGGTTCGTCCAAATCTTCTCCATTACAACAAGATGATTTAAATTTTAATTTAACATTAGGTAATGATTGCCCCATCGTTTATTGTGATAATAATGATAATGCTAATGGTAACATTGCTCCGATAAAACCACCTTGTTGTTTATATATGATTTTTCTCATTTGCTTACGATTTTTATTATTTACTAGTGATAACAACGGCTTACGATGTTTATTCAGTACTAGTTTTTTAGAATTACTGATTTTAATTTTACCTCTGACTACTTTTAATAGAATTTTGAGTAAATCATCGACAACAAAAGTTGGAAATGATTGTAAAATAGACATTCTTTTCATACTCGAAGCCTTTAACAATGCATTAAAATATGGGAAACTCCTATGATTTTTTACAATTTTATCTGTTTTCTTACTCTTTTTAATAATGTTTTTCGAAATTAGATTCATTGCAGGGTAATTCTCGGTTATTAGTTTTTTAGATGGTGTATAACTGGTTTTTGGTGGAACTTTATTTATAGTCTTTTTAATACTTTGTCTAAGTTTTCGGATATTTTTAAGCCTGGATTTCATAAACATTTTTACATGTTAAAGTTTTCAGCTTTGTTTATATACCATGGCACCTTCTTTATTGAAAATATCTGTTTTTACCCGTAAATCGTCATTGCATTGTTGTGTGAAATCAAGAAATATATATCCATGTGGTGATTTTGTAGCATCTTGAAATGCACTGATGAGAAAATTACGATTATTAGGGTATGCCTGTCGAGCAAGAAAATCAATAACTGTTGCATCTCTAGGATTCTTGAAAATAACTAAATATTGAACATTTAAATTCCTTGTTCGATGGGCGCCACCCTGATGAAATAGATTTTGAGTAATAAAGATCACAGTAACACCAACGTGTCTACTGATTTTTGTGAATAAATTATTAAAATCCTTTTCTTTATTAGCTTCCTGATACAAATCATCAATAATGATGACATCACCTTTCCTTAATCGACTTGACCAGTTTTTATCGAAACCCTTTACTATTTTCATGTTTTTCAATTTACAGAAATTATCTTGAGTTAATCCATGTTCTTCATCTGCACCCTTATGCCAATAAATCTTGTTGAATTTTGTTTGAAATAAATTAGATTTCAGTAATTTACACACAAACATAGTTTTACCACTACCACTTGGGCCAACGATTTGATATACCGCATCATTTCTTAATTCCATTATTAATTTGTATAATTATAGGTTTTTGTTTATATTATATGATTTAATGAACTCTTCCTAAAAATTATATATATAGCTTAATATTTCTTTATTGTTTAATTATGTTATCAAATATAAATTATAAAGGAACTTTCGATGTATCAAAAATGACGTTTCCAAATGGTAAACCCCAGCAAATTGTAGATAGGAGTGGAAAATACCCTATAATATTTTTCAAATCCGGCAAATGCAGAATCATGGGATGTAAGAAACCTTTAGATGTCAATAAACTACAATATAGAATAAAGGATCTTAAAATACAGTCAATTACAGTTACCATGGATATAGGACAATCTATCAATCTATACAACATGTCAACAAAATGTCTTTGTATGTTCGAGCCGGAATTATTTCCTGCATTGAGGCTTTTAAAATACAACCCAATGTGTGTTAACGTGTTTGCTAGCGGCAAAATAGTCATATTAGGGGTGCGAAATCTAGAGTACAAAAATATTGTTTGTGACATACAAAATGAAATCACCGGATTGGTTGATATCTGATTGGCTAATGATTGATTAAAACAAATTGCTTATTCATTTGATTTCATTTTTAAAATGGAAAATATTATGTATGCTATGCCAAAGAAAAATATCGCTGAATACGGTAAATTTATCATTTTTATTTCATTTTTATATTTTATTTAGACAAATATGCTCCAATGCTAATCGAGCGTATTATTTATTACTATCCTCAAATAAAGGAGATTTTGAAGAATCAAGAACCTTCAATGCATCAACAGTTGATATATAATGAAACACGAATCGATATTTCAAATCTGATTAAACAAGCCCTTTGGGACAATGAAATAAACCGAACGGTCAAGGAGATGGAAACTGAATACCCATGCATTCTGGGGTGTAGCTGCTGTGATTTCCGATATCAGCGCTATGTCGAATGGAATCTGACAAATTCCATACGAAATTTTCAAAAAATGCAACTTTTACGACAATAAATGTATTTTATTTTGATTGTTTTGGTAGTTTTATTGTTGGTAATAAATGTTTTTGTATTTTATTTTTGTTGTTTTGTTTTAGTGTTGATAGTAATAGTTTTATTGTTTTGGTAATAATATTAATAATAGTAATAGTTTTATTTTTGTTAGTTTTGGTAATAATAGTAATAATAGTAATTTTATTTGTATAGTAATAATAATAGTAATAATATTAATAATAATAATAATAATAATAGTAATTTTATTTGTATAGTAATAATAATAGTAATAATAGTAATTTTATTTGTATAGTAATAATAATAATATTAATAATAATAATAATAATAATAAAAATAATAATAATAATAATAAAACACGTGATGTTAATAATACATTTTATATAGATGAATGCGTAAAATCATATACAAAATCCACGAGTTAATTCACATACAGTTTTCCAGTCACGCACTTGTCTTGCACTTATCATGCACTTATCATGCATTGTCTTTGTGATCATGCATGATTCTGATTGGTTAATCAGTATCTGTCAGGGTATAAAAGTGCGTCACCACATTATAAAGATCATAAATCAAACATGACCAAGAAAATAAGTGTCCAACCAGTTCAGATGTTCCACAATTATAAAATGTATTTTTTAAAGGAGCCTATCAATATGCAATTGGCAAATCCAGTCAAACTCAATAAAACGCAATTTCAATCTCTTGCTGGTACTCTCTCAATGTTAGATATCAAGGATATTGATAATACATTCAAAAAGATCAATTCCAATTTAAAATGCAATGAAAATGCTTTCTTCACGAGTCAATATACCAGATATTATGATGCATTTACAGAAATAGGATTCAAAGAACAGGAAAACTGGTATATAACAATAACAATCCAAGGATATAAAGCAGATCAAAACGATGTGCTTTCTCCAATCTGGAAAATTGTTACTGCTAGACTTTCACAGTTATTTTAATGTATAGTGTTTAATAAATGTATTAATGTTTCTTTGTTATTCTATAAACAAAATTATAAGTAGTTTTAAAATAGTGTTAAAATGATGTCTGAAAAAGGTAAAATATAAAATATAAATAATTAATTAATTTTGGTTTAGAATATTTAATAAACTTTTTGTTTGATAAACTTGAAGAAATAACCGGTGTAAAAATTAGAGATATGTTGACTCTAGTTGAAGCATTGAGTAAAGAATCGGATTGCGAATCTGAATGTCAGAGTGATTCTGGATGTCAGAGTGATGAAATTGTTAATGATGGAGATACTGAAATTATTAATGATTCTGAAGAAATTATTAATGTTGAAGAAGATACCGAAAAAGATGAGCCTACCGAATTTAAGAATTGTATTGATCATGTTATAGAAAATATTATGATAGAATCTTGTGGTGATGAAGAATGTACATGTAATGATCAATAAATCTTTAAAATATAGTTTTTATTAATAAAAATAACAAAGAAATATTTATTAAAATCTATGATAAACCTTGTTACATAAATATAAAACAGATACTCCAGTGAATAGTTTTAATAAAAATTTGCAATTCTCGATATAAATATCAGAGCGTTTGGCTTCTGCGGCAACTTGAATAATAGCTGTCCATCCACCGTTTGATTCTACCCACGGATCAATTTTTGTTTCTATTACCTAAATAATAATAAATTAATAACAATATAAAGTAATATACCTCTATAGACAATTGGAAATAATTTTCATAGTCGGATCCAGATTTTAATATCATGTGTTTCATGTACATTAATCCTACTATTATTCGCATCCATTTATTATTTTCATCGAACATGTAACTAAATATTGATTGGAATGCCTTCTTTCTCTCCAATGGTGGCAAATTGAGAATTTTTTCATAATCGAATGGGATGTCTTCAACGATTTTCTCGGTACGGTTTACCATAAATTTCATGTTTTCAATGATTTCATCTTCTTCTCTATTATTAGAGACCAGCTCATTCAACAAAGTTATAAAAAATTTAGTTTCTGGCATTTTATAAAAATATATGAAAGTGTAAGCTTATTTATACTATATTCGGCCAATCAGAATCATGTAATACTAAGAAAATATGTAAAAATATATAATGGAAATGGCAATGATGATTTGTTGGCACTGTTAACTTCTTTCAAGCTGTTGCCGCCACTGTTAACTGGGTGTTGTTGTAATTTCATTATACGATTGAACTGATCAGATGTTTTATTAGAATAAAATTTTATACTATATTGAACTTGATTCATCATTTTTTCATTAAGTTTATGATTTTCTTTCAATTCTAATATTGATTTTCTTAATTCATTTTTGATAGTACCAATGGTCTTATTTAGATATATAATATCATCATATAATTCGTTTTTAGCTCTTTTTAAAGTCTCATATGTATGTTCAAATCGGAATTCTAAATTACTCATTCTTTCAGATAATCTTTTGACTGGAGTTTTCAAATATCTAGGCCTATCTATCATATACAAAATATCCATCAATACAGCGGTATCTGGACATACACATCTTGTTGAATTTTTACCTTGAACCGTTACAACAATTGAGTTGGCCATATTAAAAACTAATAATAATAATAAAATTTCTTTAATCATTTTTAAATCTATATAAATTAATATTTATTGTTTATAGCTAAAGATGTGTGTGTGTGTGTGTCTCTAAATTAGTATAAAAGTAATTGTTATTTCATTTTTTATCATTAAAATGGTTGTACCGAGCGCAGTTCAAGCTATGAATGAAATTAAACATTACGGTAATTTATTATTAATATTATTATTACTTGCTTTTAGATGATTATTTTAAAGTTATTAAAGAACGTCTGGAATTCTATTATCCAGAAATACATGGAATCATGGATAAGCCTGCATCAATAATTCCAGACTTGATATTCAATCATACATCAATATGGATATTTACTGTAATAGATGAGTTCCTATGGGATATCGAACAAAACAATTTGTCAAAAGATATGGAACCCGAATACCCTTGTGGTGATGGATGTCATTGCTGCGCCGCCCGATATCGGAAGTATGTGGAATGGGCTTTGAATAAAGCTCTTAGACAATACTACTATAGTAGAATTGTCTCTTTATAATAAATTTGTTGTATTTGTCTCGGTTTTCAATATATAATAATAATAATAGTAATAATAATAAAAATAATAATAAAATAAATTTACAAAATATATACTACTTATTTTTATAAGTAGTAAATTTAAATTTAAAAATGTTTAAAAATAATATGACCTTGACCTACTTTTGAATGACCTTGACCTACTTTTGAATGACCTTGAAAAAATATGATGAGTCATCCAATGACCTTGAATGAGTCATGGTCTTTGTTTAAATGACCTTGAAAAAATATGATGAGTCATCCAATGACCTTGACAATAATAATAATAAAAACAATAATAATAATAATTATAATAATAATAAAAATAAATATAATTAAACAATATTAATAAGTAATCATATTAATTAATAATATTAATAATCATATTAATAATAATATTATTAATAATAAAATTATTTCCTTATAAAAGAAGTTTTACACATTAATAATAATAATAATATTATTAAAAATAATAATAATAATAATAATAATAATAAATATAATAATAATAATAATAATATTATAAAAAGTTTTCAAAGTATAAATAATAATAAAAATTTTAATAAATTTTATAAGTAAAAAGTATATTAAAAATAATAATAATAATAAAATTAATAAAAGTTTTTAAAACTATTATTAATAATAAAAATAATAATAAAAATTATAAAAATATTAATATTAATAATAATTATAGTTTTTATAAGTATTAATAAAATTTTTTATAAGTAATAATAGAATAATAAAAAGTAATAATAATATTAATAATAATATTAATAATAATAATAAAAATAATAATAATAATAAAATAAATTTACAAAATATATACTACTTATAAAAATAAGTAGTATATTAAAATTTAAAAATGTTGAAAAATAATATGACCTCGAGAAATTTTGAATGACCTTGACCTACTTTTCAATGACCTTGAAAAATTATGATGAGTCATCCAATAACCTTGACAATAATAATAATAATAATAATAATAGTAATAATAATAATAATAATAACAACAATATTAATAATAATATTAATAATAATAATAAAAATATTAATAATAATATTAATAATAATAATAAAAATATTAATTATAGTAATAATAATAATAATAATAATAATAATAATAAAAATATTTATTATAGTAATAATAATAATAATAATAATAATAATAATAATAATAATAATAATAATAATAATAACAACAATATTAATAATAATAATAATAATAATAATAATAATATTTATAAAAATTAATAATAAAATAGAATAAAATTTACAAATTTATAAGTATAATAATAAAAATAATAATAATTATAATAATAATAATAATAATAATATTAATAATAATATTAATAATAATAATAAAAATATTAATTATAGTAATAATAATAATAATAATAATATTAATAATAATAATAATAATAATAATAATAATAATAATAATAATAACAATAACAATAATAATAATAATATAATTTAAAAATAGTAAATAAATAATAAAATATTGACTTAATTTAAACAAAAAAAATTAAAGTATATTACATAAATAAAATAAAAATAAATAAATAATATTATTGACTTGAATAAAACAAAAAATTATAGTATATAAAATAAATAAAATAAAATAAAAATAAATAAATAATATTATTGACATGATTAAAACAATATTAAAACAAACAATTTAATAATAATAATATAATTTAAAAATAAAATAATTGACTTGATTAAAACAAACAATTAAATTTAATAATAATATAATTTAAAAATAAATAAATAATATTATTGACTTGATTAAAACAAATAATTAAAGTATATTAAATAAATATAAATTAAATTAAAAATATATATTATAAAATTTTATGAGTCATCCAATGACCTGAATGAGTCATTGTCTTTGTTTAAAATTAAAAATATTATAAAATATGATGAGTCATCCAATGACCTTGAATGAGTCATGGTCTTTGTTTAAAATTAAAAATATTATAAAATATGATGAGTCATCCAATGACCTTGAATGAGTCATGGTCTTTGTTTAAAATTAAAAATATTATAAAATATGATGAGTCATCCAATGACCTTGAATGAGTCATGGTCTTTGTTTCAAATTAAAAACATATATTATAAAATATGATGAGTCATCCAATGACCTTGAATGAGTCATGGTCTTTGTTTAAATGACCTTGAAAAAATATGATGAGTCATCCAATGACCTTGAATGAGTCATGGTCTTTGTTTAAACGACCTTGGAAAAATATGATGAGTCATCCAATGACCTTGAATGAGTCATGGTCTTTGTTTCAAATTAAAACATATATTATAAAATATGATGAGTCATCCAATGACCTTGAATGAGTCATGGTCTTTGTTTAAATGACCTTGAAAAAATATGATGAGTCATCCAATGACCTTGACCTACTTTTGAATGACCTTGACCTACTTTTGAATGACCTTGAAAAAAAATATGATGAGTCATCCAATGACCTTGAATGAGTCATGTTCTTTGTTTAAATGACCTTGAAAAAATATGATGAGTCATCCAATGACCTTGAATGAGTCATGGTCTTTGTTTAAATGACCTTGAAAAAATATGATGAGTCATCCAATGACCTTGAATGAGTCATGGTCTTTGTTTAAATAACCTTGAAAAAATATGATGAGTCATCCAATGACCTTGAATGAGTCATGGTCTTTGTTTAAATGACCTTGAAAAAATATGATGAGTCATCCAATGACCTTGAATGAGTCATGGTCTTTGTTTAAATAACCTTGAAAAAATATGATGAGTCATCCAATGACCTTGAATGAGTCATGGTCTTTGTTAAATGACCTTGAAAAAATATGATGAGTCATCCAATGACCTTGAATGAGTCATGGTCTTTGTTTAAACGACCTTGAAAAATATGATGAGTCATCCAATGACCTTGAATGAGTCATGGTCTTTGTTTAAATGACCTTGAAAAAATATGATGAGTCATCCAATGACCTTGAATGAGTCATGGTCTTTGTTTAAATGACCTTGAAAAAATATGATGAGTCATCCAATGACCTTGAATGAGTCATGGTCTTTGTTTAAATGACCTTGAATGAGTCATTGTCTTTGTCTTAAAATTTTTTTGTACTTTTGGACTTAGAAAAATTTTCTCTCAGCCGGGGGGAGGGGGGAGGGGGTACTGTGCTGGATGTGACATGTGCTGGATGTGACACATCCCACTACTCTTAAGGAAATGTCTTGTGTAAAGGATATGAAACATACATTTGTTATGTTCAAATATATTTTAAAATTTCTTTTCAAATAAAAGTCAAATATTTATCGATAATTTTATTAAATTTACAACATTATTATTAAATATATTATTATTTTAATTACTATTATTATTGTTATTATTTTTAAATATATTTTTTAATTTATTTTTCAAATTTCTCAATTATCACTCTCTTTTATTACATTAATAACAAAAACTATATCGAAATTTTTGAAAAATTTAGTAATAAAAACGCAGTGTCAATATTTGATGCCCCAATTAAACATTATTTCGCATCAAATTACAAAATCTCCAGGTATTGTTCCATGTATATTTGCAATGGGTTTATAATATATTTAAACAAAAATTGAGATTTTATTTTGTGTTAATTACCATTTTTTGTTTGGTTTCTCAAATTTATATCATCCATTTATAACTTCAAAAAATTATTTACTACAAAAATCAATATTATCAAAACTCATTAATATCTTGGCACTTTCAGATATTTTTTACAATAATTATTTTTCTATATTTGTGAAGATAATCTAGCAAACATGATTTAGCAATTGAATAGGGAATATTCTTAAACAAGCATCCAATAAATATTTTATCTTTATAAATTTTAAACATTCTTAAATATTAATTTTACAATCAAGCTATTTCATTAGTCGATAATTTAAATGTAAACTTATTTATATCCTTTTTAAATTTATTAATTTTATTAAAATTCTTTACTTCTTTTGAAATGAGATTTAAATCTTTTTCTATTTAATTATCCTCACCATTATACTAAACAGCTCTCGTTTGTAAGCAAATAAACAAGAATAAGTAACCCTTGGGTCTTGTGATGCCTCTTCTATGCATGGTGAGGAATGTACCAGCGTAATCTACCGCCGTAACACCAAGCAATTCAAAAGCTCCTCAAACCGCTATTTTGGCAAGGAGCCATCATATTTTCAATTCCTTTATTTTTTCTTCTTTTGCATATCAAACAGCTCCTTTCATATTCTCTTATTAACTTTCTTGCATAGACTATCCAAAATTGTTGTACAATATCGCTCATGATATGAAATGTTCCGGTATAGTTCAACTATTTTTTCCAAATATTATATAATATATAGTTTCTTTCTCTAGGAATTCAGCTTCTATTATTCTGCTATTATACCGTATTATTCGGATTAAAACTCAACAATTCACTCCTTTGGTTCACCTCTTGTTTATCTTTTAATCTTTTCATCTTATCTCGGTAATAATCCTCTTTATCTCTTCTAATTATTGTTTTCTCAGCCTTTTGAATTTCTTCCACTTTCAACTCACCAGATATCCGCGATTCTGATGTTGTTCTAGAATTATCGGTAAATCGTAATACCTATCCCATAACTCTCCGTAACTTCTTCCAAATGGAGTAAGTTCCGTGTTCAAAACAGTTCACACTGAAGTTTTTGACCTTATTTTAAATTGTCATTAGTGTTTTCTTTATCGTTTTTCTGGTGATCTCTTCATTAGTCTTTTCACTGTTTAGCTTTGTTTCAGTCCATTCGCTTGGCTCTAACTTGCAACATTCAGGGGCTTCCCACCAGCAAATTGGATTTTAAAATATATAGAAAAAGTTTGTTTAGATTTGAATAAAAAGTTTTTATCTATAAAATTTTATTAGCAAATGAAATTTGAGAATTTGAAAAATTTGTTTAAATATGTATATATTTTGAAAACTGTTGAAAGAAAAGATCAATAATAAACTATCAAAAAATTATTGCGGAAATTGGTTTATATAGTTAATTATTTAAATTATATATATATATATAAATGATTCCAACTATCGACAAAAAAAGGTTTTAAAGATTAAATAATAATAATAATAATAATAATAATAATAATAATAATAATAATAATAATAATAATAATAATAATAATAATAATAATAATAATAATAATAATAATAATAATAATAATAATAATAATAATAATAATAATAATAATAATAATAATAATAATAATAATAATAAGAAGAAGAAGAAGAAGAAGAAGAAGAAGATGAAGAAGAAGAAGAAGAAGAAGAAGAATATCAGTAATTTAATTTTCCAGAATAAAAATAAAATTTATTTTTATATGTTTGTCTTTGAACTCCTTCAAGGTCACAAAAAGTAAGTTGCGAAATATGTCAATTTCTGTCGTTTAATTTCTCATTTTATATAGTTTCAACCTGAATAAAAGAGATTAAAACAACACAGAGCTTATTTTATTAAATTAGTTTACTCCATCTTAAAATATAACAGTTCTTTACTTTTTAGCTAGTATTTTATTAAGGATTTAAAAATTGTGCGAATAAAAATAAATTATATATTACAATATATTCATGTTATTACGAATAAAACGGTTAACGATTAATTATTCATTTTTTATGTCGATTAATTGATAGTAGACTGCTGATAAGGATAATTTCCTTGAAATATTTTTCTTTTACTAGGCTTTCTCGAGTTTTTATTAATAATGGGTAATCATTTTTTCGATATATATATCATTTATGGTTTTATTACAGAAAATTAATGAATTTGTAAATAATAAAAATTTAAATCAAAATCAAATGATGACAGTCGTTTTGGTTTCTATATTTAAATAGGCCAACTAAATTTCAATATATTTCAATCAATTTAAACAAAATATAACTTTTTTTATTAGCTGCAATTGATTTAGGAATTGAAATACTAATTAGGGCGTCTCAAACTTGATTAGAAATAGAAAACATTTTCAATATAAATATAGTCAGAAGATTTACATCTATACTTTGTTTTAAATGATCATACTTCTAAAAAGAAAATATTTTAAAATTAGAATAATTTATATCTTTACATACCTTGTGCTAGTCACAAATTAAATAATTTCTAAATTTTACGAAACTGTTAAATTCTCAAATTTTATCAGTAAAATCTTGTTTTGGTTACTTTTGATTTGGTTTTTGGCGATATTTCATTAATTTTATTTTTATATGTTAAATTAGGTTCATTAATTTTATATTAAATATTTAATACTTAATAAAGGGAAAACCGATACTTTCTGTTAAGCATAACATATAAGGAAACAAATGAAATATATTTTAAAATTCTTTATGAGATTAGGAGAAGCCGCCCAATTAAAACTAACATGTATCCTCAGGTATCCAGGGATTCGTAAATTTTCGGTGATGCAGAGCCCTCCAAAGGCACAAAAATTTAAACGCAGTCGAGTTATTCATTAAATTTTATATTGCTAATCAACGAGGCGTAGTATGTAAGTGTTGTTTATATATATATATATATATATTCTGCAATTCGCTGCTAAGTGGTACCAGGATTATTTTTCCTATCTCAGCTTTCGGTTCCAGAGTTAAAATCATGTTTTTCTTCTTTGGCATTATTGCTGAAGGGAAATTTTTTCCAAAATAAAGAATTGGCAAAATTTCTAAGACTTACCTTTTAAAAATAGAATATTAAAACAAAATTTGGCAAAAAATAGAATCTTTACTGTATATATATATGTATAATTTCATTTAAAATAAAATAATTAATTAAACATCTAAAAATAAAATAAATGGAATTTATTTTGATTTATTTATCAAAACATCCCTTGAACATTCAGAAATACACAATTGGTTATTATTTAATAAACCATTCATACCAGTCGGTTAAAACTACAAATGACTATACCATGCAGGCAGTTTCTGTGTCATTAGTAAAGTACATAGGTGATTATCAGTTTCATGCACCATGTTTAAAGGTTTTTTTTGATTTTCTGTAATCCTAAGCAACATTGAATTTAAAATGTATCGGGAAAACTTTGCACTACAGTTGGTTCAGCCAAATTGTGTATCTATCTGACGTAAACGGGAATCTTTACTTTAGTTGCAGTATCAAGATTGTTGCTGGAGATACAAATTCCTTCTTCTTAAAAATTAAAAATTGCAAATTAGATAAGCTTTTACCTGCAATGATTTCAGATAATCTACTAGATACGTCTAACTATGACATAAATCACCCATTGTATAGTAAAATGTTAGACTCTGTTATTGGAAAATTTAAAGACGAGAGTAAGGGTAAATATACTTACAAATAAAAAATAGTATATAACCCAAAAAATATCTTTTTACTTGGATTAAACCAACTTACGATGGAAATACGAAAGAGTATTGGTTAACAAAATAATTTGAGTTTAAGTACAATATTTTTGAAAAATTAAATTTTCAGAAAACTTAAAAAATCTTTTATGAGAAAATATATTCTCCTTGGAAGATTAAAATTTCATTTCACATAGTTTTCTAAGAAAGACAAACGTTATCTACAAAAAGGTTGCACGTGTCAACGCTGTCTATCATTTGTACAGGAAAAGATAAAGACATCTACACTATAGTATAATCAAAACAATTCAAAAACATGCATATTTTAAATATGTTTGCATTCAAAACTCTATTTTCTCATCTGTTAAGCGCATCTTAACACTAAAAGTTATCTGACTATAGTCAGAAAACTTTAAAAAATCCGTCTTTACTGCCAGAATTGCATTTTGATTTTGAACATTTTTCACTTAACAATCGATTTACATTATTTTTAAATGAAAAAGCTCTCGAAACTAAATTGTTTATGTCCTTAATCAGAAAACTAAAAATGTCCCTTAATGTAGATAGAAATTTCAAGCTGTACAGAAAATAATCTATATACACATTTTATTATAGTGCAAAAACACCATGTGGCTAAAATGCCCATATCATTGTCAGAAAACAAAATATGGCCTTGGCAATAGTCAAAAATTCAAAAACACTTGAAATGGCAGTTCCAAAAATCGTGTAAATTAAAACAAAATATTAATTTATATTCTGAATTGAAGTAAAGATAAAAGCTATAAATTGTCGATAATTCTTTTTTTAAATTATCATTACTCCTAATTTCAATAAAAAATAAATAAAATCTAGAATAAAAAATGATTTTTCATGTGGATACAAATAATCCAGAATAAATGTGATTAATTCACAAATTCCGTCTCAAATGTCACAATGAAATTTGGATTTATATAATGTTTTTATAAAATTTCTGAATAATCCTATCAATTTATATTTTATATTATTTGCATTGTGTTCGGATTAATATCAATTCATAAAATATAGAATTTTCCAACTTTTAATTTTTTTTCATTGAAAATATTTTATAATAAACATTAATTTATTGTAGAAAAAACATTGACACAAAATTAAAACACAAATCGGAAAATAAACTTTTATTTAATGTAGATAGATTTTAAAATAAATATTTATATATTTCTGTTAATTTTATATTTCTTTATACATATATATAAAAAATCAACATTTTTCATATTTTAAACTTTTATAAAAAAAACGTTTTATAAAAGTTTCATAAAAGTTGTTAGTGTTAAATTTTAAAACATTTTGTAAGATGACTCATGAAAAGTCTATTGAGTATAAGCCATTTTAATATCTGTTATAAAAAACTGTGTAGAATTAATTTATTTCGATAATTGAACAACGCCAACTGTATATTTTGTACAACATGTCACTTTATATAGTTCAACTGTTTATCAGTCTTTTTCAGGCTAGAAATCACATTAACAATACCTAAAAAAAATTTAAACAAATTTACCAATAATAATCGCAATCAAACTGTACCAAACAATATAAAATTATTTTTAATTTTAAGAAAATAAACTTGTAAATTAATTTTGAAAAAACATCAAAATTATCATTCATTTTACAAAAAACAATTTTTATAAAAAACTTTTTATAAAACAATAACATTTAAATTTATTTTTACACAATAAAAAAATCGTTTTAACATCCCAAAAAATTACACCAAACACATAATATACACAATTTACATTAAAATGTCTGTAGACTGAGCATTTTGAACAATAACTATGGTTTAAAGATCTTATCAACAGCGTCTAACAAGTTATTCGTTCCCAATAATTAATCAGATTTTTAGCAATTATCTTGAAATCAGACATGCCTATTTTAAATATACGGATGAATATTTTTGTAAGTAGTAACGAAATAAATGGAAATAAATTTTAATGTATTTTATAATAAAATATGTTTTTGTTTTGTTTTTAATAAATATTTTTATAGATATATTTACGACCAAATAATGGAAACATTTTTTTATATAAACAATTAATCGACATAAAAAATGAATAATTAATCGTTAACCGTTTTATTCGTAATAACATGAATATATTGTAATATATAATTTATTTTTATTCGCACAATTTTTAAATCCTTAATAAAATACGAGCTAAAGAGTAAAGAACTGTTATATTTTAAGATTGAGTAAACTAATTTAATAAAATAAGCTCTGTGTTGTTTTAATCTCTTTTATTCAGGTTGAAACTATATAAAATGAGAAATTAAACGACAGAGATTGACATATTTCACAAATTTCTTTTTGTGACCTTGAAGAAGTTCAAAGACAAACATATAAAAATAAATTTTATTTTTATTCTGGAAAATTAAATTACTGCAATTCTTCTTCTTCCTATTATTATTATTATTATTATTATTATTATTATTATTATTATTATTATTATTATTATTATTATTATTATTATTATTATTATTATTATTATTATTATTATTATTATTATTATTATTATTATTATTATTATTATTATTATTATTATTATTATTATTATTATTAATATTATTATTTATTATTATTATTATTATTATTATTATTATTATTATTATTTATTATTATTATTATTATTATTATTATTATTATTATTATTATTATTATTATTTATTATTATTATTATTATTATTATTATTATTATTATTATTAGTATTTGTATTAGTATTAGTATTATTATTGTTATTATTATTATAGGACAATATTGTGATTATCTTCAACTATTAATTGGAAAATTTGTTCAGAAAAATTTGTTGATTTTGTAAAACAATGGTCGAAAACGGAAATTGTTCCAACTCGTCATTGAACATTTTAGTACGATATAACCACCAGTCGATGAATATTTATCACAACTTCACTTACATTTACACAATGGAATACATATTCATGCCAATCTGGCTCTGCCTCGGAATTCCTGGTTCAATTATATGCTTCCGCATATGGTCTATTCGTCGTCAACATCATTCTTCTGTGTTATATTTATGCCTTCTATCGATAAATGATTTGCTATTTTTTATCTTTCATTTTTTGTTTTATCTCAACAATTATCACTACATTAAAACAATAGACAATCCTTTTATGTGTAAATTTTTTCCATTTATCAACATAATATTACAGTACGCTGCCCCATTATTGACGTTGGGATTTTCAGTTGAACGATGCGTTTCCGTTTGTCATCCGTTCATTAGTGACAGAATTTCTAATTATAAAACGACGGTTCGGACTTGTTTTTTGTTGATTTCGATCTGTGTTTTATTGGCTTTACCAAAATTGTATTTTTACTCATATGAAGGCGAGAATGAAGAAAAAGGAAGTTGTACAGTGTACTATCAGTATATTGAATTAAAGGATCAAAATTTAATCAAAAAACTAAGAAATATTATGTTGACTTATGAAATAGTTACAGAAACAATGGTCTTCGCCGTGGTTCCTTTAATGATCTTCCTAGTAAATATCCGTGTCATATTTGAGTTGATTTCAATGAAAAATCGTAGACTGATCTCTACGGCTTCCCAACCATCGTATAGTAACAACGCGGCAAGTACAACTACTCTGCTAATAGTCAGTTTTTATTTGTTGTGCGCCACAATTCCCGCAACAGTATTTCAACTGCTGAAATTTAACAATTTCCCCAAAAACCTCTGCATTTCTGATTCGGATATTTGGTTGAATTATGAATGGAAAATGCATTTGCGTCATGTGTCAATACAAATCCCTGTGGAGATGCTGGCCAAAACATATAATGCCGCTAAATTTTTCATCTATATTGTGACGAGTCAATGGTTTCGAAGTAATTTTCAGATGATGTTTTCAATAAAGAACCGTTCATCGTCGACAATGACGAGGAACAGCTGCGGAAATGTCCATATTGCGAATATTTCAGCCGTTTTCACACCTTTGAAAAAATCCAAGCTTTTCTACTCTAATGAAATGGAAAAGGTTTACAATAAATGTCCAAAATGAAAACATTTCTTTTAAGTTTTTTTTGTTATTGTTATCATTGTTTTTGATTTTTTTGCAAATGTAAAGTTTTGAGAAAATTTTGGAAAAAAATATCTGAAAATTTTTCATTGTGTTTTGTATTTTATTCAAACGCTTTATGTGAGGCATATTATGAAATAACTTTACGTATTGTTTTATTAATATTTTCTTGGCCCATCTTAATAAATAATTTTCAGGAATTATATTTATATTTGATGACACTTCCTGTGGGAAAAACACATTTGTCGCGCAAATTAAAATTTGTGTCGAGAGTTTAATTTTTGTGACTTTAAATAAAAATTAGACTATATTTTGTTTTAATATATAAATATAATTAGTGTTGTTGTTTCATGATTTTTGTTAGGGTATTCCCAATAAAGGTTTTTAAAGATATTTTAAGTCATTAAAATTCTTATCCCAAGAACCAGTTTAAAGATTATAAGAATTAAATTCCTAATTGCTATGAATATGGAAGTTCTTCATTTCAGCATTTTTTTCGTATCCCAAACTTTTTTTCTTATCCCAAATTTTACAATGCAAAGATTTTTTAATTCCCTTCATTATAATAACTTTTCTGTTTGATTGTAATAGTTGCCAAACATACTTACTTGTTTAGACTCAAATGCTAGTTCTACTTAGAGGATTTACTAAGGTGATTAATAGTGCAGAATTTCTATTTTTAATGACTTTCTGATTGAAAATCACTAAAACTATTAATTTTAAAGGATTTATTAATTCCTTCTGTAAATGGTGACCTACCTGCCCCTTGACTTATACCCCACTAATAATTTCCCCCAGTTGTCTCTTAACCTGATACCGCCTCCTTGAAAGCTTCAGTGTTTACATTGAGAACCACTGATGTCGATGAATAACCCGATATAGAATAGAAAGAATAAATTTTAAAGTTTCAAAATTCTTTATTTACTCTAAGTACAATAACTATTCAATTCAACTTCCAAATAAAGTTCAAAACCCAAAATCCAAATTAAAATACAAGAGATTCAGATAAAGAAATTCTATATGACATAAACTCAATTACAGAAATTGCTATTCCACTTCGAATATTTTCGAAAATAAATCACAACTTGTTATATTGCCTCGCGTCTGTGTGCGCACCCGACACAAAATCAAAATTAATTACAATCGTGCACAAAGACAAAATTAACGGAACCCCGACAAAATATCCTGACAACTCAGCACAATAAAATAAGGGCGACAAAATAGCTCTGACAAAAACGCCCAAAAGGTTATTTCAAAATCCTTTTTGTTACTAAGTTTAAATCTTTATAAAAATGCATTATTTAGATTTATTCATTTTTTAAATTTTGGCAAATTAAAGTTTGAAATGTTTTGAAAATTTGTTTATATTTTGTCATTTATTAAAACCAATCATGGGAAAGGAAGATCAAACGGAAGAGAGAAAGACTTTGTGAATTTTTTATTATGAGTGATCAGGATCTTGTTAAGATCGAAATATTTCATATATTATGAATAAACTTTGCGGAAATTGCTTACACAGTTATTTATTAAATTTATTTTTCGCCATTGACAAAAAAAGTATTTTTTTAGTTTATTAATTTAAAGATTAAAATTTGAATATGAATATGATCAAATAATTTCAAGGCATCACTATATATTGCCGACCAAGTAATTCTTAGTAATTGATATGGTAAGAAGTGTCATATTTGGGCAAACCAGGCATGCCACCCCCAAACCACCCTCAACACCCTCAACCTTCAAACTTCGCCAACTTCCCAATTCGACAACTTTCCAAATTTTATAATTTCCCAATTCTATAATTTTAAAATTTTCTATTATAAAGTTTAAAAACAGGGGTGATTAAGAATACATGCCAATTTCCTAACATCCTACGTTATGCTAAGGTTTGCCTAAATATGACACTACTTTAACTTAATAATTTCAAAAATTTAATAATTTATTAAATTTTAATTTTAAAAATCATGGTTATTCGAGAAAAATATTTTTGTAATTCTTGCAACAAAGATATTTTAAAAGCTCACAAAGCTAAACATAAAAAAACTAAAATTCATAAAAAAATGTCTCACACTTCACACTTTACACCTTCACACTTCTGGAGCTTCAGCGACTGCCTTCGGGGGAGATTTACAAACTATAAGTTCTAAACTTCCAGAATTTCCATGGGCAAAATATACACGAGAACATCATCTTCCAAAATATAACTATTTGGGTCAATTGGGCTCAAGTGTGTTTTAAAAAAGAACATGCTAGTGTTTGCTAAATTCATTATAAAATAATTAAACTAAAAATGGATTTAAAAATATGTAGTAAATGTAAAATTGAAAAACCAAATAAATCGTTTAGAACAATCAAAAGAAAAGAAAAATTCTATATAAAAGTATATATCTTAAGTGTATTGAACAAAAATATAAAGAGAAACGTTTATTAGGAATAAGAAATTTGAAAACTACTTTATCAATAAAAGTATGTACAAAGTGTAATATTGAAAAACCTTTAAGTGAATTTAGAAATAGATTAAAAATAGATTATTATGTTTTAATTCAGAGTGTGAAAAAGAGTATCAACAAAACAATAAAGAAAAAATTAATGAGTGCGCTAAAAACGATATAATGAAAATCCAAAAGTTAAATTATCTCATCATTTATATGGAGTAATTAGAAGAGCACTGAAACAAAATAAAGAAAGCCGGACACTAATGAAATATTTAGGATGCGCAATAAATGATTTTTATCAATGGATTGAATTTCAATTTTATGATGAAATGACTTGAGAAAATCAAAGTTCTTATTGGCATATAGATCACACATTACCAGTTTCTAGTTTTAATTTTGAAGATGAAGAAAAAATAAAAAGATGTTTTAATTGGATAAATTTAAGACCTTTAAGAGCAAAGAAGAATTTATCAAAACACAGTAAAATAATTTTAAAAGAATATTTATTACAAGAAATTAAATCTCATTATTTTATGAATTTAGTAAATCCAACACCTTCAAATTGCTGGAAACTCCTAAAGTATTTTTCTCTACCACTTCATTAGTGAAATTTAATAAAGGAACTCAGGTAATGACCGATCCCGATGGTAAAAACGAAAAATAATAAAACGATGGACAATCCGCAGCACGTCTCCTAAGTTCGCTGTTGTGAAGAACAGGCTTTGCTACTATGCTTAGAATATGGAGATTGTTAAACGTTGGTGGGATGAAAAGTCTGATCAGCTTTGATGATTCCTTTAGATATAGTCCGGCTCTCTTGGAAACTTGAGAGATGTTATGATAATCCTAAACCTGGAGAAGAACCAATAAATAGAGTTGGTGCAGTGGCTTTAAAACATGACATAGCGTATCGTCAAGAAGATATTCGTTCAAGACAAAAAGCCGATATTTATTTGATTCAAGATTTAAATGATATTCAAAATTCAACATTTTCTGAAAGAATTTCAAGAGGACTAGGAAAAATAGCAATGAAAACAAAGATTGCATTGGGAGGAGAACAGAGTCCGATTGCATTAGCTGGAGCTCAATATACAGAAAATGTGTTACATCAGCGAGAAACATTTGCAACAGAGTTACACAAAGAATATAGAAAACCTAAAAAATATTTAAAAATAAAAGTTTTCAATAAAGATGATATTTGGTCAGCAGATTTAATTGAAACAGTAAATCCTAAAAATAATAAAAATTATAGATATATTCTAACAATTATTGATTTGTATACTCGATATGCTTGGGTTCTAAAATTAAAAAATAAAACAGCCAATTCGATTAAAGAAGGATTAAAGTTTTTATTTGAAGAAACCCCAGATAGAATTCCTAAAAAATTATATGTTGATAATGGTAAAGAGTTTTATAATAAAATATTTGAAGAATTTAGACAAGAAAATGATATTGAAATTTATTCAACTTTTAATTCACCTGATTATAGCTCAAATTATGGTTCACATAATCCTATAATTTAAAGATTTGATAAAACATTGAAAAATTGGATGTATAAAAACTTTACAGAACAAGAAAATAGAATTTGGATAGATGTATTACCAGAATTAATTAATAAATATGATAATAAAATTCATAGAACAATAGGAGTTTCACCAACAGAAGCAAGTGATAATCCTGATCTAATAAGAGAGATTACTCGTGATAATAATTATGCTAATGAAAATTTACAAGAAAAACAAAATTTAATATTGTAGATCGAGTTAGGATATGTAAATGGAAAAATAAATTTGAAAAAGGCTCAACACATAAATGGTTTAAAGGAGTTTTTATCATTTCAAAAATACATGCTGGCTCAAAACCAATAACTTATGGAATTAAAGATTCAACCGGTGTAGAAATTCTAGGTAAATTCTATCAAAATGAACTACAAAAACTATTTTTTAATAAATAATTTCTATTAAAAATGGTTGATGAAATTATTGATACACAGACTGTTGATAATTTAGAAAAGGAAAAAAGAAAAATAATAGAAACAAACAAACCTGCAGCTATTGAATATGATGGTAAAAACTCATACATTGATAAAAAGAAAATAGCAGAAATTAAAGAAAAAGAACATTTCGGTGGAATTCTTCCACTTGCAGCTTTATTAACTTTAATTTTTGGAGAAATTACAGCAGCAACAGGTGGAATTACAACCTCTGTTAAAAATATAAAAGAAGGACAATTAGCTGATGCTTCAAACACAAAAATTCATAATTCCTCACAAGCAAAATCTCATAAGGTAGTCGCTTCAACAAGTCGACTGCAGGTCTCCGACGCTCCAGAAAGAAAAGGAATTTATTTTGATCCATATCAAGGATGTGGAATTTGAGATTTTATAAAATCTATTAATAAACAAAGTCCTTCTAAAAACAAACAATTACTAGAAACTTTAAAGAAATTAAATAAAAGAAATATTAAAATAGAGGTTGATGGTGATGGAATTTTTCTTTCTCCTGATAAAAAATAAATAAGTTTTCATTATTAAAAATTTTACTATTAAAAATGTCTTCGTTTACACCAACTTGGAATAAAAATATCATGAAATTTAATCACAATCCTATTTTACCGAATTCTTTTAGAATGTTGATAATTGGATGTTCTGGTTCTGGGAATACAGTTTTGTTCTTAAAAATGATTCTAACTCCTAATTTTATAGACTATGGCAATTTAATAATTTTTTCTAAAACAATTGATCAACTTGAAATGCAAATAATTTTTCATGGATTAAACTCTGGTTTATCAAAACAAGATATTATGATTTTATTTCAAAATCAAGATAAAATTCCTGATGATACATTCATTAGAGATTTATATGAAGAATTATATGAAGAAACAAAATGCGAAGATATTTCATGTGGAGCGCAAGCGACTACTTTCGGGGAATTAAACTCTATAACTTCTTCTGCAGAAATGGTCGGCCGGAGGCCTCCTCAAAGAATCTGTGTTTTAATGAGTAATAAATATCATGAAATAATTAGATGTGAAAAATTAGATCGAGTGAAAAAAATATAATAATTTTTAATGATTGTGTCAACATGAAATAAATTTTTGAAAAAGTCTGTTGGAGAAAGATTCTTATTCTTTGATGATGTAACAAGATAGAAATAAATTTGAAATAAATTTTTGAAAAAAGTCTATTTGAGAAAGATTCTTATTCTGTAATGATGTAACAAGATTTTTATTCTCTAATCATAAAAATAAGAATCTTATTCCTTCAGACTTTTTTAAAAAATTATTTTATTCATGATTTATTTGTGTATGTTTTTTTAAATATATAAATGAAACAAAATCCCGACATTTTCCACATTGGATTTTTATATTTTCTAAAATTGAATTTTTATATTTTCTAAATTTAAATTATTAAATTTTCTAAATCTAAATCTGTATATGTTTTACTCTTTTCTACTAAATGATTTCCAAAAGGAAGTGTTGTTATTTCATCATTTAAAATATATCTTTTATCATCATAATTATTCAAGGATATTTTATTTTGTTCAACTAAAAATACATCGTGTTTAATACTTTTAATTTCATGCACTATTTCAAATCTTGTCTTGTCTTTTTCAACACAATCTTTGTACATGTTATGTGTCATTGCTTTTGTCACTGATTTTGTATGCCTTTATTTTTTATATTATCACCACATGTTTTTTGTGTAAAAAAAGAATATTGTTTTGCAGGAATAAATATTACTTCATTTATTATATTATTTGGTATTTCATCCTTGTAAGAAAATAATTTTCCAGAATCATTAAAATATTTACTTAGAATGTGGTCATCTTTTATTTCTTGATCAACATCATAAGATTGAAATTTTAAAAAGAAAGAATCAGTATCCATTTTATGCAAAGAAATTCTATCTTGGAAATGTGGTTGTAATACATCATAATAAGTTTCATACATTTGAAGTTTTGATAATTCAAGGATGCTAAACCCTAAATATATTGGTTTGTTATATGTTTTTTATAATTTCCAATTTCAACAGCTGTAAGATTTTCTGAAAAAATTTGTTCTACTTTAAATGTTAATTTTGAGACTGTTTTTAAATAGGCATTTACATCATGTTTTGTAAATAATTTTATTGTTCTATACTTGTCTTGATTTCCCATTGTTTTTCCAAAGACTGCATTGTTTAAAAGTTTATAAATTGTATCAAGGAAAGCTTGTTTATTCTTTTTTGCAATATTTCTTTTTGTAATGTTTCCATTAATATAAGGTTCCATCCATAGTTTTTGGTTGAGTGAAATTATATTATGAACCTTGGTTAACTTCATTCCATGTCGAAGATAAAATTGCAACATTCTATAATGAACAAGATAGAATTTTTTATCATGTTGATTACAAATTAATTTCTCGGTTGAACCATCTTGTTGAAGATTTCTTTCTTTTTGCCACGGAGACAATTCTTCATATTTTATTATTCTCTTGTATGGAGCAAATGGGAAATGTTTTGTTTTTTCATGACTTTCTTTAGGATATTTCAAATCAACTTCTAAAAAATATCAAATCTTTGAATCTTTAGGAGTTGATAATAACATTTTAAAACATTTTAAAAACATATCAAAACATTTTACTTCTGTTGGATTGTTCATTTTTTCAAGAACATCTTGTACTTGCTCACCTTCAAGTTTTATATATGGTTTTTTAGAATCAGAATCAGAATTAAAAATTTGTTGAACATTATTTGTTGCTATTTTTCTTGATCCCATGTTTGAAGAAATACCACCTCGAATATTATATTTTATCATGTTAAACATGTCAACATCTGTTAAAAATTCTAATTCTTGTTTGGTTTGATATAATAAAATATCACAAGCCATTAAAGGAAGAGATACAAAATTTGAAGGTTCCAACAAAGATGATTCTCTGACTTTCTCAAAACAATCTGCATGAATTTAAACATCTAGTTTAAGATATAAATCAGTATATTCTCCTAAATTTTTACAATTGAACATGTTCCACATTGCTTGTGCACGTTCATATTCTTCAACTGTAATATTTGATTGATTTAAAATTGAATGAAATTTCTCAATTGGAGGAAGTTGAGTTTCTTCAAATTTATCAAATGTATATATGTAATCATATGGATAAATTCCTTTTTGTTTACAGATTGATACATAATTGTTCAAAACTCATGGAAAAAAATCTTAAGGAATCTATAAATCTAAAACACCCATAATCTACACTAATATAACTTTCATTTGTTTTTCCAATTACTTCCAAATTATTTTTTGCTTTTTCAGCCAATACTTTTATAAACATGTGAAGATCATATCCACTTACGTTCTGAAATACAACTGTAATGTTTGATGGTTTTTACAGTTAACATTACAAATTTTGTGTGCTGCATCTGGATAATTATTAAATTCAATAAAGTGATTATGGTCTCTAACTTCATTTTGTTGAATGCTGAAGAGTCTTCTTGTTCGACTTGATCTTGATCATCTTGTTCAAATTAATCTTGATCATCTTGTTCATCTTCAACTTGTTCAACTTCATTAGTGAAAGATTCTTTACACATACAACATTTTGTAGCTTGTTGAAATTCTTAATCATTGTTCTGGGGATATTTTAACTTGAAATTGTTTTTCTTAAGAATTTTGGGTGTTGGAATATAAACTTTTGGTTGAAATGGAATTGTTTTCCAAAAATTTATTTCAATAAAATCAAAAGAAAATAAAGTCATGTCACTTCAAGAAATATATTCTGATTTAATTGCAACTTCATTTTCTAAACTTTTATAAATTTTAGTATTTGTATCATCTCTTGGTTTATTGAACAAGTAAAAAATGGAGTAATGGCTGCAATAGTTAAGGGATTATCACATATTTGAAGTCTATCATATGAAACGTATAAATCTACACGGAATTTAATGTGACGAAATTTTTTCATTGCAATATTTATTTCTTCCAGGATTTTATCTTTGTTGAATAAAATATATTCTTTAACTCCTTGTTCTGTAGCTCGATGAGTACCAATTTTAACAGTTGATCGAACTGCATCTATTCCATTTTTCTCAATTTCCTCTTTGAATAATTCTTGTTGTTTTATTTCTTGATCTTCAAATTTTTTATTTTTAATACAAATTTCTCTCTTTTTCCTAATCTTTCAACTTTACGTACACCTTTACATGCTTTATAATGAGAATCATAACCTGATTTTAAATAAAATCCACCACATTTATCACATTCTATACAGTTTGATTCATTTAAACCTTTTATATTTATTAAATGTTCTCTACTTCTTTCGTGAGATTTAAAAGCTTGAATATTCTTAAACCTTTTATCATATTCTATACATAGAAAAGAAATCTACAATCTTCATCTTTCGAAATCTTTTTTTCAGAATAGGCTTTATTTTTTTTAATTTTTTATATAGTATGAATTTTAGTTTTTTCATGTTTAGATTTTGAAATTTCCTTGATGCAAAATTTACAAAAATATTTTTCCCGATTTATTAAATTATTAAATTTTTGAAATTTTTGTAATTTTTGAAATTATTAAATTTTTGAAATTATAGTAGTGTCATAAATGGGCAAACCTTTGCCTGAGGCAGCGAATTAGAAAATTGGCATGTATTGTTTTACCCCTGTTATTAAATTTTATAATAGAAAATTTTGAAATTCAGAAAGTTGGTGAATTGGGAAAATTGGAAAGTTGGGAAATTTGGAAATTTTGGAATTTTGAAAAGTTTAGGGTGTTGGGGCTCATTTGGCGGTGTCTTGCCTCGTTCCCCATATCCAGAGTGTGCTGCCCGGTTTGCCCAATTATGACACTACTATGGTATTTATAAATGCTGTTTTGAATTCCTGTTCAGTTTAAAGTGTTACAAGAATTTATATTTAAATTATAGATCAGTCATTGATATGGAGAAGATAGAATCGCTGAGAAGAAAAGAGTTATTGTTATATGATGAGTTTCGGTATTGAAAAGCAAGAGTTAATGTTGATTGGAGTACATCAGAGAGATGTGTTGAGGCAAGCTGTGGAGGACTTCTGAAGGTGATCAACAATGACGCAACATTTATTACAGAACTTGATCATTGACCAGATCTGACAAAAAATGAAGCAGAGAAGTCTGTTGCCGTGATGAGACCAGCAACAAGTGTAGAGAAACCAAGGCAGATAATTCAACACAGCGCAGGCGGAATATCCCTGGAGGCAGCAAGGTATCTTCCTATCAACCGAATGAATACGGAAACGAGCTCAACCGCCGTTCCAGAATCCAACAACAGTTACAGAAATCTTCATCCACGGAGCTCTTCTAAATACCATGAGAAACACGAATTTCGTTCTTTTGGATTCTGGAGCAGATGATAACAATCGTATTCAGATGTTCGGCACCGATTCATATCTTGGCATTCTGAAGCAGCATCATCATTGGTTTATGGATAGAACCTTCAAAGTGACACCGGAGCTATTTTTTCAAGTTTTCACCGTTCATGCATTGGTCGATAATTTGCGGTTCCTTTGATCTACGTTATTCTACAAGATAAACGTGAGACGACATATATCCGTGTTTTTCAGAAGGTTCGTGATTTGAAACCAAGTTTGAATCCGATAAGTATGATGGCTGATTTTTAGAAAGCCAGTCAAAATGCTGTGATTCATGTGTTTCCAACAACACATCTTATTTGATGTCTCTTTTATTTGGGCCAATGTTTATGGAGTAAAATTCAAGATTCTCACCTGACTGAAGATTATCGTGATAACGAAGAGTTTTGTCGTCACGTTAACATGCTGCTAGTTTTGAGCTTCGTTCCAATTACAGATGTGACAGATGAATTTGAAATGTTAGTCGAAAGTAGTCCAAATTAATTAGATTCAATCGATTACTACTGGGAAGACAACTACATTGAACGATGGAGACGCATCCGAAGGGCAGCATCTCTGTTTGCTATTCGTCTTTGGAATGTTCGAGATTGAGTCACGTATGGTCTTCCTTGAACCAATAACTAGGTAGAAGCATGGCATCGTGAATTTCAACAAACCATTGACTGCTTCACCCATCTGTCTTCAAGCTCATTGGCCAATTTCGAAAGACCAGAACAGAGTAGAGTAGAAATCGAGATTGCACGTTGTCAGGCAGAGAATCTACAATCGGAAGCATCAAAGGCAAAGTACTTGCAACTCAATCGACGTCTTCAAACTCTAGTTTCAAGAAACTTCGTGGACATTTCAATTAATTCATTTCAAGTGAAAGGCGTTTACTCTCATAAAACTGCCTACTTGGACAATATATTTGTAGACATAACTCCAGTGTCGGCGGAATTCATGGTATAACACTTGCGAAAATTTGGACTGGAGACGAAGGAGTTCTTGGATTTAAATTTTTTAAGTTTCAAAAATTTGTTTGAAAATATGTGATGAAATATATTTTGAATACTTGAATTTATTTAGCTATCAATTTAAAATGAATAATGAAATGAAATGCGATCCTACAGCAACTGATAATGCTCTCTTCATAAGATTCGGTTCGATTAAATATTTAATGTAATCTTATTCAGGAATTAATTAGGAATTGAGGAAAATTTCTTCCAAATTACAGTTGACATGAAATAGCTTCCCCCTTTCAATTATTATTATTTTTATACTCAATTTCAACAGAAAAACTAATAAAATAAACTGGATTTAATTTTTATTTAATTTAAAATTTATTTTTTAAAAAAACTAAATATATGTATATATATATATATATATATATATATATATATATTATATATATATATATGTGCATATATATTTAATATTAAAAGAGTTCAATATAAACCCATTAATCTTTGACATGAATAATTGTATTACATCGAAATAAATCTGATGATCCAGTGGAGCTGTGGGCAGCAAATTCCTGGGACTTACACAAGAATTTTGATTTATTATTTGTCACAGTTTAGTAATTATATTGACAATTTATTTTTATTTAATAGTTTTTTAGTTGTGGAAATTTTTGATTTGAGATATAATAATAATAATAATAATAATAATAATAATAATAATAATAATAATAATAATAATAATAATAATAATAATAATAATAATAATAATAATAATAATAATAATAATAATAATAATAATAATAATAATAATAATAATAATAATAATAATAATAATAATAATAATAATTGTTGATTTCTCTTTCGTTTATTCATTGTGAGGTGTTGTTAAACTGTACCGACTTTCGGTCAGTATTTTCATAAAATAATTGAAGAAATTTCTGCCAGTCAGATCCATTCTGTTAATTGTACGAGGCAGCGCACAACCTCCATAAATTGGCACAGTATGCGATACATAATTTCCAGAACCCACAACGATTATCACTGTACGCCCAGACGCATTTAAAGAAATAACTGCTTGAATTTCATCATACATTGTTGTTTTAATTGTGAATTTTATCGAGCCTGTGTGCGCGATGTTTTCTTGTTGGATTGATTTGTATGTACACACAGACGCAAGTCAGTTCGAGTACTTCCAGTTTTAGAATTTTTGGAAATTTTTTATGTTGTTCGAATTGGACTTCGGAATTAGATTTCGGACAAATTTGAGTTTTAATTGGTCGCGTTAATTTCATTTTTTCAATTGCTCGGTTTTTTGAATTATTGTCGAATTTTGGTGATTAAGTTATTATTTTCGAACTTTTGAAATTTATTGGATTTTTCTTCGTCTGCTTTAGAATTTTGAGCGCTTTTTGGAATTTATGATTTGTAGTAGTTTTTGAATTTGTCTAAATACATTTTTTTGATTACGAGTATTTTGTTTAAAAATATTAATCATAGCTCAATATCAATTTATTGGACATGTTACACCTGATTCAATTCATTAAAAACTTCTATAATAGGAGTTTTATTATAGGAGTTTTTAATGAATTGAATCAGGTGTAAATAATTTAACTTAAAGAATGAATGCGGATTCATTAGTGTTGACAATGAGCGAAACTATAAAGATGTCTTTGATCAATTTAAATCTATTACAAACTTATATTTATGACTATAACCATTGGGCTCCCTAACTCTTATAAATTCTATACCTATTATTATTTATATACACTATATTACACTGTAATCTAAGAAGTTCATTCCATTTAATTTCGACATGATCAAACCTCAGCAACGCAAATATTTAATTAATATAAATTGGTCTAAAATTCATCATTACCGATCAACTAATAATTACAGCACAATGACTAAGGCAAACACTTTTATTTTAAAAGAGACATTGATAATACAAAAAAAAATTAGAAGCCAAAGTGACCGAATAACTTTCACTGATATTTGCAATTGTAAAACAACGACTGATTCAGAAGTTTGGAGTTTTCTAGGCTTGGCGGTTACGGTTAGAAATTTCATTCAACACTCAAGTCGATTATCATCATCCTGTCTTCTTCGCCCATATCGACGGGTAGTTTACTTCGGTGAGACAGCCTAATCCCGTGTCTGCCCACTTGTGGAACGTGTGGGCTATTTCATCTCCGAAGTAATCCGTCCAATACACATACATTTCTTAGACTTCTTGGACCTCTATGATCACTTGTCGCTAGTTCGGTGTTTTCACTACTGCCTGGCCCAGACTGATATTCAACTTCATTTCATCACTCGGGTTGGCATGGATTTGAGACGCTAGCGATTCTGACTTGACAAATTCGGGGTGCATTTCGGCCACGATCGCGGTGGCTTCTTCCAATACCTTTGACGCATTTGCGAGGATCATCGCACCCTCAGCCCGCCGCCGTTCACTGCGTCGCCTGTTTTTGATGGGGTGGTGCTTTTTACTTGTTCTTGGTGTATTGTCTGGGTGGGCCGGTTCTATATCTGGAACATGATGGGAAGAAATCAACTCCAATGCCATTGCGAGATTTCGGCCTGGTAATCGCTTCATTAACTCAGCTTCGGTAAACGAAGCTATCATTACGGCACTTTGACCATTGATTATGATCTTCTGGCCCCGATTTTCACTGATTAGGTCATTACGGCATCTCGTTAGCCGGTGAATTTGTTGTTGCAGGTCCTTGACTTTTCCGTGGTGAACCAAGTGCCCAGCGTGCGTTCTTGTTTGACACACAATTGTTGTTATTTAATGGTACATTGAAGATGCACCTGTTCTTCGATATTTGGAGTGGATGTTTTCGATTTAATTTCTTGTGTCTTAGAAATCTTTGGGATTTTGTAGTTATGTATTTGTTGGCTGTTTCTGACTTAATAATTTTTAAAGCTAACAGGGGAAATGACATTTAAAAAATGATTTATTTAAAACTCCGGATGCAGTTAATTGTCCGTCAGCCACACACACACATACACACTCATATGACAATCATTCGGCCAATCGGAGGTGTTACAAAAAGAAAATGCGTGTATCATCTTATTATTTTACTATTATACACCAAGCGAAGTTGAGATAAATCACCTATATTATAAAAAGAAAATCAATAAATTTATAGCATATAAACACACCAACTCACCTTGAGGTAGCTTGTAAAATCGTCAATGAGACAAACCCTAAACTATAGAGACACAAAAAGTGAGAGAGAAATAAAATAATGCACATTAAAACAACCCATAATAAAACATGCATGCAAAATTTTAACATGTAGCCATCCGAAGTTGAAAAAACCCCTATAATAAATAATGTTATAGACATTTTTGAGATAATTTTTGAGAAAAAATGTCGGGAAAAATTTTTTATTTAAATTTTGAGGTTTTTGCTAGGAAATTTAGAGTAAATGAGGATGTATCTTCATAAGATTTACCAATAAAACTAAAATTAATTTAATATTTCAAATATTTCTGTCGAAAAAAAGCAAAACCTGAAATCCGAAAAAAGCATAAATTTTTAAATTATATTTGTAAGTTTTAAAAAATAATCATAAATCAAATTATTTTGTGTGCATAATCGATGATTTTTTTCAAAATATGTATAAAAAATATAATTATTTAATGCAAATAATAATTTTTATAACTTCAAAAATAATTTAACTCACATTTTTTTAATAATATCCCAAAAAAACACATATTTTTGGAGATTAGTTATTGTTACTAATTTTCCTAAATATTATTTATAATAATATATATGAAATAGTTGATCAAAGTTATATTTAAGAGCTTGAATTATGATCATATTTTCTTATGAAATCATAATTCAACTCTTAAAATTTAACTTTAAGTTATATAACTATATAAAAAATAACTTACTTAGCAGCCATTTAAAAAATGGCTGAAATGCATTCACAAAATAAATTCCACCAAGTTGATTTATGTATCAACTTGAATTACACCAGCTGTCACTGAGATAAATTCCGCTATAATTCAAGTTGATACATAAATCAACTTGGCGGAATTTATTTTTTGTGAAAAAAGAAATGCATAGCAAATTTTCAGACCTCGTTTTGACGGCACTCTGGTTTGGTTTCTGACCACTCCTATTTCCAAGATACGTCTCAACTTTCATAAGTATTAGTAAAACTTAAAATTTAATTCATAACAAAACTAACATTAGCAATCTCAAACATTAACCCTTTGTAAGGCAAAGGAAACTAAAAGTGATGTAAAACTCAAAGTTTATTGATAACAATTATATAGTTACAAATGATCATAAAAAAAACATAGAAAAAAACAAGAGGCCTAATATATGTCAGTAGTTGTACCAAAAATAAAAATTATTACCGACAGCGTTACACTTAGATATTTTTATTAGTTTAAAATGGTGTACAATATATTGCCACCACCTTAGAAAGGGTTAATATTGATAAAATATAGTTTATTAATTTATATTTTTGATGATAAGTAAGGGGATCAGAATAAATTAACCTAACGTATATATATATGTATAACTTAGAAATATTCTCGTAAAAACATGAATAGTTATTAGCCTGTAGACCTTGAAAATAATTAAAGTGAGTAATTTGCAAGTTCTCTTTGAAGCGATATTCAAGAGTGGATACTATGTGATTCTAAATTCCAACGGAACTCAATTTAGTTGATATCTTGAATAAACCACTGGGGTAGTGTTTATGTCTTTTAGTTCATAGGCTAGTTACAAGTATTAATGGGTATTTGTCGTTTGCGAAGAAATATAATTTAGACATTTGTTCATTTTTAAAAACTTTATGGCGATTGTTCAGCATCAGTAGTCGCAACAGTTGTATGTGGACCTTAATTCAAATGGTTTTTCATGGTTTTTACAGAACACAGATACTTAGTGTAATAAACTGACTCAGTGCTAAATTTTCTTAGCAATTTTAAAGATGATGATTACTTTGCACTTAAGTGGTCTCAATAGTACTGTTGGGCCAGAACACAAATGGCCTTGAGAATTGTTTAAATGCATCAGTAATACAGCACGAAAACCCAGCACAAAGATAACTTAAAATATAACATACAACACCAACTAAACATTTTAAAATCTGAGAGAATATAAATAAATATAAAATCAAAAACATAAAAGTAAAATAAAATAAATACAAAATGCATCAAGAACCGCACGAAATTTACATAAAAAATAACATAATAACAAGAAAATTCGACCGTAAAATGACCATTTATATAAAAGTAAAAATTAATGAATTAAATGAATAAAAATAAAATATTTTTTGGTTGAATAAATTTATTTAAAAAATGTTAAAAATAAATTACCAATTTAAATTAAGAAATAAATAAAAATTTAATTTAGATAACACAAATAATTTCAAAGTCGAATTTTGTTTAATCGCAATAAAACTAACACTCAAGGTTAAGGCCAAATTATAGGTATAAATACTGATGTGTTTTCCCAAATTTTCAACTACTACTTTGTAGTATTAATTTCAACCAAATTTAAGATGCACATTTTTTATAAATCTTACTTTGTTGTGTGATTTTGTTTTCAGATATTTTCAGATCATTAATCTACAGTTATGTTTTGTAGCAATATTTTCAGGATATTAATCTACAGTTATGTTTTGTAGCAATATTTTCAGGTTATTAATCTACAGTTATGTTTTGTAGCAATATTTTCAGTTTATTAATCTACAGTTATGTTTTGCAGCAATATTTTCAGATTGTTAATCTACAGTTATGTTATTTTGGTTTATGTACATCGATTCCCGATTCCAAACTTGTTTATATGAATGCTAAATATACAGTTTATGCGTCGAGATTTTTGCCTAATTCATGTGGTAATTTATTTTTTCTATTATTTTATTTTTGGTGGCCCACAGCCAAAACATATCGCAAGACAGTAAAATTAAACACACTATCGAACTGTGTAAGTGCGTGTAAAATCGCCAATAGTTCGTGCCCGTGAAGGTCCCGGCGTGCGGAACGCAGGGGTTGGAACGTCAATATTATCCGTACATAGGAGAAATTGGAGAATAAATGAGTAGCACTTTGGCTGCTCGTTGCGAAATCGTTGCAACAGTTAAAATGAATAGCCATCGGAAAAAAATTAATCCGAACGACCAAAATCATGAACAATAATGTTTTTAAATAAGAATTAAATAAATTAATTTGAGTTGAGGCGGAAAATATGGGCGGGACGCTGCTCAAATTTTCCGAACTAATTCAAATACTTAACAAAAATAGTAACGTAAAAATGGAACGTGTAAAATAAGGGCGGAACGCTGCTCAAATTTTTCCGAGTCAATGAAAATACTTTGTCGAAAACGGTAGAATAGGAATTAACCGTAAAATAAGGGCGGAACGCTGCTAAAATTTTCGAATTTACAAAAATACTTTATCGAAAACCGAAAAATACAGATGGATTACGGCTAATGTTGTATATCAATAAAAAAAATTTTTAACGCTGAGGAATAAGGACGGATCCCTACAAAATCTTAATAATAATAACGATAATGATAAGGGTAATGGTAATTATAATAATAATAATAATAATCATGGTATTTGTAGTAATGATGATAATAATTATGATAATAATAATAGTAGTAATAATCACAGTAGTAATAACAATAAATATAATGGTAGTTATAGTAATAAAAATAATAATAAAGGTAATAGTAGTAACAATTAAGAAAGGTAATATATATAATAGTAACAATGATGATGCTAGTAATAATAATAGGGAACATTGTAGTTATAATAGGGATAAGGGTAAGAGATGTACTGTGTTTACTTAACATAACCAAGGGTTTACAGACCATAAAAAATCATCAACATGGACAAGAATAAGAAGGACCAAGCGAATGGACATAAAGATAGATGATATGAGAGTATAGGTTAACATTTGAAAGAGATAGAAGAATAATGGGACCTAAGAATCGAAATCGAGCACAGGCCTTCTATTGGCAGCTCGTTGGACCCATGGATCGTTCGGTCAATTAAAGCATTAGCAATAGCGCTCACTTTTTGCGGACGATCTACCCACTCGAACACAGTTCCAACGTTGCTTAGCAACGGGTGCCGAGTGGCAAGCGAAAGAATATTTGTATGGGGTACCTGGGTAACAACCATATAGTTTCAAAATATCAAAACCCGGAAACCCACCACTACTAAAAACTTGATAATAATAATAATAATAATAATAATAATAATAATAATAATAATAATAATAATAATAATAATAATAATAATAATAATAATAATAATAATAATAATAATAATAATAATAATAATAATAATAGTAATAATAATAATGATAATAATAATAATAATTATAATAATAGTAATAATAATAATAATTGTAGTAATAATAATAAATATAATGGTAATTATAGTAATAAGAATGATAATAAATGTAATAGTAGTAACAATTAATAAAGGTAATACATATAATAGTAACAATGACAATACTAGTATCAATAATAGAGAACATCGCAGTTATAATAGGGATAAGGGTAAAAGATATACTGTGGGAATATTTAACTTAACAAAAGGTGTACAGGCCATAAGATAATCATCAACACGGAAAACGATAAGAAGAATTATAAGAATAGACATAAAGATAAAGGATATGAGAGTATAGGTTAACATTTGATAGAGATAGGAGAATAATGGGACCTAAGAATCGAAATCGAGCTCAAGCCTTCTATCGGCAGCTCGTTGGACCCATGGATTGTTCGGTCAATTATAGCATTAGTAATAGCGCTCACTTTTTGCGGACGATCTACCCACTCGAACACAGTTCCAACGTTGCTTAGCAACGGGTGCCGAGTGGTAAGCGAAAAATATTTGTATGGGGTTGTCTGGGTAACAACCATATAGTTCAAAATATCAACACCCAGAAACCCACCAGTACCAATGTTTCTTGGTAACGAGGATCTGATGGGTTACTAAATATTAGATGAGTTTAAAGAGGTCCAGAACAACCACCAGGACGTCAGCATTTAAAATCAAATTTGGATTGATGCAAAGTCTTTTAGTAGATAAATTTGTTTTTAAACTCTAATATTTTTAAAATTTTAAAATGATTTAATAAAATATAAAACTTCTACATTTATGAAAATTTATTACAATATTAAAGAAATATAATATAAATATACATAAAGATAAATGAATTTTGAAACCATTATAAAGCCGTCAATAACTAGCTTAAGTTTTCGAAAGCGAATTTTAAAAAAAATCAAAGTCATTTTATTTAAATTAGTCGTTGCAAATTAAAAAACAATATCCTGAGATAACCTAGTAAATTTATTTTTAAGAATTTTCTATTATGTACTACATTTCATATCATTTTGAATGTTGTTTGTTTAGTTCAATCTATGAAAAGTTATATCAAATTATTATAAATATGTTAGTTTAATTTTTTTTGAAAAAATGATTTTCATTACTATGGTATTTGACTTGATATTTTTTTCAATTTTAGAATTTTAATGACTTAAAATAAATGGCATCTAATAATAATATGGATTTTTCAAGTGAAAGTGAAAGCGAATTAGATAATCAACCGCTAACAGTGACGCAAAGTAATCGTGGACGCAGTCAAAGTGCTACATTACTTAATTCATCTGGTTTTAATTCTTACAAAACAAATAAATCATGTTTGCATCAACGAAGCTTTGATTATGGTGATGAATTCATGAATTCACAATATGACCACAATAGTGGCGGTATTTTATTACCAGCATTAAAGAGTAGTAGAAGAAAATGTGAAGAAAAACGAATGTCACATAGTCGCAGTCCACCATTGTCCATATTAACAAATTCTGTTGAAGGCGAACAACCTGAAATTGCAGTTTTACACGTGAATCCAGCTGATTTATTAGCAAATGCAGGAGATCTTGATTTTCAGCCTACAATTATAATTGAAAATTCTGGACTTAACGGTATTAACGAAACAGAAGGTAATTTAAGTCTTTTGTAATTAATATTTTTGATTACAATTTGATAATTGCGATTTTTCATTTAATGAATTTCAAGTATAAAAGCATTTCATCGTGAATTAAAACGAGATCAATTAGTTAAAGATTATTTTTTATTATTTTACTAAATTTAACATTATTAAAGTTGTTCTAAGAGTTATTAACATTCTTTATTTGAAATATACAGTTATAATTATAGCTCTATATTTTTTTAAATACTTTAAATTTTACTTTCGTATTTATATTGATAAAATCAGGTTGATTATTAAAAACACATTGCCAATAGAATTAATAATAATAAAGTTTTATTATCAGATTGTGCTGACAATATCCTCAAAACATTTATGATACAAATTTTCTTGAAAAGAATTTGAAATTATTTATTACGCCAAATGAAAGCTATTTTTCCCAATGTTTCTTAGTCATAAAGTAGTCAAAAATCCTTTTCCTAGGTCCACAAATACTCGACATTTATATGAAATCAACGTGTAACTGGTGCTCAATTCTTGATTCGAGAATCGACGGTTGTCATAAAGAAGTCACTCTTTTTAGCTTATGATTTTATTAATCGAATTACTCGAAAACGAAGAGTCACTTCTGGTGTATATAAAACAATAAATTTGAAAGAAGTATTTTGTTCTGCCTTCTAAAAGAAGTTACACCTCGATTCGTTAGCCTATTTCCTCTTAAATTGGTCTCATCCATAAATATCCTATTAATTTTACACGTGATTTTGAGTATGAAAATCTTTAACTTGATTACAAACTAAACTTTATATTTGAATTGATAAAGATTCAATTAATTCTAAGTTAAAAATAGCCCAATTTGTAGAGCTAATAGTTTTATAAGACCCCAAAACAACTGATCTTGTGCTTCTCTTTGAATTCCCTGGGATATCATCTTTATCCTTTCAATAAGACTTTTTGCCAGGAAATATATTTGTACGTAAATTATAAAAATATGTAGATGCTGATATGAAAATTTTAAACATATTTTAAATTCAAAACCACTGATATATCCTACCGAATACATTAATAACATAAACATTAGAAATAAAAAATTTTAAGCATTGTTTAGGACCTATATATCCCCGCAATATTGAATGAGTTTATAGGTGATTTATATTTTCCCAAGCTTATGCTATAACTTTGATAAATAATTATTCTATTTGTAAAAAATTTCTGAGTTTTGATTGGTTGCTCGAGCAGCGAACAGTTCACTGTTGATGTTGCGCACAGTTTTATCTGTAAACCTTCGGCACAAAAATAGTTTTGATATTTTTAATATAATTTGTCTATAATTGTGTAAGACTTCTGTCAAAATACCTCCGGATATATTTATTCTCGTTAGTTTAATTTCTAAAATCTCCAAAGTTAATATGGTTTTAGGAATTATTTAATTTTCCATATTTTTAGGACAAATATTTTTTATTACATTTTTAGAATAATTTAGTCAGTATTTTTGATATTTTTTATTATATTATTCATAACTGTTTTAAATTTTGGATAATCAAGAAAATAAGATGAATTTTATGTTTTTTTAATTTTGATTTTTACACTTTGATACATTTTTTAATTAACTTTAATTTAACCTTTATTTTTCTTATAATTTTGCCAATAATCTCATTACAAAAGCTTGAACAAAATAAATTCTTGGAACTTCGTATTTGAACTAGCCTGAAAAAGAAAAAAATTACAATATAGAATATTTTTTCTAAAAAATTTTATATTTAATAATATTGATATATAAGAAAAAATACAAGTGATCAAATTAGAAAAAAATCTTAAAAAATGATTAAATTTGAACAATTACAACTTCAGCTGCATTTATCTTTAGAGTGATCCAGGCTATTTATATTATTTATAACATCCAACGTTATCTTTTTTTTTAAAAAGATTTGTGTGGATTAAGTTCAATTTTAATTATTAGATAATGAAATTACTTTTTATAAAATGAAAAAATCTTATAATTAAAGCCATTTTTTATTAAAAATGTATAGATAAAATGAACATCTATTATAAATTGTTAAGGTTATAAATTATATCAATTTGACTTTCAACAAATTCCCTAAAAATAAACTGGAATTCATAATCTAAAACTTTCAATTCGTATTATTTTAATCAACGTACAAAAGCATTTATTTTGAAAGTCTCTTTTTCTATCTATTAATACTTATTTCCATATATGCAAATTCTTGATCAGGATATTTTTACGCCATTTAATTATTTAAATCAATTTGATATTTTTAAGTTTGATATCAGGACTTTATACGCACCATGGGACTATAAAATTCCTGATACCAAATTGTTCCTGACTGGTTATATTTTCAAAAGCCATCAAATAGTGTTATTTTAAAGCTGTACTCTATAATTCACCGTGCGTAAGAGTAAGAAAATGCTACGAGCGGATTATATGATTTTAGATTTGTAATATAAATTTTACTCGACTCTACTATTTACCCAAGGAACGTATGATATCTTGTAAACGCCAGTGCTTTAAGACCACCCGTCTCTTTATATCTTTTGGAGATGTAAACACTAGAATAACGAAAACTAGTTGAAACCTTACAAGTTCTTGCATTCATCAATGTATACATGATAGTGCTGGTCTCATCTACAAAAGCTAGTTTTCTTTGATTTTCGATTAAAAAATAGAACGCGTATTGAGATTCATTTGGGTGCCGATCACTAAATAAAATAATAATCAACTGTTGTAGTTTCAATATTTCATCCATTTACTTTCATATTGGATTATTAGTTTTGGTTAAATAATTTTTGTTACTGTTATAATATAAGCATATCAGAACTAGGACAGAATACAAATAAAGAAACTTCCCATTAAGGTTGAAACGTTTAAACATTTTTTGTATGAATTTTTAGTTATTAGACAATATTTTAATTACAATTATAATTTAAGTTAGTAAAATTCTTGTTTAGTTATTTTTAATCATGCTTCTAACTTAATTGGTTTGATATTTATTTTTAATTTTTTCAACGAACATTTGAGCTTTATGAGTGATCTTGAAGATTTCCAATGCAGTTAAAGGAAATTTCTGAATATGAAATGATAAGAAATTGAGTTCTACTTTGTAGAAAAATGATCAAAAATACAAATTACCTTTATTTTTCTATTTAAAAAATACTAATTTCGTGTTAAAAAAAAGTCAAATAACCATAGCAAAGTTTTACTCATGCGAAACAGTAGCATGATGTAAAGAGATTTACAAAAAATTCCTCCCTAAGATTTGTCCACATAAACAATATAATCCGTCTAATATATTTTAATCGGTTTAAAATATCCAGTTGTCTAAGTCGGGGATGGCCAATCTCTATGAACTAAACTGCCAAAAATAGAAATTTTTTTTCGAGGGCCAATACTTGTTTTTATATAGTAATAATACATATAATTAAATATACAAAAAAATACATGAGAAAAAAATTAATGAGATTTCTGCGGTTCAACTTCGTTATTTAGATGTTCCAAATCAGCTGTAATACTGAAGGCAGAAACTATTAGTTCATTTTCTAAATTCTGACGGGTTAAATTTGCTCTCATTTTACTTTCAACAAAAGTTAATTTTGAGAAGAATGCTTAACATCCAATATGTACTGCCAGAAATGCTGACTACTTTCAAAAGCATGCTACCATAGATTTTTATATACATCTTCTTTCCGGAATTCTTTATAATGTTATATATTCAGTAGCCAAACAAATATTTCTGAGTTGTGTTGTATTGTAAGTCTATCAGTTCTAGTTGATATTTTTCTGGCATAGAATTCACTTCAATGTAAAATGACTGGCAAACAAGTCAAAAAGCTTATCGCATTTATTTATTTTCAAAAAATCGACTGTCAAACTCATCTATTAATAATTGGATTTCTTCGGTATACTTTTGAAAATTAATTTTTGTATTATTAATATCAGGTGCGATGCTTTATAAACACGGAAAATGAATAATTTATGATGTTTTTAATTATCTTTCCGATAGTCTCAATTTTTCTTTGAATGCCCTTAGATATGAAAATACCCAAAAATTAAAACATTTTTTCCTTGAAGTTCATATTTAAAGAAACCAAATGATCACATATATCAACAACAAAAACAAGGCCAATTGTCCATTGTTCGCCTCATAACTCTACGAAATTTTTACTTTCACTTTTTTTTAAAAAATGTCCGTGGCGTAATCATGTGTTTTCAGAAAAATAGATTACATAACCATATTTTCTGTCAAATGATTTTACAAATTCTTTGAACTTAAGATTTGTCATTGCGTTGTTTCGAATATAACTAAAAGTTTTTACAACAACGGACATGGTATGTTTTATATTAAAAGCCTTTTCACATTGGTGCTCTTGATGGATTAAGCAATGACAAACAAAAACTACTGTTGAAAATCCATGTTATCATTTATTTTTTTATCAATGAAACTACTCCATTGTTAGGCCCAACCATCGCTGGTGGTCCATCTGTAGAAATTCTATCTAGCAAAGGTATTTCCATGTTATCTTCTATCGATATTAAAACCTCCTGTAAAATTTCCTGCCCAGTTGTTTTTCTTTACATATTCTTCATATTTAGGAAAACCTCAGTTACATTAAAATCACAATGAGCCCCCTCCCGACTAGATCGCAAAATTCAATTCATTATTAATAAAAAGGGTCGTATTGTACGATCTAAATGCCCCACCCTTCAATAAATATACAAAGTTGTGCTCTATCCATTAAATCGCAACTTTCATCAATAAAAATTGACTAAAATACAAATTTTGAAATTACTTTTCAGTATATTTTAAGATAAATCTTCAACTCGGCCTGTAACTCTCCTCGAAAGAGTCACATCTGAAAACAGCTGATTTTTTATTAGGACATAAGCATTCGACTGCTGCTTCAATGCATTCCTTAACAGACTTTCCATCACTAAATGGCTTCATTAATTTTGCTATTATATTGCTAATACAATAACTATGTACTATGAATGTTGGTTGATAAATAAATTTTCTAATAATATTTTGCTCAGCGGGTAGTTTCTCTTTCAGTTTGAATTCTTTGATTTCTTTTGAAAATGCATCATATATTGAGTGAAAAGTCGTAAAATATCGCTTCAAATTGCATTCTTTATATTAGATAAATTTTGTTTACATATAACAGATTTTTTAATATGAAAAAGTATTTTAATTCCAATTCTTCGTTAAATTTTATATTTTCTTTTCATAGATTTTTTGAGTGACGTCAGGGTTATTAAATTATTTTTTTTAAAAGAAAACATTACAGAATTATTATTTTAATACCGCACAGCCTAACACTATGAATACTTTCAGAAAACTAAAATAAATTATAATTCACTCAAAATATACGCCGTTTTTAAATAGTTTTCCAAAGCCTTTACAAGAATATTTAATAAAATTTAAATTTGTCGAAGAAACATCTGTATGTAGAGAAGAAGATATACGGTGAATTTCAAATTTAACGGATTACCTCTTTAGAAAATAAAAATAATTATTCCATGTCTTTTATAATAAAAAATACTATATATAAACTAGGAGTTTGTTGAGAACAAACTTTATGTGATGAATTCTTTAGTTTATTACCTCATTTTTATATGATTTATTAAAGATGAATTTTTATACAATATATACCAGATATAGTAAAGTCGGCTATAGTAAAAAATCGTATATAGAAAATTTTTTCGTGGCAATAGCGCCTTGCCTATTATGTGATACATAAATTTTATCGGTTATAGTAAATTTTTTTCATGGAAAATGGTGTTTTACTATAATCGGAAGTTACTGTTTCATAACCAAAGTATTCTATAATCTTAAATTATCCCATTCTTTGAATGTCAATATTTAACTAAAGTTATATGGCAATTTTCTGTGAGATGTTTGCATTTTTTGTTTTATATTCTAAATAAAATTTCAGAAAATTCTTTATCAGCCGGTGTCTTTCTACCAATTCCAAATCAGTAGTGAGAGACCTTTTGAAATTTGGCGGAATTTGTTAAATAATTCACACGAATTTCATAAGTTTGTTAGAAATAGTAAATAAATATTTTGTTTCGTTGTGATTTTCACTGCACTATCATTTGTAATCTATTAAGATTACGGATTTGACAAGTGAATATTCAATTTTTATCATTCTTTGAAAATATGAAAATTTCAATGAATGAATCGAGCTAGTTGGTATAACTTTTTAGACTGCTGAGAGAGAAATGATGTGCAAAATAAATTATTAACACCTTACAAAATGTGAAAATAATTTATTGTCTTTTTAAGGGCTGTGTCAAAAATTTGAGGTACATAAAGAAAAAAATGACTCTTGTTTGTAATAAAGGAAATAAATTAAAAACTCATGTATCTTTCAATAGGTGAAAATTTGAGTAAATTTCACACGATTTTTTATGTGGTCGATTTTCTTTGCTCTGTCTTTTTGGGAACTAATATTTCAATAGTATGCTTTCTAATTAGTTTGGATTTTGAAATAAAAATAAACTCATTAGCAAAATTAAAGTTACCGTTTTTCACAAGTCCAATTCTCAAATTTGATGTGTTACAACAACGATGAAACTCACATCCTCTAATTATATAGCCTACTTTTATTAGAGGCAGTCGAGACTTTTTATCAAGGATCTTTTAAAATTTGATTTTTTTTCGTTTTATGATTTTACAATTTTTATCGTAGTAAAATATCGAAATCATTTTCAATATTAAAAAGTAAGCAACTCAGATTATAGGATGGCTATCATTTCGCCGAGAAATGATATCCCTAATTTAAAATATCATTAATTTTCCCAATTTCTGAACGAGAAAGATTTTCATCTTGGGATTGATATTTTATAGCTTTTTAAATAAAGCGATTCAAGTTATTGAAATTTTTATATCAAATATATTTTTTTAAAAATTTTTTTCAATAAATGTCGATAAAAATGCACATAATTCCCCTTAATAAGTGCTAATTTTATTTGCCTTCAAAACATTTTTAAATCCCTAATTGAGTTCTTTAGATTGCCTTTCAATCAACTAGCTACAACAAGTTATATGTCTGGATTTCTATTGTATTATGTTATGTATTTGTATAAAGAATGCATTTTGATTATTCTTTTAACTGTCTACTATAAGAATTTATATTATCAGATCCTAATTAATGTCTAATTTTGAATGAATTTGTAATTTTATTGAACTTTTGTATTAGATTTTAACATTTTCTTGACGGGTGACGTTTACGTAAAGTTTCCAGTAATAGAATTACTAAAGATACACTTTGAATTAGGCATTTGCTGAAAAAAATCTTTTAATCCAGATATCCAAATATTTCAATTATTATTTTCAAATATCTCTATTATTTAAATCCATTTATAATCAACACAAATTGACAGTTATAAATAATAAAAATGTTTTGTGTATATGTAGGTGCTATTTAAAAATAGATGACATTTGCCGATGATCACCTTATTAAGATGCCGCTATTTATCCATTAATTGAATGATTAATAAATGTTAATTTGACAGACTTGTTTTTGTATATTCTTTTCCAGCACTACTTCAAGCATAAATATTAAAATATATTTTTTCTAGTAATAAATAATGGCATAAGTGAAGAAATTTCTCAAAGAGAAGTTGTAACAGATTTCAAAGAAGACGAAGAAATCGAATCAGAATTTGAAAAAGTTCCTGGAAATTCAAATAAGCTAGAATGTGATCCAAAGCCACTTTGCTCAAATCAGTCGGCCTTGATTGCCAACACTGTGCTTAATGCCAAATTGATTCCTAATATCCCAGATTTGCGACGTGCATCAACCGCATCAATCGGCAATTCGAATTCGGCGTTTCACCCAGCTACCAAATCCAGTAAAAATCCCAGATATGTTGTCAGCCTGCTTAATGAAAGGTAAATGCATTTTTTTCATTAATAATAATATTTTAAGTGGTTGCAATTTGATTCAAAATTTCATTCATAATCTAAAAAAGTTAAATTCTACTGGTGAGATTGAAATTTCAGAAAATTAATAAATAAGGAGAGATCAAAATAGATCAAAACTTGATGAATTTATTTTACGAAAACAATTTCATTCTGGGTTATCAAATTCGGTTTAAGGTTTAACGTGTACATTTTAATAAAAAGTCGTTTTTCTATATATTCGGGTCTGATATCTCTATAAATATTTATTAAATTTAATAAAATGCACCAATAACCAGCAAAAGATGTGCCCGTAAATGCTCCAGTAATTAAATAATATTACCGTTTCACAATAGTTGTCACATTTGGATATTTTTGCTCCGATTATTGAAAATGTATGCTATTTGACTAATTTTGTTAAAGATTTACTAAATTTGTACTGTTTTAATTATTTTCTAAAAGTGCAAATATAAGGAAAAAAATTAGTAGTATTTAGTTAAAAAATTAAAGAAATAAAGCACTAGTAGTATTACTCACAACACAATACTAGTAGTGTTACAGGGAATGTACCTTGTTTAAAATTTCAACAATTCAAGTTTTCTGTTGTGAATATAAGGCGGTTTCAATGTGACTCTGATAACCACTTGAATAACCACAGGTTTTGGCAAAAACCAAATGAATACGTTGTTTAGGGGCCCTGCACCGCGTTAGCATGGGCTTGCATATCGCTCACATTGGATGTTTCACAATATTAAAAATTACTAGTAGTTGTCTGCAGTTATTTACACATTACAATGTCATTTGTTTGTCGTTGTCCTAATTTTTATATTTCCAGCAGTTTGTTATTTTTAGCGGTCCTTGGGGTCTAATTTAGGAATATAAGAACTATTTCAAATCCTAAAGGCGATTCATATTGATGGACCATATTTTCGCGAATAACGGATTTAATCATGATGTTTGAAATTTATTGTTAGTACTTTGATGATAGTAATATAATTTATTTTGTTGAAAATAAACAAAATATAGTGATGATTAAAATTGGTTTTGATTCGTCGTTATATTTAGTAATATTGTGTGGTAGATGAAAACTGGTAATATTTTTTATAATGAAAAAAGCCTACGAGTCACATGAGCTAAAATAAATACTAAAATTTTCAATTTTTTTATCTGAAATTTTCAGTTTAACACTAAATCGTATTTTAATAATGAGCTTATAAATTTTCAATATTTTGAACTTTTAATTTTCAAAATAATTTTTAATTTTAATAAATATTTGTCATTGGTTTGACATAATTATATTTTTAAATATTTTAATTTATAGTACACATATAATTCATTGTAAATTTGGGGTTTTCCATATTTTGTAGAGCGGGTTTTAAAAATTTTATTTTGCTTATATTGTGAAAAATCTAATGTCTTCTCTGAATTTTAATATAATTAGATATATGACAACTTTTATAGGAGCTGTTAATCATATAATTTCAATAAATTTTATTTTCCAATGCCAAAAAAATTTTTAAAAAAATACTTTTTTGCTAAGAAATTTAAATCTGATAATTAGGATGAAGATTTTATTGATAGGAATCCAGACTGGAGCTTCCGTTTTCTAAATTACGCGAAATCCCGTTCATTATTAAATTAAATGCACAAAATTTAAGCTTCAATTTAGTTTTAAAAGATTGTATTTTGAAATTGATGTTAGGATGATAGATTTTAATTTTAAAATTTAAAATTTATATCAAATAAAGTTTTTTTATATTGAAGCCTAGAAAAATAATTCTAGAAATTAAAGCACATACTTTTTGGTGAGCGTCTAAACACGTCTTTAATTATTCCACCGCTTTTTTAACTTTGTCTAATTGAATAATGTGATTTTCCGAATCTTTCGCTATTATGACTATAAAGCAAAAATTCAAATTAATTTAATTTTTAGTTTAATTTAATATTCGGTAACAGGTTTGAACTTCATTCGTTAGAAAAAAGCCAATGCTCAAATGGCATTGAAATATATAATTATCTAGAGCTGTAAGTTCCAACTTTATGATACTACTGCTTGCTTTTAAAAAAAAAATTTGCATCACCTTAAATCACATAAAACAGTACCGACTCCTTTTTAAATGGCCAAAACAATTTTAATACAAAAAAGCGAAATCACATAAGGGTTTGATTAAATGTTTATACATTTTCAAAAAAAAAATTTTAATGCAATTGATGTGCTTGTTTATTTGTGCAAACATTATCAAATTTGGAGGTCATTTAGGAGAAATTTTCTTACAGCTCTTTTTCTACTATTATTGAGGCTTGTTATTTAAATTTCATTCTATATAATGCAGAAAATTCTGGTTTTTTTTTCATAAATATGATATTACGAATGGAAGCATTGTATTATATTCTTCACTTTGATCCAACCGAAACTGAACTCGGGTTTTATATTATAAACAATGAAAAAACAATTTTATTAAAATAAATGAATAAAAAATTTAACAAAAATAATAAAATATATTTAATCTATAATAAATTTAAATTAGAATATTCGATGACTTTTTGGTTATTCCATCTATTTGCTACGCCTCCTGGTTTGGGAACTGCTGCTCTAGAATAATATAGGAATAAAACAAACTCACTAAATTTAGTTTAAGTGACAACCGTAGTGAATAATTGATAATTAGTGCGATCAAGCTTACACCATTATATTAGACATAATCAATTACCATAGGAAGTAATTAGTTAACATGGGCTTATAAAATCCCATTTATTATATTATATCAACAAAGCTGATTATGAAAAAGTCGTACTGACAATTCCAAATGTACCGGCCTAGGGAATCATCAATTTAATTATACTTGGATTATTTCTTGATCTATCAATTCGCTTGCAATTAATATATAAACATCTTATTAAACGCCATCTTCACAAATAACAGTTTATTAACTATAATTTTGAATAGATATTTTAATCACAATTCTGTTGTTATTTTATCAGAATGCTAATTGCAACGATATCAAATACAATGGAAATCCATTAGGTGTTTTTATATGGCCTAATTGTCGGGCTTCGGAATTTATTTCTTTTTATCCTTTGTCGGTTTTCGTTAACTTCAAAAGCAACAAATTACATTTGTTTTCAAATTTGGCGTCATTATTATTTTTTTGCTTATCTTGCCGGATTGGTCTTGCGTCCATTATGAATTTTCTTATTCCTTAAGTGGGATGTTGGTTGAAATTTTATGATGTACATTCTTATACTTTAATAAAATTTGACTAATAATATTTTCTAATAAAATTATCTTATTTAAGGAAGATGTCAATAAATATAAAAAAAGCAATTAAACTTGTGTTTATCTTTAGTCGTTTTGGTAAACAATCGTGATAATAATTAATATTTTCATTGAAACCTCACGAACAGATTATTTAATTAATAAATTTGTCAACAAATTCAGGATTACTAGATAATATATAGCTGACAATAATCGAATATATTTTCCTGAATATTTGGGACTTTTTATGAATTTTCCAATTTCTGAGCTTTTCTCTCCGTGCTCTTCTAATAATGATGCGTATTTATTTCCAGAAATGGTACCACAGACATCAAAGAGAACCGAATAGGAAATTTGTTATTGATCAAATAACAAATATTATTAAAAATCATATTTTTATTTGCAAGGAGAAACCGTTAAAGAAATTGGATACTCTAATTGAACTGCTGGTGATGTTCAAAGAATTGAGCAGCATGGTCACATAAATATGAGTCGGATCAAGTTCAGAATTCAAAATCGAAATTTCTTTTTAAAATCAAATAAATAATAAATGGAAAAAGATTTTCAATAATAAAATGATTTTCTGACAAATTTTCCATGAGTTAGTTTTAAATGGCGCGCGCAATTTTATAGTTGTCTCTACTTAAATTACAATAAGACTTTGTTACTCGAATTAAGATATACAAATTTATAATTTATTCTAAATTGGTTTATTATTCAATTTTGATTCACGTGAGTTTTTTTATATAACTTGAATTTTTGCTTTATTATTATTAAAATTATTTTATTATATATTGTATACCAAATTAGAAAACCTATTGAAGTTCATTGATTTTTTTATGCTTTTGACGAATTTTTGAGCACTTATTGTATTGTTTTAACAATGTGTAAAGTATTGTCATTGTAATTGATACTGGTAAATAGATTATAAAGATACACTAATATTTAATTGAATAATTAAAGTTCTGAATAAATAATTGATAAAAAATAAAAAGTGATACAATGAATGGAATTTAATTTTTGTAATCGTTTTTTAATTTGATAATAAGTTAGTGCAATAAATCAACTAATTTAGTTAAAAAATTTTTTATATATTAAAGTTATATATTAAAGGGAATTTCCAGCGTCTTTACGGTTTACTCTTAATATTTGTTTATATAATTTAATAAAAAAACAATAAAAATAATAATATGTTATCATTGACTTTTAAACAATGAAACAAATGATTTAAAACCTTTGATATAGAAAATTTAAATGTCATAGAAAAATAATATATTTTATGAAAAAAAAGTTGAACAAAGTATATTTTCTTTTGACATGTGTTAATTTCAATAATGAGTTTATTTTTATTCTGAGCCGGTTTTAACGCGTTACTGATGAGTCACAATTAGACTTGTATTCTGATTTTAGACCAGTGGTTCTTAATTATTTGGTAATGGAGGAGCACTTTGTTATCTCAATGTTCTGGTGGAACAACTGGAGTCCTCTTAACTAACTACCGACCGAGAACGAAGGTGCAAGGTTTGTGTGAAGCGCAATACCTATCTAAACGTTATGGTTGGTGTTGCATGTAGGGATGAGGCCCCCCACACCGCTAGAATTTTCTTGAAAAGTACCCGTGAAATTGCAATTTTAAAACATTTCAATGTGAAAATGAAACTAAATTGAATTTTGAAATAGCATATATTTCTAAATTTATTAAAAATTACAAATACAATAAAAATACAGATAAATTAAGAATATTATTAATAATATTTGAATTGAATAATTTTTATTGGATACTTGAGCCTGGCGATTTTTACAATTAGTAGCTACGTCTGGTCTTATGTTACACGCATTTTTCTTCTATATTTACCAGCGTTTTACTTTTCATTGTATTGGATTATGTAGAAAAATTAAGCTCGCATGAATATGATGCTGAAAATTGTAATAAAAGTTTAATGGCTCATTCTTCGAAGTACTAAATAATATTAACGATATGTAGGCTCCTTTAAATTATTTTATTATTATTTATATTTAATTTTTGGAGTTTTGTACAACTTAATTTGTTATGTTCTAGACCAGTCTTTCTCAAAGTAGGCGATAACGCCACCTTCTGGTCCCAGTAAAAAATTGAGGCGTTGACGTGGATTAAGAGGGCGATGGTAGATTTGTAATTTCATTTACTTTATATTTTAAATTTCACGAAAATTAAAACCTACCTACTACACAATAACGAATAATTAGTTTTATATTTCTACCCTGTATGATGGTATAAAAACTTAAAATACTTAACATAGATTTCGTAGGATAGTCCGCATGTCGTAGGCAAACAAGTTTCTGTTAAATAACGCTATTGGAGCAATCCTTTAGCAATTGTTCTGTGCCATTAAAATTTATTTACATGTAATACATTTGGTATATTATACAATTAATTAATGTTTAAGGGGCGGTGGCAAATCAAATTGTGTCTTAATGGGGTGATGGTTAACTAAGACGTTAAAAAAGAATTTTTAAGTGTATCGCAACAAACTAAGTCTTGAGAACTCCTGTTCTAGACCATCTCGTTGTTATTAGATTCATATAAATTCAGTTTTTTGTGTTTAATTTAATTTATCATTCCAAATTAACGGCGCGCACCAACATATTTTCAAATAAATTGAATCCAGCTCGATTTTGATATTTATCTGTTGCCGAATTTATTGCTGATTTCGTTCCTTAGCTGGTCTATTTAAAAATTCGATTCAACAGTGCTTACTTAACATTCGCATTTTCTCAATTCTCAAACTTCTACATGGTTTTTCGGCTTTGAAAATTTATTATTAAGCATTTTAATTATTAATTATCTTTCTTGTAATTGAAAGTTTTTAATGAGCTCATAAATTTTCAATATTTCCAAATATATTATTCACGATATATAAATAATTACCAGTATTAATAATGCATTTTGGGTTTGCAATTTACCCTATTAATTCCCATGTGCACTGAGCAGATAAATAAATTGTTTTAATTATCCATTCGGATTGTCTCATAAACTTGTGATATACGCTTATTATTATCGTTAGTTTTATCTATTATTATTTGATTGCTTAAATTTCTGATACAATATCGCTTGTGCAGAATTAACTATAAAAATACTTTTTAATTTTGCAAATAAAAAATAAAATATGAAATTATTTTTTTGTTGTGTAATTTTATGAAAATTAGATGGGTTAATTATTTGTAATCGGAAGTGCCCGTAAATTTAATCATTCCACTTAGCTACATTTTCAATTTTTTGCTCTCTTGATCAAAATGTATCTAATAATAGTAGTGTACTTCTAACATTTCTTTTCCATTTTAATTTATTTGCTAGTATTCATTTGTTTTATATATATATATTTATTTAAATTTAAAAAAATCTTTGTTTTCCTATTATTTAAACAAACCTGTGATGAATAATCAAAGTAATTAATGGCAATACTGATAATGACTATCTGCATGCACTTAGTTATATACTAATTTAATAAACAATTAATTGACGTTTGATTTATTTTATTCCCTTACAAGGCTAACATTAACATGTGCACTAAGGCTTGATAGAACTCATAAATTTTCATCGGAATTAAAAGGAAATAAAAGGGAAAAAAAGTCAATTTTATAAATTTGATTAATGAGGAATCACGTTGAATATTTTATTGGTAGATATTTAAAAAAATATATTCTAACACACTCTCTGACCCTTATTTTCGACTATTCAACATTTGCTTAAACTTGAAACAATTTGAAATTTTTATTCAGAAAAATGTCACATAACGCGACTTTATGCTCTTTGTTATATTGTACTAATGATATATTTAATAAATTGTTCTTCGTCATTTTTATCAAGAAAACAAATCTATTTTAAACGATTATTTACGATATTGGCAGCAAACCTTTTCTAAAATAGAATAATTGATTAATTTGTTTAATTGTCTCGATTTATTTGATCTATTTTTAGGGATCAATTGTTATTAATCACATAGGCAATTAATTAAATATATTTGTTTGTTTTCGTTTGATATTGAGAATTTTAATAGTTTCAATTTATGTATAAATCATAGAAAAAATTTATTTTAATGTTTTACTTCAAAAACAATTCATTTAATGAAATATTTAACGCTTTTCAGTTTTAATAGTGATCATAAATGTTGTGAAGTTCGACAATTATTTATGTTGTGTTTCTCAGAATCAAAATTATTATTAGAAATATATATTTATGTACACGGTATACTTTATAGCATTCTTTAAAATGTAGTTCTTTTAACGTCTAAATTCTCTAAACTATTGAAAAATGTTCGTGAAACATTCTAGTGTGATGTTAGGAAAGTAAATGAAAAATTTTAATTGTTATTTCCTTAAAGTCAAATCTGTTGAATAAACCTTGTACAAGTTCCATCAAAAGCCTGAATATCTGAAAGCATAAAATTGTTTCCTTGTCTATTTTCATTTCGCATACTTCAATGTTCTTACTATTTATATTTTTTCCTTTATCATTAATAATTTGATGCACTTGATTTGCATATTATTATTTTTCTATTGCATACAATACGTATAAACAGTCTTTTTGAAATCTAACTTTTTAGTAATGCTTGTGGTTTTTTGTCCATTTATTCTAATCGGCGAAAATAATTTTTAAAAAATTTTTTAAATTCAGGTTGTTTCCCATAAATTATTTTCTGCATTATTTTTAGATTATGTGAATGTTTTGTAAATCAGTTCCCATATCCAATTACTATGGTATTTTACTATATTTTATCTTTTACTGTTTTCATTTATTCTTTATGTCTAATGCGGTGGGCCTTTAATGAATTTCTAATTGAATTTAATCCCTCATTATATTGAACTTTATTTATTATTTTATTTCAATACTTATTTGTTTGCCTACAACATAAGGTAAATAAGAGGTATCTGCCTAGGTATTTTCTTGATTTTTGAAAAATCATATGATTATTTAAATTCATTTATTATAAATTTTCAGATCATCTTCAGTTACAACGGGAGTGCGACTGCTAGTAGACGGGGTTAGATTCATTGTGGATCCTGCCATGTTAAGAGCATATCCGAATACGATGTTAGGAAGAATGTTTTCCTCTCCACTGAATGTAAATAGAACTCCAGATGGTGATATACCTTTAGCCGAAGGCATTTCTGCATCTGTATTTGGAATTTTATTAGATTATTATCGTGGGAAACCTATGCGCTGTCCAGTAGCTATTTCTGTTCAAGATTTAAAAGACGCCTGTGATTATTTCCTCATTCCATTCAGTCATCAAACAGTCCGATGTAGCAATTTGCGTATGTTCTATTATTGATTATATTTATCGATTAGTATTTGAAAAATAAAAACACTATTGATTACTTTTCTTTTAAATAATAGCGCCTTTAATATTAATTAAAATTGAAATTGGTTGACATTGTTTTGTAAAATTGATAAATTGAGGATTAAAAGATTAATTACTAAGAACGGTAACTAAACCAATAAGAAAATGTAATTTTTAACTTTTTTTGTTGTTTATCTCTGTTTTTATTTTGAAAAACGCTTTTGATTTATAAAAAAGTGGATTTTAACGTCAGTAAATGAAATAAACAGTCTGATAAAATTGGAGTAAAAGTGACATTTTAATATTTTTGTCAAAATCTGGGATTAAATCACAAAAATTCGAATATGCCAGAACATTGTGAAGATGTTGCCAGCAATAAACACCGCACCATACTAGTTTTTTCTATTTTATGTTTAAATGATTAAATAAATCTGAGAAATTATAAAAAATTAAGTATTACTTATGTGATGTGAAATCAAGTGAAATCACTTGAAAAGGGCTGTGCCGAAAATTCGTGAATACCTTAAATAAATCTGATTCATAGTCAAATTTTGTAGAAAATATTATGTCACTTATAAAGAAATCCGTGGTGAAAAACAAAAAAAATCCTTATAACATTATATTATTGTCATAAAGCTGTTGAAAATTAAATAAAAATCATAATTAGTATATTATTTTGTTGGTGTATTTCTGAAAAGAATAACATGGAATTCTTTTGTATTTGACTGATCAAGTTTATATAATAACTGTTTGGTGAAGTTATATACAAAAACTTTTCCACTATGCGACGGTTAAATTGTGTTATTTATATTTTAATTATTTGAATCTCATTTTTCATGGAAGACGCATGAGAAATACTTATTTTTAGAATCGTTTGAGCTCATCATAAAATACTTGTTAACTTGTCATGTAGAATGTTCAAAAAGAGCAATCTCTGATCACTTTATGAATACGTCTCTAGTTAAAGCCTTAATTCCTCATATAAAATGAATTTTACTATAATAGAACAGACATGTTTTTGATGTTTGTTATAAAATATGTTCATGAATTGTAATTTTTAATGTTTTGTTAATAATTATTGTTAAATTTCTTATTTTAAAAAGAAATATTTACGACCTATATATAATTTCGACTATGTAAAAGGAGTTCTAAATTAATTGTTTTTGAGGAAATTCTCATTAGCATTATGATTAATCCAACGTGATCTATTGCCTGTAAAATACTAAAAATAAAAACAATATTCTCTGGAATTCTCTAAATATTAATTAATAAGGAGAGTAAATATTTACACCCAGTATATATCTGCCATGCTTGATTAGTCAAATAAAACATTTCCTATTTTCCTGAGATATTTTCGAAATCGGTATTCAGTTGCAAAAAAAATTTATTGTATATTTTCCTAAACACTGTCAATAGTGTAGGTGGCATATTGTGAACCACCGCACAATTTATGAAATAAATCCGCAGCAGAATTCTTATTTTTTTATAGATTATTAATGTGTCAAATATTCTATTTTCTCGGGGTTTTCTATTATTTTTCTTTGAAATTGTACTATTTATTTTCATGCTGTCTATTTGATTTATTGCTCGTCGTTGAAAGATTAAATTGATCATAAATTAATTATAAAAAAAATACTTTGTTCACAGGAAAAAATTCATTGACCTTTTTTAAAAGTTGGTCTGATATCAATACGGATATTGTTTTATGGAGTCATTGCTTTGGGAATTATGTCATGGTTGGCACCGTTAGATTTACACAGGGATTCACAGAGTCTCCCATTCTTGATGGCATTTGAGTTATTGTGGTTTTCCTATAGAAATACTGATATTAAATTTATTGGTATCTGTGAAATCAAACTCCATTTTAAAGTTTTTAATATGTCAGTAATTTGGTAGAATATTTCACATTTTTTTGTTAATGAAAATAAATGAATCTTTATGAGTTTACTTTTAATTTACCTATAACTTATATTCGTTTCGTCTGTATGATTTTATTTACTATTTCTACTTCATATTCTATTTTGCCGTCATTCTTGCATAGCGCTTCAGTTCTTCCGTTGAAATTATTTTTGGACAAAGGCTAATCCGATGTAATTATGTGAATGTTTTTCAACTATTCATTAGTCATGTTTTTCTCAAAAATTTTGTTTTAAATTAATTAAGTTCATGCTTATTTGACAGAAATATTGAAGCTGTATGTTGAGTTAATTAGAATATATTCCCACTTATTATTAAAATTTGTTTTAATGAAACAGCGGTAAGTGTTTTGATTATTTAATATTTACAATGATAACCTCAAAAAAAAAGTCATAAATATCCTAAAAATGTTATCACTCTGTACATAATAATGTTTCATTGTTAATAACAACCTGCTATATAATTATTTTCTTCATGGTATTAAATATATATGCTTTGGTCATTGGATAGCGCTTTCATATGGAACTGTTACAACTTCGATTCAAATGACATTTTGCACCAAATGGATGAGAATTTACTGTCTCAGTTTCTCTATTTTATAGGAAAATGCCAACATTAAGCATGTAAATGCTAACTTGGTTATATTAAAATAATTAATATAGCAACTTTTAATTACAAAAATATTTTATTACTTCGCACTAGAGAGATAGAAAATATTCTTTTTTTATGGTTTTCGGATCGATGATTGCAAAAGCATTCTTTTTCAAAGTTTAAAATTATTATATTTTCATTTGGCATATGAAGCAATATAACATCGACAGAATGGTTGAAAAATTCCAGAAGTAATGTGTTTTAATAAGCCATAGAAACGTTTTGATGAGCATGTAAATTACACATAACTCTGTAACACGGTTAAAAACGTTAAAAACGATATGTTTATAGTAAAATGGCGCTTAAAATTTTGGATTTAAAAATAGGTTTTTGACTCTTTCGGTTCTGTAGAATATTTTTAATGCCGTTCGGCATATATGGTTTATTTTTCTGATCCTGTGTTCTATGAAAAACATGTATGCAATCCTCTAGAACTTACTAATGCAAAATAAATGGCCATGTTGCAGTAGTTGAGCCTATTGAGATCTACATTCCCTTTAAATGTATGAACACATTGTTCATTGACGATATACATCAACCTGAATAAAAGCAGTTTTCTTCAATTAATACAGTTGAAATACTCGCTGGAATAATATTATCTTCGGAGTGAGAGGGTTAATTGATGCAGTTCAGCATCACAAGCAATTCAGAACCGTAATATGAAGGTTTTTAATTGGATAATTGAATATTTAAATTTTATTTTATTCTGGATTTATAATTAGAACATTTATATTATTAAGATTATACTTAGATTTTTATCAAGATAACTAATCTCCATTATTCTTTTATATTACGCTGCTTTTAACCTAATATCTAAATGTAATTAAAACTTTAATAAATCTTGTAATTTCATTCATTTCACTTTCATAAGAATACAGTTAATATTATTTATATATATGTATGTATTCCAATCGTTTTAATTTGATTGTTAATATAAATATTTTTCAGGATCATTTTTGCATGAGATATCAAACGATGGTGCTTATGAATTATTTGAACATTTTCTCGAAGAAGAAGTTTTACCTCAAATGGTCAAATGTGCTCAAGTAATGATTTTCAAAAATTTAATAATAGATAATTATTATTATTATTATACAATTTCAATATAAGTTTTTATTTGTCGCAATAAATCAATAAAATTCTTAAGTAATATCACGAATTCCCAGCATTATCAATAGCGAAAGTTGTGGTTATTCTTAAGAATTGTATTTATCATCTATCGTTATAAAATAGAAAAATCTTTATTTTCGATCAATGGTGAAATTTAAGATTTACTGATATAATATTTTATGTGAATTTTTAATCGTATCCAAACGATTTCAGTAAATTTTAATATAACACATAATAATTTCACATTAACATTTATCAATATGTTTTGAATCAATTTTGTAATATATGTGCATAGTGTAGAGTGCTTTGAAATAAATATTTTGATTATTTTTTCAAATTTGTGTAAATGAATTTTAATCACAGGTACATTTCTTATCTATTATAACTTGGAATTAATTAATTTAATTGAAATAACAATAATAAAAATGATTAAAACATGCGTTTCACCTATTTAATATATACCTCAATATTTGGATTTTGTCATTGGATAAATATATTCATAGAAATATGCGATCTTGAAATGAAGTCTTTCAGTTCATTTTTCATTACAGCGGTTTCCAATCATTTAAAGCATTAAACGTTATTTTACTTTAATTAGTATTTATCATTATATATTCTTTAAAAACATGACTGTTACTATTCAATGCAACTTTCTTAATTGATTTTTTAGTAATATTTCTGAAAAGTTCGTAAATAATTAATTTATAGATAAACTAGAAAGTGATCTGTCTTTTGGCTCCTTTAGTAACCAACTCCTTGGGGTTCTTGCATCTTTCTAGTTACTAGATCACTATTTTCTGACAGTAATGTCACATACAAATCTCTAAATAGTAACATCATTCAGATGCGATGGACACGAAATTCTTATGCAATGCACATGAATAATTTATATCGTTTTGAAGAAACTTTTAAATATAATTTAGATAAATAAACCAATTTCCGCTATATTTATTCATAATATGAAATATTTTGATCTAAAATAGGTCCTGATCACTCATAAACAAAATATAACAACGCTTTCTGGTTTTTCTTCGATTTATCTTTTTTTTCAATAAACTTTTATGCTTATTCCAGTAAGCTACAAATATTTTGAGAATTATTGACCATTTTATCAAAGTCGAAAACCTATAAAATTAGTTTTTGTATATAGGATCTTGTATATAATTTTATTTTGAGTCTAGTAAAAATCTTTTATGAAATATTTCTGAAAATTTTGAAAATCTATAAATTTACAAAAATTTACATGTAATTTTGTATAAATTTTAATTTCATATTAAACAATGTATTTCGAAGACTATTTAATAGGTCAGTGAATAACCTTAATAATAACCTTAATTTTATATAATATAATCTAAGGAAATTTGGCTTCCTTCATAAATTCAAACATTTATTGAAAGATATTGGGATTTCTTTCTTTAAAACACGTACTTAAATATTAAACACAAATATTTTTAAAACTATCCATATATTCTCACAAAAAAGGACCATTTTCGTTGATTTTTACAAATTATTTTTTTAATCACCACGCTAATTTGAAGTTATTGATCACTGTCGACTGAAGGAATTGATTAATATTAGTGAACGAATTTGTATGTTTACGCTTGCGTTGTCGTATTTGGAGTGGTATATGGTTTGTGAAAATATTTTAGTAAACGCTTGTTTTCTTTTTTTGAGGTTGTTTGAGTTCTGTTGTCAGTACTTTCTATATATTAATGGGTTTCAAATAACCTTTACACGTTAGAATAATTATTTATTATAGAAATCAATTAGTTTTTTTAATTGCCAGCGTGTGTTTTTTGTTATATTTTGTCACTTTGAATTATTCCCTACCTTCGCATAAAAACAAAGACACATTGAAATTCAGTATTAATTATTATAATATTCAAAATAAAAACTTCGCTCAAAATATTGTTGATTTCCTAACATTTTTCACAAGTGCCAAAATAAAATCTTTTATCTGTTCATGGTAGATATGTTTCTATTTTTCATTCATCATGAACCTAATAAATATATATTACCAAATAGTACACAATAAAGTTTTATCCCCAGCAGCTGGGAAATCCTAAACTTTGGATGTGTTTATAATTGATTTCAACAATAAATATCGAATTCTGATTTTTTAAAATTGTGACTATTTTACAACATTTTATCCTACTTATAATTTGTTTTTGAATAAATAAAGCTGATGGATATTTTCCCTGGTTTATATAAATGGTAATTCTTTCGTCGTTTTAGTTTTGTAATTATTTATATTTTCTTTAGTATTAATTTATATGATAATTTTGGGTGCTGATTTCTAGTTTTCAAAAGCAAACAATTTTTTTCTGTAATATAATTAATTTATTCAAATTTTGGGAATTACACATTGAAAATTTAGTTATTTAGTGTCAACTATTTGCATAAACTTTTTCATCATGAAAACTGACAACTATATCTTGACCTAACTAATCAGTGATACTTCTTGTTACACAAATCGCATTCTAGTTTCGTCTCAGTTTTAATATAATGATGTGTCTATGTTGATAATAATTATTATCATACTCAGTATAATTCGTCAAAATTACAGACGAAAACACGTTTTCATATTTTCAAAAGCAAATTTTAATTCAATTCATATGCATTTTAATTACATCTTTTCTGTATTCTATGGTATTTTCTAATGATCTTCACTGATATTGAAAGATTCGAACAATGAGTTTTTAGTTCTTCATCGTTTGAGAATAATATGAAGTTTACCAATGGTCAATGACCATGGGTAAATATTGGGTTAGAAAAATTACAATATTCATTCGTTCAAGTGATTGGCTTTGTGGCTTATCAATCTTAATAGCAAAAGCTAAAATGGATGTTGATTTGGCAAATCAGGATTTAACCTATGTATGTACAATAGCGGGTTTCATACAAGTCATCATTTTTTATAAAGTTCGAAAAAGAAAATATGATAAAGATTATGTAGTTATTGTAAAATAAGTCATTAAATTTTATTATTATTATTTGCATAATTTTCATTGTTATTGTTGTCACAGACATAACCAAAAGCCAAAGGTACATAAATTTTTATCACTAATATTTGATTCTTTTATTTACAGTTCAAAAACCGTGATTTTATTTTTATTGATAAGGGAATACTATTTATTATACGTATGTACGCAAAAATTACGAAATATATCTTTCGACAAATACATTTTTCCTTGGGTTCTACTCAGCGAATATTGGGCATTTTAAACTATTTTAATATTCTCTTAAATAAATTACTTATATCAAATTGAATAAATTGCAAAAATTGAATTAAATAATGAGCAGAATATGTTTTGGTATACGTATTGAGAATAATTTACTGTGATTTTAAATTTTGGGCAATTCAGCTGTTCAATTAAATTATAATGTGTGCCCTCGGTGCCTAGTTTTGATTGGGATATTATTTACTGAGTTTTGTGATTTTTGCCTTGAACATTCAAGTCTTATAGAATATAATAGGAGCAAGAAGATTCATTATGTTACTAATTATAGAATATTTTTTTATAAACAAATTTTGAAAATGACGATAGAAAAACATACACATTTTACTATATTTTCAAAAGCAATTTTTAATTCAATTTCGAAGCTCCTTAATATAAATTTTTGTATGGTTTTGTTTAGTAATGATATATAATAAACGTTTTTCGTTCTCATGTTTTCTTTTTCTGAGGAAAACTAGCAAAATAAAATTAATTCTGAAGCTAAAAGTCTTACAATTGAATTCTTCATCGAATGCTGTTAAGGTCTTTGAAATCAGTTATCTGTGACTGACTGTCAATGGGAATTTTATATTTTTACTTTTTTAGTTTCTCCATGAATATAGTATTTTTATATCATTTCATAAAAAAGATCAATAATTTCCTTTTCCTCCTCGATTTCATTTACTTTCAGACATTTCGAATAATTTTATTTTTACTGTAGAACTGAAATATAAATCATTTTAAATTCAAATTTTTTCGGTAGAAATCGAAAGGTTTGAGCGCCGGGTGATATATATATATATATATATATATATATATATATATATATATATATAATATCACAGAAGGAGATGCTGAGAAATGTTTGTTTGTTGTTTTTAATATGAAATATTAATGTCGTTTCTATTTCTCATATCTGAGAAATGTTACTCTCCAACCGATAGTTTCTATGTGAATGCGCATTTGCATTTTATATAGCCACTGAAATTCCCTCACTAGTTTATTGGACAGATTTAAGATTTGTTTTCTTTGATATTATACGAAAGTAATAATTAATAAAATGTAATTAATTTTCACAAATTTCTGAAAAATAATCGATTTTATTTTTCCAGGTCGGGGAGAGAGAATGTCATATTGTGATGCTTACGGACGATGATGTTATTGATTGGGATGATAATTACCCCCCTCAGATGCCTGAAAATGAATTACGATCTCATAGTAATTTATTATCTTTTCTATGAAATATTGAGTAGATCTTGATTAACATTCATTAAAATTTTATTTGGTTTTTGTTTGATTACGACATTTTACTTTAACCGAATTATTTTCCAGTCTATTAAGATTAAATTGTTGTTTTTATGGGACTTTTTGCATTTGTTCATTTTTAATTTAATTTTTTTTTACTAATTTATAATTAATATTTTTTTTAATATATTTATAATTTTTCCTCTTTATTTAAATTTTGCAGAAATTAATAACAAATCTTAGACACAAACAAATCAAGATCGCTGTAGGTTACGCACTAGTGCGTTCATCTGGAATGTCCTGGAAATAAGGAATTTTTCAAAATATCACTGTCCTGGCCATAAACGCAAGGAATAACAGCTTTTTTCTGTAAAATAAGTGGAAAATATACTTGCTATATATATATTACCGTAATCTCTAAATTTCAATGACAGTTTCTGTGGAGTTACTTATTCTTACAATGTATTCGCTATTGCTCTAGTTGATTATAATCTTAGAAACAGTTCGAGTTTATCTTGATAATTTCCTAATCGGAAATTTATGATTCCTGATTTATGTGTAACTATATCCAACTCGTGTATTGAAGTCTTATTTTTATTGGTATTTAAAAAAAACCCCAGAAATATTACTCCAACCTAAGCGAAATTATTCATAAATGAATTCATGGTAGAAAGAATATAAATTGAAACAGATTTTTGATATTTATGATGTTAAATGTTGAAATTTAAAATAAAATTAACCATGAAACCATTTTAGTAGTACTGTCAAATGGTTAACGTAGTTTACGTAGGCTATTTTGGATTTGTTTACTCAGTTACATGATGGCATTATTATTGACATTTTTATCTTAAAGATTTTGACGAATTAATTATTTACTTTAAAAGAAATGTTATTTGTCTATAAATCATTCAATACTTCATTAATTGTGATGATTTAGTTGTGCACAGTACTCAGATGTTTCGGTTTCTCAAATATATTGAAAATAGAGAAGTGGCAAAACATGTACTGCAAGAAAGAGGTTTGAAAAAGATTAGAATTGGTATCGAAGGTATGCACAAATTTAATTTATAAAATCAATGTGTTCCAAATTCAGATGATTGTGTTATTGATATTGTTAAAAATTTAGGATATCCGATGTATAAAGAAAAAGTCAAAAGAAGACCCGGATATAGACCAGAAGGTAATTTTTCTTTTTTATCTTTTTCACAAATTGTTCATTTTTAATTCAATTATTACTTTGAATTTTATTCTGTATCATTGGCTGTTGATAAATGTGTTGAACTATTCATATGATAAGGTAGCTCTAGTGTGGTTTTCTTTTTTCTTTAAATAGCCTTGTTTTACTATTTCCTTATTAAGTTGGTATCATTGTTGTAAACGGATCACTTATCTAGAACCGTATGACCTGGACACCCGATTGTACTCGATCCGGATCCCAAGAATAAGAAAATCATAAAAATTAATGTTCAAAAAATTAAGGTCATCACTGATTGGAGCTCATTTGCTATAAGTCGAGGAAATATCTGTGTATATGTTACACTTAACATGTGTACCATATAATTTTTACACTGCTAATAAAATGTGTACGAATTTGTCAACGAAAAATATTTTCATATGGACAAGAGGATTAATTACAAAAAAATACTGTAGATCGATGGCTTGCCGAAATTTGTACTTTAGTTTCAACTGCCCGTTGTTTTAAACGGTTTCTCCCTTCTTGGGTTATTTTTCTTGCTTCACTGTAATGTCTTTCATATTTCGTACTACTTGCTTGAATGACCAAAACTTTCTTTGAGATTGGATTTCAAATAAGGAAACGAAAACTGAATGATCTCCATCAAAGTAGTAAGTCAAAAACCTATAAACATTGGTAGAATATATTTACTTTGAATAATCCAAATCCAAAATTGATCCAAAAATGTATCGAGGCTAATATCTTGTTTTAATTGATGCTCATCATAGCGAGTATATCTCATGTTTTAATTGATCATAGCTTACTTAGGAATGTGGTCAGAGAACCATTTATATATCTCAAAAATTTACCTAAGCTTATTTTTCAAACAAAATATTGTATAACATTTGGTTTTTTAAAAATATATTCCTCATTAAAAAAAAGGCAGTGTTACTTAAGTAAAAAGAACTTCCTAGCTGTGGATAACTAAACAAGGAATAAAATCGCCAAAAGAACCAAAATCAAATCCAATTTCATGCCTTAAAATGTCCATTCGACTACATTACGATTACTAAAAGAAGGAGTGAAAATCTGCGTTGAAGACGTATCTATCAATCATATGAGAAAGTTATTCTCAAAGAAATAAATCGACAATTCAATTTGAAGAAATTTGTAATTCTATTATGCGACATTTTGTGAGAGATCAGTTTTACTATTGTCAACACGCGACTCATATAAAAAGTAATCAGCAGATTTGACAATAAACTCATTCATGAATTATGAAAATTCGGATCCTAGGATTGAATAAATTGTACTGTTCTCCATTCTGATAGATTGTGTGACCTTGATTTCTATAAAATTTATTGTTATTTCATTGATACAATATGATGGGACTAAACTGTGATGGAGTTTTGAAAATGGAGACATTCTTTGTTGGATTATAGAAGTCGCAGTTAATAGAGAAATGAGCTTATATTCACACTTCTTAAGTCCTTTGCTTTTATTGTAGTAATGATTTAACTGTCGGACATAGCAAAACGCCAACCAGATCAAAAATTCTTAAAATTATGTGCTCGATCTGTATGACCCAGACAAAATACGACCGGTTACAACACTGGTTAGTATATTATCCGATGAATAATGTTTTCATTTTTTCATGAGATCCTTTAACCTATTATCTATTGCTTCTTTTACATATCCAGAGAAATAAGACCAATGTCTAATGTTTCACAGGTATTTAAATTTTGATTACCATATCCACTAAAGAATTGACGTTTCCAAGTCCTTTTGTTAAATATAGGACGCAGCTTATGAATTATTCATCGAATTGCCTTTAATGAATTTCTATTAACTATGTTTGCTTCAACTTGTCGACAATACAAGTAAATTTTAGCTTTTTGAGTAACTTCTGGACAATTCGATCCACATGCAGATCAAAGACACCAACATTTCAGATTTGCTTTACTGTGAAATACATATATACTAATATGGTTATTGTAACTTAATTTGGCTTGACTCTAAGTGAACATTAAGATGTATCCCCCTTCACGATAAAGAATCACTTTGTTAACCAACTCTTTCTTCTTAGGTGACGTGCATGTATAATCTAAGTTATAAAATATTATTATCGTTCAGGATATGCCCATATGACGAAATGGGAGTATTGAGCTTAAATAATTATTTTATTATTATATCGTTAGAATTGTACAACAGCATTTCATACATTCTTAAGTTCCATACAGTGGATACTATATAATCAGATGATTCAAAATTTTCCATTTATTTTTAGTGATTTACAACTATGCTCAAAGGCCTTTTCTACGAATGTCATGGGAAGAAGAAGAAAACAAATCCCGCCATGTCGATTTTCAGTGTGTTAAGTCTAAATCAGTTACGGATTTAACTAGCTTAGAACAAGTGGCTGTTGATCGGCCAGTTGATTTACCACCTTCATTAACTCCCCCAACACCGGTTCGTATTGAAGAGCTTATGCCTCATCCATATCATAATCACCAAAGGGAAATTTCAAACAATCAAAATTTATTAACAAGCACAGCCGTAAACACAATATCTTCAATGGCTCCAATGATGAATGACTTGTCTGGTTCCTCAGGAACTTCAAATTTTTCCTAATTTACCTTCAATATATTATTTATGCGTGTGTACGCGTGCGCGTGTGTGTATATTGTGTGGCTGTATTTATTGGGCTTGGATTTGAGTAATCAGCGCAATCGCGAGCGGTGGTCGCTATACACCTACCTACCTACCTGAGTCGTCTGTATGAGAATGGGGATGATGTACCTGATTGTGTCTTGTGTAATTATATCAGTTCGATTCTTCATTTTTCTTGCGATATTCAATATTCTATTCTTTCTTTTCTTTAGTTTTGGTTTTATTTTTCTACATGAACAATAATTCAGAATATGGACAATTAAATTTGATCAATTCGATAATAATAATAATAATACTAATAATAATAGTAATAATAATTTTTTTTGTTGATGATTTTTTTATATACAGTTTAATGTTTTGTATTATTATTTATTTATTATTATGTATTCCAACCGTTCCAAAAAACTGGCTGATTTGGTGAAGAAAACTACGTATTTAAAAGGATAATTTATATTAGAGATTGCATGTAACATAAACAAATAATATAAAACAAACAATTATTACAATAATGAATTCTAGAAGATGTCTGATACTGCCTAACATTCATGGTTAGATCTTCAACTCAGCATTTCTTTTTTAAAACATCCTTTGTCATATGTTTTAAATTATTTGCATTGAATTATGTCTTTCGAGCCTCTTTTTACAGATAATATAATGATGTATCACAATGTCTCTTGGAGTTTCAGTATTTATATTGATCGCATGAAAGATAATAGCTCCGAATTTAGTGCATTAAAATCCGAACTATTTAATGGGTGAAAGCCCATTTTAGATATTTAAACCGTCTAAAGATTCCCAAGAACTATCAATCTGAAGAAGCATTTTATGGTGAGGTGAATTATTGTGTTTCGTAAAAATTTCATTGTCTTAGTCAGAAGTTGTCTATTTATATTGTCAGGCAGATTCTTTATATCTTTCACCATTTATTTCAAACGGTTTTGTCACAAGTGTACCGTTTCTGCGGTTAGCAGATGATTTCAGTTCTCATTCATGGGTTATATAGAGACAATAGTCCATCATACCATCTTTAGTTGTCCGCGGGCTAGTTACTGACACCCTGGACTCATTCGCCGTAATTGCTTTGATTTGTATCACTCTTTACTGTTGCATATCGTATCTTGATTTTAATGTTATCCGTTATTTATATTTGCGACTGTTAACTCTCGACATTATTTGTTGTGAGTTTCGATTTTGACTATGTTGGAGTTGTAAGGTAGGTTGACGGTTATGAAAATTTTAAAAGTTGTATTTACAAAATGTTTTAAATTGACATTTTAAAATATGAAACTAAAAATTGTATTTCAAATTAAAAATAAATAGAAAATTTATTTAACACGTTCGCCTCTCAACGTCACCTATATGTGACGTTGTAGTTTCGCCTGAAACTCATCTTACGTGTATGGGTCATATTTTGTAAGAATTATATTTTGCTACAGTGCTGCGGTAGTTTCTGATAAGTAAATTTGGTAGACTATGACAATTTTGTTGTGGATATGTCAAGAAGTTATATAAATATTTGGAATTTTACAGTATTCCCCAAAATTTAGGTTAGGAATTTGAAGGTAAGAATTACTTTTATAATTTCTCAATATTTACTATTATAATTCGAACTATTTAGATTTGTTGTAGATTTATTTCAGAATGAAGCGAAGAAATAAGAAACTAACTGCAGACCAAATTATGGAAGCCCTTATGAATTCCAGCAAAAGTGGTTTGGATTTTGAAGATTTGGGCAGCAGCTTTAGCCGGATAATGAAAGTGAAGATGGTGTAGTAGAGTTTGAAGAGGAAAATTATTTAGAAGAGGAACATGCTGGAAATATTGCAAATGAAGATGATGGTTTTATGAATACAAGTTTTACGAATTATGTACACATGATGGATTTTTGATAAATATGCTTATTTATACTGGAAATGGTACGCTGTAAAATGGTACCAATGTAAAAGAACATTCATATGGAATTGTTAAGCTTATGAAAGAATATTTGCAAAAAGTGCACACACTTTATATGAAAATCTATTACTGCGGTATAGATATAGCAGAATACTTATTGGACAATAAGACTAATATGTGTGGAACTCTAAGAGCAAATAGAAAACGCAATCCCTCATTCGTTATAAAAAGTAAGCTCAATCCATGGGCAATATCATGAAGGCGCAACAGGCAAAATGTAATGGTTTTGAAATGGAAAGACAAAAGAGATGTCTTGATGGTTTCCACCAAGCACAATGCTGATATGGTTATAATTACTTCAAAAAGAGGAAAGGAAATTGTAAAATCGAAAATGATTGTTGACTACAACATAAACATGTCAGGTATCGATAGATCTGATCAAATGATGTCTTAATATGCATGTCCAAGGCGATCGATTCGTTGGTATATGAAGTTATTTTTCACATGCTCGACATTTTACTTTGGAATTTGTGCTGAATTTACAGCAAAATAAATGCTGAGAAGTCCATGAGCAGATTGTTTAAGCACATTTGGGCAAATCTTCAGTCCCTCAGTAGTATGACTTACGTAATTATTACATAACATTTGACCTCTGTCCACGCTGTTGCTACATGGAGGCTGACCTCTGTCCACTCAGTTGCTGTTTAGTAATTGACCTTTGTCCACTGACCTCATGATTACGTGACCACTGGTCAGTGAATGGAGACACACTACCAACTTCCACACACACACGCTTTCTAGAGCCTTCCACACACCTACCTTCTAGAACCTTCGACATACCTACTAACTTCTAGAACCTTCCATACACCTAACTTCTAGAACAGAGCTTCTTAAACTTTTGTAATTCACGACCCCATTTATGATTGCGAGTTTCTTGACGACCCCATACAAATATAAAAGAAAAATAAATTTATATTTTTTTAAAATTCCTATAACATCTTCTAATTCTAATTCATAGTAAATGTTATTCAAGTTATTACAATACTCTTAATAGAAATGCAGGTTCAAACAATCTTTCCGAACTAGAAGATTTATGATATATTTATCTACGATAATTGTTATTTTATCTTTATAACAATAATTTTACAAGTTAAAAAACATTTTATGTTAAATTGTATTTTTATCTCTCGCGACCCCAGATTTTGCTACGCGACCCCAAATGGGGTCGCGACCCATGGTTTATGAAGTCCTGTTCTAGAACCTTCAGTTCTTAAGCCGTTCACACACACAAACTTCACTGATCCATACCCATACGCACCGATCCGCACCGATCATCGCCAATTATCGCCTAACACGCCTACGACTAAGTCGAAGACTTAAAAAAATCACTCACTAGTACTATTTAAAATTTTATTAATACAACAAGTTCTTGATTCATATGAATTGAAATGATTCTGCTTGGAATCAGCCAATCGAGGAGGTTGAACGATCGAGATAAAATTTTCGGTTTATTATCATTTAATTTTGAGAAAAGATTTGTCTCAATAAAGTTCCACTCCTCGAAATTTCTCTGGCTTTACTGATTTTCATCGGTTATCTGATCCGGCTTTGCGCTATAAGTCATATTCGAGGGTTTGACATAAAGAGCAGATTGGCAGATATTTGAAATAAAATCTATAATTGCTTCAGAGGAGATCCATCAATCTTTTACAACTCGATTGCTGAAAATCGAAATGTATCATTTGAAATAGTTTTGTTTTTCATTTTATTTTAAATATAATATTTTTAAAACAAAATAAAACTATTCTATTGTTTTATTTTGAATTTGAAATTATTCATAATAAAACTTTAATTGAGAATATTATAAAAATAATTTTTATTCAAATTAAAAATCAATTTATTGGCTTTTTAGAATGCCAGTGACATGATAATCCATTTTCTTGAAGAAATTGCGATATTACTCATTGCGCATGCTTTTACCAGACCAGCGACTTTTTCAAAAGGAACTCCCATCTTACCAAGTAGTTCATAAGATCTCGGGGAACAGATCCTATAGAACCGATTATAAAAGTAAAGATTTCCACAGTAAAGCTAGGTTTGGCAGCCTGTATTTGTTTTTTTAAAGAATCATATTTTGCCAAATTTTCTATATTCACAGTTTCAAACGTGACCAAAGAATCAAAAGGACATTTAATATCAACTATAAGAATTGTCTTTTTCTCATTATTAGTTATAATCAAATCGATTCGTTCTTTAGAGTTTGATATCAAGGAGCAAGTGTGGTCCACACAACAATCAGTGAAAGACTTTTCAAATGATATACTATTTGTTGAAGGCAATCGTTGTGATGATTAAGTGCAAGAGTAAGATGAACCTTACAATTTTGCAGAACATGTGGCAACGTTTCATCTTGGTTATGACAACGCCTACACAATCTATTCTCACCTTTTATATAGGGTTTTGCAAAATTAGCCAATGTGTTTGTTCGGGCACGAGGAATAAATTTCCAATGATCCTCTTGTAATTCTCCTTTAAATATTGCTCTATTAATATTAGGCGACAGGTAAAATGTTGATGAATTACTAATGTTACTGTTTTTCCATTTAGTAAAATATGAATCATAAAGACAAAATGAAGAACTTTCGAAACCAAACGACGATCAAACTCAGTCAATATTATTGTTCCTTTCAAAGCTGTTGTCAGGCGAAGAATTGGCTTATCATCCAACACTTCAAAGGATATTGATATATTTTGGGTTTTTTTCAAAAAACCGAATCGCTGTTCTAGGTCGAAAAAAACGAATTTTTTTCCCAGAGTGCTTTTGAATAATATCAGCTTTATTAATCCAATTGAAACTGTCTTGGAGTGATGGGTTAAATCGGCTCAAAATCAAAACACTGAGTAGTCCAGTGGGCACTCATAAACTCTTAATATTTACACAATTCAACCTAAGGTCAATTAAGGGAAAGTGACTGGGAAATTAACATCGAAAATCATTGCTGTGTCAATAATTAATAACTATGAGGCTAAAAGAAAACGATCTTAAAGATTGAAATTCCGTAAAATCCATAAAACATTTTCTAACGGTTCTCATAGAAAAATAACATAATTCCATAATCAATAATATTAATGGCTAAAGTAGATGATTCTAAACTAAGTTCAGTAAACCTGTTTTTAAATTTGCGAACAGCTTTCACTAGCAAAAATAACATAATCTCATAATCGTAGTGGTAAATTAGCGGTAAATCTCAGAATTGCCATCACTATCTGACAAATAACCAAAAAAAAACATTTTAACCTCCATCCCGGCCCTATTATTAACTAATTATAAAAGCTTTTATACGTCACATCAATTAAAATATTTATAAAAGATGGAGAATCGATACGTAAACCACCAGTAGCTACGAAATTCATTGTGCGTATTAAGGGAGCGTTAGAACAAAAATCTTAAAAACAACTAAAAGGGATAAATATAATCGTTAAGTGTAAAACATATGAGAAATCAGAACGACCAAATTCCAGATTAATAATTAAATTAACTTACTTACAAAAAATCCTCCCGACATAAACGATAATAAAAGAAAATAAAACAAATAGTATATTCCAAATGAATACCATAACAAATATAATAGAAAGATCATACATGGGCGAATATATTATTGGTTTTATCACTGAAGTTGACACTTTCGTTGAGTTCATTATTCTTTCTGGATATTTGCAGCTGCGACGGAATAAATATTTTTTACATGAATCGTCATTAAGGCATGTTTCGTCGTAATTGATGATGTTTGTTATTGGCGCATCTTCTAGTGTTACTTGCAAATGATCGAAATAACTCTCCACATCAACAAAAAAAACTGCTGCCCTCTTAAGAGAAATATTTTGGCACAGACGTTCGGATAATACAGCATGTACTCTTTTTAAGAACGCCTTCACCCAATCAACACCGGGAGTGTTAACTTTGAATTTTGAAATGCGAAGCCCTCGGAATTCTAAGTAACATTTCACAAGCATTCGCACCTTCAATACATCCACTGGATAACCCCAGTCTCTTAGAATGGCTATATTTTTTGCTAGAATATTCTCCTCTTCAGCTGTCAGAGCCGTTTGTCCACAAGATTTCCGTGTATGCACTCCACGTAGGGCATCGGACAGAGTTGTATGAGGGATGTCGTAGGTTGCAGAAGCTTCCTTTTGGGTCATCCCTGCTGCTTCGTTCTTCCTTGCTTCAGGGTGTTGCTTTTGTCTCGTCTTTCTGATTACAGGCTTGTAATTTAGTGGCAATGTTGAGCGTGGTACTTGTAGTGACACCTAAAAATATAAAAATAAAATGTCATTTTTTTGTTAAATGCAGAAAAATTTGTTCATAGAAATAGATTTGAAAAAATAAATTTATATGGCAATACAATTTTTGATTACCGGTATTGAATAATTATTTAAATGGTTGAATAACTATACCTAGTTAACCTTTTCATTCTTAATGTTTTTCCTGTTAGCATCACCAGTACCATAAAATATATGATGGTATTGTGTCAGAATCATGTACATTTTGCATTAGCCAAACTCACCTCAAAAGTCTACCGAACTCACACCCATAAAGGAAATCCTAAATTTTCATTAAACTGTCAAATTCCATTATTCATTCTCTGTTTTAAAATAATGATCATATGATGCATTAGAAATTATAAAATAATCACTACAAAGCAACAAGCTGAACTAGTTGAAATACAAGAAATGAATGAGTATTATTTATTTATAAAAATTTAAATGGTGTATAAAAACAATCAGTTTAGCACCTTACCTTGAAATTTAATGACTGCTTTAAATACTATGGTGTTGGAAATTTACATGGATGTTAGGTGAAACAGTCATGTCAGTAGAAGTTAAAGCGTTTAGAAGATTAAAACAATTAAAAAATTTTTTATAAATAACGAACTCACCCCTGGTTACCGAACTCACCCCATTTAACGGTATATTTTTTATTATCAAACTAATCTGGACTCATTTAAAATTTTATGAAAATAAACGTACCGAAGAGATTATTAGATATCATTTTGAGTACATCAACTCGCGTATAAAAGATCGTATTTGCCTTCCTATGATTTTTTATATCAATGTTATATATTTGAAATGTGGAAATCGTATTGAATCTGATGGGGAATTAAATATTAAAACTTATACCTCACTTGTAAATAGACTGATGATTGAGTTTAAATAAAATATAATGAAAATATTTGTGAAAATTAAGAATTTTATAAATCTCAATTCAAAATTATTTTAATCAGGTCCTATTTACTTTAAATTAATCTTATGGACTACATAAACCAATGAATTAGAAATTATTATTTTACGCTAAATTTGAATTTGAGCTACTTGTATATAGATTAAAAGTACAAATTTTTGTAGGACAAAGACAATGACTCATCAAAAAACTTTCAAGGTCATTTAAACAAAGACAATGTCTCATCAAAAATTTTCTCAAGGTCATTCAAAAATGTCCAATGCCATTGGATGAGTCATCAAATTTTTTCAAGTCACTCAAAAATTTTTTAATTTAAATTTACTACTTATTTTTATAAGTAGTGTTTTAATTATTAATATTTTTTAATTTTTATTAATGTTAATATTAATATTATTATTATTATTTTTATAATTTTTATTATACTATAATTAATATATAATAAAAACAAAGTTACTAATAACAAAAACTTTTATTAAAAAGAAATAATTCGACTATAGTTATATTGTCGAAGAGCTTTATTCAAAGCCCATTCCACGTACTTCCGATATCGAGCGACGCAGCAATGACATCCATCACCACATGGATATTCGGGTTCCATATCCTTTAACATTTTGTTTTGTTTGATATCCCATAGGAACTCATCGATTACGGAAAATATCCATATAGATGTAAAATTAAAGACCAAATCTGGAATCATTGATGCTGGCTTATCCTTCAATATTTCATGAATTTCTGGATAATATAATTCCAGATGTTCTTTGATAACTTTAAAATAATAATCTATAAAACAAGTAAAAATAATAATAATAATTATTAATTACCATAATGTTCAATTTCGGTCATAGCTTGAACTGCGCTCGGTACAATAACATTCATTTTAATGATAAAAATTAAAATAACAATTAGTTTTATACTACTTTAAACCAATGAGAAGTTAAACACACAACACACAACCTTTTAGCTATAAACAATAAAAATTAATTTATATAGATTTGAAAATGATTAAAGAAATTTTAATAATAATATTAGTTATGGCTAACTCAATTGTTGCAACCGTTCAAGGTAAAAATTCAACAAGATGTGTATGTCCTAATACCGCTGTGTTGATGGATATTTTGTATATGATAGATAGGCCTAGATATTTGAAAACTCCAGTCAAAAGATTATCTGAAAGAATGAGTAATTTAGAAATCCGATTTGAACTCACATATAAAACTTTAAAAAGAGCTCGGAACACAATATATGATAATATTCTATATCTAAATCAGACCATAGGTATTATCAAAAACGAATTAAGAAAATCAATATTCGAATTGAATGAAAATCGCAAACTTAATGAAAAAATGATAAATCTAGTTCAATATAGTATAAAAGTTTATTCTAATAAAACATATGGTCAGTTCAATCGTATAATGAAAGAGGTTCAACAGCCGATGCAACCGGTTATGCAAAACAGTGGCAACAAATCATCAATATTCACATTTCCATTATATATTTTTACATATTTTCTTAAATAAAGACATTGGAACTTCACAATATCCATGCATGATTCTGATTGGTTGAATATAGTATAAATAAGCTTACACCTCCAAACAAATTTATAAAATGCCAGAAACTAAATTTTTTATAACTTTGTTGAATGAGCTGGTTGCTAATAATGGAGATGATGATGATATCATTAAAAACATAAAATTCATGGTCAACCGTACCGAGAAAATCGTAGAAGATATTCCATTTGAGCCTATTCTCAATTTGCCAACATTTGGAGAGAAAGAAAAATTCATTCCAATCGATATTTAGTTATATGTTTGATGAAAATAATAAATGGATGCGAATAATAGTAGGATTAATGTATATGAAACACATGATATTAAAATCCGGATCCGACTATGAAAATTATTTCCAATGGTCTATAGAGGTATATTACTTTATATTATTATTTTATTTTTATCATTATTTAGGTAATAGAAAAAAAAATTGATCCATGGGTAGAAGCAAACGATGGATGGGTAACAATTAGTTAGGTTGCCGCAGAAGTCAAACGTTCAGATATTTATATTTTAAATTGCAAATTTTTATTAAAACTATTAACTGGAGCATCGGTCATATATATCTGTAATAAAGTTTATCATAAATTTTAATAAATGTATTATTCTTTGTTATTAACTGAATTATTAATAAAACACTACATTTTTAAAGATATTTTCAATAAAGAATTTATATGGTTTACAAACAAAGTTGAAAACATTAACATGTAAAAATGTTTATGAAATCAAGGCTTAAAAATGTCCGAAAACTTAGACAAAGTATTAAAAAGAAAATAAAGACTGAAAAAGTTCTACCAAAAACTAGTTATACACAATGTAAAAAACTAATAACCGAGAATTTTCCCACAATGAATTTAATTTCGAAAAACCCTATTTAAAGAAGTAATAAAAAGAGTCAAAAAGTTAAAATTATAAAAAATCATAGGAGTTTCCCATATTTTAATGCATTTTTAAAGGCATCGAGTATAAAAAGAATGTCTATTTTCTAATCATTTTCAAATGTTGTTGTCTATTATTTACTCAAAATTATACTAAAAGCAGTCAGAGGTAAAATTAAAATTAGTAAATCTAAAAAACTAGTATTGAATAAACATCGAAAACCTTTGTTATCGCTAGTAAATAATAAAATCGTAAGAAAATGAGAAAAATCATATATAAACAACAAGGCGGTTTTATTGGCGCCATATTACCATTAGCAATATTATTATAAGGTGGATTACAATAAATGATGGAACAATCATTACCTAATGTTAAATTAAAATTTAAATCATCTTGTTGTAATGGAGAAGATTTGGATGAACCCAGAAGACGAAGCAGGTTTTGGTGGAGTGGCAAAGTTACAGAAAAGAGTCCGAAATTCGTAAAAGGAAACTCAAAAGTGGTTGTCAGATCAGATTGCGTACAGTTTAAACAAACCGACGCGGAAAAGATTTCCAACGAGAGTTTATAAGACATTCGGTTTTAATGATTTATTGCAAATGGATTTGATGGAGATGGTTCCTTGACATCTCATCATACGAGACATTTCATCATTGAGACATTTCATCATTGAGACATTTCATCATTATAGAATGTGCAATGATGAATTGCTATAATGATGAAATGTTGCAATGATGAAATGTCTCGTATGATGAGGTGTCTGGTCACCGATGGAGATGATACTGTATTCGAAGATTAACAAGGGTTATAAATATATTTTAACGTGTATTGATGTTTTCAGTCGTTTTGCTTGCGGTATACCAACAAAGACAAAATCTGCAGAGAAAATATCTAAAGCAATTAATATTTTATTTAAAATTGGGCATCCAGACAATTTGCAAACTGATTTAGGTATTATTATTATTATAGGCAAGGATTTTTAAATAGTGAAGTTAAGCAAATCCGGGATCGTCTCAAAATAAATCATTATTCTGTACATTCTCAATACAAAGCCGCACATGTTGAAAGATTTAACCGTACATTGAGGAATAGATTGAAGAAATATTTCGTGCATCAAGGTAATAAAATATGGATAAATGTATTACCGAAAATACTTGTTAGTTATAATAATTCATCACAGCGAGGTCTGAATGATTTGAGACCCGTGATATCAGCTCAAAAACACCAGTGAGTTCTAAAAAGTTAAAATTACAAAACCAAAATATTAAGTTGGTGATCACGTTAGAATTAGTAAAATATCTGCTTCACATTTGATCAAATATTTCGATAGTTTACATATATTTAAAACTATTGAAATTGTTAAAGATGGATTATGCAAATTCAGTCTGAATAATAACATTTGTGACGTTACATTTGAAAAAATATGGCTAATACATTGGATTGATAAGCTAACATATCGGGCAAGTACTTTTGGTGTAGGCAAACCAAAAATAATAAAACTTCATAGACAAATGTTCATATATACTAACATCATCGATCCTATAATTGTTGGTGATTCTTTAGTTCCTCTATTGAAATCTGGTTAGGTTGATAAACATGACCAGGATGAAGTTGTCAATATAAATATCGATAATCCCATGTACTTACCGGTATCAAAAGCATGTATAAATAATTGTTGGGCTCAGAGCCAAAATTAAAACAAAAATTACAAAACCAATTTAAACAAAAAGGTGAAAATTGTATAAGTTAGAACAAAATGATTAATGTAGTTTGGAAATTGTCAATATGGCTGCCGTAACATAAGCACTCACCGCAAGAAGAAACCAAAAATAAAATAAAACATATTAATTAAAACAAATTAAAAATATAACAAAAATTAAATAAAACAAATAATTAATTAAAATTCGGAAAAATGCCTACAGATGCAAAAAGAAACATACGAAAAATAAAATAAACTGCCAAAACCTTGCAAAATAAGGTTTAGAAAAAACACAGGCAGAAGAGGCGACCAGAAAACAAAATATTGGGGTTAAAAAATAATATTGTAATAAAATAATAATAAAAATAAAATCCAACAATAAAATATTAATATATCAAAAAATAAAGAAAAATATATAAAAAATTATAAAAATATTTTGAAATTAATAAAATAATTTAAAAACCCTAAAAATGGCGAAAAATCGCCCATTGGTCGCACACAGGCACAAAAATACTATATATACGGCAGTCATTTTCATAATTTCTAACCAAATTTAGACAGAATTTTAACAGACTTACAGACTTACAGAATTTTTAGACATTCTTAGATAAACCGTGAATCACTTGTAGTCAAAATTTTTATGCCAATTTATGCCAATTTTTCAAGTCTGGTTGCATGACTGTGGATTGTAAGTACTGTTATTTTTTGTATAAATATATATTTCGAAGTCTTGTTACTTTGATTTTATTCTGGATGGTCGTGTAATCTTTTGGTGCCACTGACAAATCCCCCTAAAATCTTATTTAGAATAAGTATTTCAATAGATGGTTCATGGGACCGACCGTGTGCCGGCTAGTGGGTGAAAACCCTTAGTTGAGCTCGTGGGTCATGCCTCGTGAACCCCTCGGCAGTTCGCAGTCGGTTCTGGCTTTGTGCACAGGACCGCTACGCAGGGCGCCGTTGTATACTCGAGGCGGCTGCTGAAAATGTGGCCGGAGCGAGTATAAAATAAAATTCGGGAAGTGCGACTTTAGTTAAGGGGAATAAAGTTTTGTAGGGAAAATTTAAAACTTTTTCAGAAAATAAATCAGAAAATCAAATAGGTAAGGATAGGATAGGCTAGGAATGTAAATTTGAAAGTAGTTTTCCAAAAGTTGAATGATCTAATCTGACAGAAGAGAGGAATGTTTATTGAAGTGATCGCAGAGGGTTATAATTACTTAAAATCATTGGAAACGTACCGGGAAATTAAGGAATTGTTGATCAAATTTTAATATAGGGAAAGATAAATGTAAATTAGGAAAAATGTAGTTGATTCCGTGATTGAACAAATGAAATAGGAAATTTACCTAAAAATAAGGGAGGAACGCTGCCCAAATTTTTGGAGGATACATTTATAAATAACGCGTAAAGATGATAAATAAGCATGGAAATTGTAGGAATAGATGAGTAAGGACCAGAATATAGAAAATGAAAGACGTAAGACCTTCCATCGGCAGTCAGGAACCCGAAAGTGAAAATATCATGAGGAGTAGTTCTAGTAATGGAGCTCACCTGCTCATGAATTTTCAACCCTTATGTACATTACCAACATGGCAATCACCATGGGTACATAGGAGGGATAGAATAATAATCTTGCTGGCGTTTAGGGGGGTAGATACACAAAAACCCTAGAAAAAATAAATAAAAACCAACCCTATTCGCCAACATAATATAGAAATAAATATTCGTGATGATAAATTTATTGAATTTAGTAAAGATACAAAAACTCATTTGAAATTACATTGTCGTAAATTAGATGGCCAATAACGATATTATTAGTATGGATAGTGGTAGCCCAGGCAGTAATTGAAATGGGTGCCTTTGAAGAAGTATTCCCGATGAATTCTATTATAGATAGTAGAACAGATATTGAATTTTATATTAACGGTTCCCAAACTTAATATCTAGATTTGAACTATACATTGTTAACTGTTCAGATCAAAGTTGAAGATAAAGATAGAAAACCTTTGGGTAAACCATGTGATGTAATACCAAACAATTTCTTGTTTCATACACTTTTTAAAGATGCCGTTCTCGGATTTAATAATATCAAGATTGAGGTTGGTAACAGTACATATATTCACAAAGTTCTAATAGAAACTATTATAAATTACAATAGAGATACTAAAAATACATGTTTAACTCCTATGGGTTATGGTAGTGATGATTAAAGTGGATTAAGAGTTAGAAATTATTTATCATGTGCTCATCATTACAATTCGATGGATCAATCGAAATATTTACTCACAGGTGTTAATGTACACATTAGATTGAAAAGATCTGAGTCGGCATTATCATTAACAAGTGCTACCACAGCACCAAATATTCAATTAGTCGATGAAAAACTATTGGTGAGAAGAGTTAGTGTTGATCCCTCTGTATTAGCCGGTCATCAAATGGGTCTTAATTCTAAGCATGCAATATATCCAGTGAAAACAAAGGAAATTGTTCAATTCGCCATTGCTAAAGGTGCAGCTTCTTTCTATGAGGAACAAATATTTGGAGATAGAAGAATGCCCAACTTTATATTGGTAAAATTACAAAGTGAATCTCAATATAATGAATCATACTTAACATCGAGCTCAATTTTCAAATATTTTGGTGTAACCTCGTTAACTTTATCAAAAAATAGTGATTATAGAGAAACATATAATCAAGATTTCGATAATGATAATTATTGTGCTACATATATGCAGAGTATAGTGAGAAATATGGGTTATTTGGATAAAAACCTTAATTGTGGTATAACTCTTGATGATTTTAAAAGCAAATATCCATTCTTCACATTTGTTTTGGCACCCGATTTTGATTTAAATCAGAGTCAATTACCTCAAAATGGAAATTTACGATTAGATATAAAGTTTGCTAAAGCTCCAACTGAACCGGTACATGTTGTAATATATGAAGCATTTGAAAATAAGGTTCAAATAACTGCAAACAGAACAGTACTGGTTTGAACAAACATTGTTGGTATAAAAGTATAGATAATTTATGATAATTTGTCATGGAGTAAGTTTTTCATGTATTATTAATATTATTGATATAGTTCTGTTCAGGTCTATCGAATTGAAAAACAAACACTAGGACATAAATTTTTAGGGGTTTTTCCTTTTGATAAAATTCCATATTTACGTAATAATCAAGCCATAATTGTCAATATTCAATCTTCTCATCTCGGTGGAGAACATTGGTTAGCAATATATATGAAACCTAACAAGATATTTGTATTTGATTCTATGGGTTTCTATTATCCGGCTTTAATAGTTTTGAAACTGCCAATAATGGGTAAACCTATTGTGTATAATAAAACTATGTATCAAAAACCATGGACCTTAACACGTGGTCAACATTGTTTAGTTTGGTTATTATCCAAGCGATTTGATGTTTAATAAATGTATTAATGTTTTGCTATGTTTATATTATTATTATTATTATTATTATTATTACTATTATTATTATTATTATTATTATTATTATTATTATTATTATTATTATTATTATTATTATTATGTGTTTAATTAATATTTAATTAATGTTAACAAAGCCAGTGCTAATGCGTGATTTACAAAGACACTGCATGATCATTACATGATTTACACTGCATGATCATCACATGATTTACAAAGCCAGTGAATGATAAGTGCGTGATTAGTACACTTGATTCAGTTCATTAAAATCTTTTATAATAGAAGTTTTAATGAACAACCAATTACAATTATGGTTAAGTTTATGAATTAGCCATTTTTATAATGGCTAACAGGTAAATATTTTAATAAAGTATATTTTAGGGCTTGGATGGTGATCTCGTATATTTATGAGATCATTATTCAAGCTCTTAAATAATACTTTTAATCACCATTTATTATAAATTTAGTTTTAATTAATTTTTTTAGGTTTTTTTGGGAATTTATGCCAATAATTGTAAATTAATGGAATTATTTTCGAATAAATTTAAGTCCGATTAATTGAAAACTAAAATTTATTAAAAAAATTTATTATTAAAAAGTTTCTATATTCGAATAAATTATTCCTCTGTTCCTTGTGTTGGGCCAGAACACATACGGCCTTGGAAAATGTTTAAATGGATCGGTAACACACATGCAAACATAACATGCAAATTTAAAATAAACCTATTAAAACACCAATTAAACCCTAACAAAATATGAGAAAAAGATAATTAAATATAAAATAATAAACATAAAAATAAATTAAAATAATAACAAAATGCAACAAGATTCGCACGATACAAATACAAATATAACATGAAAACCCAACAAATTCGACCGAAAATTAATAAATCGATAAAAGTTCATGAAAATGAAACTTAAATCAAAAATTTGAATTAGAAATAATTCAATAAAAATTCTAAATAAAAATTATTAAAATAAATTAAAAAATAATAAAAATAATGAATAGAATACACTAGAAAATAACAAGGTCGAATTTTGTTTTACTACATCAAAATTAACATGCGAGGTTAGGGACAGAAAATAGGTATAAATACCGATGCATTTTTGCATAAAAAAAACCCATTTTGACCAATTTTGAAAACGAAATCTTAGTTATTTTAAAACTATTTTTATTCTAAAATTTTCAATTCTTTGAAGACTATTTTTAGGTGAGAAGTAGTTTTAATTAAAACTCTCTCTCCACGTCACCTCCTCGCAACCTCAGTAGAGCTCTGCTTGGACGTCGGCGTGGGGGGAGAGGTATTTATTTTGTTATGAAAATTTTTATTGGAATGGATTGTTATGGTAATTTTGTATTTTACTTTTTTAATACATTAATAAATATTTATAATATTTAAAATTGTTTTATGCATTTCATAAAATTAATCTGTCGAAATTTTTCCGGCCCACAGCCAACACCCATCGCAAGTCAGTAAAATCAACATATAACTCAGACTCGTGTAAGCGCGTGGAAAATCGCCAATGATCTGTGCCCGTGAAGACCCAGCGTGCGGAACGCAGGGGTTGGAACGTCAATATTATCCCGTATAGAAGAAACGAGAAATAAGGAAGAAGTCTTTTGGCTGCTTCCTCGTTTCTCATTTCTGTAAAATCGACCTAAATTATTTTACACACGGCTCAAAATCATCACACCGAGTAGTCCAGTGGGCACTCATTAACTGTAATATAAACATAAAATGCGTCTAAGGCTTATTAAAGGGAAAGGGTACGGGGAATAAATTAACATGAAATCGTTGATATGGATAAATTAATTCGTTGTTATGAAATAAATTAAATTGGTGATATAAATTTACTTAATAAACTTAATTTGATTATAATGCTTTAGTTGAAGATCCCTATGGTATAAACTACTGATAAAACCCCAAAAATAATCCTAAACCCGAGACTCAACGCGACTATTGCCCTATAACTCCAAAAATCGATGAAAAATCAAAAGGAAAGGCCATAAATTTATATTAATATTACAAATCTTTCATAAATCAATTAAAAACGTGATAGTAGGCTTACTACTGCTGTCGAATTTGAACAACTTCAGTACACCAAGTGCATTTAAATATATCCTTCAGCAAACAGCCCGATTAATAATTAAACCCATTGCCGAAATCCAATAGCATAAATGTAACAAAGATACGACTCCACGAAAATCCACTGAGCAAAATTGTTGTATTCCCCAACAGTCATTGGCAGAGCTTCAGAGCATCTCTAACATTTCGGTAAAAATCATGTGAAGTAATTAAAACACCAACCTGCGCAAAAACTAAAATTGATCACAAATTCCATAGCATAAATATGAACCCCGATCAAATCGCCCATTCAGAATAGTGTTCAGATTAATAAACCCCGAATTCCGTCTATAAATTCATAATACGCCAAATTCGACCCAACCTCATAATTCCCTAAAATAGACTGGAGATAATACAAACAAGGAAAATAGACCTACCTGAGTTTATCATCGCCCCGCTCATTCCGTACATGTAGAAAATTTCGTTAAGTGGGTAACATACTAATAAAATTGGAAATATTAATTATCGACAAATAAAAATAAAAATCCAACCTGAAAAATCGATAAAAGTTACGTCCAACCGGAAATCATAAATTATTCTGATCGTCGAGATTGATTTATGATAAACAAATTTCGTCCACGATTGCACTATACAACAACGGAAGCACACGCACTTATATATTGAAATTCTATCCAGACAATTATTGATTTCGAAAATTATTATCACATTGAAACATGAATCAAACAATAGGAGGGAATTTACCAGGAGAATCAAGCTTGCCAACTCAAGGTACTTTGTAAAATTTCATTTAAATAATTTACTTTTGCTTAATTTTATAAACCTCAGATAAAACGGGGAATGACCACTATAGTTGTTTCTCATAAATTAGTCCAAAAAATTAAAACTAACTATTTAATAGATGTAATCTACAATATTACTATAGCATCAAATTCAGGTACCAGATTCCACAAAACGCTAAAATACTAATTAATTTTGCTCCCCACGAATCTTCCAAATAGCTAATCAGGAATATTCAGGAATTTTGAAATCAAAGACTATGTTCGTTCATCAAGACTCGGTATCATTTTTTTTGCGCTATAAGCCAAAACGTGTAGACACTGCGTAGATTAAAGGATGCTAATTATCATATGATAAAATTTTATTGTTGTTTCAGTAAAGATTTCGATCTGCGATTGCGATAGTTTTCTGGATAACCAGTAATAATTATTCCGGGTTTCACGAATTTCAATATGTACTTCCACTCATCAAATTCCAAATACGGAATTATTTTCATTACATAAATATTAAATGGATTTAGTATAAATTTTTAAAGCAATCAATGTCTCTCCTGTCTAAACCTTAGGTCGATAATTAAACTTTTATTTCCCCGTGAACCCTAAGCGACCAGTTATTAAATTGCACAGACGACTTGGATAGCCTTAGGAACATTCGTGCGAGACGTAAATAAATCAATATTCGTTTTCGATCTTCCATTACACCATAAGAGTAGTGTAGATTGTTCATCCCCATGATTACCCGACGGCCGATAGTATGTTGATGTTAATACGCCAAGTTACGATTAAGATAGATAAATTGTTTTTATTGCGTTATGCCCAATCACCTGACTATAACGATATTTTAGAAGAACCAATGCCTCTCGAATGGATAACCGCCCATGTGGCAGAAGAATGGCGTCGGGCTTGGAAGAGAGCGCGACCGACAACAACCCTCGAGGAGCCTCAATCCAAAAGGCCACATCCAACCACCTGGCAGATACTGGGCCTGGAAAATGATCCTCGCAGGGCGAACGAGGGGGTCTGCCAGCAATACCCTGCCGAAGAAATCCGCGACCACGCGCGGAACCTCCTCGCTCAGTGGGAGAAGATACAAGAACAGGTCGATCTAAACGTGGTCAAAGCCCGGATGTACCTCACCAATGTCGAAGAGGACATCCTCGTCGGGCGCATTGCGGGGACCTATCCGACTCGACCGGTCCGCAATACCCGTCGACCAGTAGCCATTATTCCAGGCTTCTCTCCAGAGGAAGGGGTTAAAAAATTCTTTGAGGAACCCTGATTCCTCGGACAAAGGAAACATAGGCCATAATTTGTATTATTAATGTTATTGAAATTTAAGATTTAAAAAATGTCGTTCGTTTTAATTTTCTTCGTGAATAGATTCATTCTTGTAACTGTGTTTGTAGTAATCAGAATTTTGATTTTATTTAAGTCAATAAAGGAATTTAAAGATTTTTTATTGTAGCGATGACAACCATTCAATTATTACAAACCGAATTAGACCACGCTAGACGGGCAAATGCGAATCTACTCAGCCAGATAGTCCAAATAACTCGGGAAGCGCAGCAGATCAAGGCAACCTGGTCGGACCCGAAAAGGACGAAGGCTCTCTATCTCAGGCTCACGGCCGCTCAAAAGGGTTGGACGGAGGAGCGTCAACTCAATCAGAGCCTCCACACTCAAATCAGGGGACTAGAGGTCGCCTTGGCAGTCTGTCGTGAGGGGGAAGCAGTAACGTATCCGCTTATCTTCGCCCCGTCACAGTTGCCGTATCGAGATCCCCGCAATAATGTCGCGCAAACTACAAACCCGCCCACCGTTCCATCAAGCAATCGTCAGCCGGGACGCAAGGAGCGTGCCCGACGCCGAGCCGCACGACCGCCAAGTCAATCGCATTAACTTATGGATGTAGTATACATTTTCCATTTCGGGTTTGAATAAATAAATGTATATTCATTGTTAATTTAATTCCAAGTAATCGGCTACAAGTTATGATTTACATGAGATCTTCATCATGAGTACTCGCATCGCATCCTCGAACCATCGTTGTATTTCTACCGGTCAACATAAATCCGATCTTGAACTTTCTTACACAAGGGACAGAGTAAAGCGAGCACAGGTCTTCCATCGACAGCTCGTTGAACCCGAGGGTTGTCCGAGCAATTACAGTATTAGTAATAGTGCTCACTTTTTGCGGACAATCCACCCACTCGAACACATTTCCAACGTTGCCTAGCAACGGGTGCCGGGTGGTAGGTAGAAAACATTTTGTATGGCGTTACTGGGCAACAATAAGACGATTTAAGCAAATAACGAAACCCTGTAACCCACCACTTGGAAATTTGTTTTGGCTGCCATCTTTTTTACCTTTTGACAAATCCAAATTTTAGATAATTTTTGATTTTATGAGGCTTTGGAAATTTCTATTAATTTCCCAAATTTATAAAAATCTTCCTCATTTTCAATGGTATTAATGATTTGGATTTTTTATACTTTATAAACTTTTTTTTTAAACTTAAGTTTTCGGAAAACTTATGTTTTCCGTATTTTTTAAACTCCTCATTTGAAGGTTCTGGTTCCACTGCTCCTGGTAAATTGCAAATGAGGTAAAAACTCAAAAACCTAGAGTTTCGATGGATATTTTTGAAATATCTGTAAAGTTGTAGAAATATTAAATTGATTGAATTTCATGAAAAATCTTACGAAATTATTTCTCAATTTTTTCTACAACTCAAAGTAGAGTTATTGATATTTTTTTCAAATATTTTCGGCTTTAATTTAAAAAAAACTTGTCTAAAAAGTTACTAAAAATAGTTTTATATAGAGTTTTATTGAACTGAACATTTCTACATTTTGAAAGTTTGCATGCATTATTTACTATGTATTATGTTTTTACGTTAAAAAAAATTTTCTTCTTATTCCTTCCTTCCTCTAATATAAGTTTTAACTCAGTTGAACAAATTACGTGCAGCCACGGGTAAGTATGTATGTTCCTATATTATAACTTTATTGATTTTTCATTTTATTATAGGAGTTTTTAATGAACTGAATCAAGTGTAACATGGAACACATGCATACATATTCAAGACTGTATGTAATTTACAAAGAAATCACATACATACATTTGTTTGTATGTGATTTACAAAGAAAATATTCCTAAACTGCATGCGTAAAAATTTCTCACCTATATGTGTGTATTGCTAAAATATGATTGGCTAAATCTTGAAAATATTATTCTCTTTATAAACATATGCAAATTCAAAATCTGTCACAATTAATTCAAAAATTTCAATATGGCAGGACAAAATAATATTTTAATAAGTCTTCTGACTTAATCCATTGATAATTTTTATTTATTAATTATTAATATTAATTTTTTAGTAAATTTCGACTAGTTTGATGTAACCGAAAATGAGGATCTTTTGAATTTGGATGACGTTTTTGGTAAAAATTTATTTGTTTATTAAATGATTTTATTAATATTCTTTTAGCTCGTAATAGTAATGTTGAAACAATTATTATTGAAGATACTCCCACTTCTATTAATGAAGAAGTTTATGAGGTCAAATCTATCTGTAAGTTTAATATTTATTTATTTACAAAATATAAAAACATTTTAGATAATGATGATATGATTCCGGTTACTTACCCAATAATTATTTTGGATGATATAGTGGATAATGCCCCCACTTCTATTTTGGATGATATAGTGGATAATGCCCTCACTTCTATTTTAGATACCACTGCATCTGGTGATGCCCCGTTTCTGGGGAAGATATGCTGGTGGATGCTCATGATGAAATATATTATAAAAAATGTAAGATCTTATTTATTTTTTATATTTATTTTTAATGACGACCATATGACAATTATAATGACAATTATGACAATTATAAAGTATTATAATATCATTATTATAATACTTTAAATATCATTAATTTATAATAAGAATAGAAATATTAATTTACGAGATCTATTGAAATATTTTACGACATCTATTGAATTATTTAAAGAAATATCTACTTTTTATGAATTTTTTGAAGAAATATCTACTTTTTACGAATTATTTAAAGAAATATCTACTTTTTATGAATTATTTAAAGAAATATCTACTTTTATGAATTGAAATTTTACGATATCAATTGAATTATTTTACGATATCTATTGAATTATTTAAAGAAATGTCTGCTTTTAATGAATTGAAATTTTACGATATCGATTGAATAGAAATATTAATTTTTATTACAGCATTCACATAGTTAACAATTTTATCATCATTTATATATTATTATTTAATTCATATATGATTTAAATAATAATAAACAATTGATAATAATTTACATATTCCTCAGGTGGATTATATAAAAACTATTACCAATCTGTGATTGGGCATAACTCTAAATGCCATAAGACTATGGAACGTTACTATGGTCATAGATTCTATGGCACCGACTTTTTATTTGGCCTAAATGCGATACCGCCCATGATATTGAATATTTAGAGTTTTATAAGGAACGCTCTACCCATTTAAATCAATTCAAAATTAATAAAAAGAGATTATTTCAAATGATAATTGTGAAAAATGTTAATAATAATAATAATAATAATATAATAATAATAATAATAATAATAATAATAATAATAATAATAATAATAATAACACAAATAATAATAATAACACAAATAACAATAATAATAACACAAATAACAATAATAATAACACAAATAATAATACAAATGTTACTAAAAACATAAATAATAACACAAATAATAAAACAAATAATAAAAAATCAAAAAGATAAAATATGATAAAATCGTGCCGTGTATCCCTCCTAAAATTAAAATTGATTAAAATAAATATTTTTAAAAATCAGTATTTTGTTAAATTTTTTAATTTATTCAATATATTTGAAAAACTTGTAATAGTTTTCATTGTTTATTTTGAAAAGTTGTTATAGTTTTCATTTTTATAATTTTATTTTTTATAGTTTTATTTTTAAACTTATTATAATTTGTTATCTAAAAATATAATAACTTTAATTATATTTTCATGACGAGTTCCCAGTGTGACAGTTAAAAGAGAAGTACGTAATCTATTATATTAATAAGAGATAATCTATTATGATTGTGGAGATAGTTATAGTCCTTGTTAGAATACATTTATGCATATAATGTAGAACAGACGTGCGCTATAACATTCATATTATATTGTAGTTCAATAACTATTGGTTTTTTATATTTTTAGTCCTAAAATGAGTGGACCGAGTAAAAGACAACTAATTTATAATTTCAACACTGACTAGGAGAAATCATATTGTTTCGTTAATTTGAAAAATAAATACGTTTGTTTGTTGTGTGGTAGTAGTGTTGCAGTGTCGAAATAACATAATGTTGAACGTCAAGACAATTCACGCCACTTTTGATTTGAATTATCCACTTAAATCTGAAGTAAGAAAGACAAAAATATTTCAACTAAAATCCAGTCTTATTGCCCAACAGGCTGTTTTCACTAGGCATGTGGAACATTCTAAAAAGACTACCATTGTTTCTTTCGAAATTTCTCAAATGCTCACAAAAAAGAAGAAACCTTTTATTGAGTTGTTTTTTATAGGTGAGTTGTTTAAAGATCTATTTTTGACTGGTGCCGATTGTTTTTTTGATGGATTTTCTAACAAACGTGAGATTGTCTCAGCAATACAAGACTTACAGTTGTCAAATAGCACTGTCACGAGAAGAATACATGCAATTTCAACAGACATACAAACTCAGTTAATGACTGATTTGGAAATATGTGAAGGGATTTTTACAATTTGACAAGTCAACCGATACATTAGACACAGCACAGTTAGCACTTATGGTAAGAATGGTATTTAGTAACTTCACATTGAAAAAGGATAGTTGCAAATATTACCTATGAAAGGACAAACAAAGGATGAGGATATTTATAATACATTTAGAACATACGCCAAGTCAATAAATATACCTTTGCACAAGCTGTCTGCAATAACCACCGATGGGGCACCAGCAATGGTGGGTAAAAATAAAGGATTTATTGCTCTCTGCAAGAAAATGAATCATTTTTAAACTTTATGTCCTACCGCTGTATTATCTACCAGGAATCTCTGTGTTGTAAAATATATTGCCATTTGAACACGTTATGAAAATAGTTACAAAAATAATCAATTCTATTCGAGCAGCTTCTTTGCAACACTGACTTTTCAAGGCCCTGTTAGAAGATACTGAAGATAAAGAACATGATCTTATTCTGCATGCTGAAGTACCTTGGTTCAGTAAAGGAAAGGTTCTAACAAGATTTGTGAGTTTAACTGAAGAAATAAAAACATTTATAAACGATAAAAAGAAAAATTATGATGAACTGTGTTGGGCAAAAACTAAGGTTTTGAGTATTTTATTTATCTGACTAGACCTCTGATAAAATCTGATAGCGGAAAATTCAAATGGACGAAAATTTACCAAATATCGTCCATTTATCGTCACACAAAACCAAAAATAATAAAGAAGTATAATAAGATACAAAAAATATATAAAAATGATTATGATTAAAAACATTAAAAAAAGGAATTGCAAAACAAAAAACTAACAAAATCATCAGATCAGCTCCAAATTCATCAAAAACGATTATATTTTGGAAAATAACTCTGAGAACAAAGCTTAAAATGTAATTAGAAACTTTAATAAAAAAAATCATGAAAATCTGACAACTAGGGGAAAAGTGATGAAGTATGGTTAAGACCTGTGGGTGTTTTGTTTTACCGCATCAAAAAAATACGTATAAATCGATCATATATAAGTCGATGTCAAATCGACAAAAAATACAAACTTTTATTTAAAATTTTTCACAAGAAAACAAAAAGAAATCAGGAGTAAGGACGATTTATTTTATTTATATGTCATTATTACTCGTCAGTAAATTTGTAATATTTAAACTAATGCTGAATGTAATTTCTGTTTATTAATTTCAGTTGATATGTGAATCTTTTATATAGGAGTTGTAACCTTTGTGGTTTTCATCAAATTTTATCATCCAATTCGATTTTTTTATTTAATTCACAATGAAATTTACTTATTAAGAATTTATAATAACCGTTATCTAATCAATTTTTTGGTCAATTGAATATCATGGACGTTTTCTTCCATGGTATCCATTAGGCGTGATCCGAGATAGCAGAATGCATCATCGGAATCCATCATACTTATTCAACTCAATTAATTTACTAATCATTCTTATGATATATATATTTTTATTTTATATTTTTATCAATTTAATAACCACATGCACACAAGAAAGTAAATTAAAAGATTGACCATCTAGTCTCAAGTTAGTACCCGTAGCGAATGACAGTTTGACGGGTCAGTTATTCTCTCCAAGAACCTCAACGCCAGACCCTCAGTAGAGCGCGACTGGTCACAAGGAAGAAGTAAATCTTACACAAGAGAAAAGAAGAATATATTACTAGTAAAGGAAAAAAGGAAAATAATATAACCAGAAAGAAGAAATATTAAATAAAATATGTCAATTTAAAAAGATCATGATAATACATTTTTGTCCAGAATAATTTATAATCTTAAAAATATCCAGTGAAAACAATATCCAAAAAAGCAGAAAGAGATAAATCTCATGTAGAAGTGTAGAAATTAAATTTAACTAACGAAACATATATAAATGCATAAAAAGTTAATTTCAATATTACTGCTGAAATGAAAACATCAAATTAATAACACTACCAACAAGGAATAGTGAACACATTTTGTTCAAACTTTTTCCAACAATTATAAAATTAAATCGTTGCAGGATCTCGTTTAACTTCTTTGCTATTCTTTTAACTTAAAATTGATGATAGATGGACACAAATAAAATGAGAACGAATACCTTCTATGGTAGCTCTTGAACCAAAAGGTTTTCTAGGGTATTAACAGTCATGTTAATATGGCTCATTTTTTACTAGAAACCGCCCATTGAAATACATTTCCAAAGTCATTTTAACGGGTTCCAAAGGTTATATCTTTTGTGCGCGCATCTGGTGGGAATCCTTTGAAAGTGGCCGAAATAATCTTATATCTCTTACCCATAAGGTGCCCAGCAACTAACTAACTCTCGATGGCTGATTAATTTGGGATTTCTCACAGACATCATGGAAAAATTGAATTCGTTAAATTTGAAGTTCAAAAAACAGGAAAACTGAAAATTTCACCACTAATTGCACCGACATTTGACCACAAAAAAAACTTTTATAGTGCATTGACAAAATATCAATTTCTTGATCGATACAGTCATTTCGTTATTGCATTATAAGTTATTCAAAAATCTCAAACCTACAAATAACAAAATAGCTCAGCCAACGGTACCAGCATAAATAAATTCAGACAACATACAGTGACAAATTTTAATCAACAAAAAAGAATACAGCTGGTTGTTCACCATAGCAGAAGTGCAGCAATCAATAATCGGCTCAGATTTTTTATCACACTACAATTTTCAAGTAAACTGCCGAAAAAAAGTGATAGTAGAAAATCCCATCAAAGAAACGAAAACTAATCAAGCAGTAACAACTTACTGCTCACAAATAGACAATGGAGTAATTCAAAGCAAAACTACTAATCATGATCCCAAAATAACCTTATTAATAAAAAAGTTCGACAAATTAATTGAACCAGTAAAATTTGACGAAAATTCGATTAACCCAACTGAATACGCAATCATCACATATGGTAACCCAGTACAGTCAAAAGTGAGATAGGTCAACTCACAAAAGACCAAGTTTACAAAATAAATCTTGAAAGAGCTACTGAAAAATAAAATTTTAAAGTACTGAATTCTGATTGATCATCTGCCCTAATACTCAAACAAAAACCAAACGGTGAATGGATACCATGTGACAATTACAGGATTCTGAACAAAATCACAGAACCAGACAACTTTTCACTGCCTATCTTAACAGACATTATAAACAGATTGCAAGGCACAAAGTACTTTTCAAAAATAGACCTACAAAGACTTGTGACAAAACCCTAATCAGAACAGAAGATATTAAAAAAACAGTGATAGTCACATTAATAGGCATGTTCGAATATAACAGAATCCCGTTCGAACAAAAGAAATGCAGCCACGGCATTTCAGAGATTCATGTACCAAACGCTAAGAAACAATAAAAACACTATAACATATCTGGACGACATTCTTATATCCAGTTCCGACAAATCCACACACCTGAAAGACATCAAAGACGTTTTCGAAACTTTAAACACCGTAAACCTCAAAATAAACATCCAGAAATGTGAATTCACGAATTGCGGAGTAAACTTCCTCGGGCATACACTGGAAAATAAGGGAGTAAAACCAATAGAAAAGAAACTAAATGCAATCAAACAATTCACTTAACCTAAGGATAACAGAGAGCTAGTTCGATTCCTGGGAATAGTATACTTTAACCACACATACATATCAAATTGCAGCTAATTACTCGCTCGCTTAAACGACCTCATCAAAATTGAAAGAATCACAAAAATCAATTGGACAAACCAATACATCCAAAACTTCAAAAAATCCAAAGAGAGCTTATCTCTAGCTATATTACTGGGATATTCAAACCCACAAATGGAATACAACCTAGGAACAACCTGCTTAGGTTTCACAATGGGAGCGACACTATATCAAGATATAGAATTTGGCAAACAATTCACCCCCATAGCCCTTGGATCCATTCTTAGATATAGGAATTTTACCACAGGTCAGTAAGCCTGTAGGTGTGCCAATGTCTTAGTAGTTATCGTTAGATTGGTTTAGTTTTGACTGGGATCTACCCATTTGATACAGTATCAACGTTGTCTGCAACTGGTGTCAAGTGGTAAAATTGGAATATTATCTTTGGGTAGCGCTGGAAACAATAGCTAAGGACTCAAAGTAACCCTATAACCTAACACAACAATTATTTACATAATGTTTTAACTTTAAAAAACTTCAAAAATTTCCATATTTATAATTATTCATTTTAAATAATTTAGGCAACATTGATTATAAATGAGATATTTTGAAAATTTTAATTTATTTTCTCTTAAATTTCGAAAGTTTTAAATAAATTGTTTAAAACTTTTCTTATTAATAACAAATTTTACTACATTTGAGATATCAATTGTCTTCATTTAAGCAATATTTATAATTGAAATTAATTGAAAGTATTCTAATCTATTTGTTTATATAATTTGAAAATATGAAATATTTTAAATTTATTTAGTAATTTAAAAATAACCTATTTATATTATTGATTAACATAATATAAATATTTAACATCTATAAGATTTCATGAATTATTACTACCAATAATTTTTTTAAACTTAAAACACTTGATAAGTATCATGAAATGTTTTTTATTTCCTATTGAATCTACAGAAAAGGATAAGTCTTGCACCTTTGTTCTGAAAGATATTAATGAAATTCGAGTAATGATATATATTTTTATTGTACTTAGTTTATTGGTTGTAGATTTCTGTTCCTATAAAGATATCAGCAAATAATGATTGTAATAAAACAATTAGCTTTTCTAATTCAGATTTAGAAACTTTAGCCAAAGAAATATCAGCTGCTTTTTCTAGTAATACTATTGAAAAGAGTACAGAAATAAAAACACTGAATGATTTTATACTTAATCAAAACAAAGATCTTCAAAATTATATTAATAATCATGTTAATGATATACCTACTTTAGATGACTGTTTGCGAAGTAAAAATTTTATATTCAAAACCGAACAAGATTTAGAAAGTTTGCATAAAGTATGATTTTTTCAAAGAAATTTGCATTTTAAATCAAAATAAGTATTCAATAATGATTAATTTTAGAAAAATATTTTTAATGTAAATTTGTAACTGTTATACTTTTTTTCCTTCAACTCCCTTCCAAGACCTATCTGTCCGCCTTTGTTTTCTTCTCGAGATAAATTTAATTGGACATCGAAATATCTTTACGAATTTAAACAGGAATTCCGACCAGAAATATTGATCCAATGAAAATTGTGTAATGAGAAAGTTTTGTGATTAAATCCCAATTAGAAAAATAAAAAAATCTTTATTTGATTGTGATGTTGTAGATATTTGAACAATCAGAAGAAGTACTTTATGAAGACACGTTCCACAATACGGTTTTCATTATATTGAATCTCTAAAACGGGTTTAAGTTGTGTTATTGAAGCCGCTTAAAACTTTAGTTTAAACTTACTAACTTTTCTTGGCATCCCTTTTAATTGTACATGAAATGAATTACATAGCCAGTCTGAGGGGGACAGTAAGTAAATATAAATGCGAGACATAATATTGTACATACGTCATCAATTTATATATAAAAATATGACATTTATTATTAACTTCCTCATAAACTGATTTGATACGAAATTGTCATTTAAATAAATCTTTGAATTTAACCTATCTTTCAACACTTACCTCAACGAATGTTTACTGATTGAAAGAAACTCCTATCAAACTAAATCATTGAAAATTACATTCATTCAGACTCCTTCGACGGCTAGCGAGCAAGAGTCATTAAATATACTATTGAATAAATCTTTGGTTTTTGATCTGGATTTTATTAAGCAATTTACTAAAGAATTTAAACAATTTCGACAAAATTTAGGTAAGCTAAATTATTTATTAATTTTTATACTAATTTTGAACTATTAATTTAATACTTCTTAATTCACATAATTCATTAGACGCAATAAAATACAAATTTACTAATTAGTCTACTTATCTATTTGTCAGTAAACTAATTATTGCAAAATTTACTAATAAGAATTATTATTACTATTATATTCATATTATAGCTGAAATCTGTATGTTATTAGGCGCGTTATGCGTTTTTCGATCACTTTTGATTCATTAAAATGTGCCGTTTATTTAAAATTCCTAAATGTCAAATTTATGTCATAAATCTGACACCGTGCGTTACTGATTATTGTTATTATTATTATTGTTTAATATTCAATATTTATTATTTTCGGTTTTATTTATATTTTATTTTTTTTATTTATTGATTTTTTGTATTTTTAATGTTTATTATTAAAATCTATTATTATTTAATATTTAGTAGTTATTATTATTAATATTTTATTTTTTACTATTTTACATTTATTGTTTATTATTATTTTTTATTTATTGATTTTTTTGTATTAATGTTTTTTAATATTAAAATTTATTATTATTAATATTTTCTTTTTTATTATGTTACATTTATTGTTTATTATTATTATTATTTATTGATTTTTTCGTATTAGTGTTTTTTTTATTATTAATATGTTTATTTTTATTAATATTTTCTTTTTTATTATTTTACATTTATTGTTTATTATTATTATTTTTTATTTATTAATTTTTTTGTATTAATGTTCTTTTTATTATTAAAATTTATTATTATTTTGTTTTTATTTTTATTTCATTAATATTTTCTTTTTCATTATCTTATAATGGTTTTTTATTTTAATTATTATTTTAATAATATTGCTATTTATTCTTCTTTAATATTATTATTATTTTTAATATTTTATTTTTATTATTTTTAATTGTTTTTATTATTATCTTATTAATATTACTATTTTTATTTATTTACTATTTATTGTCATTTATGTTTTTTTATTTTTTAAATTATTTTTTATTTTTTGTACTAGTTAGCACGCATTTTTGTAGTAACTTTAATTTTTAAAATACTTATAAAAATCCATTATTCACTGAATAATTTTATTGTTATGTGGGGCTGTTCACAAATTACGTAACGACGTAGGAGGAAGGGTTGTTTTTTAAAAATGTTACGTAATCGATTTTCTTCATTATAAAAAATTACACTAAATATATTTTCTATATAAATTTTCATCCTACAAAAATGTACAAAAAGAAAATTTTATTTTAAATATAAAATCTAAACAGCTTTGACTTTTTGTACTCGGCGAAATCTTATGACGAAAGTTTTGTTGTATATGTTTACTCTTAATCAGCTGTAAATAAAAAATCAATTTCTGTCTAGTATTCAGCGTTATAATTGCGGTATTTATACATTATAAGGAAAAAGTTTACAAGTTAAAATTGATATTAATTAGGTCATAGTTATACAAGTCGTTGTACAATGCGTATTTAAAAGCGTATCCAAACAGCAGCCTCAAAAAGATGTAAATGATATATGGAATAAAATAAAAAACGACGGTAATGATTCAGTTACAAAAGTTTCTGAGCTATTAAAAAACTATGAAAGGGTAAATTTAAAAAGGAAAGGATATTTTGGTCTAATACGATTATAAAAACGGCTTTAAATAATACATAAACCACTTTTTATTTTGAATCAACATCAACGGCAATTGAGATCGATAAACCTTGCTTAAGTAGCAGCCAATCGTTACCATCAAAAGAATTCAAAGCTCCGGTCCAAGAACAATTGAAAAGGAAATTGATATTTTAAATGCAAATCTTGTAGGTCTTTATAAGTGTAAAAATACAGGCATTCTCTCTTCTGAATAGGAACAAGAAATAAAGAAAATCGAAAATAAAAAAAGAAAGCTAGAATGTGATTTAGAAACAAAGATGTATAACCGGGAAAGACAAAAAAGATTTAGGGAAAGTATCGAGAAGAGACTTACTGCTTTGGAGGAGGCGAAGCCAGAAATAACAGATTTTCTTAATCTAAAGGAAAGACATTGCCAACCCAGACTTGTAACCTTATTCCTCTTGCGGGAGGGGACCTCTGAAGTTGTTACGATCTGTTACTAGAAGGAAGGGACTGGTTAAAAAGCGACAAAACGATCCTTACATAATTTGTGAACAGCCCCTATGCACTTGAATTCATTAAATTTAACGATATTTTTACCATGATTTTTCTTAATATGTGCCACATTTTTTAAACAGGTACATAGTAGCTCCAATTAGCACTTTCTGTGCAGATTCTCTCAAAATTTCCTGTCAATTGCAATTACTACAAGCCCAATTTTCATTGGAACGTTATGTTTCTAAGAATTTTAGATTAGCGGAATGCATTTTACTGACAAATTAAAAATCAAACCTTTTATTTGATTCTTTGTTCACATTGTAAGGATTATTAATATTAAATCAATTATTAAATATTAAAAAATGAGTAGATTAGTAATGTAGCATTAAAATTCAGCCATGTTTCAGAAAGTACCCAATTTGTCGATAGTTAAAAACGTTGTTTAAATATTCAATTGAACTACTAGTTTTATGAAATAAATCTTTATGTCGAATTTAAATTCTAACACACATAAAGATTTACTGTCTCATTGGCACATTCAAGAGGCAGTAGGCCTAATAAATTGTCTTCACTGGTAGATTTAAATTGTAGCAAAAGTAACTATCAAGAAATGATTCCGCAATATTTTCTGCTGAAAGTGTTGTCAAATTATTAATAAAAAATAGAATTTCCTTATCTCAATGATTGCATTGAAAAATCGGGTAAATAAAAAGGAGAAATGGGACAAAACAGAAAGATAACTTTTTAAGTACTATTAGATAAGGAAGTATTAAAGGGAACCACATATTGAATTTAGAGCAGGGGTCGGCAACCTATTGCACGTGGCGGAGTTGTCAATGGCACTCTATACACCGCTATAACGTGGTCTGGTTAACCAATTTTCCATACAACGTCAAATAATATCACAAGCATCTCTTGTGTTGACACGTATCGTTAAAATGCTGTAGATCACACATGTGTTACTGTGGGGCTTTCAACAAGAGTGTAAACTTAACTCTATAACTTTCTTTGGACTTTCGTAGTGGAATTAAAAGGGTCTTTTAAAAATGCTTTTCGTTCTGTTGTGATACCAATTTAAACGTACTTTTTTAGTGTTGGTTTTTACCATTGACATATAAAACAAACCAGATAGCCGCCTCGTCGACCATAAGTATTTTGAAAAGTGGTTAATTTTTAGCAAGTTGATTTCTGAAAATTTTTTGGTATAACTTCTTATTTAATCATTGATTTTTGAGTTAAACATGATCTTTTAAAATTTTAAATATAATGATTCATGGTTTTTGTCAATATGTATGAAAATAAGTAATAAAATACGCAAATTTGATTTAAAGATCATGCACAAACAATGTTGAGTCGTTACTTTACTTTTTAATTTTCTTTGTAAAGATTTGTATTTTGTTCATTCAATTTTTGTTTTAATTCATCCCTATTCAAAAAATTGGAGAATAAGAAACAAAAACTTGATGTTCCAAGTTTTTAAGACTCATGGACAAATAAATATGGATTTCATGGAAGGTAAAGATTTTATGGAGAGCTGTAGATCACTCATGTGTTACTGTGGGGCTTTCAACTAGAGGGTAAATTTAACCCTGTTACTTTTTTCAGACTGTCGTCGTTTAATTGTACGGGTGTTTTTAAAATGCGTTTCGTTCTGTTGTGATACCAGTTGAAACGTGTACCTTTTAGTGATAGTTTTTACCATTGATATATAAAACAAAGCAGATATCCGCCTCGCCTACCATAAGTATTTTGAAAGTGATTTATTTTTCAAAACGTTTTGGTACAACTTCTTATTTAATCATTGATTTTCAAGTTAAACATGATCGTTTAAAATTTTAAATATAATGATTCGTGTTTTTCGTCAATAGGTATGAAAATAAGTAATAAAATATGCGAATTAGATTTAAAGATCATGCACAAACACTGTTGAGTTGATACTTTACTTTTTTATTTTCTTTTTTGAAGATTTGCATTTTATTTATTTAATTTTTTTTAATTCATCCCTATTTAAATAAATGGAGAATAAAAAACAAAGACTTGATAAATGTGAAGCTATAAAGTGAGCAGTTTCTGGTTATAAGAAACAAGCATCATTATTTTATGGAATAACTGAAATGAAGCGTCAAGCGACAGAATGCAGCTTCATAATTGCTCACTGTATAGCTACCTAGGGAAAACCATTTACAGATGGTGAAATATTTTATCTTTAGTTTCATCCTGCATAACATAAAATTCATGGTCAACCGTACCGAGAAAATCGTAGAAGATATTCCATTTGAGCCTATTCTCAATTTTCCAACATTTGGAGAGAAAGAAAAATTCATTCCAATCGATATTTAGTTATATGTTTGATGAAAATAATAAATGGATGCGAATAATAGTAGGATTAATGTATATGAAACACATGATATTAAAATCCGGATCCGACTATGAAAATTATTTCCAATGGTCTATAGAGGTATATTACTTTATATTATTATTTTATTTTTATCATTATTTAGGTAATAGAAAAAAAAATTGATCCATGGGTAGAAGCAAACGATGGATGGGTAACAATTAATTAGGTTGCCGCAGAAGTCAAACGTTCAGATATTTATATTTTAAATTGCAAATTTTTATTAAAACTATTAACTGGAGCATCGGTCATATATATCTGTAATAAAGTTTATCATAAATTTTAATAAATGTATTATTCTTTGTTATTAACTGAATTATTAATAAAACACTACATTTTTAAAGATATTTTCAATAAAGAATTTATATGGTTTACAAACAAAGTTGAAAACATTAACATGTAAAATGTTTATGAAATCAAGGCTTAAAAATGTCCGAAAACTTAGACAAAGTATTAAAAAGAAAATAAAGACTGAAAAAGTTCTACCAAAAACTAGTTATACACAATGTAAAAAACTAATAACCGAGAATTTTCCCACAATGAATTTAATTTCGAAAAACCCTATTTAAAGAAGTAATAAAAAGAGTCAAAAAGTTAAAATTATAAAAAATCATAGGAGTTTCCCATATTTTAATGCATTTTTAAAGGCATCGAGTATAAAAAGAATGTCTATTTTCTAATCATTTTCAAATGTTGTTGTCTATTATTTACTCAAAATTATACTAAAAGCAGTCAGAGGTAAAATTAAAATTAGTAAATCTAAAAAACTAGTATTGAATAAACATCGAAAACCTTTGTTATCGCTAGTAAATAATAAAATCGTAAGAAAATGAGAAAAATCATATATAAACAACAAGGCGGTTTTATTGGCGCCATATTACCATTAGCAATATTATTATAAGGTGGATTACAATAAATGATGGAACAATCATTACCTAATGTTAAATTAAAATTTAAATCATCTTGTTGTAATGGAGAAGATTTGGATGAACCCAGAAGACGAAGCAGGTTTTGGTGGAGTGGCAAAGTTACAGAAAAGAGTCGAAATTCGTAAAAGGAAACTCAAAAGTGGTTGTCAGATCAGATTGCGTACAGTTTAAACAAACCGACGCGGAAAAGATTTCCAACGAGAGTTTATAAGACATTCGGTTTTAATGATTTATTGCAAATGGATTTGATGGAGATGGTTCCTTGACATCTCATCATACGAGACATTTCATCATTGAGACATTTCATCATTGAGACATTTCATCATTATAGAATGTGCAATGATGAATTGCTATAATGATGAAATGTTGCAATGATGAAATGTCTCGTATGATGAGGTGTCTGGTCACCGATGGAGATGATACTGTATTCGAAGATTAACAAGGGTTATAAATATATTTTAACGTGTATTGATGTTTTCAGTCGTTTTGCTTGCGGTATACCAACAAAGACAAAATCTGCAGAGAAAATATCTAAAGCAATTAATATTTTATTTAAAATTGGGCATCCAGACAATTTGCAAACTGATTTAGGTATTATTATTATTATAGGCAAGGATTTTTAAATAGTGAAGTTAAGCAAATCCGGGATCGTCTCAAAATAAATCATTATTCTGTACATTCTCAATACAAAGCCGCACATGTTGAAAGATTTAACCGTACATTGAGGAATAGATTGAAGAAATATTTCGTGCATCAAGGTAATAAAATATGGATAAATGTATTACCGAAAATACTTGTTAGTTATAATAATTCATCACAGCGAGGTCTGAATGATTTGAGACCCGTGATATCAGCTCAAAAACACCAGTGAGTTCTAAAAAGTTAAAATTACAAAACCAAAATATTAAGTTGGTGATCACGTTAGAATTAGTAAAATATCTGCTTCACATTTGATCAAATATTTCGATAGTTTACATATATTTAAAACTATTGAAATTGTTAAAGATGGATTATGCAAATTCAGTCTGAATAATAACATTTGTGACGTTACATTTGAAAAAATATGGCTAATACATTGGATTGATAAGCTAACATATCGGGCAAGTACTTTTGGTGTAGGCAAACCAAAAATAATAAAACTTCATAGACAAATGTTCATATATACTAACATCATCGATCCTATAATTGTTGGTGATTCTTTAGTTCCTCTATTGAAATCTGGTTAGGTTGATAAACATGACCAGGATGAAGTTGTCAATATAAATATCGATAATCCCATGTACTTACCGGTATCAAAAGCATGTATAAATAATTGTTGGGCTCAGAGCCAAAATTAAAACAAAAATTACAAAACCAATTTAAACAAAAAGGTGAAAATTGTATAAGTTAGAACAAAATGATTAATGTAGTTTGGAAATTGTCAATATGGCTGCCGTAACATAAGCACTCACCGCAAGAAGAAACCAAAATAAAATAAAACATATTAATTAAAACAAATTAAAATATAACAAAAATTAAATAAAACAAATAATTAATTAAAATTCGGAAAAATGCCTACAGATGCAAAAAGAAACATACGAAAAATAAAATAAACTGCCAAAACCTTGCAAAATAAGGTTTAGAAAAAACACAGGCAGAAGAGGCGACCAGAAAACAAAATATTGGGGTTAAAAAATAATATTGTAATAAAATAATAATAAAAATAAAATCCAACAATAAAATATTAATATATCAAAAAATAAAGAAAAATATATAAAAAATTATAAAAATATTTTGAAATTAATAAAATAATTTAAAAACCCTAAAAATGGCGAAAAATCGCCCATTGGTCGCACACAGGCACAAAAATACTATATATACGGCAGTCATTTTCATAATTTCTAACCAAATTTAGACAGAATTTTAACAGACTTACAGACTTACAGAATTTTTAGACATTCTTAGATAAACCGTGAATCACTTGTAGTCAAAATTTTTATGCCAATTTATGCCAATTTTTCAAGTCTGGTTGCATGACTGTGGATTGTAAGTACTGTTATTTTTTGTATAAATATATATTTCGAAGTCTTGTTACTTTGATTTTATTCTGGATGGTCGTGTAATCTTTTGGTGCCACTGACAAATCCCCCTAAAATCTTATTTATAATAAGTATTTCAATAGATGGTTCATGGGACCGACCGTGTGCCGGCTAGTGGGTGAAAACCCTTAGTTGAGCTCGTGGGTCATGCCTCGTGAACCCCTCGGCAGTTCGCAGTCGGTTCTGGCTTTGTGCACAGGACCGCTACGCAGGGCGCCGTTGTATACTCGAGGCGGCTGCTGAAAATGTGGCCGGAGCGAGTATAAAATAAAATTCGGGAAGTGCGACTTTAGTTAAGGGGAATAAAGTTTTGTAGGGAAAATTTAAAACTTTTTCAGAAAATAAATCAGAAAATCAAATAGGTAAGGATAGGATAGGCTAGGAATGTAAATTTGAAAGTAGTTTTCCAAAAGTTGAATGATCTAATCTGACAGAAGAGAGGAATGTTTATTGAAGTGATCGCAGAGGGTTATAATTACTTAAAATCATTGGAAACGTACCGGGAAATTAAGGAATTGTTGATCAAATTTTAATATAGGGAAAGATAAATGTAAATTAGGAAAAATGTAGTTGATTCCGTGATTGAACAAATGAAATAGGAAATTTACCTAAAAATAAGGGAGGAACGCTGCCCAAATTTTTGGAGGATACATTTATAAATAACGCGTAAAGATGATAAATAAGCATGGAAATTGTAGGAATAGATGAGTAAGGACCAGAATATAGAAAATGAAAGACGTAAGACCTTCCATCGGCAGTCAGGAACCCGAAAGTGAAAATATCATGAGGAGTAGTTCTAGTAATGGAGCTCACCTGCTCATGAATTTTCAACCCTTATGTACATTACCAACATGGCAATCACCATGGGTACATAGGAGGGATAGAATAATAATCTTGCTGGCGTTTAGGGGGTAGATACACAAAAACCCTAGAAAAAATAAATAAAACCAACCCTATTCGCCAACATAATATAGAAATAAATATTCGTGATGATAAATTTATTGAATTTAGTAAAGATACAAAAACTCATTTGAAATTACATTGTCGTAAATTAGATGGCCAATAACGATATTATTAGTATGGATAGTGGTAGCCCAGGCAGTAATTGAAATGGGTGCCTTTGAAGAAGTATTCCCGATGAATTCTATTATAGATAGTAGAACAGATATTGAATTTTATATTAACGGTTCCCAAACTTAATATCTAGATTTGAACGATACATTGTTAACTGTTCAGATCAAAGTTGAAGATAAAGATAGAAAACCTTTGGGTAAACCATGTGATGTAATACCAAACAATTTCTTGTTTCATACACTTTTTAAAGATGCCGTTCTCGGATTTAATAATATCAAGATTGAGGTTGGTAACAGTACATATATTCACAAAGTTCTAATAGAAACTATTATAAATTACAATAGAGATACTAAAAATACATGTTTAACTCCTATGGGTTATGGTAGTGATGATTAAAGTGGATTAAGAGTTAGAAATTATTTATCATGTGCTCATCATTACAATTCGATGGATCAATCGAAATATTTACTCACAGGTGTTAATGTACACATTAGATTGAAAAGATCTGAGTCGGCATTATCATTAACAAGTGCTACCACAGCACCAAATATTCAATTGGTCGATGAAAAACTATTGGTGAGAAGAGTTAGTGTTGATCCCTCTGTATTAGCCGGTCATCAAATGGGTCTTAATTCTAAGCATGCAATATATCCAGTGAAAACAAAGGAAATTGTTCAATTCGCCATTGCTAAAGGTGCAGCTTCTTTCTATGAGGAACAAATATTTGGAGATAGAAGAATGCCCAACTTTATATTGGTAAAATTACAAAGTGAATCTCAATATAATGAATCATACTTAACATCGAGCTCAATTTTCAAATATTTTGGTGTAACCTCGTTAACTTTATCAAAAAATAGTGATTATAGAGAAACATATAATCAAGATTTCGATAATGATAATTATTGTGCTACATATATGCAGAGTATAGTGAGAAATATGGGTTATTTGGATAAAAACCTTAATTGTGGTATAACTCTTGATGATTTTAAAAGCAAATATCCATTCTTCACATTTGTTTTGGCACCCGATTTTGATTTAAATCAGAGTCAATTACCTCAAAATGGAAATTTACGATTAGATATAAAGTTTGCTAAAGCTCCAACTGAACCGGTACATGTTGTAATATATGAAGCATTTGAAAATAAGGTTCAAATAACTGCAAACAGAACAGTACTGGTTTGAACAAACATTGTTGGTATAAAAGTATAGATAATTTATGATAATTTGTCATGGAGTAAGTTTTTCATGTATTATTAATATTATTGATATAGTTCTGTTCAGGTCTATCGAATTGAAAAACAAACACTAGGACATAAATTTTTAGGGGTTTTTCCTTTTGATAAAATTCCATATTTACGTAATAATCAAGCCATAATTGTCAATATTCAATCTTCTCATCTCGGTGGAGAACATTGGTTAGCAATATATATGAAACCTAACAAGATATTTGTATTTGATTCTATGGGTTTCTATTATCCGGCTTTAATAGTTTTGAAACTGCCAATAATGGGTAAACCTATTGTGTATAATAAAACTATGTATCAAAAACCATGGACCTTAACACGTGGTCAACATTGTTTAGTTTGGTTATTATCCAAGCGATTTGATGTTTAATAAATGTATTAATGTTTTGCTATGTTTATATTATTATTATTATTATTATTATTATTATTATTATTATTATTATTATTATTATGTGTTTAATTAATATTTAATTAATGTTAACAAAGCCAGTGCTAATGCGTGATTTACAAAGACACTGCATGATCATTACATGATTTACACTGCATGATCATCACATGATTTACAAAGCCAGTGAATGATAAGTGCGTGATTAGTACACTTGATTCAGTTCATTAAAATCTTTTATAATAGAAGTTTTAATGAACAACCAATTACAATTATGGTTAAGTTTATGAATTAGCCATTTTTATAATGGCTAACAGGTAAATATTTTAATAAAGTATATTTTAGGGCTTGGATGGTGATCTCGTATATTTATGAGATCATTATTCAAGCTCTTAAATAATACTTTTAATCACCATTTATTATAAATTTAGTTTTAATTAATTTTTTTAGGTTTTTTTGGAATTTATGCCAATAATTGTAAATTAATGGAATTATTTTCGAATAAATTTAAGTCCGATTAATTGAAAACTAAAATTTATTAAAAAAATTTATTATTAAAAAGTTTCTATATTCGAATAAATTATTCCTCTGTTCCTTGTGTTGGGCCAGAACACATACGGCCTTGGAAAATGTTTAAATGGATCGGTAACACACATGCAAACATAACATGCAAATTTAAAATAAACCTATTAAAACACCAATTAAACCCTAACAAAATATGAGAAAAAGATAATTAAATATAAAATAATAAACATAAAAATAAATTAAAATAATAACAAAATGCAACAAGATTCGCACGATACAAATACAAATATAACATGAAAACCCAACAAATTCGACCGAAAATTAATAAATCGATAAAAGTTCATGAAAATGAAACTTAAATCAAAAATTTGAATTAGAAATAATTCAATAAAAATTCTAAATAAAAATTATTAAAATAAATTAAAAAATAATAAAAATAATGAATAGAATACACTAGAAAATAACAAGGTCGAATTTTGTTTTACTACATCAAAATTAACATGCGAGGTTAGGGACAGAAAATAGGTATAAATACCGATGCATTTTTGCATAAAAAAAACCCATTTTGACCAATTTTGAAAACGAAATCTTAGTTATTTTAAAACTATTTTTATTCTAAAATTTTCAATTCTTTGAAGACTATTTTTAGGTGAGAAGTAGTTTTAAATTAAAACTCTCTCTCCACGTCACCTCCTCGCAACCTCAGTAGAGCTCTGCTTGGACGTCGGCGTGGGGGGAGAGGTATTTATTTTGTTATGAAAATTTTTATTGGAATGGATTGTTATGGTAATTTTGTATTTTACTTTTTTAATACATTAATAAATATTTATAATATTTAAAATTGTTTTATGCATTTCATAAAATTAATCTGTCGAAATTTTTCCGGCCCACAGCCAACACCCATCGCAAGTCAGTAAAATCAACATATAACTCAGACTCGTGTAAGCGCGTGGAAAATCGCCAATGATCTGTGACCGTGAAGACCCAGCGTGCGGAACGCAGGGGTTGGAACGTCAATATTATCCCGTATAGAAGAAACGAGAAATAAGGAAGAAGTCTTTTGGCTGCTTCCTCGTTTCTCATTTCTGTAAAATCGACCTAAATTATTTTACACACGGCTCAAAATCATCACACCGAGTAGTCCAGTGGGCACTCATTAACTGTAATATAAACATAAAATGCGTCTAAGGCTTATTAAAGGGAAAGGCTACGGGGAATAAATTAACATGAAATCGTTGATATGAATAAATTAATTCGTTGTTATGAAATAAATTAAATTGGTGATATAAATTTACTTAATAAACTTAATTTGATTATAATGCTTTAGTTGAAGATCCCTATGGTATAAACTACTGATAAAACCCCAAAAATAATCCTAAACCCGAGACTCAACGCGACTATTGCCCTATAACTCCAAAAATCGATGAAAAATCAAAAGGAAAGGCCATAAATTTATATTAATATTACAAATCTTTCATAAATCAATTAAAAACGTGATAGTAGGCTTACTACTGCTGTCGAATTTGAACAACTTCAGTACACCAAGTGCATTTAAATATATCCTTCAGCAAACAGCCCGATTAATAATTAAACCCATTGCCGAAATCCAATAGCATAAATGTAACAAAGATACGACTCCACGAAAATCCACTGAGCAAAATTGTTGTATTCCCCAACAGTCATTGGCAGAGCTTCAGAGCATCTCTAACATTTCGGTAAAAATCATGTGAAGTAATTAAAACACCAACCTGCGCAAAAACTAAAATTGATCACAAATTCCATAGCATAAATATGAACCCCGATCAAATCGCCCATTCAGAATAGTGTTCAGATTAATAAACCCCGAATTCCGTCTATAAATTCATAATACGCCAAATTCGACCCAACCTCATAATTCCCTAAAATAGACTGGAGATAATACAAACAAGGAAAATAGACCTACCTGAGTTTATCATCGCCCCACTCATTCCGTACATGTAGAAAATTTCGTAAAGTGGGTAACATACTAATAAAATTGGAAATATTAATTATCGACAAATAAAAATAAAAATCCAACCTGAAAAATCGATAAAAGTTACGTCCAACCGGAAATCATAAATTATTCTGATCGTCGAGATTGATTTATGATAAACAAATTTCGTCCACGATTGCACTATACAACAACGGAAGCACACGCACTTATATATTGAAATTCTATCCAGACAATTATTGATTTCGAAAATTATTATCACATTGAAACATGAATCAAACAATAGGAGGGAATTTACCAGGAGAATCAAGCTTGTCAACTCAAGGTACTTTGTAAAATTTCATTTAAATAATTTACTTTTGCTTAATTTTATAAACCTCTGATAAAACGGGGAATGACCACTATAGTTGTTTCTCATAAATTAGTCTAAAAAATTAAAACTAACTATTTAATAGATGTAATCTACAATATTACTATAGCATCAAATTCAGGTACCAGATTCCACAAAACGCTAAAATACTAATTAATTTTGCTCCCCACGAATCTTCCAAATAGCTAATCAGGAATATTCAGGAATATTGAAATCAAAGACTATGTTCGTTCATCAAGACTCGGTATCATTTTTTTTGCGCTATAAGCCAAAACGTGTAGACACTGCGTAGATTAAAGGATGCTAATTATCATATGATAAAATTTTATTGTTGTTTCAGTAAAGATTTTGATCCGCGATTGCGATAGTTTTCTGGATAACCAGTAATAATTATTCCGGGTTTCACGAATTTCAATATGTACTTCCACTCTTCAAATTCCAAATACGGAATTATTTTCATTACATAAATATTAAATGGATTTAGTATAAATTTTTAAAGCAATCAATGTCTCTCCTGTCTAAACCTTAGGTCGATAATTAAACTTTTATTTCCCCGTGAACCCTAAGCGACCAGTTATTAAATTGCACAGACGACTTGGATAGCCTTAGGAACATTCGTGCGAGACGTAAATGAATCAATATTCGTTTTCGATCTTCCATTACACCATAAGAGTAGTGTAGATTGTTCATCCCCATGATTACCCGACGGCCGATAGTATGTTGATGTTAATACGCCAAGTTACGATTAAGATAGATAAATTGTTTTTATTACGTTATGCCCAATCACCTGACTATAACGATATTTTAGAAGAACCAATGCCTCTCGAATGGATACCCGCCCATGTGGCAGAAGAATGGCGTCGGGCTTGGAAGAGAGCGCGACCGACAACAACCCTCGAGGAGCCGCAATCCAAAAGGCCACATCCAACCACCTGGCAGATACTGGGCCTGGAAAATGATCCTCGCAGGGCGAACGAGCGGGTCTGCCAGCAATACCCTTCCGAAGAAATCCGCGACCACGCGCGGAACCTCCTCGCTCAGTGGGAGAAGATACAAGAACAGGTCGATCTAAACGTGGTCAAAGCCCGGATGTACCTCACCAATGTCGAAGAGGACATCCTCGTCGGGCGCATTGCGGGGACCTATCCGACTCGACCGGTCCGCAATACCCGGCGACCAGTAGCCATTATTCCAGGCTTCTCCCCAGAGGAAGGGGTTAAAAAATTCTTTGAGGAACCCTGATTCCTCGGACAAAGGAAACATAGACCATAATTTGTATTATTAATGTTATTGAAATTTAAGATTTAAAAAATGTCGTTCGTTTTAATTTTCTTCGTGAATAGATTCATTCTTGTAACTGTGTTTGTAGTAATCAGAATTTTGATTTTATTTAAGTCAATAAAGGAATTTAAAGACTTTTTTTTGTAGCGATGACAACCATTCAATTATTACAAACCGAATTAGACCACGCTAGACGGGCAAATGCGAATCTACTCATCCAGATAGTCCAAATAACTCGGGAAGCGCAGCAGATCAAGGCAACCTGGTCGGACCCGAAAAGGACGAAGGCTCTCTATCTCAGGCTCACGGCCGCTCAAAAGGGTTGGACGGAGGAGCGTCAACTCAATCAGAGCCTCCACACTCAAATCAGGGGACTAGAGGTCGCCTTGGCAGTCTGTCGTGAGGAGGAAGCAGTAACGTATCCGCTTATCTTCGCCCCATCACAGTTGCCGTATCGAGATCCCCGCAATAATGTCGCGCAAACTACAAACCCGCCCACCGTTCCATCAAGCAATCGTCGGCCGGGACGCAAGGAGCGTGCCCGACGCCGAGCCGCACGACCGCCAAGTCAATCGCATTAACTTATGGATGTAGTATACATTTTCCATTTCGGGTTTGAATAAATAAATGTATATTCATTGTTAATTTAATTCCAAGTAATCGGCTACAAGTTATGATTTACATGAGATCTTCATCATGAGTACTCGCATCGCATCCTCGAACCATCGTTCTATTTCTACCGGTCAACATAAATCCGATCTTGAACTTTCTTACACAAGGGACAGAGTAAAGCGAGCACAGGTCTTCCATCGACAGCTCGTTGAACCCGAGGGTTGTCCGAGCAATTACAGTATTAGTAATAGTGCTCACTTTTTGCGGACAATCCACTCACTCGAACACATTTCCAACGTTGCCTAGCAACGGGTGCCGGGTGGTAGGTAGAAAACATTTTGTATGGCGTTACTGGGCAACAATAAGACGATTTAAGCAAATAACGAAACCCTGTAACCCACCACTTGGAAATTTGTTTTGGCTGCCATCTTTTTTACCTTTTGACAAATCCAAATTTTGGATAATTTTTGATTTTATGAGGCTTTGGAAATTTCTGTTAATTTCCCAAATTTATAAAAATCTTCCTCATTTTCAATGGTATTAATGATTTGGATTTTTTATACTTTATAAACTTTTTTTTTAAACTTAAGTTATCGGAAAACTTATGTTTTCCGTATTTTTTAAACTCCTCATTTGAAGGTTCTGGTTCCACTGCTCCTGGTAAATTGCAAATGAGGTAAAAACTCAAAAACCTAGAGTTTTGATGGATATTTTTGAAATATCTGTAAAGTTGTAGAAATATTAAATTGATTGAATTTCATGAAAAATCTTACGAAATTATTTCTCAATTTTTTCTACAACTCAAAGTAGAGTTATTGGTATTTTTTTCAAATATTTTCGGCTTTAATTTAAAAAAAACTTGTCTAAAAAGTTACTAAAAATAGTTTTATATAGAGTTTTATTGAACTGAACATTTCTACATTCTGAAAGTTTGCATGCATTATTTACTATGTATTATGTTTTTAAGTTAAAAAAAATTTTCTTCTTATTCCTTCCTTCCTATAATATAAGTTTTAACTCAGTTGAACAAATTACGTGCAGCCACGGGTAAGTATGTATGTTCCTATATTATAACTTTATTGATTTTTCATTTTATTATAGGAGTTTTTAATGAACTGAATCAAGTGTAACATGGAACACATGCATACATATTCAAGACTGTATGTAATTTACAAAGAAATCACATACATACATTTGTTTGTATGTGATTTACAAAGAAAACATTCCTAAACTGCATGCGTAAAAATTTCTCACCTATATGTGTGTATTGCTAAAATGTGATTGGCTAAATCTTGAAAATATTATTCTTTTTATAAACATATGCAAATTCAAAATCTGTCACAATTAATTCAAAAATTTCAATATGGCAAGACAAAATAATATTTTAAGAAGTCTTCTGACTTAATCCATTGATAATTTTTATTTATTAATTATTAATATTAATTTTTTAGTAAATTTCGACTAGTTTGATGTAACCGAAAATGAGGATCTTTTGAATTTGGATGACGTTTTTGGTAAAAATTTATTTGTTTATTAAATGATTTTATTAATATTCTTTTAGCTCGTAATAGTAATGTTGAAACAATTATTATTGAAGATACTCCCACTTCTATTAATGAAGAAGTTTATGAGGTCATATCTATCTGTAAGTTTAATATTTATTTATTTACAAAATATAAAAACATTTTAGATAATGATGATATGATTCCGGTTACTTACCCAATAATTATTTTGGATGATATAGTGGATAATGCCCCCACTTCTATTTTGGATGATATAGTGGATAATGCCCTCACTTCTATTTTAGATACCACCGCATCTGGTGATGCCCCGTTTCTGGGGAAGATATGCTGGTGGATGCTCATGATGAAATATATTATAAAAAATGTAAGATCTTATTTATTTTTTATATTTATTTTTAATGACGACCATATGACAATTATAATGACAATTATGACAATTATAAAGTATTATAATATCATTATTATAATACTTTAAATATCATTAATTTATAATAAGAATAGAAATATTAATTTACGAGATCTATTGAAATATTTTACGATATCTATTGAATTATTTAAAGAAATATCTACTTTTTATGAATTATTTAAAGAAATATCTACTTTTTATGAATTATTTAAAGAAATATCTACTTTTATGAATTGAAATTTTACGATATCAATTGAATTATTTTACGATATCGATTGAATTGAAATATTAATTTTTATTAGAACATTCACATAGTTAACAATTTTATCATCATTTATATATTATTATTTAATTCATATATGATTTAAATAATAATAAACAATTGATAATAATTTACATATTCCTCAGGTGGATTATATAAAAACTATTGCCAATCTGCGATTGGGCATAACTCTAAATGCCATAAGACTATGGAACGTTACTATGGTCATAGATTCTAGGCACCGACTTTTTATTTGGCCTAAATGCGATACCGCCCATGATATTGAATATTTAGAGTTTTATAAGGAACACTCTACCCATTTAAATCAATTCAAAATTAATAAAAAGAGATTATTTCAAATGATTATTGTGAAAAATGTTAATTATAATAATAATAATAATAATAACACAAATAATAATAATAACACAAATAACAATAATAATAACACAAATAACAATAATAATAACACAAATAATAATACAAATGTTACTAAAAACATAAATAATAACACAAATAATAAAACAAATAATAAAAAATCAAAAAGATAAAATATGATAAAATCGTGCCGTGTATCCCTCCTAAAATTAAAATTGATTAAAATAAATATTTTTAAAAATCAGTATTTTGTTAAATTTTTTAATTTATTCAATATATTTGAAAAACTTGTAATAGTTTTCATTGTTTATTTTGAAAACTTGTTATAGTTTTCATTTTTATAATTTTATTTTTTATAGTTTTATTTTTAAACTTATTATAATTTGTTATCTAAAAATATAATAACTTTAATTATATTTTCATGACGAGTTCCCAGTGTGACAGTTAAAAGAGAAGTACGTAACTATTATATTAATAAGAGATAATCTATTATGATTGTGGAGATAGTTATAGTCCTTGTTAGAATACATTTATGCATATAATGTAGAACAGACGTGCGCTATAACATTCATATTATATTGTAGTTCAATAACTATTGGTTTTTTATATTTTTAGTCCTAAAATGAGTGGACCGAGTAAAAGACAACTAATTTATAATTTCAACACTGACTAGGAGAAATCACATTGTTTCGTTAATTTGAAAAATAAATACCTTTGTTTGTTGTGTGGTAGTAGTGTTGCAGTGCGAAATAACATAATGTTGAACGTCAAGACAATTCACGCCACTTTTGATTTGAATTATCCACTTAAATCTGAAGTAAGAAAGACAAAAATATTTCAACTAAAATCCAGTCTTATTGCCCAACAGGCTGTTTTCACTAGGCATGTGGAACATTCTAAAAAGACTACCATTGTTTCTTTCGAAATTTCTCAAATGCTCACAAAAAAGAAGAAACCTTTTATTGAGTTGTTTTTTATAGGTGAGTTGTTTAAAGATCTATTTTTGACTGGTGCCGATTGTTTTTTTGATGGATTTTCTAACAAACGTGAGATTGTCTCAGCAATACAAGACTTACAGTTGTCAAATAGCACTGTCACGAGAAGAATACATGCAATTTCAACAGACATACAAACTCAGTTAATGACTGATTTGGAAATATGTGAAGGGTTTTTTTACAATTTGACAAGTCAACCGATACATTAGACACAGCACAGTTAGCACTTATGGTAAGAATGGTATTTAGTAACTTCACATTGAAAAAGGATAGTTGCAAATATTACCTATGAAAGGACAAACAAAGGATGAGGATATTTATAATACATTTAGAACATACGCCAAGTCAATAAATATACCTTTGCACAAGCTGTCTGCAATAACCACCGATGGGGCACCAGCAATGGTGAGTAAAAATAAAGGATTTATTGCTCTCTGCAAGAAAATGAATCATTTTAAAACTTTATGTCCTACCGCTGTATTATCTACCAGGAATCTCTGTGTTGTAAAATATATTGCCATTTGAACACGTTATGAAAATAGTTACAAAAATAATCAATTCTATTCGAGCAGCTTCTTTGCAACACTGACTTTTCAAGGCCTTGTTAGAAGATACTGAAGATAAAGAACATGATCTTATTCTGCATGCTGAAGTACCTTGGTTCAGTAAAGGAAAGGTTCTAACAAGATTTGTGAGTTTAACTGAAGAAATAAAAACATTTATAAACGATAAAAAGAAAAATTATGATGAACTGTGTTGGGCAAAAACTAAGGTTTTGAGTATTTTATTTATCTGACTAGACATCTGATAAAATCTGATAGCGGAAAATTCAAATGGACGAAAATTTACCAAATATCGTCCATTTATCGTCACACAAAACCAAAAATAATAAAGAAGTATAATAAGATACAAAAAATATATAAAAATGATTATGATTAAAAACATTAAAAAAAGGAATTGCAAAACAAAAAAACTAACAAAATCATCAGATCAGCTCCAAATTCATCAAAAACGATTATATTTTGGAAAATAACTCTGAGAACTAAGCTTAAAATGTAATTAGAAACTTTAATAAAAAAAATCATGAAAATCTGACAACTAGGGGAAAAGTGATGAAGTATGGTTAAGACCTGTGGGTGTTTTGTTTTACCGCATCAAAAAAATACGTATAAATCGATCATATATAAGTCGATGTCAAATCGACAAAAAATACAAACTTTTATTTAAAATTTTTCACAAGAAAACAAAAAGAAATCAGGAGTAAGGACGATTTATTTTATTTATATGTCATTATTACTCGTCAGTAAATTTTTAATATTTAAACTAATGCTGAATGTAATTTCTGTTTATTAATTTCAGTTGATATGTGAATCTTTTATTTAGGAGTTGTAACCTTTGTGGTTTTCATTAAATTTTATCATCCAATTCGATTTTTTTATTTAATTCACAATGAAATTTACTTATTAAGAATTTATAATAACCGTTATCTAATCAATTTTTTGGTCAATTGAATATCATGGACGTTTTCTTCCATGGTATCCATTAGGCGTGATCCGAGATAGCAGAATGCATCATCGGAATCCATCATACTTATTCAACTCAATTAATTTACTAATCATTCTTATGATATATATATTTTTATTTTATATTTTTATCAATTTGATAACCACATGCACACAAGAAAGTAAATTAAAAGATTGACCATCTAGTCTCAAGCTAGTACCCGTAGCGAATGACAGTTTGACGGGTCAGTTATCCTCTCCAAGAACCTCAACGCCAGACCCTCAGTAGAGCGCGACTGGTCACAAGGAAGAAGTAAATCTTACACAAGAGAAAAGAAGAATATATTACTAGTAAAGGAAAAAAGGAAAATAATATAACCAGAAAGAAGAAATATTAAATAAAATATGTCAATGGAAAAAGATCATGATAATACATTTTTGTCCAGAATAATTTATAATCTTATATTAATCCAGTGAAAACAATATCCAAAAAGCAGAAAGAGATAAATCTCATGTAGAAGTGTTGAAATTAAATTTAACTAACGAAACATATATAAATGCATAAAAAGTTAATTTCAATATTACTGCTGAAATGAAAACATCAAATTAATAACACTACAAACAAGGAATAGTGAACACATTTTGTTCAAACTTTTTCCAACAATTATAAAATTAAATCGTTGCAGGATCTCGTTTAACTTCTTTGATATTCTTTTAACTTAAAATTGATGATAGATGGACACAAATAAAATGAGAACGAATACCTTCTATGGTAGCTCTTGAACTAAAAGGTTTTCTAGGGTATTAACAGTCATGTTAATATGGCTCATTTTTTACTAGAAACCGCCCATTGAAATACATTTCCAAAGTCATTTTAACGGGTTCCAAAGGTTATATCTTTTGTGCGCGCATCTGGTGGGAATCCTTTGAAAGTGGCCGCAATAATCTTATATCTCTTACCCATAAGGTGCCCAGAAACTAACTAACTCTCGATGGCTGATTAATTTGGGATTTCTCACAGACATCATGGAAAAATTGAATTCGTTAAATTTGAAGTTCAAAAAACAGGAAAACTGAAAATTTCACCACTAATTGCACCGACATTTGACCACAAAAAAAACTTTTATAGTGCATTGACAAAATATCAATTTCTTGATCGATACAGTCATTTCGTTATTGCATTATAAGTTATTCAAAAATCTCAAACCTACAAATAACAAAATAGCTCAGCCAACGGTACCAGCATAAATAAATTCAGACAACATACAGTGACAAATTTTAATCAACAAAAAAGAATACATCTGGTTGTTCACCATAGCAGAAGTGCAGCAATCAATAATCGGTGCAGATTTTTTATCACACTACAATTTTCAAGTAAACTGCCGAAAAAAAGTGATAGTAGAAAATCCCATCAAAGAAACGAAAACTAATCAACCAGTAACAACTTACTGCTCACAAATAGACAATGGAGTAATTCAAAGCAAAACTACTAATCATGATCCCAAAATAACCTTATTACTAAAAAAGTTCGACAAATTAATTGAACCAGTAAAATTTGACGAAAATTCGATTAACCCAACTGAATACGCAATCATCACATATGGTAACCCAGTACAGTCAAAAGTGAGATAGGTCAACCCACAAAAGACCAAGTTTACAAAATAAATCTTGAAAGAGCTACTGAAAAATAAAATTTTAAAGTACTGAATTCTGATTGATCATCTGCCCTAATACTCAAACAAAAACCAAACGGTGAATGGATACCATGTGACAATTACAGGATTCTGAACAAAATCACAGAACCAGACAACTTTTCACTGCCTATCTTAACAGACATTATAAACAGATTGCAAGGCACAAAGTACTTTTCAAAAATAGACCTACAAAGACTTGTGACAAAACCCTAATCAGAACAGAAGATATTAAAAAAACAGTGATAGTGACATTAATAGGCATGTTCGAATATAACAGAATCCCGTTCGAACAAAAGAAATGCAGCCACGGCATTTCAGAGATTCATGTACCAAACGCTAAGAAACAATAAAAACACTATAACATATCTGGACGACATTCTTATATCCAGTTCCGACAAATCCACACACCTGGAAGACATCAAAGACGTTTTCGAAACTTTAAACACCGTAAACCTCAAAATAAACACCCAGAAATGTGAATTCACGAAGTGCGGAGTAAACTTCCTCGGGCATACACTGGAAAATAAGGGAGTAAAACCAATTGAAAAGAAACTAAATGCAATCAAACAATTCACTTAACCTAAGGATAACAGAGAGCTAGTTCGATTCCTGGGAATAGTATACTTTAACCACACATACATATCAAATTGCAGCTAATTACTCGCTCGCTTAAACGACCTCATCAAAATTGAAAGAATCACAAAAATCAATTGGACAAACCAATACATCCAAAACTTCATAAAATCCAAAGAGAGCTTATCTCTAGCTATATTACTGGGATATTCAAACCCACAAATGGAATACAACCTAGGAACAGCCTGCTTAGGTTTCACAATGGGAGCGACACTATATCAAGATATAGAATTTGGCAAACAATTCACCCCCATAGCCCTTGGATCCATTCTTAGATATAGGAATTTTACCACAGGTCAGTAAGCCTGTAGGTGTGCCAATGTCTTAGTAGTTATCGTTAGATTGGTTTACTTTTGACTGGGATCTACCCATTTGATACAGTATCAGCGTTGTCTGCAACTGGTATCAAGTGGTAAAATTGGAATATTATCTTTGAGTAGCGCTGGAAACAATAGCTAGGGACTCAAAGTAACCCTATAACCTAACACAACAATTATTTACATAATGTTTTAACTTTAAAAAACTTCAAAAATTTCCATATTTATAATTATTCATTTTAAATAATTTAGGCAACATTGATTATAAATGAGATATTTTGAAAATTTTAATTTATTTTCTCTTAAATTTCGAAAGTTTTAAATAAATTGTTTAAAACTTTTCTTATTAATAACAAATTTTACTACATTTGAGATATCAATTGTCTTCATTTAAGCAATATTTATAATTGAAATTAATTGAAAGTATTCTAATCTATTTGTTTATATAATTTGAAAATATGAAATATTTTAAATTTATTTAGTAATTTAAAAATAACCTATTTATATTATTGATTAACATAATATAAATATTTAACATCTATAAGATTTCATGAATTATTACTACCAATAATTTTTTTAAACTTAAAACACTTGATAAGTATCATGAAATGTTTTTTATTTCCTATTGAATCTACAGAAAAGGATAAGTCTTGCACCTTTGTTCTGAAAGATATTAATGAAATTCGAGTAATGATATATATTTTTATTGTACTTAGTTTATTGGTTGTAGATTTCTGTTCCTATAAAGATATCAGCAAATAATGATTGTAATAAAACAATTAGCTTTTCTAATTCAGATTTAGAAACTTTAGCCAAAGAAATATCAGCTGCTTTTTCTAGTAATACTATTGAAAAGAGTACAGAAATAAAAACACTGAATGATTTTATACTTAATCAAAACAAAGATCTTCAAAATTATATTAATCATGTTAATGATATACCTACTTTAGATGACTGTTTGCGAAGTAAAAATTTTATATTCAAAACCGAACAAGATTTAGAAAGTTTGCATAAAGTATGATTTTTTCAAAGAAATTTGCATTTTAAATCAAAATAAGTATTCAATAATGATTATTTTTAGAAAAATATTTTTAATGTAAATTTGTAACTGTTATACTTTTTTTCCTTCAACTCCCTTCCAAGACCTATCTGTCCGCCTTTGTTTTCTTCTCGAGATAAATTTAATTGGACATCGAAATATCTTTACGAATTTAAACAGGAATTCCGACCAGAAATATTGATCCAATGAAAATTGTGTAATGAGAAAGTTTTGTGATTAAATCCTAATTAGAAAAATAAAAAAATCTTTATTTGATTGTGATGTTGTAGATATTTGAACAATCAGAAGAAGTACTTTATGAAGACACGTTCCACAATACGGTTTTCATTATATTGAATCTCTAAAACGGGTTTAAGTTGTGTTATTGAAGCCGCTTAAAACTTTAGTTTAAACTTACTAACTTTTCTTGGCATCCCTTTTAATTGTACATGAAATGAATTACATAGCCAGTCTGAGGGGGACAGTAAGTAAATATAAATGCGAGACATAATATTGTACATACGTCATCAATTTATATATAAAAATATGACATTTATTATTAACTTCCTCATAAACTGATTTGATACGAAATTGTCATTTAAATAAATCTTTGAATTTAACCTATCTTTCAACACTTACCTCAACGAATGTTTACTGATTGAAAGAAACTCCTATCAAACTAAATCATTGAAAATTACATTCATTCAGACTCCTTCGACGGCTAGCGAGCAAGAGTCATTAAATATACTATTGAATAAATCTTTGGTTTTTGATCTGGATTTTATTAAGCAATTTACTAAAGAATTTAAACAATTTCGACAAAATTTAGGTAAGCTAAATTATTTATTAATTTTTATACTAATTTTGAACTATTAATTTAATACTTCTTAATTCACATAATTCATTAGACGCAATAAAATACAAATTTACTAATTAGTCTACTTATCTATTTGTCAGTAAACTAATTATTGCAAAATTTACTAATAAGAATTATTATTACTATTATATTCATATTATAGCTGAAATCTGTATGTTATTAGGCGCGTTATGAGTTTTTCGATCACTTTTGATTCATTAAAATGTGCCGTTTATTTAAAATTCCTAAATGTCAAATTTATGTCATAAATCTGACACCGTGCGTTACTGATTATTGTTATTATTATTATTGTTTAATATTCAATATTTATTATTTTCGGTTTTATTTATATTTTATTTTTTTTATTTATTGATTTTTTGTATTTTTAATGTTTATTATTAAAATCTATTATTATTTAATATTTAGTAGTTATTATTATTAATATTTTATTTTTTACTATTTTACATTTATTGTTTATTATTATTTTTTATTTATTGATTTTTTTGTATTAATATTTTTTAATATTAAAATTTATTATTATTAATATTTTCTTTTTTATTATGTTACATTTATTGTTTATTATTATTATTATTATTTATTGATTTTTTCGTATTAGTGTTTTTTTTATTATTAAAATTTATTATTATTAATATTTTTATTTTTATTAATATTTTATTTTTTATTATTTATTATTATTATTAATATTTTCTTTTTTATTATGTTACATTTATTGTTTATTATTATTATTATTTATTGATTTTTTCGTATTAGTGTTTTTTTTATTATTAAAATTTATTATTATTTATCATTTAGTAGTTATTATTATTAATATGTTTATTTTTATTAATATTTTCTTTTTTATTATTTTACATTTATTGTTTATTATTATTATTTTTTAATTTTTTTGTATTAATGTTTTTTAATATTAAAATTTATTATTATTTATCATTTAGTAGTTATTATTATTAATATGTTTATTTTTATTAATATTTTCTTTATTATTTTACATTTATTGTTTATTATTATTATTATTATTTATTGATTTTTTCGTATTAGTGTTTTTTTTATTATTAAAATTTATTATTATTTATCATTTAGTAGTTATTATTATTAATATGTTTATTTTTATTAATATTTTCTTTTTTATTATTTTACATTTATTGTTTATTATTATTATTTTTTAATTTTTTTGTATTAATGTTTTTTAATATTAAAATTTATTATTATTTATCATTTAGTAGTTATTATTATTAATATGTTTATTTTTATTAATATTTTCTTTATTATTTTACATTTATTGTTTATTATTATTATTATTATTTATTGATTTTTTCGTATTAGTGTTTTTTTTATTATTAAAATTTATTATTATTTATCATTTAGTAGTTATTATTATTAATATGTTTATTTTTATTAATATTTTCTTTTTTATTATTTTACATTTATTGTTTATTATTATTATTTTTTAATTTTTTTGTATTAATGTTTTTTAATATTAAAATTTATTATTATTTATCATTTAGTAGTTATTATTATTAATATGTTTATTTTTATTAATATTTTCTTTATTATTTTACATTTATTGTTTATTATTATTATTTTTATTTATTAATTTTTTTGTATTAATGTTCTTTTTATTATTAAAATTTATTATTATTTTGTTTTTATTTTTATTTCATTAATATTTTCTTTTTCATTATCTTATAATGGTTTTTTATTTTAATTATTATTTTAATAATATTGCTATTTATTCTTCTTTAATATTATTATTATTTTTAATATTTTATTTTTATTATTTTTAATTGTTTTTATTATTATCTTATTAATATTACTATTTTTATTTATTTAGTATTTATTGTCATTTATGTTTTTTTATTTTTTAAATTATTTTTTATTTTTTGTACTAGTTAGCACGCATTTTTGTAGTAACTTTAATTTTTAAAATACTTATAAAAATCCATTATTCACTGAATAATTTTATTGTTATGTGGGGCTGTTCACAAATTACGTAACGACGTAGGAGGAAGGGTTGTTTTTTAAAAATGTTACGTAATTGATTTTCTTCATTATAAAAAATTACACTAAATATATTTTCTATATAAATTTTCATCCTACAAAAATGTACAAAAAGAAAATTTTATTTTAAATATAAAATCTAAACAGCTTTGACTTTTTGTACTCGGCGAAATCTTATGACGAAAGTTTTGTTGTATATGTTTACTCTTAATCAGCTGTAAATAAAAAATCAATTTCTGTCTAGTATTCAGCATTATAATTGCGGTATTTATACATTATAAGGAAAAAGTTTACAAGTTAAAATTGATATTAATTAGGTCATAGTTATACAAGTCGTTGTACAATGCGTATTTAAAAGCGTATCCAAACAGCAGCCTCAAAAAGATGTAAATGATATACGGAATAAAATAAAAAACGACGGTAATGATTCAGTTACAAAAGTTTCTGAGCTATTAAAAAACTATGAAAGGGTAAATTTGAAAAGGAAAGGATATTTTGGTCTAATACGATTATAAAAACGGCTTTAAATAATACATAAACCACTTTTTATTTTGAATCAACATCAACGGCAATTGAGATCGATAAACCTTGCTTAAGTAACAGCCAATCGTTACCATCAAAAGAATTCAAAGCTCCGGTCCAAGAACAATTGAAAAGGAAATTGATATTTTAAATGCAAATCTTGTAGGTCTTTATAAGTGTAAAAATACAGGCATTCTCTCTTCTGAATAGGAACAAGAAATAAAGAAAATCGAAAATAAAAAAAGAAAGCTAGAATGTGATTTAGAAACAAAGATGTATAACCGGGAAAGACAAAAAAGATTTAGGGAAAGTATCGAGAAGAAACTTACTGCTTTGGAGGAGGCGAAGCCAGAAATAACAGATTTTCTTAATCTAAAGGAAAAACATTGCCAACCCAGACTTGTAACCTTATTCCTCTTGCGGGAGGGGACCTCTGAAGTTGTTACAATCTGTTACTAGAGGGAAGGGACTGGTTAAAAAGCGACAAAACGATCCTTACATAATTTATGAACAGCCCCTATGCACTTGAATTCATTAAATTTAACGATATTTTTACCATGATTTTTCTTAATGTGCCACATTTTTTAAACAGGTACATAGTAGCTCCAATTAGCACTTTCTGTGCAGATTCTCTCAAAATTTCCTGTCAATTGCAATTACTACAAGCCCTTTTTTTTGGAACGTTATGTTTCTAAGAATTTTAGATTAGCGGAATGCATTTTACTGACAAATTAAAAATCAAACCTTTTATTTGATTCTTTGTTCACATTGTAAGGATTATTAATATTAAATCAATTATTAAATATTAAAAAATGAGTAGATTAGTAATGTAGCATTAAAATTCAGCCATGTTTCAGAAAGTACCCAATTTGTCGATAGTTAAAAACGTTGTTTAAATATTCAATTGAACTACTAGTTTTATGAAATAAATCTTTATGTCGAATTTAAATTCTAACACACATAAAGATTTACTGTCTCATTGGCACATTCAAGAGGCAGTAGGCCTAATAAATTGTCTTCACTGGTAGATTTAAATTGTAGCAAAAGTAACTATCAAGAAATGATTCCGCAATATTTTCTGCTGAAAGTGTTGTCAAATTATTAATAAAAAATAGAATTTCCTTATCTCAATGATTGCATTGGAAAATCGGGTAAATAAAAAGGAGAAATGGGACAAAACAGAAAGATAACTTTTTAAGTACTATTAGATTAGGAAGTATTAAAGGGAACACATATTGAATTTAGAGCAGGGGTCGGCAACCTATTGCACGTGGCGGAGTTGTCAATGGCACTCTATACACCGCTATAACGTGGTCTGGTTAACCAATTTTCCATACAACGTCAAATAATATCACAAGCATCTCTTGTGTTGACACGTATCGTTAAAATGCTGTAGATCACACATGTGTTACTGTGGGGCTTTCAACAAGAGTGTAAACTTAACTCTATAACTTTCTTTGGACTTTCGTAGTGGAATTAAAAGGGTCTTTTAAAAATGCTTTTCGTTCTGTTGTGATACCAATTTAAACGTATACTTTTTTAGTGTTGGTTTTTACCATTGACATATAAAACAAACCAGATAGCCGCCTCGTCGACCATAAGTATTTTGAAAAGTGGTTAATTTTTAGCAAGTTGATTTCTGAAAATTTTTTGGTATAACTTCTTATTTAATCATTGATTTTTGAGTTAAACATGATCTTTTAAAATTTTAAATATAATGATTCATGGTTTTTGTCAATATGTATGAAAATAAGTAATAAAATACGCAAATTTGATTTAAAGATCATGCACAAACAATGTTGAGTCGTTACTTTACTTTTTAATTTTCTTTGTAAAGATTTGTATTTTGTTCATTCAATTTTTGTTTTAATTCATCCCTATTCAAAAAATTGGAGAATAAGAAACAAAAACTTGATGTTCCAAGTTTTTAAGACTCATGGACAAATAAATATGGATTTCATGGAAGGTAAAGATTTTATGGAGAGCTGTAGATCACTCATGTGTTACTGTGGGGCTTTCAACTAGAGGGTAAATTTAACCCTGTTACTTTTTTCAGACTATCGTCGTTTAATTGTACGGGTGTTTTTAAAATGCGTTTCGTTCTGTTGTGATACCAGTTGAAACGTGTACCTTTTAGTGATAGTTTTTACCATTGATATATAAAACAAAGCAGATATCCGCCTCGCCTACCATAAGTATTTTGAAAGTGATTTATTTTTCAAAACTTTTTGGTACAACTTCTTATTTAATCATTGATTTTCAAGTTAAACATGATCGTTTAAAATTTTAAATATAATGATTCGTGTTTTTCGTCAATAGGTATGAAAATAAGTAATAAAATATGCGAATTAGATTTAAAGATCATGCACAAACACTGTTGAGTTGATACTTTACTTTTTTATTTTCTTTTTGAAGATTTGCATTTTATTTATTTAATTTTTTTTAATTCATCCCTATTTAAATAAATGGAGAATAAAAAACAAAGACTTGATAAATGTGAAGCTATAAAGTGAGCAGTTTCTGGTTATAAGAAACAAGCATCATTATTTTATGGAATAACTGAAATGAAGCGTCAAGCGACAGAATGCAGCTTCATAATTGCTCACTGTATAGCTACCTAGGGAAAACCATTTACAGATGGTGAAATATTTTATCTTTAGTTTCATCCTGCATAACAAAATTACGTTTACTAAAATCAATCAATTCACTTATTAATTGAATGTCAATGTTTTGTGATTGTTTTAATCAATAATTATTAATTATTTAGTTTTTAATATTTATTGACTTATTTTATTTTTTTATTACTTTATTAGTATTTTTTTTAATTATTATTATTATTTGACAATTTTTTATTAGTTTGCAGTACATCTTTGTAGTGATCTTAATTTTGCCTGTTATTTTTCTTACGATAATTATAAACCAGCTTTTAAAATATCGCTCTGTCTATTTTCCAGATTTTGAAAGCCTTTTTTATCCAAATTTCTTAAGGCTGTTTACTCAATTTTGTTTTTCTTTTAAAAAAAAATTTCAAAATTTGACTCTAGATCATGGGTATGATAGCACCAGATTTTGAGAGGAAATGTCTACAAAACCAATTTATAATCAATTGTTCGACGCGTGCGGCACTTACCTTTCAATTATTCACAGATTAAACTAAATGACGTACTTTGAAACTAATTATAACACGAAACTAATTTTTAAATCATAGCAACTGATGATTTAAGAATTAGTTTTTCCTCTAATTTTAGCTAAATTTAAATCTAGGAGTAACCCAAATGGAAGTCGGCCAGTCCATGAAATATTATTTGAAAAGTGATTTCAGTCAAACAACGATTTGTCGATTTGAGTCTATGACGCTGGCATCAACAAATATGTTTGAATTGATTCCATATTTCCGAAAATGGATATCCAAAGTATATAATCCCGACAGAACCAAGACAATTAAAAATGTCATTTCTAAACTGGAATCAATTGACATTTCTCGAGCATTGGAAGACGAGTTTGCGAAAGATAAAACGGACAGCGAGTCCAGCAATAACAGTAATGGTGACGAAATGGTAAATGTCAAAAGCAAAACTCGGAAACAACGAATCCAATTTACGAGATTTCAGTTGAAAAAAATGGAAAGTCTTTTTCAAACAGTCAAAGTTTTAATATTTTCAAATAGTATTTTATTAATATTTGTAACATTTTAGCATACGCAAATTACACCGCATGTTTACAAGAAATATGCTAAAGAATTGAAATTGAGTGAGAAACAAATCCGATGTTGGTTTACTAAGCGCAGAAGGAGTGATAGAATGCACAAGAATAAAATGAAAATGGAAAAATTTAATTTATAAATAAAATTATGAAAATTTTCGTATTATTGTGATTATTTGTTTTATTATTATTTTATTTTTTTACTTTATTTTTATTTTATTATTATTATTTTATTATAATTATTATTTGTTTTATTATTATTTTTATTATTTTTATTTTTACTTTATTTTTATTTTATTATTTTTTATTTTTATTTTATTATTAATTATTATATTTTTATTATTATTTTTATTATGTTAATTAAATTTTATGATAAATTACTATTTATAGATATTATTTATTTTTGGTAATATTTAGTTACTAAATTTAGAATAATTTATTTTATATAATTAGTAATTACATTTCAACAATGGAACAATATTAAAATTTTGTAAGATTTTTACACGAAAAAACCAATTTAGATGAAAGTTAAATAGTTTGTTCCTGTGAGTTCAACACGATTAGAAGAATTAGCAAACATCATCCTTGATTCACTGCATTCTATGAATTTGGATATCGAAACATGAGAGGTCAAGGCTATGGCGGTGCAGTAACAATGCTAGTAAAGATGAATGGTGTGCAAGCCAGTATACTTGAAAATTTTCAATCTGCTCTAATTGTCCATTGTGAATCACACTCTGATTCTTGACAAATAAGAGAAAAAAACATTGCATTGGAATAACTGTAAACCTAAGCTTTCATAAATACTCCTAAAATAACTTATATTTGAAAACTTTACAATGGTCAAACTGAAACTCCTGAAGCTTATTTTAGAATACCCATTTTCATTCAGCTTTTGGACTCAATGATTTTACAGTTAAAAGAAACACAAAAGTACAGACAGTCTTTGAATAATTTAATTCCTGGCAGGAACCAGAATGAATTTAAAACTCAGTTAGAAATCTTGGTTTTTCAATACTCTTTTGAATGCAAAAACTGCATTTTAAACATTATAAATACCAAATACCAGTAATGTCAAAGAAAACTTATGGATTTTGAGAAGACTTTAATTCCAAACTCTGCAATTCATACAATACAAATGTGTAATCCAGCATTCCTTCCCAAAACTTTTAAATTGCTAAACTTTTGGTAACAATGCCTGTTACAACCTGCACAACTGAAAGATCATTTTAACATTGAAATATCTGAAAAATTATCTCAGAAATTTAACATTTCAAGATAGATCTGGCTTTACTGTTTATTAACAAAAACGTTTCAATAACAGAGAATGAGGTACTAAGTCAGTGGTTTCTAATATTTCTGGTGTTGTGATAACATTTGTCAAATTGTAGTGACCCCAATAAAAAAATAAATAGGATTGTTCCTCAGTCACTACATTTTTGCAGATAACTGTTAATTTTTGACTTCTAAATATTTTATTTTATTAATATTTTATACTTTATACTATAAAGTCAGAGTAGGAGTATCGCTTAAATTTAAAATGATAGTAAGAAACCACTGAATAGCGTAAACAAATTGTCAGGCGACCCCAGTTGAGGTCGCGACCACTGGTTGGGAACCGCTGTACTAAGTGTTCTTCAAAAGAAAAATGAATATTTTGATGTAATTTAGCTTTGTTTTATTATATCTTTATTTTAATGAGGACATATAAAGGTTTTTTGTATAATTATCAAAATCTGCACTCATCGAAGAAATAATTCCTCGATGTGTTACTGCGTGTCAGCATATAGTTTTACTCAACTTGGTTTAGGTGGATGTGAAAATATTTTCTATTCGTTGAAACTATTTCAAAACCTTCCAGTTGTAGTCCAATAATATTAATAATTTATTTTCAACTTGATACTAAATAAATAAATATAATCAAAAATTACATAGCTGATACTATTAAAATGAATATTTTTTATTAAAATTTAATGTTCTTATATATACTTCAAATTTTATCCAGCTGTAAAATTATTTGAATAACTACTTTCACTACACTTAAATTTAAATCTTTATTTCATTTATTTACTTATTAATTACTATTTATAAGTCGATTTTAATACGAATTTTATTTTAAAAAATCAAAGAAATTGTTTTTACATTTTGTTTTACCGAGGCAAGTTTTAAATAATAATTATCTAAGATTTTTAATCTTTGTATTAAATTTATTATAAACAGTAAATAATTTTATATTTCTTTTTGTTGTAATCTTAGTTTTATCAAATAACATTTAAAACACAAATTAATTATTCTTTGTCTATTTGTTAATATTTTATTTTCTTCTAAATTTCATAATTGATCAATTTTGTCTTTTTCACCATCTAGCTTAATAATTTCCACTTGTTATTAATCAAATGCAATCATCCAGCTGGGGAAATTATTTGGATTTAAAACCAATCAATTCGTTTTCGGCTTATCCACCTCCATTAATTCCAATTGGAAATTATGATAATTCAATATCTGGTAATACAGGGTGTTTAAATAATATAAATTTAACTATATCCTAATTTGTTTAGATTATGTTACGAGCGTTTATTTAGTAAGTTGTGACAATGATTTGTATAGTGTCATTTGAAATTTGAATAATTAAAACAGCCTCAACGCGTTGACATGACCACGAAATCGATTACTGTTTCATGTAGTAATGAGGTTTCGATAAAGAACTTGCCTACTTCATATTTCCAAAGCGTTATGATGTCTAATAACACTTCAAATCAAACTCTGGGAATTCAAAACATACCACGTAAGGATTTTTAGATTTATTGAATTGCTTAATAAGTTTTGTTTCTAGCATTGAGTTCGGTGGAAATAAAAGATGATCATCTTGGTTCGACTGACTTGAAACAGAAAGATAAGGTGAGATATATTACGTAACACTATAAAGAATTTGAACACTGAGATTATTTGTTGAGAATAATGTCAATTTATTTGTTTCACTTATTTGATTATTTTTCATTTCCAACACGGAAATTGTTCAACTGATTAAATATTAGATCTGCTTCAGTGAACAGTCGACGGATTTTGTTTTAATAGTTTTTTATTATTATTTACTGTTACTATTATAATTATTATTATTATTATTATTATTATTATTATTATTATTTATTATTATTATTTATTATTATTATTTATTATTATTATTATTATTATTATTTTTATTATTATTTTATATTATTATTATTATTATAATAATAATTATTATTATTATTTATTATTATTATTATTAATTTTATTATTAATATTATTATTATTATTATTTATAATAATTATTTATTGTTATTTTGTAATAATTTTTATAATTAATTTTATTTATTATTTTCATTTTTAATTTATTATTTATTACTAATATTTTATAATTATCATAAATTGTGATAAATTGATGTTTCTATGTTGTTTAAAATTTTTTAAAATTAGTGTAAAAAATATTTAAATATTAATTTATTACAATATTTAATTAAAATAAATAATTTGTTTAAATTATATAAATAATCCATAATATTTGACAGTTAAATTTTCGAAATATATCGTATGACGAGTGTTTCATTGGCGGTTTTTTTTTAATTAAATCGCTGCAAAATTATTTATTACTTTTTTTTATCATTATTTTTGATATTTATTTTCATTATTAATTTAATAATACTATTTAATTATTATTATTATTTTAAAATTATTTTTATTATTTTAAAATTATTTTATTTTTAATATATTTTATTTTTAATTAATGCTGTAAAAATTAATATTTTTAATATTTATTTCATAATTTTTTTTAATATTTTAATTTCCGATTAAATTAATTTGCTAAATTAATTCTTAACCTTAAATTAACTCTAATTTGTAAAAATGATTATTCTTAAGATTATTTAATTATTTCTGGTTATTTTTATTTAAATTTTTTTAATTATTTTACTATTAATTAAAATCATGTTGATTTATATTTGAATACTGAGATTCCTCATCTTTCATGTAGATTTTTAGAGTTTTTTTTATTAAGTTAGGGACGTCCGTTAATAAAGTCACCAATTTTTAATCCCCCCTACCCAATTGTTTACAATTGGAAAACTTTCAGCTACCCCTTTAACATAATTATATCAAACAATCTTTAACCCCCACACCCCCACCCATTACAAACTATTAACATTATATAGGACTGGCTTATACGTTTAAAAAGGAAAATATAGAGATTAAAAGGACAATATATATAATATGGATGAATTTTGAATTCCTTTACGATCGAGGTAGCATTTCATCAACTTTCAAAGACTTCTTGAAGAAAAACGATAGAAATCTCTGTAAGCCGATCTGGTAGAATGAATCTATTGGCGATAATCTCAAAATACGAGCTTCTTATCAATTAGCAACAATTTATAATATTATATCAGGATTCTCTTCACAAATTTGAGATAAAGTTTCTTTCCTATTTTATCATCAATAATATTTATGCTACATCAATCAGGTAAATACTGCCATTTAGAAAGCAAAATCTAAATAGCGTGTAAATATAATATAAATATTGAAAATATAATGAAACTATTATTGACCCTCTTTGTGATGAATACAATGAATACCACCTAAAATACAATGATATTGCTCATGACCTATTAAAAACTATCCTTGGAATACAAAACATCTTTAATGCCTATCTATCTCACTTCACCATCCAGAATATATCGTACGAAGAGTTTTTTATTGGCGTTACTTTTAATTAAATCGTTGCCAAATTTATTTATTTATTGATTTTTCTTCACGAGTTCTTGACTTAAAATCTACACAAATTTTCGGCAATTTAAAAAGGTGACAATTAATTATATTTTAAAATAATTATTTAAAAATTTTTAATGATAAATCAAATCTTTTTACTATTTTATCTGTTTGAAAAAATTTTCCTTTATTTTTGAAATTTTTAATATATTTTTTTAAAATTTACAATTAAATATATTCATAATTTATTTATAGCAGACTCAAAAATTTAATAATTATAAATATTATGTCACTTATAAAGAAATCAGAGGTGAAACACAAGAAAAGTCTTATAATGTAAATATTGTGATTATATGCATGAACCCTATCGATTAGTCAGATTTTTGAATTTTAAAATATTTATAAAAATATAATACCAACAAGTAAATCGATAATCCATTAAATGAAATATTCCAATATAAAACATGTCCCATTCACTCGAATACGAAACTACACTTAAAAATTTCTTTTCTTATTCTCTAATTGAATTTTTCTTTTCCCATTGGTTTTCATTCAATATTTCAATGATTGTAAAAGTCTAAATTAATTTATACATTTTTTAAAATCTTTTTTCTTTTGGAATTTGTTAAATTTTGGTCATTCGCATCACACCTGTATTTGACTGCTTGAAAAACTTCAAAATAATTTTTTCGATAAGGAATCATATGAAAATATGATCCAAACAAATAAATAGTTAAGTCTTTTCCACAATGTTTATTTATTTAATGAAATTTTTCGACCAAAAATAGATAATTTTGAATAAAATAGTTAATAGAAATAGTAATTTATTCATATAAATAACTTCATTTTTTCAAATATATTTCCACAACTCAGATGCCATTAGGCACTAAAAAACCTCAATCAAAGATTATAGTTTTAGGTTTATTAGTAATTTCATAATTAGATGTGATTTATGTTGATTTTTGGGTTACATAGTTTTATCACCAAAGTTTACAATACGTCCCTAATAATTTCTGAAACCCTTAGATAAAATTGGAAATGTCAGTTTCTAACTTGCTCAGTTTTTATTATGCTCAATAATATTATGCATGCTCTCGAATTCGTGCACGGCGATGACAGTCATCTCTCCAATGCATGTGACATTACATCTATTACAAGTTGTAACGATATTCAAAATCAGAACATGGAGCAAAATATGTCATAGATTTATTACTGAGTATATACGAACTTTGAAATAATTTTTAACATTAGCATTTTCAATATTTTTTAAAATAGATTCTTTCTTTACAATTAGTAAATCGATTAATTTATTTTTTATATTGTACTCATATGATTTACAAGTCTAAATTGTCGAATAACCTTCTTTAATACAATTATGTCTTTTAAATTATAAACTGAAATTAAATTGAATTGCTAGAAAAAAACTAAATTTCACATGGAAATAATAAATTTATTTGCTTTTCTCTTTTAGTTCACAATTTTATTTATTTTCAATTTAGTTTTCGACTAGGTCAATGTTTCATATGTAAAACTTAACTATTATCGAAAAATGAATAAAGATAAAGGAAGTTTTCAAATGTTTTAATAGCAAAAATCTTGGAATCACATATCAAATTGTGTTAAAATTAGCAAATATGCATATATTTATTGAACTACATGTCTTGCAAAATAATGTTCTCTCTCTCTCTCTCTCTCTCTCTCTCTCTCTATATATATATATATATATATATATATATATATATATAGTATATTAAAAAAAAGTATGGTACAAAAGATCCTTTCAAACACCTATCTTTTTTATAAAATAAAAGAATAGATTCATAATTGTTAACTGAGAAGTAATTTATTTTTAATTATCACAATATTTGAAATTAAAATATTAAAATTAAAATTAAATCCTAAATTTCATAAATTTTTGATCTCTTCAAATCATTTCCCACTAGCCTTATATTTCATTTTTCAATCGAAATTTTCATTTATTAAATAATTAATGTCGTTTCTTTATCTTTTCAATCATAATTTTAACAAAATTAATATATTTAAATCCAACAATTAAAAAAGATTATTGATTGAATATTTTTTATTTTACTTCCTCAATTTCAAAAGAATAAAAGGCTGAAAAATAAAATTTATCGATTTATTATAAGTGAAAATATTGAAAAATTTTTACAATCTCTAGACGTTAAATATTTTTTGAAAAATTTAATGATATTGAATAAGAAAATATTAAGATTATGTAAAAATAAATTTGACGAAAAATACCCATACAAATTGTTATATTACAATGTTGTACATATTGACTGAAGCTTCTTGTTAGGATTTATGGAAATTTTTCTTAATCCTCTTTTAAACTTTTATAAATTAATATGTTTCGACAAATAAATTTTTTTAGTTTGAAAAATATTAAAAAGGTTCTTTAAGGTTGGAAGAAATGTTTATTAGGCTTTTTGACGTTATATTAAAACTTATTATTAACACATTGTATGCGAGTCATGTAATTTTACGTTTTTTGCAACCTGTCACTTGAACCCGGGTCAAGTAAAAGTGCGTTTTAGTAGACTTGCGGTGGAGAACGGATTTCGTATAAATACGGGTCATTGTCATTGTAAGTGCGTATGTTTTTTATTAAGAGTTAATTTATTTTCAAATTTCTTTAATGACATGAAAAATTTTTGTGTTTATAATGCAATCAACTAATTTTCTTTACAGTTTTTCCCAAATCTGGTTTGGGTGTCGTGTATTGTTTTTCTAGGACGTTCTTAAACAAGATTCGTGCAATAGTCTTTGATTATATTACAAAATGATTATTAAAAATCTGACAATCTTAGAAAACTTTTTATTGTTAAGTGATAAAAAAACTAGAACATTGAATGAATCCGTTCCAAATTGTTATTTAACCTTTATACGACCGAGTCTATGCCGGAAAAGTTTTATCAATTATGATTTTTTTCTGATTACAAAGCATTTAATTTAAACCGCGTTCCCTACTATTATTAATATATTAACTAAATAAACCAATTATATAATGTGTATTAACTTAAAATAATTCATTGTATTTAGCAAAATCATTTCATTTAAAATATTCTGATTTTCTGTATGTATTTTATTTATTTTTTAAATTATTTCAAAAAAACATTTGGTGACATCATTTAATCATAAAATTACACTGAAAATTACAATCGCTTTGGAATCACACAGTTTTCTCAGTGGAAATCTTGTAACATCTATTATTAATTTAATATTTATGACACCTATTTTCCTTTTATGTGGACTTTTACTTTTGGTTTTTAAAATCTGAAAATTTTATATCTAAAAATTTGGTTTTTCCTTTATTCCCCAAATGCACATTGTAACTCTCATATGTTTTAGTTTTCCTGATTTTCTTAATCCTAAATTTGGTTGATTTTTCTAGGTGTCGTTAACTTTTTATATACGAAGTAAACCAAATTTTAAAATGTATTTTCTTTTGCTATGGGTATCAGCGCCATTGGTTTATTAAAATAAATAAAAATGCTGATTACTAGTTTTTAATAGGAGGATTAAAATAATTGATTTTGAAAAAAATCGGTCAATCGAGAAAAGTATAATATATTTTCAAAAATAATTAGTAAGAGATACATATGATAAGCCTTTGTTGCAAGTTTCGAGTTTTTTCAAAAGAAAAAAATAAGAATATTCGACTATGAAGTAAATTGAGGACAACTATTTTGCAGGCAAACATTTTCATTTTCCCTTTTAAATAAATTCGAAACTTGCAGAAAAGACTTATAATACCTTTAACTAATTTTTTTTGCAAATTGATTCAGCTACCGGACAAAAAAATATTTTTACCATAAAATATTTTATTGTGAGAAAGATTTGCTACGAATACACGCAAATTTTGTTTATATATTTGTCGATGAATATTATATTTCAGAATTTTGATCACCGCGAATCGTATTTCTGAACCTCGTTTTTGGCTTGTTGACCATTCCAGCCCTGTTTGATTTAAAAAGTTATTAAATTACCTGAATATAAAATTCATAATTACAGCTATAATATCTAAATGAATACCATAAAATTTTAAAAAATTTTTTTGTATATTTTGATGTTTAGAAAATTTTGTTTCTATTACCAATAGGATAACACCCTTGTATATGCAAATTGTGCATCGCAAAATACCCCTATGTTTATGCATATGCATTGTCATTGAAAGGTCGCTCATTCAAAGGCATTATCTCATTGTAGCGACCACTATTTTTGAATTGCAGTACCATTTTGTTGTGTGTATGTAATTTTATGGTTTAAGTTTGAAAGGATTTTTTTTATAAAAGAATTGTTTTTTGCGAATTGAAGAAGATTATTAACCTATCTCATGTGTTCTTCGTATAAATACAGTTATTCATTTAAAATTACATTGGGTTACACAACTGGACTGTTTTTCCATTTATTTATTGTCAATAATTTATATATTTTTTAAAAAAATTTCAGAAATTTCTCATCTGAAATTACAATTTATTTTGTGATATTAAACTATTCATTTGTATTCAATTATTTTTATAACCTATAGCAAAAAATTTATTTATACATTAAAAACTGAAAAATGGAAATTTTAGTTTTAATCTGTAATTCTTGAGATAGATCAACCAAGATTTTATTGATGAGGAACAAAAATAATTATTATTGCAAATTTTTAATAAAATTTTATAATTATTAATTTTCCCCATTACAATATCAAATATAAAAAAAATTATAATAAAATATTTCAAAGTACAAAATAAATGTAAATTAAAATATTAAGTGCAAAAATATTTTTATTAAAACCTTTTACTGCTGTTAGATGTAATTAAATTCAAATCTTCTAACATTTATTTATTTATCACTAAATACAAATTCAAATTTCCTCTCAAACTCTGAAAATTTAAACACCACTGAGGCGTGGTAATTATTAATATTGATATAGCTATCGGTCCCAAATTATTTTAACCCTTTGAGTACTGAATTTTTTTATTGAGATTTCAGGTTTATATTAAAGAATACAACATAAATAAAAGGAATTGACAAATTAAAAACATAATTTCAAACTTATTACATAATTCTTACCTAAACAAACAAAAATTGAAAAATCCGAATTTATGAATAAAAAAGGACTCATTTTATAGATTACTTCATTCTAAACAAATTCTTTCAAGAAAACTTTTTTCTGAAACCTTAGGAAAAGAAGATATATCATAAAGTCATTATTAATTCTGTAATATTTATTTATTCTCAATTTTTGTTTATTCTAAGTGCAAATGAATCTTTGTATGATAAGATCTGAAAGAATTTACAATGAAAAGAGGTACACCACATTCTGAACACTTAAATTTAGTAGCAGTTCTCTTTTTCTTTGATGAACAAACGACACAATATTTTCTCAATACTTTTTTGTCTACTTTATCAAGTATATATTCATCAGGAAAGTGTTGTCCGATCATTCTAGTAGGCAGTGGTTATAAAGATGGTCTTATTGTATCAGGTACAAATTTTTCAAATATTTGACGAACTAATTGTATTCTGAAGTCGTAAAACTTAAGCAATAAGTTTGATGTTTTATTTGCAATTTAAAAAAATTAAATTACGTAAAAATTATGCATCGTAGATGGTCGAAATTAATGTTATTTGAAAGATCTTTGAGATTCGCTTTTAATAAGAAAAATCAAAATTAAAAAATCCTTTATGGTTCAAAAGTTATGAACCAAGCACCAATTGATGCTTCCTGTACTCTTTACTTTAATATAATTTAATATAAATTTTAGTATACAAATTTATCACAAATAGTTATTTCAACTAGCTGACCACACTTGTAACATTTAAACTATATTTTTCTTAAATGGGAGTTTTAGAACTCCTTACAACAACTATATATATTATATTAGTTATTCTTAAATAAAAATTCCATATAGGATATTTTAAAGCAGATTTTGTAGTATTTATAATATTAAAACTTTATGGTTTTAGCTCTAGAACAGTATCTAACAGAATTCTAAGATCATAAATTAATAATCAACCCTAATTGTGAAATTGAATGAAGTCAAAGGTATGTTCAAAACAATCGTTTATTTCTCATAGTCCTGGTCAAAAATTTGATTCAAACGGCCATCTTTGACAAAACTCATGAACTGTTAAACTATAACTAACCATTTATTTCAAATTACTGACCGTTTAATTTTATAACTGACCACATTCATACTGACCCAGTGGATACTACCCGTTTATAATATGTACTGATCATTTATTTAACTTACTGACAATTTGTTCAATTTAATTAAATCATAACTAGTAAATCATTATAGTTTCAATATATAATATTTGACAATGATTATAAGGATAATTTGATCAAAATATAAATTCGCTCATTTGGCGTTTGTGTTTTTACTAAAAATGGACCATCGTTTTTTTTGATATTTAATAATTTATATAATTAATTATATCAAAAACAAAACAAAATTTTTGAATAAACACAAGTTCTTATTGTGGGACAATTTTAGTATGCTGAAATCCTAATTTCATTGAATTGTTAATTATAGATTCTAACTTTGTTTTGCAATAAATTTAATTGACATTTTTTAGTTTTCTGATTTTTTAATAAACAAATGAAATGTTTATTTAATAATTTTTTGCATTTGAAAGAATTTTCTTTTATATGTTCGATCTGATCAAACAATGAAAAAAATTAATCTATTATAAGAACATAAATTTTACAATTCTTGGAATCATGCTTTTTGTAATTTTCTTTAATTCTTAAATTTACAGGATTCAAATAATATTGCTATCAACCTTGATAATGTAATTATTAAAGCTATTTTTCTTTTCCCTTCTATATGATCTGGTTATGCATATTCAAATTTATCTGCATTAAGTTTTCAACTATAGATCAACGTTTTATTTTGTGAAAAATTTGGAAATACGAAACTGTCACTATGTGAACTATTAGGCGTCTAAATGAATATTTCTTTTTCAGGATTCAAATAATATGCATATTCTTATTGTTAACGTGACACCGATATCCTTTTTATTTTCAAAAAAAGGGAAATAAATCAACTATTTCGTCTTCACTTCATCTGCTTGAATAATACCGAAAACCTTTCACTATTTTACTATTTTTGTGACTTCCGCACAAGGTTATTCTTTAGAATATAAACTTTACCATATAATACAATTTTGAGAATTTTTTGTAATTTTATTAATTGAATAGAACATTTATTGATAAAGTTTCACGAGTGTAAAGAATTCAGCCATTTTTATTTAATATAGTTTTTACCAATTCTTGTTCAAATTAGTAAACATATTTACAATTATTTTCTTTTGTCTGTTGTAAAATGTTTTCAAAAACGTATCATATTACACCATTTATTGTTATAAGTAAAATATCTAATACGCAACTTAAGAGTAAAAATTGTTGTGCAAACTTGTAATAACTTATGGAAATGTATTTGAAGGCATCATTTGCAGCAAGATAAAAATAAAGTTTGTAAAGGTATATGCTAAATCAAATCATAAGTTTGTAGTATTGCTTTTATTGTTTAATGCTTTTTAAATGTATTTGTGAATTTTCGGGAATTATTTTTATTGTTTAATTAAATTAAATTAAATTAAATCAAATCAATTATTTGAATTTTATTGTAAACATTAAGTTTAAAAATGCGAGTTGAATAATGAAATGGAAGGAATTTGCAAAGAACGTAAACACATAGGTTGCTATAAACTGAGAATACAGATTAAAATGGCAAAAAGGAGAAAGTACGCAATGAACAGAGTCCAAAAATAAACTAACAACTAACTGATATTAGATCATGAGTTGATATTGCTTAGGATTATATATACTTAAATAAATGAATAACTTTATTGGATGCTAAAGGGATTTTGCTACCAGATACAGTGCAAATAAAAGTAACAATAAATGTGAGGTATCATTGAAAGCATTCAAGATATTCACAACGCATTGTAATTATTATTTGTTCTCACCAATAAAGTCAGTTGGGAAAGATTGAATTACAATTTTTCAATACTGAAAATATGGTTATGTCGATATTGAAAGTTTAATAAAGAAGCAAAAGTTCGGAAGTAGTTATAATCTTAATAAATAAATTTCTATTTTACATGTGGCTTTTTGTTTCAAATTCAACTATTTATTTGTTTCTTGAAAATAAAGCAGAACATTATGAGACAAACCTCCATTAGTATAATTTAAAATTTTTTTCTTATCGTTGATCAAAAATTGGTATTTTTTATTACTAGATGACTGTAGATTAATAAAATTTTTTATAATAACTGTGCTGGTCATATAATTAAAATTTAATTATTTTTATATATTAATAATTTAAGATGAATAATAAAATACATAGGAAAGTTTGTTTGAATATTTAAGGAGATTTAGCTTTGCGAAATTTATTGTTTGTTAAAAGTTTGATTGAAGATTTATCCAAATAAATGAACTCAAAATCCTATCAATACAATGTCATCCTCTTCATATAGGATATTTCTCAGCCCATTTCCGAAGTCGACTATCAAAAGTATACAAATGGGAATTTTATTTCTGAAGTTTGACCGTATTTCGAAGAACATTTAGTCAATGAACCTTGATCAATTTATTGCATATGTTATTGTAAACCTCCTTTTTATTTCAATGACCTTTGGGAACAACCATTTGATAGTAAATCATTTACGTTAATTCTTTTGATCTATAACATTTTATTCATTAAAAAATCTTATTTTAAATTTCATTATTATCATAAATATACGTAAAATCTATTTAATGTGACATATTTGGTTTGGCAAACCAATACAATAAATATATTAATACGGTTCAAATTATGTTTTTCACATTTAATCGTTCAAAATAGATTTTTTAAAAATATAAAATTATTTTTTTTAATCACTTGCTATAATTTTTACCATAATTTTAGTTTTTGTTTATAATACAATATCAGTCAAATCTTGGTCGAAATCTCCAAATTTCATTTTGACATGAATAATTAAATAAATTTAGATTTTAGTTTATAATCATACAATTTTCTAATAGATGAAATTTATTGAAATACAGGAAATTATATAGCAGTTTATACTTATTGGAAAATTTAAAAGTTTTATAAATATCTGTACACGAATTTCTTGAGATCAATTTTTATAAGTTTTTCTTCCAAAGTTAGTTCTCCGGCATTTATGAATTCCGGGAGAAGTTTTAAGGACTCAAATTTGAAAAATGCGTTATAATGCAAGGTTGATGACATTTAATTTGTTGATTATTAATCTTTTTTTATCGTTTTAATGTTTTTATATTCATTACTGGATAAATGTTTTGATGACATAAAATTTCTACAACTGTCAAAATAAATACATCGCCGGTAAAATTTTTGAAATTTTCACAAGATATACTGAATTCTTCTGAAAAAAAAATTCATCCTGTCAGCCTAAAATTAATTGTTTTACATTTATTGAATGTTGCTTATGATGCTCAATGTCTTTCACTTGAATTCTTGTTATAAAACTCACTAGAAGGTTAATCTGAATAACTGTATATTTCAGTTTAGGATTCTGAATCATTTTTAATTTCAGAAATATCTCTATTTGTTGAAAAATAGAGAAAATCTCGACTCAATTATTAATTTTTTTGAAGAAAATTAATTAACTAGTAATTAAAGATTTCAAAATGTGTACGTTTATCTTCTGTAACATTTGGTTCAAATGAAAAGGGAAAAATATTAATATATTCGATTTCTTTTAAAATTGCTAAATTTAATATCCATTTCCTCAAAGGGTTAAAATGTGAAATTTATGTAAGTTTGCTACATCTTTAAAATCAAACTCGCTGGACTTTAAAAATAGCTACAAATTTTAAATACTGATAATTAATTCAAGATGGATAACATACTTCGTGAAAAATTACAAATAATTGCAATATAATTTTTATTTATGTTAGCAATAATTTTAAAAAGATATTAAAATTTTATTGCGTAAAATTAAAGAATTTATTTAGGAATTTAAAAAAATTGTGGAAAACTGAAAAAAAATATGTTTGATGCTTAAGTTGTATGAAATTGCTATTTGAATTATTTGTTAAAAATGTCTTAAGGAAATTTAATTGACCATTAACAATAAGAAGAGCATATTTAATTTTCACAAGTTTTCATTGAATAAATTCTTGGAATTGATATTCTTATTTAGTTATTTAGTTGTCATCAGGCATTAAACAACCTCAATAAAATAATATAGTTATATGCTTATTAATGATTGCACAATTAAATGTGATTAATGCATTTCTATGTTGATTCTTGGGTTAAATGATTTTATCATCAAGGCTTTACAAGTAATACGTAAATACCCTTAGATAACAGTTAAAATTGGAAATTTCAGTTTTTATTATGCTCAATAATATTACTATTTCCACTTAATCTGGCATGATCTTGAATTCGTGTACAGCGATGACAGTCATCTCTCCAATGCATGACATTACATCTATTACAATTAGTACGGTATGCAAGATCAGAACATGGATCTTGGTTTTGATCATTTAATAAATATAGACTGCTGAAAATTTGTATGATTCTTTTAACCCTTTCGTGCCCAGTGGGAATACGTATTCCAATTTTGTTTTGCCCTGATAAGACCGATGAGAATACCTTTTCCCGATATTTGCTACTACTGCCATCTAGTATTGATCATTAGCTAATCTGTAAAACAGGAATCTGTTTTATTTTGTGCATATAATAAAATATATATTAATACATAAGAATTTAAAATAAAAAAAATTTTTTTTTAATATTATTAAAATAATTGAATTTTTAAATTACATTATTTTTTAAAAGTTATAATATAAATAAAAATTATAGTATTTATATAAATAAAATTTTAAATTAAATAAAAGTTATTTGAATATATTTTTAAATATTTATTACAAAATTAAATTAATAAAAAATAATTTGTTTAAATTAAATGTTAATTCATAATATTTTTAGTTGGTTTTGTGTACCTGAAGATGACAGTTATGCTGTCGAAATATATCGTACGAAAAGTTTTTTATTTGCGTTATCTTTTAATTAAAATAAAAATGTTAAAAATCCCAATATAAATAATTGGGAACGAAAGGGTTAGGATATTGATCAATTGTTATTTAATAACTGAAAAATGAAATATTAACGATTATTTTTGTAAATCATAAGCTTCATTTTTACAAGTAATTTTTAAATTTTTATATACTGGAATTATATGAGTGTAAATTTTGATGGTTTGTAATAAATATTTTAAATTTTCTGGTTATTTTAATTGAATTATTTTTACTAACTGTTTCTTCACATTACAGTCATACTTGTTTTCATTGTTGTTGTGTTATTGCTGTAGAGCAATATCTGTATTTTATTGGCAAATATTAATCCGGATTATTGCTGGAAACGTTTTCAAGTGGTTACAGGCTTAATTTTTATTACTTATGACTTTAAACATTAAATTCTACATTAAAATTTCCAATCAAATTTAAGCCACTTATTAATCTTGGAATTTATTGATTTTTTCTCTATATCGCCAAAATTTCTCCCATAATTCTTTTGGAAATTGAATTTATTTTCCCACAATTTTCAATTCAATTTATATTTAAGTATTAAAAGATTGCCTGCACTCCAATAGTTTTAAAGTCTTCATACATCAAAGGCTTTTTTAAACAATTACCAGTTATTATTAGATTATTAATTTGGAATGATTGATATTTAGCATAATAATTAATATTTATATATCGAATTTTCAATATTTATATATTTTCAATAAATAAGAATTGGATTCTAAAAACATTACATTGATTTGCGTTAAATGATATTTTGTATTATTATTATTTCATCCATTAGGTAAAAAAATAATAAAATTATTTTAAGATTTAGCAAAAAATGAGCTGTTGCATCTAAAACATTTTTTTGAAACCAAATTAGGCTTTAAAGTTTCACTTGCACTTCTTTATCTTCATCTTAAGGCGTTTCCGTATTAGGTTCTTTCAGGAAGTATAATAATTAAGTCAAACATAAATGAACTTTTTAAATGGATTTTATAGTTATTGATGATAGTGAACAAAGGTTGGCTGTGTTGCCAATTGTCTTTCAATCGATCTGGAGATGGTAAAGAAATGAAAGTTTAAGGATAATTTTCTTTATATTTCTTAGTTAATGTTGTCTGGTTTCTACTTAAATTAAAATTTTTAAATGATTTTTATGAGTAAAATTCTTTATTTTTTGTTTACTTTTGATGATTTTGGCGTTCCATTTTTTTTTCATTATGACTATGAATGAAAATTTAATATTTGATTGTTTGTTGTTAACCTAAGCCCAATTTTGTTTGTATTTGCGATTTTTTAAATAATTAAATAAACTTTTTAAATAATTATTATAATAAGCAAAAAATAATTAATCAAAAATTCGGATATTTTTTACTAGTTTTGAATTTATATGGAATTGCGGGATTTTTAAAAAAACATTTCAATTCATTTTATTGGTTGTGATAGGATTGAATCAATAATTGCTAAGTGCATTTTTATCCTTATTTAATGAGGCACGCGTCAAATTAGCATAATAATGTCACGAGAAGTCGTCCTCCATTTCCAAAATGTGAATTTTTGTATTGTTATAATTTCCCTTGAAATAAAACGTTCCGTTTCCTAGTTTGCATGTTCTGTTTGACAGATTTCTTTGTAAGTGACTGTGTGCGACTTTTTTTCCTTTTAGAACCTAATTGAAATCTTGAGCTTGCATATGTGTGTATGCATGTAGGTGTGTATGTGTGTGAGCATGTCTGTGTGTGTGTGTTTATGGCATGTGTTTACTATTTGAGTTCTTTACACATAACTTCTTTTTTTCGTTTTGCTAAAAGAAATCATGAAATATAATATAGTTCTTAAATCTAAATATATCGCTGGTGATCAAAAGTGAGTCATTAAATTCAGCTTATTAAAACAAAATATATTTTTGTTCAATAAAAACCGACATACATACACACGCACACAATCATGCAAACAAATAAATTCAGACATTTTCCCCTCGCGCGTATGTATGCTTGAAATATAAAATAATGAGCCGGTGTTTGTTTTTATTGAAAAACTGTGATAATAAATAATCATCATTCTTGACATCATCATCATCATCACCATCACCATCACCATCATCATCACCATCATCATCATCCATCGTCTTTTATTATATATAATCTTTTATATATAATGATAAATAGCAGTGATGCTGCGTACGCGCATTATAGTTATATATTTCAGAACCGAAATGATCCCTTCACAACTATTGGCTAATTTATTCAACACGAACTGTTGTTTTCCCGTGTTGATTTGCCTGTCGTAATCTAAACGATTCTTTGAATCCCATTTCCTATTGAAATAAGAATTCGAACAAATAGTAACTCGACTACAGAAATTGTTGGTTTGGGGATTGTTAGCGCGCATACACATACATAATAAATAAATATTAGATTCTCAATTTTTGTTTTCTTCTACTTATCTCGATTTATCAATCTTATTCAATGAGAAAATTTATTTTTGATTGATTTGGACATTATTCGCAAAATTGGAATTACTAATTTTTTGGTTCGATAACAATTTTTCTTTTTGTTATAATACCTTTGGCATGACTGAATTATATAGATATTAAACATTTACACATCCATATTAACAGTATGAGCAATGTATATACACTTTGTATATATTTATTTTTTATAAATAAACCACTATTATGCTCAAATGAATGCATTGTTTTTTTTTTAACCGCAGTGTTGTGAGGGTAGCGAATGAGAAGTGAGCAGTTGTGCTGAGTACATTTATATTGGAAAGGGTGAGTGTGTGTTTATATATGTTTATATATAATTTAACCAATACACTTGTAGTGATATGACTGCTGAGTTAATAACAAAGACGATATTGAGAAGTGTCATTTTACAATCGGGATATTATTTTGTTTTATAATTTTTTTTCTCTCGTCGTATTTTTTCGTTTACCAGCAGAAAATATTTATTTCAATAAAAAACAAATTATTTCGCCATCGGTGATTTGACACCATTCTCTATTCTATATCCATTTCTATAAATTTGTTTGTCTGATTATTTGTCTATATTTATTTCCACTACCCCCAACAAAAAGCACATTTTCACTGACGCACACACTACTGACAAACTGGAAATAAAAACACTATTTTCAATCTGATAGTGTTGCGCTCGCACCAAAACCAGTGATATTATTCGATTAGTGAAAATAAGCCAGTGCTAGATTTAACAACGAAAAAAAAGTCCAATCGGTTTTACTATTAGTGGATTCTGATTGATTGCAAACTGTTTTATCATTGGCTTTCGTGTGTATATTGGATGTTTGCGTTTTCCAATTTACCAAGTTCTCTTGAACTCATTTAAAATCCGTTTTCGTCGTCGTCGTCGTTATTATTATCATTACTACTACTACTATTATTATTATTATCTTCATCATCATCATTGAAATTCCTTTTTTTGATTATATCCATTTCGAATATTTTGCGGAGAATTTGTTTCTTATCAATAGTTTATTCATGTTGGGTATGGATGAAAACTATTTTGAAAGTTGTAACCAGTTTCCGGATTCGAACAATCCCATGGATTATTTTCAAATTAGATACAATCAGGTGAGATGTTGTTTTGATTTTCAAATTGTTAATTAATTTCTAATTAATTTGAGTATACTTTCTCATGATCAATAAAATCCCACCCGATTTTGAAATCGGTTTCCTTTGTGATAATCGATTTGGCGTTTTTCTCCCCGGGTTTTCTCAACCAGGAAAATGATTAGATAAATCTGAAAATTGATTTTATCTCCAACTGCACTTTGACTTGGAATGTTTTGTTAGATTTTTTTTATTGAAAATTTCGGCTCAACTAGAATATTTCAATGTGCTAATTATTTTTTTAATCAGTATAAGACAAAAAAATCTTCGACTCAATGATTAATTGTATTTTATTTATTTATTTGAGTAATAGTTAAGCGATATTTTATTGATTTTTATGTTGAAATGAGTAAATAGAGTAATCGTTTTTGACTGTATGAGAGATATGAATTTTTTTCATGTTATTGACATATGCAAAATATTTTTATATTGTTTTTTGAGCATTTCTTTCTTTCGAAAACTGGCTCAGAACTTTCGTCGATGAAATCAATCAAATATTGCTGGGGTACCTAAAGAGCATTTTGATGATTTGAAATTATTTTATGGTGTTATTATTTGGTGTTCATTCAATTTTTCTTTTTCTTATTGAATACTAATAATTATAATTTAGAACTCTTAAAATCCTAAAATATTTAAAACTAATGATTTTCAATTGAAAATATCTCCTTAAATATCTGTAATATAACAGTATATAATAAAAAAAACGGGTGAAGAATTGAAACGTAGAAATAAATATTTTTTCTTAAAATTTTTCTTGCACTGGAAAACGTAATTGAAATTGAACTATTACTTCTAAAAATGATTTTAAAGTTTTATAATTTCTTTTTCAAAAGAAAACGGTTTTTTTTACAAACGCATTACAGAAATATTACAATAAGTGGTTATTATAAAAAAGAATATTATTATTAATTTTGTAAATCTTTTAGTTTAATTAATGGATTTAAGTTATAAAAGACTTATATACTTCTTAAATAACATTAGTATTTTAACTAGATTTTGGGTTTGGTTATAGAAATTACCAATATTTATTCCGCTCATCATTTTCAATATATTGTTCAAGAATTCATTTAAATATAAATATATAATGGAAACCCATTTATAACATTCTTTTAACATATTTAAATGAATTTTTTAACAATATATTGAAATTGATGAGCGGAAATAATATTGGTAATTTCTTAAAGTCTTTTATAACTTAGATGCTCAGAAAATTTCACTATTTTCAAAAGAATAAAATTCAATTTAATATAATAAATAATTATAGATGCTGAAGATAAAAAAAATTAGTAAAATTTCTCGTTTTAATTATACTATGAAATGGGAATGACTTCGGATGTCTAAAATTATACAAAGTAAAAATTAAAACTCCTACATTTAAGCAAGAGAAAAATACATGAAAAGGAAAAATCAGTGTCAAATATTATTTACGTGTTTGATCTTATTATAGTTATAGAATGCAAGTCAATACATTTGTCTGTGATTGATTGTGACTAAAATTATATAGTGCAAATAAGTTTAAGAAAAAAATCAAAATATAAATGCTTTATATAACATTTTTAAAATTTTTCATATGTTGTATAATTAATTATGTTTTTAGATTAAAAATTACGTGTAAATAAAAAGTAAAGATTTTTTGGATCAATGGTATTTAAATGCCCAAAACCCTTATGAGTTATAAATAATACAATTTTACAGAATCCAAATTAGACTTTAATTAAATCCGAAATTCTTTTAAATATTTTTATCATGCTTAAATTTCCATGTAAATTCTTTTAACTACTTTTGCCTTCTTTATTTATAATTTGAAACAATTATCTGAGCATGGGCACCGATTATTTTATTCCAAAATTCGTATTTAATTGTAACTGTACCATGTAAGTAACCGTAAGTAAGCTCATCTATATTTATAATGCTTCCGTTAACAACATACTAAAGTCATTAAAATTGAATTTTTTTATTTGCAATTAAAAATTTTTACACAATGTAATTTTATCTCATTACAAAGAGCATTATATTTATTTACAGAACTTCTCCCTTTATGGTTTTTGCATATATAGATTGACATTGTTTCATCTATTTGAACTATAGTGCTTTCACCACAAATTATCCTGAAAGCTTCTTTAAATTCTTTTAATTATGTCATCTATTAGCTGTAAATACGTCAAAAACTTAAGTACAATTGATAAAACATTATCCTTACTAACAAATATCCAATTTCAAGTTATAATTTCAATAGCATTGAGTTGCTGATAAATAATTGTTTGGAACTGTATTTATATCTCCGGACAATAAATATGAAAATGTTTGCTGTCCATACAAAATTTAACGCAACATCAACCGGCTAAATACGACATTTTCTCATCACCAATTAAAACATAAATAACATAAAATGACGTTTAAAATGAATAAAATATTAATTTCTGGCTTGTTAAATATATTTTTATAATTATCAGTATGAATATCCGTTTCGACAAATAATTGAAATTTTATTCATCTCGACTTATAATTTAGGGAGACCATGGGAAAGAATAACATACTGAATTCGGATAATTCTATTTGTCACTAGTAAAAATTAGGTCAAAATATATATTAGGAATGAATGAATGAACCTGTTTATATTGAATTATTGCAATAAATCTTTTTCAAATATAAATTTTTAAATAATTTATTTTTATTTTTGCATTTGTTTTTGATTGTTTAAATCAACTCACAAAATTAACCATTAACCTTTAAAGGAATTTAATGCATGAACGTTTAGTATTTTTTTCAAAAAACAATTCTTTCTCAATGAAAAAGTCTAGTTTTAAACTTATTCAATTGCTTATAAAAACGCCAATTTTAACAAATAAAAACAAAACCTGATAAACTCAATAAAAAAGTGAAAAAAATTATTTAGAAAAGGTTGAAATGAAAAAACTAAGATTGTCAATATTGAATCCAATCATTTCCAATATTTTATATTTTATGGGATTTTTATAAAATTGATATTTATTTGTAAATGTTTATTAAAAATAACTGATTTTATCCGAATTCTGTTGATAATTTATCACTCAATCAAAATATTGTAAATTAATCAAGTTTAAATTAATAATTGACAAATAAAATCAAAGTAACCAATAAGATTGGTATTCTAATTTATTTCTCGGAATTCTCTACCATTCAAATTTATCACTTCCAATTTTATATTGAACTCTGTAGAACTATCCGCTAACGCCATATAATCCAATAAATCTTTAAGGTTTTCCGTGGTATATTTTTAATTGTTTATTCAATGTGAATAATCTTTTTACTAAAATTCAAATTGATTTTAAAAGCTTGTTTAATAAATATCGGAAAATTGCACAATTTTATGTTTGAACTAAATAATTCAATGGGATACTAGATTAATTACATCTGTGAAGCGTAAGGAAACTTTGTGGGTCAGAGGGATTTTGGGGGGAGGTTTTAATTTAAAACAGATTTCAATCAATATAATAATTATACAATTTGAATGAATTCAATTATCCCGACCCGGAAAAATTCGGGTGTTTATTGTATCAAAAATTGTAACCAATATTTAATTATATTTGATTGGTGAATTTTTTCTCTTTCTGAAATACAGATTCTTTTTAACTTTCTTTTAAAGTAATTAATTGCCATGTTACAGTGCGATTGAATCGCCATTTATTCAGTTGATAGCATTTCATGTATATTAATTGTTGTATATTATATATATATATATATATATATATATATATATATATATAATATATATATATATATATATATATATATATATATATATATATAAACTATGGAATAATTCGAGTGCGCTGTTAAAAATCGGAAGCCTGCTACAGTCAACCATTTGTATAGATATTTTATCACGACGAATTGCATTTCTCACATGTTATCGACAGTGGACCTACTGTATTTTTATGGGAGCTCATTTTCTATTTCAACTAAAGTGGCTACTGATGAGAAATGACTGGCAGTGTTCGTGATTAAAATTTCAAATCATTTGGCACATGGCGATAAACATGATTAAAATGAGAACCAACATGCGCCTTTGGAAATTTTTTATAATCATTTAAATTTTTTTATGAAAACATTTTCGATTGACAATTTTTGTTGTTGGGTTTTTTTATCTGGATTTTTGGTTTGGATTCTAATTTTTCATGCATAAAAACTATTGTGGAAATTATTATATTAAAAATATTCCAACAAATTTGTGGCATTATTTTACACCGTGAAATGCAAACCTGATTTCGATGTTTTTATTTGATGTTTTTCGTCAATGTTTTTCGTCAATGTTTTTCGTCAATGTATTTTGGTTTTAATCTTATTTTTATTGAACCTATCGTTTCAAAATGTAATAGTCTTAAACAATATTTTTTAAAGGATTCAGAATAAGAAGGAGCATGGGGGGATGCGTTTACACTCAATATTTGCATTGTAGGGTGAAATCTTAGTGTAGCAACATTTTCAAAGGCTGCAATAAGACGTATATTTAGGTACTGCAAGGAGATAGTTTAGAAGGACTGAATCAACAATCTTGTAACTTTAAAAAATAAAGAATACTTATCAAAAAATCCTCAATTATAATTACTATTAAAATATAATAAATTTTAACTTGATGATCTTAGTTAGGCCTTTGATCTGCAAAACAATACAATGCCCTTATTTGCTTTTCTTAAGCGGTAAAAGGAATTCTTACGTCATTCGATGGATTATAAGTATTAAGAAAACCATTATCAGTCGAATCACTATCAAAATGGTTAACACTATAATTTTTCATTAAACGTAACGATTGTTGCAGATATTGAAATTCTAATATTAAAAATAAATTCCATCATTTTTCGGAAATTGCTGATGTTTTTATGCTTTAGTTATATAAACAATTAAAATTAATTCGCAAACCATTTATTTATGAATATTCACAAGGGGCCTTGACTTGCTGGCTAATTTCACAAACATAATTCTAACATTTTTGAATGATTTATAACAATGAACAAAGTTATTCAATCTAGAAAGAATAGAAAAATGCTATTATTAAAGAATGGAAGGATTATGTGAAAAGACATAATCGTTTATTCTGTATACTTCCTTTCTAGAATGACTAACTTACTATAGCTTCAAAAAGTGCATTTGTATAGTCATTATCGAGTTTTATGTAAAATTAAATATTTTTATATGTTATGAGTAGTTTTATAATTTGAAATATATTAAATTCATATTTATTAAAGAAAAACTGTAAGTATAAAAAAGTAAAATGATTACTATCCTTCAAGTTGATGAAAAACATTTTTGAAAAATTTACATTCTTTGAATTATTTTTTTGATATTTTTTTAAACAATATTTTCTTTATTTAATGAAAATAATTCAATGTTTAATTGGTATTTTATAAATTATTCCGCAAATAATTGAAAAGAGCGCAAAGTTGTTGACCAGTTATTGATGATCCGAACAAAATTTATTTGTCAATATAAATATTATAAGATTTAGATTTTCGTTAACTTGTGTCGAATGATTATATTAAAAAAAAAATTTAAAAGTCGACATTGTTTATGTTTATTAATAATATACGAATTCGCACTGTAAATTTTCCTCGGGCTTCAAATGCACGCAAAACTAAAATTTGTTGATGAATTCGTTTTGCATAATTCCCGCATTTTGATGCTGCTGCACACTGCTAGTCAATAAGCATTTTCATTTTCCTCTTGTTTTTATTATCCACAATCTACTGTACTAAACCTAATCCTACATTAATTATGCTGTGGAAATTTTAATTTTTATACAAATTTCTTTTCATTGCTATATATTTTTGCATGATTTGAAACATTTATTATGGGCGAATTATGTTTATTTGCTTTTTTTCTTCTTTTATTCGCTCAAATTTTTACAATGTCTCATATTAGAATTTCTGCGTTTTCTATAAAACTTTTTTTAGAAATTTTTCTCTGAAAATTCGTGTATTATTTTAGTTTTTTAAATTTTATTATGAATTGGTTTAATTTTTCAATCACTTTTAAAATATTGTTTGTCTTTATTTTCAAAATGTGAGTAATGTGTTAATTATAAAACAAATAGTAACTTTTTAGGCTAAATTAGGGGTTTTTCTATTCTTTTTACTTTAATTTTAATATAGTTATTTGAAATAGGAGTGAAGATTTATCAAAATTAAAAGCCGGTTATTAGTTAAGTATTATTTAAAGAATATTTTCGCTCAACTGTTCTTAAAGGTTCTTGTTATTATTTTTTGGTATAACATAAAAATTTCAAATATCATATTATCAAGATATTTACATTTTCTTATTTCCTATCAAATCATTTTAGTTATTAAATAAATAATTTTTTTAATGAAAGCATATGATAAATTAAAGAAATCAGAACTGTTGATTTGTGAATGTTAAGGAGAAACTCCTAAGCAAATCCATCAAATTTTGCTGTAACGTATTAGGTCCGATTCTTACATTAAGTATCAACCTCGGTATTAAATTCATAACTTGAACTATATTTGTATTGAAATTAGGGTTTTTGTTACGTGTAATTGTTTACAGATGTTCTAATTTTTTTTAAATTTGTTTCAAATTACTTCATATTTTATTTTAGATTCTTTTGTGCAAAAAATCATTATATGGGGTTTTTGTCAGCTAAGTTAGGACAGGGTAATTTATTCAGAAAATATAATAGAAAAAATTACATCCCGAAATAACTTATTGTCTGTAGATTGTAATCGGTTTAAACATTTTATTTTTCTTTTTTATATTTATATAATAATATTTATAAAAAATTTAACGAAATATACAATTAAGAATTAAACAAGGTTAGTGGTGAAATGATCGATAAAGGAATATTTATTGATTTTGTAATAAAAATAATAAAATCCAATATAAAAACAATGAATTAATTGTCAATCAATAAGTTGGCAAAACGATAATATTTATAGATTATTTTAATTGTTTATTGAAAAAATGTTTTTTTTTATGTCAGATGAATTTTCAATCGAATTTTTCTTTGAATGTTTTTATTTGTGGAAATAAAATCATTAGTATTTGTTTGAATAACATTTTTTTCAGTCTTTGTTTAAAATTAAAATCATTAATAGAATCTAAAAATTTCATCGATTAATAAAAAAATTATTTATTATTTATTTTATTTTATTTATGTTTGGCCTTTATTGATAAATCAATTTATATGTAGCTCTCATTTTTATTGGTAATTCCTAATAGTATATTGTCCACATTTTCAAGCTTCTAGTAAATATTCATGAATTTTTAATTAATTTTGCACATTTCATTAGTATTTGCCATATCTATATTTTAAAAGTTCCCAAAAATAGGTTTGCACCTAATATCAAATGTTATCAAATAGATAAATTTTATTTTTGTAGCCTTTAGAATTCAGTTTATTATTTATTTGCAATAATTTTCGTTTATGAAATGACTTATGAATATAAATAGTTGAAGTTTATTCTTGTAAAACAGTATGTTCTCAAAAAGTTTATTTTTTAGCTTTAACATTGCATTTATTTACAAGTTTTAATTAAATTTGACAATATAATTTCATAAATAAATAACTTCTAAAAATTATTTGAATATTTGTAAAGGGTTATAAAAGGGAAAAATATATTAGAATTTTAAGACAATGTATTTCAAAATAAATAATTAAATATAAGTTTATAGGTTTAAAAGTTGTGAAAAGTCAATTTTTCCGAAAATGAGTTAAATTGGTTTTACAATAAAAAATGTTCGATATTTTAATAGTAATGATTTTGAAAGAAATTGCTAGTAAAATGTTTATATATATATATATATATATATATGTGTGTATGTGTATGTGTGAGTTTACCATCTCAACTATTCAGTTATTTTACTGACGAGTCTGGTAGTCAAACAAGTAGTCCACAAAATCTCAATTCAACTGATTGTTAACAAAATTATTTGAAATGTTAGGGAGGGTGACATTAATTAAACATATCCTAGTTACTAAGTTCTGTAAAAAATATCATAAGCATTTTTGAAAAACTTCACTATTTTTTTGCGATTAAATTTCAATTACTTTGCACAATTGTTAATAACAATCCAACTTTGCTTGGTTTTCCATCATTTTCCCTATAAAATATAGGATTTATGTTTTGTATATTTGTTTTCAATGGTAACATTAATTCGTATCTCTTAATTTCTATTATTAAACAAATTAATTATATAAAATGAAAATAATTTGAAAAATTTTGAAAAAACTAAAACAAATCTCGTCTCATTTTCAAGGGAATTAAACTCAGATTAGGATAATAATGACAACAATGAAATATGTGCAATGATAATAATATCAAGAATATACAATTATATATATATATATATATATATATATATATATATATATATATATATATATATATATATGCATATTTATATGTGTGTATACATATGTATACATTTATATTTATTTATTTAAAAAAACTTGTAATAGTCTTTTACAATGCCGCCAATCGACTTTCTATCATTCCCAAGCATAATCAAAAATAACTTAATTTAAAGTAGAGCCTATTGATATTATTATCGTTACAGAGGTTTTATTGTTGTGATTATTATCCGAATCTGGGTTGAATTCCCCGAGAAGGAAACTCATAAATGTATATATGAACTATTAAATCAGATTCATCATAATTAAAATACATTATTTTGATAGAATTGCATTTTTATGATCCTGGCCTATAAACTGCAATGTTTCCTGAATTCAAATATGAATTTTTTTTTTCTGAAAATTATAATTAATAATGAATTTTAATAAATATGCTTCGGTGAAATTAATCAAATTTATCAATTATAAAGAAAATTAAATTCATTTAGTTATTCGAACAATCTGGTGAAGATATGTAGATATTTGTATTGTGACATTTGCATCGAATTCCATTTTATCAATAATATAATATTTTATTATTATTATTATAAAATTTATGCTTAGAATATGAAAACACAAATGATTTATAATTAATATTTACAATATTTTCATAGAATATCAAAATGAATATCTGGCTTTGAAAATTTTATAACAAAGATTTTATATATTACTTTATTCTCAGATAAATAGTAAAATAATTCAATAGACAGATAATTAAAATTAAAATATCTATTTAAGTTTTTGTCGAAAAATTTCTCTTCAATTCTATTTTCTGGCGCAAAGATGTTTTACCCTTTCAAGATGAAAAATGTTAATATAAATATAAATCAAATTATTTTTTTTCTGTTATTTTTTTCTTTTAAGTCAATATTTTACATGTCGATTATTATCATCATTTATTCCAGAAATTGACTAAATTTTCTACTTGATAATTTCGAAAACATTTTCAAAAATTATTAAATTATGATAATAAATAATAAAAAGAAATAATTATATTGAACAACGTAGAGAGTCAATAATTTTAATCAGCTTTTGCGATAAACTTTCAATTGGTAAAATCCAAGAATTTCCCTTAATAAATATGATTTTTAAATTATTATTAATTGCATTGGTAGTTGTGAAGTTTCCCTAAATTTCTTTTATGGGATGATTATTGCAGTGATGATATTGCTGAACTAATTAACTGTCGAATATGTGGGAAACAAATAAAATTGAGCTGAATGGGAAAATTGGCAAAATAAAATATTTGGTCTGTACACAACACAGCGCCGATAGAGCAAATGAGCTTGTTAGTAGAATTATGGATCATCTTTGTCAAATAGTGTGATTATTATTGAATCTAACAACACAGGAAGCATTGGTCATTGCGCTATTTCTCACAACCGATCCCAGCCATGTTTTCCCGATTAATTAACGACAGATGTTTTTGCAAGCATCTCCGACTAAACTGTCGTAACGGATTGATTTCAATGTTGCATTGGTCTGGTAGCAATCGTGGTGATGTCTTTATATCATTACCACCGGCATCAACACAGTCAACGTAATCCTATATTAGTTCCACACAGTAGAATATGTTTGAATAGCCTTCAGCATACCCGTTTTCATATATCACTTTTTTTAAAATTTTTTTGTTTAATTTTTGTCGAATTTCGATAGAATGTTTGTTTGATTGTGTGTGCATATGTTAGTGGGACATTGATTAAATGTTTTATATATATTCGACTCCTTTTAATCTGATTTGTTTATTTTCGAATATTATTGATTTTAACACAGTTTTTGAATAGTGAATGATCATTTGTTTTTAAGTAAATAAATTTTTCAATTCACAAAATGAATCTTATTGTAAGTCATAATTTTGTCGACTAATTCATTTATTTAAAATTACTTTATTAATTAGCTATATAGCAAATTGAGAGAGAAATACATACTCTTTTTTTTTGAAAATTGACATTTTTTTTTAATTTTCAAGTGTCAATCTTATTTTAATTATTGTGCTTATCTCTTTAAACTATGATATCGGTAGTCTTAAAAAATTTGAGATTTTTCAGAATGATTACCGCTGGCTTTTGTCTTCTCTTGGGAATTTTGTTGGCCCAAAGGTGTGATGGTAGAAATGACGAGAGTCGGATGTGGTAAAATATTCACTAATCACAGTCCTAAGATCGTGATTGCAGTCGAGCTCCGAGTATCAGTTATAAAGTGTTGAATGCACAGGCCAGTGACATATGGCAAACACGATTTTCTTGTTTGATAAGATTTGTTTTCGTTGAACGTTCTTTGGTTTTATGGGAGGGAATTTAGTCAACGAATAATTATCTTTTCCATTGAAGTTTTATCTGCAATTTTTTAAAAAAATTTTATCAAAAAATTTATTTTATTTTATGATAATTATTATTATTAATTTTTTGAAACTATCATGATTTTATGGTTGCAGCATCAATTAAAAATAATATAATTAATAAATGCTATTAATAAGCTTCAGCTGAAGTTTTATTGTAAAACTCAACTTTGAACTATTATTATTATTATTATTATTATTATTATTATTATTATTATTATTATTATTATTATTATTATTATTATTATTATTATTATTATTATTATTATTATTATTTTATTAATTAATTATTATTTGTTATTATTACGAGAGGATTGGATTCAATTTAGCTTATTTGAAATTTGTCGAATTCTATAATGAGAGAGGAATGAAAGGCTTTTCAAAAGGTTTTGTGAAGAAATTTCTGGATTTATATCATAATAATCGAAATGGGATTAATGATTAATAAAGAGAACATACGGTGTTAAGTTCATGGTAATGATTCACTAATAAGTAACTGTTATGAAATAGTAGTGAATAAATGAATCATTTTGTATCGAAATTGTATCGAATCCCGAGTTATTAGCTAACACATTATATAACCAGGACCCATCGATAATTGGTCCAATGATTGCTTATTTCCACATGGTAAATTCAATAGCGAGTTAACTTTATGACCCGAATTTAGGATTACGACTTTTAATATTTCCTCTAATGGCAATCGTCAATCATTTCTTCGATAATAATTATGTCTTGATAATAATAATAATTCCTTGTACTGAGCAAATCCAATTGGTGTTTTAGTAATTTTTATAGGCTTTTATTGGGTTTTCAGTTTGTTTTATTTCTCTGTTTCTCAATTCTTGTCGTTTTTGTCGATTTCACCCGATCGCTAATCCTCTTTGGCCGTACGCCGGTGATGTTTGTGTGAATTTTATGTGAATTGACAATTTCATTCATTGATCCCAACAAGAGTCCAATTAATAAGAGTCTTAATTGCATTTCTCATTGGAGTTTTCTCTGTAAATTATTGATAATTAAAATTTATTTGATTTTATTCCTTCCCAAACGAATTTGTGGAGTATATTGATTGATAATCTTGCTCGGTCTGTCTGTGATAGAATTGAAAAATCAATAATAAATATTATTTTTATTATTATTATTATTATTATATTATATTTATTTAGTAAAATAACAATTTTATGTTTAACAGTTAGATTTATTATTAATATTTCATTTTTGAATGGGTTAGTTTTCTTTCTAAAAAAAAATTTTTCAAAAATAAATCTAGAATTTCTTTTTAAAAATTGTTTTGAATTTTAATTACACCTGTATAGAAACATAAATAATGTTGATGAATTTGAAAATTGTTAAATTCTTTTATGGTTGAATTTTTTTATTAACTTTTTTATCTGAAATATTATTAAAGACGTTTTACAATTTTAAATTTTATAAAATTAATTTTTTTTCCAATTATAGCAGATCAATGACCTAAGGTGATGAAAATTTCAAATTATTAAATTTTAAATATTATTTAAATTCTATATAAGAATTAAACGTGAAATAAAGTCTGTAAATTCATAAACCTAATAAAAAATTTACATTTTAAAATTAATTTGCAGAAATAGCAATTTTGCTGTAATATATTTACGACTTAAATTATTGGTTATATAATTTGAAGTAGCCAATCTTTGAAATAATGGTAAAAATAATAATTCTAACATGACAACAACTCTGACGATAAATTTGTCAAACAATTTATAATCTACCAAGTAAATTAAGATATTCAAAACTTTCGTTTTATTCTTTTCTACTTTGGTGTTTACATAAATATTTTAACATGTTCTACATGAAATAGTTTTTTATTGACAGTCCATCTGCGTTAGCATGTGATTCTTCTTTTATGTATTCTAATTTGATATCTAATCCAATGAAGTAGTTAATCCATGTTTGTAATTGAATTGTAATTAGCTTTTTTGTATTTATCCTCAGTTTTATTATCAGTTCTTAAGGTAAATCTTTTTTTTTCATATAAGATTGTGCTTGAAATGCCGAGAAAGTGATAAATTGCAAGTGATTCCTTTCTGTGGATGCATAAATCCATTTCATGGTTAGTCATTGTCTTTGACCCATATGCAATACGTTGCTCTTGTACATTATTATCCAACTGTTATAGGACTCCATCAATCATCAAGACTCACTTCGATATCTAAAATAAAGCTTTTTCATAAACCTGGAATTTCAAATACTGTAGTAGACGTTCATATCACTTTATTCTTATTATATTCACTTTATTCTAGCATATCTAGCATAATCTTTGACAAATTTTATATAATAATTTGTCAAACTTAAAAAGCTTAAACGTTTAATACATTTTGGTTTTTCATATTCTTGCATTACTCTTTTTCATAATGTCTTTATACTATTTTATTTATAATATAGACAAAAAATTTTATTTCTTGTTTTTTAAAATTGTATTTTTCTAAGCTTATTTTCAAGTCCCCTTCTCGAATCTTTTTAAAACTTTTTCTTGTTTTTTTCCTCGCGCAATATGAATCGGTTGTCGTCTAGGATTTATAGTTACTGGACTTCCTCTAGTAACTATGTTATACTTGATTAAGTGTGTTTTCCCCACATCACATTTATGCTTCATGAATATATGCGAAAATACTTTAATTAATTTGTTTATGGTTGTCGATATTTCTTTTTAAATTGCAATCTAAATTCAATTGTTAATTTATTTTTACTTAAGCTACTATCTGCAATTTAATATCAAAACGATTCATCATTTCTAAGCCTGCAATTACACTAAGGTCAGTTTTATTTTCAACACAAAGAATTCTAATATTGAAATTCGCCCTATAAGTAACATATCAAACTTCTTGATAACCGATAAATCACTGAGGGGTCAAGGGCTTTTTAACTTTTTGTCTTCATTTTCTATGTGTGCTCCCTATGTATATTTTCTCACGACCATTTTTAAGTGTTTAGGAGTTCTCAGATGATCACAGTCAATATTTTAGCTGTAGGCAGTGATCAGAAAATATGATATTTAAAGAGGAATTATTTATCAGAGAGAAAATTAAATCTTATATATAATCTTTTGCTACTAATTCAAATATCAGCAAAAACATTTCGTCTCACATGAAAGGGTTGTGTGGAAAATGGTATTTAATTTCATATATTTAATTTGACCAGTTTTGAGTCATTTAATAGATTTGTAACACCATTCAACTTTTTTTCAAATTTGATTTTTTATGACGTTTTATTTCATTTATATTCATTTAGTTGACTATTATATATTCGTGTTTTGTATTTCAAAGCAATTTTTGCGCTATTTTACTACACAGATATATAGATGCTATTTGAATTTAGTCTTACAACTTTTAGGAAAAAAAATATTTTGAATTATTTTCAGTATTTTTAACTTTGAAAACTTTTTTATTACCTGCCAACCAACCCGATTTTATATAACTAACAAGTCAATGATTATATTCTATCAACGCTGATTATATTCCGTTATTTTCTTCAATATATTGGGATTTTTTCAATTCATTCCAACAGCTTATCAAACAGGATTTTTCAATTATCTTATAAAAATCCCAGAAATTTATTTCTAAGGATTAAAATATTGAGAAAATCTTTCTATGACCTAAAACTATTTCCCTAAATATAAAAGGAATTTTACGCATTTCTATTGTTAGGAATTTCTGCTAAATTAATTTTAATGTTTTATATATTTTTGTATGGTTCAATGATGGAATGGAGATTTTTAGCTGGTGCTGCCTGCTCTCTGTTGATCCATATTTTTAACTAATATTTTCAGATAATAATCCCCAAAATTATTAAATATTCCATTAATTGGAATTCAATTTATTGATTTTAAATTAATATAATTATTATTTAAATACCATAATAAATAAATTCTTCAATCTATTGATTTTATTTTCGTGTAATTATTCAATAATAATGTTTATTTATTTATTTATATCCAAATAAAATTGAATATATATATATATATATATATATATAAAATGAAATTTTTATCGGTCATAGTTTTCTTGTGCTTGGCTAGGCGGCAAAACATAACATCAGAAACCCGTTCACAAACTGTGCTCCCTTAATCGATTTATTTCCCTTTGTGTAGTCGGCGGATATAATGATTTTTGAGCAACCCCTTGATGTGTATGTGTTTGTGTGTGTTTGTGTACACGAATGAAATTAGGAATTTCCCAATGAATGAGAAATGACTAACCAAATTAATAGCACGCCAGAGTCGGCATATGTAGACATGCAATTTTTTTTGAGGCGGAATAGAGGCGCATGAAAACTGGTAGCAGTTTTTATTGTGTGCTCTATGGATAATATGAGTGGGCTTTCACAATTAATTGGTTTCGGTTGTAATATTTATTGTTCCTATATATGATAGAGCGATTAATTTTATTGCTGTTTTTTTATATTATTCTCATTTGCTCTGGTGGCTAATAATAAAGACGTTTTATTTTTGAATTTATTTATTTTTATTGCAGTGCATTCTTTGTTGATTTTTCTTGCTGTCTGCAACATAATTGTCATTAACAACAGCGCACCCTGTCGACACAGCCAATGGGAAACTCAGACTTCATCAGCAAAAGGCGTCAATATTATTAATTAATTTTATCGAAAGAATTTTCCTATTTCATCCACTTATTTTAGTGTAGTTGAATCCCTTCTCACTTAAGTGTCGACAATCACTTTGATTCTCAATTCTTCTTTCTTAGTCTTTGATTATCTTTTATAATCGTGAAATGCATAGAATTCAGTTAACTGATTGATTAAAGGGCCTCGATAATATAATCTCCCCGGGTGATTAATTAACCGGGATTTTTATTATTGCAATCTAATTCGACTATCCTACTATCAATGTTCTCAAATAATTATTTTTGTTTTATCTCTTTCGAATTGTGTAAATATTTATACATAGGAAATAAATTCAAAATCTTTTATTATATCAATCAATTCATTTTTTTTGGTATTATATTATATTTTTTATTTTTTTTCTAAATTTTCATTAATAATTTTTTAATTTGTTTAATTATCAATCAAAATGCTGAAAACATTCGAGATTTTAACGTGAAGGTAATCGTAATTGAATGTAATTATTTCATAATATATCATTCCAATTGTGTTCCCAATTTTACTTAAAAAAAATAACTTTTGGTGGCATGTCTATTTTTTAATTTAAAGTAAATTATATAAAAAACTTGTATAAAACCGAGACCATTGAATGTTTTTGAATAAATTAACCCTTTCTAAGGTGGAGGCATTATACTGTATACCATTTTAAACTAATAAAAATAGTTAAGTGTAACGCTGTCGGTAATCATTTTTACTTTTGGTACAACTACTGACATATATTGAGCCACAAGAGAACAAATTTATAGTATTTGGAACCATAAATGTGCTTTCCAGCTATATGTATTGACATCTGACAGACAAGTGTGTGTGACTTTTAGTTTCCTTTGCCTTAGAAAGGGTTAATAGTAGAAAACTTTATTATTAAGTTCAAAACTAACGGTCAATTACATTGCTAACAGTCAACTCTTTAGTTCCGTTGATATTTAGTCTCAAAAAATTAGTTTCTTTCATTATTAAAAGTTGTTTTTATTGAATGTTATGACGATGATGATGTAATTTCAGCTTCGTTATGGGTAATAAAATAAATTTCAATATTGCTAGTTTGGCAATCAAATTCGTCTCTTTTTAAAATTTCACATTCAATCGCTGGGTTTTAAAGATTAGAATAAACAGATTATGCTAACATTTTGGATTGATCAGTTTTCTGCTCATTTATTTAAACTTATTGGTTATATTATAAATACTTTTTTTGTTTTTCATCTCTGATTTCTTTATAAGTGACATAATATTTACTACAAAATTTGACTACAAAATTTGACTTGAAAAAGGCTGTGCCGAAAATTCGTGAATACCTTAAATAAATCTGATTCATAGTCAAATTTTGTAGAAAACATTATGTTATTGGTTGTAATTAAATATTTAAACTTTTTAATCGTATATTCAACGAATTTGGTTAAGATTTTTTTATATTGCGAAATACAATTATCAATTGATGCAATATTAAAATATCCCAATCATCCTTCAATGGGTTTTAACCGGGTTTCAGCCAACTAATCCATCCAAAAATCAGTTTTTAATTGGAAAGCTCCTAAACATTCATTTGTTTGATTGCTTGTATAGGGGCGTTTAAAACACGTAAAATTGTCATGTCTGATTTTTAAGTTTTATTAAAAACTTTTAATAATTATTGGGGACGTGTTATATCTTATGATCATTGGATGTTTTAAATGTTTTTAAATAGTTTGGGTACTTGTTCTTTATCCGACCACCAAAATTTTTATATTTTATATTTTTAACTATAAAATGATTTGTTCTAATTTACAATTTATGGGTAAAATTTAATTCTCAAAATATGTTTTAGGTTAAGTTATGCGTGTTTAGGTTGATACATTTTTACTAAATAAATTGATATAATTTATTGATAAATAACTCTCTTCTTAATTTCGTTATAGAAATTAGTTGAATATTTTATTTTTAAATATTTTCCTGAAAAAACTAATTTTCTTTATTATCTTATCTTTGAAGAAAATTTATTTTAAATAAATAAATTTTGTTAATTGAAAATCAACTTCATTTGTTGGAAATGATAATAAATTAATTGATTGACCCTTTTATATATAAATAATATTACTCGAAACAAGATGACTATTAAAAATAATTGTAAATAATTTTTTATTTTAGATTTAAGTAAATTTAGATGTAAATAATGTATGCTATAATTCAGGATATTAAGTCAAATCATTTGTTATAGTTTAATGTATAAAATAGAAAAATTTTGATTGTCGGATAATAAACAAGTGAAGCGGTCGAAAATATCTTAAAACCTGTGAATAAATGCTTTTTGGATAATAATAATAATAATAATAATAATAATAATAATAATAATATAATTAAATAAATTTGGCAACGATTTAATTAAAAGATAACGCCAATAAAAAACTTTTCGTACTATATATTTCGATATTTCAACTATCATCTTATTTAATTAAATTACATTTTTTACATTTTTTTAAAAAGTTATAATATAAATGAAATTTTAAATTAATTAAAAGTTATTTGAATATATTTTATAAATATTTATTTATTACAATATTAAATTAATAAAAAATAATTTGTTTAAATTAAATGTTAATTCATAATATTTTTAGCTGGTTTTGAGTACCTTAAGATGATAGTTATGCTATCGAAATATATCGTACGAAAAGTTTTTTATTGGCGTTATCTTTTAAATAATAATAATAATTATTATTATTATTATTAGTAAACGTATTACCAATATTGAAAATATTAACATTCCAAGGAATGCACATACTCACAACTCTTATTAGACTTCTTACTAACAGCTGGGGTTATAACGTAAGGTTACAGCGAAAATTCAAACCATTCCCTTATAGATATTACGGATACTTGTATTTTCTTATCCATATTATTTAACGAATAAATTCTAAATAGCACTCAAAATTAATTTTAATATCTATTGACATTGCCGATATTGGTATTATTTTAAAATTTTCCCTTTTTCAATTATTTTCAAACGATTTTTCTCAACAATTGACAAAGAAATGTCTGAAAATAATAATTATATCTGTAAATTGCAATAATTTCTTTCGGGTTTCCGTACAAATTGGCTATTAATTGTCGTTGAATTTAATTTTCAAATGAATTATTACAGTTGTGATGTGCTGCTGCCAAAGGTAATTTTGGATTGGAATTTTTGATTTTGAGATCAATATCAATTGCCGATGGGAAAGATGAGTAACAAATGTGTGTGTGTGTGTGTGTGTCGAGATTTGTCTGTGAGATTCTGTGAAAGACAGTTCGAGTCGTTGTTTGACTGTGGTGTGTTTATGTTTTGTTTAATCAATATATTAATTATTGTGAAATTATTATTTTCTATGACAACAATAATGTTTAGACGTCGACAATGGTAATATTTTTTTAAAAATTGAGCTTAAATAAATTTATATGTTTATATGAATTCGAGAAAGGCTAAATTAGAATTTGTATGGCGTTAAATAATCGACGATTATTCAATGAATGTCGCCTTTAATAAAATAATTCCATTTGATTAGTCTAATTAATTAATTAATTATAGAGTTCGATTTATTTTTTGTCAACGACAAGTGTTTCTTTTCTAGATAGAAATTATTTATAGGAAAACCTACTAATTATTTTATTAATTTTTTAATGCGATTTAATAATGAATTTATTGTTTTGTTATTTATATTTCATTTTGTTTTAATTAATATAATAAATATTTTAGTTTTAATAGTGAATGAAAATAATTTCCAAATCTGACCATTATAATTGTAAAAAAAAATATTTGAAAATGAAAACAAAATTCTGCTGCATTTTATTTAATATGCTCGCAGCATAATATGGAACTGAATAAGTTTTTCTTTTTTTCTTAACTGGTGATAACTACTGCATAACGAAAGTTGATAGATGGTTTATGTCACAACCATTTACAACGAAGGCGGGAGACTGTTCGAGCCAGTATAAACATCGAGCGCTAGTGTCGAGGTGTCTGGACATCGAAATCAAATAATCAGTTCAAATCTGGTAGTTATTTACACCGAATTCCCACTCGACAATGCAGATTCTCTTCGTAACCGGTGATGCCAATTTAGTGGTTGGGGTGATGTAACGAGGCCACTGTGAAGCTGCCTAGAGTGGCGGGTTGTTTGTGCTAATGTTGGATGTTTCAGTGTTGTTTTGATAATTGAAATTTTGCCTATACCGTCTTCATCGAATACTCGATCAGTGATGAGGCTTTTTTTGTGCGTTTATATGATTTCATTAAGCTTTTCACATGCGTGGGTGACAACACCCAGGTATCTTTGTGTGGATTTTTCTTTTTTTTATTTTGAAAGCAATCATTTTGTTTTCTTTTGGTGTTTAGTTGTGCAAGTGTGTGTTCATCTATGAATGGGTGTTTGTGCTGTGCGAGTAGAATGTGTAGATTTCCATAGATCTGTGCTCTGTTCGATGATTGCGGAATCCATTAGCAATTTGCCACACTACTTTCAGCTCGTTTGTTTTCATTATCACGAAAGATAAACAATATACAAAACTTTCTTCATGATCATCAGCAACTTTTAATAAATAGATTTCCTGAATTATTTCGATTTATATGAAATTTATCAGATATTCTAATTAAGATACTTGTGAATATTTTTTCGAATTTTTATGTTTTGTGTAGTCTCTAAAAGTGGAATATTCGTTTCTGAAATATTGAATGTATTTTTAGTTTATAATATTTGAAAATGATTTTAAAAATTATTTAACTTCGGATAAAATTTAAAAAAGCATGTAATGATAAAAAATTATAATCAATAAAATGAAGAATTAGAATATTAGAAAATATTTCTGGATTAATTATTTTCAAAACATTTAAATATTTTATTAAATTTCATTATTTGGTAAATTTTAAATTACTAAAGCAGAATTTTTTTTCATCAATTTTATATTTTTTATATTCTTTTTTTTATTTTTTAACTTTATTCTACCGATTCATTCCTTTTCTAAATGTTCTATTATCACGTTTGTATAATTTGCTTTTCAAAATATGTTTAAATATTATTTTACTTAAGTTCTTCATCGTTCTGAATGAATGAAAACTAAAAAAAGTATCCGCTGCCATTTTGATTAAATTTTCATTTCTTAATTTGGTAAAGTTTTTTACACATTTGATAAAGTAAAATAGATATTTTTTTCAAAATTGCTTTTTAAAAAATGATGCTTTTTTAAATAATCTATTAAAGATAAAAATGTAAAACTTAGTATAAGTAAATACTAATAAATATTTTATTATTAGGTATACTCTCCAAATAATACCGACCCTAGTGATTTAATATCGTCTGATCCAACTTCATACACAAACACAAGCTCAATGGTGTATCGTTTATCAGATATGAAGAACAATCAAATTCTACCATTGTCAAACGGTAACACAGATTTATACGAACAATCAAATTATTTTCCATTTGGTCAGTTTAATTAATATTATTTCTATTATCGTATTCTAATCATTATTATAATTATCACCATCTCCATCATTATTAAATAGATGAATGTTGATTATTGGCGATGTGAACCGCCTCCGTTGAATCTAGTAATGATAAACACCTGGCTGATAATAAATACTTCTTTCTTTATCTTTCTAAATTGTATTGTTAATAAAGCTTTTAATTTCATATATTTACTCATAATATTAGAGTAGAACAAGACAGAGAATCAGGTTCACTTAACTACTCTATGCCTTTGAGTAATTGAGAAAGCATGTGCAATAATGTAGCTTATATTCTCACACTTGTAATTAGGTGGCATCATCATGCATCATCACCCTCACCACTGACCATTTCACATTTGTTTATTCCCACACTTGAATCTTCGGTGGTTAATTTAATAATATCAATAGTAATATTTAATTAATATTGACCAATTAATTGATTATGAATATTTTATCTTATTTTAATTAACTTTTAAGGTGTCCAGATTGACTAAAAGAATTAAGTTATCTAAATTTGATTTGTTAAGGTTTTGTGTTGGATTTTTATTTTTGTTTTAAAAAATATATTAAAATTTTGGATTTCGTTAAGATTTTTATGTTTTGATTTTTTACCGATTCTTTAATAATCTATTTAACTTTTTAAGTCCCAGACTAGTTTTTTCTCAAATCGAATAATTTCACTCATTTTTTTCAGAGTTTGGTAAAATATACAGATTGCAATATATATGCCGGCTTAAAAGCAAAACTGAAATGTTGTGGTCTGTAGGTGGTATTGTCCCAACCTTTTCTATACAATAGTGCTATTTTGATTTTTTTATTCTTATTATTGGCAAAATACAATCTGTGATTCTTATTGGTTCCTTAAGTGACGTTATGAGGAAGGTTCATTATTAATATCATTGAAAAAAATAAAAAATTGGTAAAATATGTTTTTTGTGGAAATGAGACTCACTGATAACTTCTTAGTTTGTCACTGCCTATGTCAACATAAACAACTGTTGATCTTGGATATTTGGAATCGTTTCTCTTAGTTATAATATGGCATATTCATTGCTGATAATAATAATAGCCTTGAAAGTCGTAATTGGAAGAAAATCATGCTCAGGAATTGAATATTAAACCGAGCAGCAAAAATATTTCAGTTCAAAAACTTTTAAATTTATAATTAAAGAATTCAAGAAAAGCAATATGATGATTGACATGTGAAATTTGCATATTGCATGCGGAGTTTGTTAGTATTTATTTGTCAGTAGAGTAAATTTTTTTTATCAGTTCTTAGTGGGCAAAAAAACTTAATTGTGTTTATACCATTTGGTTTTGTCTCTTAAAACTTCCTTTAAAAATTTTTTGGAATCCAAGGTAAAGGATAACTATATTGGATTCATTTTCTCACTACTACCTAGATATATTTTATGGACAATGATTATTTAAACATTATCTACCAACAAAATTAATCAAAATGCCTTTAATAGATTTGCGTAATACAATTGTTGTTCATTAATATTTAGCATTTCTCAAATTACAAATAAGCCATATTTTTATTTGGGAGAAATGTGTAGACATTCTAGGTCAGCGTTTCTCATCTTTTTAAACCTTTGAAATATAATTCAAAATTAATAGATATCATTTATAAAATCGTTTTAGTAAACTTTTAACTTTTAAGGGAACATAATATTTTTTATATGAAAAATAGTTAAACTAATTATAACATTTTTCAGCTTTATTAATGCTACAAAACATTGAAATTAAATTAAAATACAGATTCATAAAATTAACTTTATACTGTCGTAACTCTTAGCCATTTCGCAAAAGACTAATATACTGATAATATACAATATATCGCAGGTTGAGCACAAATAAAATAAATTCATAAAATAGCATAGTTTGTTGCATGTACCAATTATTTATTATCTGATTTTAACTTGTAATAACTATCAATTTTTTAAAAATGTTATTTGGAATTTTGGACCGTATTTATATATTTCTTTTATTCTCCATTCATCAGTGGGAAGTTCTAACTTCGATGACATTGTAAAGCTTCAAGAGCTTAGTATAAACTGGATGTGTAAATACTTTTTTCAAAATTATAATACGATTTCATAGGTGCTACCGGTCGGTAGCAAACCACGAATCAAAAGTTTCAACCAAACAACATTAATGAAATCGTACAGTTTTTTTTCAAAAATGTTTTTTAACTTGTATATAGTGAAGGTTTTTTACTAAATAATTCAATTTTACGGCTTGTCAATAAAAATAATATGTGCTTTGTAAAATATTGAGGTTATTATTATAAATTTCTTATATAGGATAACTAGCATGAGTTTTTGTAAATAATCTTAGTACCTGCTGATTTCATTAGGTTTCGTCTGATCAAAATGGCTCTTGTGTGAAAGGTTTGAGAACTTTTCCCGGCATAATAATACGGTATTACGTGATAATCCTTCTATTACATCATAGACTATTCTCATTTCTTCCGTGAACTGCAACAGTTAGAAAAACTATATTTTAATCGTAACACAAACGGATTATCGAGACCGGTCTGCACTGGCCGATTTTATTTTAAAACAATTATTGGAACTTTAAAATATTATTTTAAAATTTAAATTAATCAGGTAATTTTTGAATGTTTTATTTTCAAAGTGACCTACACGACAGATGAGTGAAGAAATAATTTATAATTATTATAATAGTTATTTAATAATATTCAATAGAACTTAACGATTTTCTTTACTTTTCGCATTTTTTTCGATGGTTTATTTTTGGTTTTCCCGGAAATTTATCTTGAATGGTAGAGATTTTTTCAAATAATGAACTATAATTTTATTATTATTGATATTGGATTAATTTATAATGGATTTTATAGAACTTAAGTTATTGGAAACGGTATTAAATATTTTTATATTTATCTTGTCATTAGTTTTCATAATTTGAATCGCTAACTGTTGCTAATATAATTATAATTTCTAATGGCTTGCTGGCGGATAATTGCTTATATATGTCTTATTACTATAATTAATAATTAAAATATAATGGAATTTTCCTTATTAGTTTCACAAATGATTTAATTGCCTTTATTGTGGCTAGTTGATTTTCTTTTATTGAAATTATTGGTTTGTATTTTGGCTATTGAGAAATTTTATTATAATTATTATTATTATTATTATTATTATTATTATTATTATTATTATTATTATTATTATTATTATTATTATTATTATTATTATTATTATTATTATTATTATTATTATTATTATTATTATTATTATTATTATTCACTTATGTTTAACCAATTGCAATTAATCGCACTCTGTCGGAATTTACGCTTCTCAACCTGGTGAAAGAAGTCAAAAAGTTTTTTAAAACTTCGTACCGACTTTTGACATCAAATGATTATAATAAATAAAGGATATTTTATATTTTAAGTACAATATCCTCAAATCGACGCAAGTAATTATACTCACAATTATTGTTGAACAAATACATATATTTTTAATTTAAGTTGTGAATAGTGTTTTAGATTGATTATTATCGCAATTAGCATTTGAACGACGCGCTGTCCTAAATTATAAGACGAATGTGCTCATGTATTTTTTCCCTCACTGAATACCAGCTTCGACATAACTCGGTTTCATTTTTAGAACAATGTCTATTTCATTAATGGTGTAAAAATAATGGAATTTAAAGTTCATTTAATGCTTAAGTTAACTCTGCGACTCGAAGATTTTAAAATATCATACATTAAAACCGTATATAGTTTAGTATTTTAGACTAGTGTAACATCTACAGCGGTTGTAGTACAGTTTTGATTGGCAGATTTGATAACCATTTATAACACAAAATCTATTTTATGAATTTTTCCCGGCTTCGCAAAACGCAAATACTGAAATATGATGTCAATGATTTAAGCTCAAAGATAAATACATTAAAAATGTTGTGGTATTACGAAAACGCATAATAAAATTAATAAAACACCAAAATGGTAAAAGTGCAACATTAATTAAAAAATTTACATAAATTCGAAAGTATTATTGATCGGGAGAAACTGATATGGTTGAACGCCAAATCGAGAGACTAGTTCAGAAATAATAATAACAATTTAGTGAGGGATTCCCAGAAAATAAAATAAGACCAAAAACAAATTAATTACAAAAAATTAATTACTAATGGGAAACCCGAGAGATGATAAAAACCCGGCGTGTAAACAAAACAATAGAAAAGGGTAAATTGGCCTAAACAATATTAAATTGGCGCCACTGATTTATGTGGAAGTAATTATTTTCTAATTTATAAGTTAGTAAGGTAGCAAATGTTGTTGACAAATGTCTTCTAAGGTGGACTGTGGTAAAGTAATTATTTTTAATAATTTGGTATGGCAGCAAATGTTGTTGACAATTGTCTGAAAACAGTCTGAGCAGGAGTATAAAAGGAAAAAGGAAAAACACGAAATGGCCAGTGGTTGAAGCAAACGAGTAGTCTAGTTAGGTCAGTAAAAGAGTCTAAACCCAAGTAAAGTCAAACGTTATCTACCAGAAAAAGTGATTATCCACTGGATAACCAACCTTAAGGTAATCAAATTTATTCGGTGGTTGAATGGTGCACATAAATCACAAATTGTAATTACAAAACATTGAAATAAATCGGATTGAGTTGTAACTGTGGTAAAGTGCAAATAAAATTATTCTATGTGGGGTTTACTTATTTGATTCGAAAAGGACATGAGGAGTCAGAGGGAACCGACTTTCAATAATAATAACCCAACGAAAAGATTTATGATTCAGAACCTTATCGGAGGTTGTCACTTAAACCTAAAAATCAACCCCCCCCCCACTAAATGATCAGTATCTGCAACTGATCAACTTTCTTTCCATTTAGCAGAGAATAAATAAGTAATAGTAATATAGAGCCATCCATGATTTTGTATGTGAGAAAAGACGTACTTCAAACTTTTCTTTAAGCATTTTGTTATCATCCAGATTTTTTTTCTTACAAACTATTACGTTGAAAGCAGAATTTAATTGAAATTTCTGCAAGTAACAATGGTCATTTTCACGTTATGGAAAAAGCCAATCGTATGTAACATCAAACGATGAGTTCAAAATGTATTTTGTCACTGAATTGAAAACTCATTAAAATTAAATTTTGACAAATATTTTAATTTCATCTTGGCACAATTAGAAATTGGAAGAAATTTATGCCAGAATAATCTGAACGAAATGAAATATAATTATTTCAAAATCAATAAAATAATAATTAATATTTTTTAACAGCTGATCAATGGTTATAAATTTCTTGGAAATAATTGTCTGGTATTATCAGAGCATTAATTAATCTTAAAACTTTTCAATCATGTCATTAGTGGTGTAGTTAGGGTTTTTGCCGTTCATCTCAATACATGAAATATACTGAGACACTTTGGCGGCAATAAATTATTTACTCCCCGGACCAAGGTTATTGGTATAGTCTTTGCAAGTAGTTGAACTAGCTGCAAATTAATATCGCTTCATAAAATACAAATACAAAATGGAATTTTCTTACTGCTACCTGAATTTTGTGACCGATTGTGGTTTGCGCGCTAGATAGATGCCTAGTTCATCTTTATGTAAGAGCCAGCTATGCTTACAAAAACCGTCAAAAGGGTATATTGCGAAAATATTTACAATTTTTGCAAATTTATCGATGGCATGTTGAAGTTTATTTTGTCTGAGAAGTGGTGTTCTACAGGCAGCATGACAAGGTACTCATTTGGAATCCTGATTAGTAATTTTTGGTTTGTTTTAATTTATAAAAAGTGTTTCCTATACAATTTATACATAGGCTACAGCAAGTCATCATATTTTTCTTGATTCAGGAACTCTTATCCACATTTAGAACAATAAGGTGATACAAATATTTTACTACTTACAAAGCATTGCAATCAAATAGAATTCTGAATAAAAAAATTTAATCATATATTTTATATAGAGAATCAATATTATAATATAATGACGTTTTTTCTATCATATTTGCCCTCGACCTTTTCTGCTAATTCCACTAATAGATAATGGAACCATTATCAATCCTTTAGCATCTTTATGGGCAATCGGCAAAACTGGAATCAAATTTTATCATTATAATGCATTTAAAATTAGCATTGCATATAGAATGCTTATAAAATGATGACCGAATGCTTTTGAAAGAGACAGGCATTTTAAAATTTATCATTTCAATTTGTTATATTTTTGTCAAATATTGAGCTGATTTCAGCTAAATGCACTCATAGAATTTCTATTACGCATTTCTAGGAATCAATAAAACCGGAATGGTTTTAACATAAAAATTTCCTTTTTTATTGATTGAATGAATGGAATTTTATAACAGAGAAATTTGTGAAAGTAAAGTAAATATAAAAGATCAAATTGCAATTTACTCCAGAAAGATATTATCGATATTAAAAATTAATATCCATAATTGTGAAATAACCGTTGGCATAAAACTGCCAATATATTACTTTTTTATTAATATTTCTTATGGTTACGACAGATAAATTGCCATTTAATTGTTGAGTAGTTACTATATTAATAAATTTCTACTACTATTTTATTATTATTATTATTATTATTATTGAATAGGCTTTTATTGAATGAGTCAATAAGAACATTTCTGATATGTTTTTTCTGTGTCAATTTATTTAATTCTTTTCAAATCAATGATTTCACTATATGTTGCACACTGATATTCAAAATATCGATTAATTTAAATTGGTTTATCAATGTCGATTATGCCGTCGTTTTTGTTCTATTTTTCTTATCTGATTGTTTCTAACATTAATTAAATTCAAATCAATGAAGTTTTTTTTCGATATCATTTTATGTGTATTTCCGATTTTTAAAACCAAAAATAAATGGCCAACTGAAAACAATCTCTTTTTATCTTTTTGAATTTTGTTTATTTAGTTTCCCAAGCACAATTCTGTGTGCTAGAATAACATTGATTGGACAAGTCAATATCAATTATTGATTATTCCAGTCTCTAAGGAACCAATGATATCTCATGGAAATTTGATCCAAGATTAAAATATTTTATCAATGATCACGTCATTTTATTCTGAAATTATTTTTTCTTAATTACAATTTGAAAAATTTTTAATGAACGATTTGTTTGATAATCTGTTTTATAAATTATTACTTATTCATTTGCGATATATTTCGCTCGTGTAACCTGTTATAATTTGTCAAGACTGTTCACGCAATGTTCAGGGTCGCCTATGTTGCATAATCAACTGAATTGATAATGAGAATGTTTCGTTATTATATCGAATTTTCAGCTGTAAGTTTGTCTATTATGTAACAGTTGAACTAAAGGCTACTAATTTTTTTATTCAATGATACGCGCAGAATTGTGTGCTTTGCCCTAGGCGTAATTTCATTGATGGATTGTGCACGTCTCAATGTCATAATGTCGTACAGAATATTCTCGTATATTAATACAAACCCTTCTCCATTATTGAATATTAATTAAACAGCCTAACAAAAAATATAATCAACAAGATAATTTTATTATTCATATTTTTGCTTGTTTAATGATCAATTGGAATTTTCTAGAATCTCGACCAGATATGTGGAATCCTCAGTACAATTACAGTCATTCCCAAGCTACCACTGATGCTTTTGTAAGTATTTTATTTATTATTAATTACAATAATTATAGTATTATGAATAATTATTGTTATATATATGGATATATATGGATAGGGGTCACTGTTGTCACGGATCAATTTCCAAATCAAGTGGCAGCTGGTTTCAATTTGTAATTTCCTGAAGTGCTATTTATTGGAATGCAGATGACAGTACTTTGAATTACCTGCTTTTTTCAATATAACTAATAATAGTTGCTATAAGTCCTATCAAAATTGTATTGAATAGTTATTTATTTATCCGGGATTTTTGTTCATTAGTTATTTGTAATTCCTCCAACTCAACGCGTGAGTTGTTTGCGTTATTAGATGTACTCTCTTTCTCTTTACCACGCCATAGCGCATGAGACTTTATTACTCCTCGGTTGTTAATAGATGTATTTGTCTGTGCTCATAGTAACTCATGTTTCATGGGGGTTCAATTATCTTATTTAGTTGAAAATAATTTCAGCTTCATTTTCCGGAGCAATCATATTATCCGACGTATAAAGTTACTTTTTGATGAAGTTTTATGTTTTAAAAAATATGAAATTTATATATTTTAATGTCTAAAATACACAGTAATAATGTATTTGATTTGTATTTCCCTATGTAAATCAATAGATTGTGAAATGATCGATAATCTAAATGGATTTATTTCAAAAATATTTGATATTTTTCTCTTAGGATTTTATAGTATATTTTTCAAGTATAGAGCCTTAAATAAAAGAACTGAATAAATATTTTGTCATTGCAATTATTGTCACTTGAACAGTATTCTCGGAGAAATTTTGAAATTCTCTGAAGAACAATAAATATTTTCATCAAAACAAATTTTATGGACTCCTATCTTTGAGTGTTGGTTGGATTTGGAAAATTATCAGTTAATTTTCATTTCTTAAAATTTATTTAACAGTTTTTTCCAATTTTATGATACATAAAATGTTGTCATTATTCCTTTAATGATTAATCGATGTTTAGAATCTCTACATGTGTCCCAATGGCCCAGTCAGTGACTACAGAACGACATATTCATCTAATCCTTTGCTCAACAGTAATTTTTACAAATTCGAATCATGTGAATGTTGTAATATTTTATTTGCCAGATCCTTCAGGTTACATGCCGACTGATTATTATCAACAGAAACTAAGCGCTAGTGATCCAGTGGTAACATGCACTGCGTCGCTTGTTAGCATGAGTAACTGTGCTAACGGCATGGTGCCTGGATTTGAAGCTTCGATTTCAAATTTAAGTCAGCATATGGATTCGACTCTCCAGAATACTATCCATTTAATAAAGAATCATATGGATGCAGGAGTTGAAGCCCTTTATGATATAGCGGGTGCCAACAATTTAGACACGATGCGAGCCACTTATACCGATCTGAGTTCGGGTACAAATTTATTGTCATCTGCAAGTCAAATGTTTCCTGGAGAAACAGATCTCTCTAATTTATCATCCGCTCCAAACATGGGTCCTAATGTGTGTATTAGTACATTACCACAGACTATGCCTCTAGATACAAGTCTCGGAGTAACAAATTCGTCTTTACCCAGTGATCATTCATCTTCAGCTAATTCTGGTTCTTGTAAGGCATCTTTTTTCTTAATAGACACTCATATTCTATTTTCTTACTAGCAAACGGGAAATCGGGTTCCTCTCAAAAAACCTCTGGAACTCGAGCTTTTAATCAAGTTTTCGGAAGTCAAATGACGAGCAACGCCACTTCTAAATCACAAAATAATTCAACCGCACCTCCAAATCCACAGCCTCATAAACGAAGAGCAGACAACAGCACAGAGAGTATTTGTGATGATTCTGAAGGAACCATTGATCCTGATGAGACCCCGGAACAGAAACATTTGCGAGAAAAGTCCCGTCGCCAAGCAAATAATGCCAGGGAACGGTAAGTTGAAATTGTTAATTTGTTTTCTTTTATCTATTATTATTATTGTTTTAAATTTTTTTTGAGCACTTATTTATATTTTTATCAAATCATCATTTTTCTCTCTTCTTTTAAGCGTCAAAGGATTATTATCCATTAGTATGGTTATCTCTTGTCTGTTTTTCTCTATCTTCATACGACTTTTGAAAAGAACCCTTTGTAATTTTTCTGCAATGATCGGTCAGGTATTTTCCGAATTTATATTTATTTGAAATGGGGCACTTTACCATAATTGATGATGATTACGGAGTTAAATAATGAATAGGCAAGAGGCCGAGGAACAAACATACATTACGATAATAAATAAAAAATGAGTGTAAAAAGATAAAGCATTAATAAGATAAAATAATATTTTATGACAATAATGATATATTTATATTTTCTATATAATTTGTCAAAATAAAAATCATCCAAACTAATATTAAATTTTGTTGGCTCAAAACAGATTGTTTATGTGTTTTTAATAGTTTACTGAAAATTCATACCGGGAAAAAAATAATCAAAATATAAACATATTCAAACTGATATTGAGACTTTTTGGCTTAAAATAAATTCATTTTATTTCCCCTCTGATTTTTATTTTTAATTGACACCGTTTCAGAGAGATCGGATGAAAGGATAAACAAGCTCAACTTCCTTATCGGCATTAAGGTAGGAATATAATCAGACAGGATACATTTTTTACTATAATATGGTCACTAAAAAAGTTTTCATTTTTGAACTCGTTGGGTTTTCTAGATATATTTTATAATAGATCTCACGGAAAACACAGTAAATGAATTAATAAAAAGTGTATCTTTATAAAGTTCTCACTCATGTTCAATATTTGCGGAAAATTTCAATGTAAACCATAAATTTTTCAATACATTTTTTAGCATTAATCACTGTTACATTGAGTGTAGGATATAATGAGCATAGGAATCCTATGATTTGTCGGATTGAGTGATTACATATTCCAGTCACATATTGGAGTCTCGTAGGCTCGATCATGATATTTTTCCGTTTTCTTTGTGGGAGTTGACCATTAGCGGTTTTATCCCGTTTCAAGTTTTGAAGTTCCTTAGCGTAGTTAGAGAGTTGAGGAATACCAATGATGTCGATAGGAATTTCCAACGCGAATTTTAGTATAGTTATTCTTTAAATATATTGCGAGACCAGAATTAAAATTTATGTAAAATAAATATACAGAATTTATTTATTCGATCACTAACAAAAATTAGTTGAATTTCAAAAACCAAATTAGATTTATTTAAAATTAAAATTGGCCCCGCCATATTTTTAAATTTAATGTTTATTCGATCTTCAGTTTATATTTATAAAATCTCTAAGTTTTGATCAGAGATCCATAATTTTATTGAGTATCCATTATGATTTGTAATGGAGATTGTATTATTGATGATTATATTAATGAATATCAATCGCAACAAAATGGCGATAATATATTATTAATTGTCACATTTATTAAAAAATTCAAGATTGCGAGTCCGAGAAATTAATGAGGCTTTCAAAGAGCTGGGTCAAATGATAAATATCCACACTGGTAATAATCAGCCATTGACGAAATTGATGATCCTCCAGCAAGCCGTGTCGGTGATCACAGGGCTGGAACATCAAGTCAGGGGTACGATTGATTGCCAATGAACATCGGCATGGCATGTGATGAGTTTGAAAAGAGATTTGGTATAGAATTCCACTTTGGTTTTGTGGCGTTGAATTAAGAGGATAGGCCAATTGTTCTATCTATTCGTTATCGGCACAGATTATTTACATTCTAAACAAGCATGTTTTACATTCTATCTATTTCTATTATCGAATTTCATCTTTTCGGTTCCTAATAAAGACAATAAATTTTTATAAAAACACTATTTGTTAATAATGGAATAATCAACTTTTATCAGATATTATTCATTTAACAATATCTTGACTGCTTTTCATGTCTTGTTAGTTCTTTACTTAAGTTTCATTATTTTCTCTAGCGTACGAGTTCGTGACATAAACGACGCCTTCAAGGAACTAGGACGCATGTGCATGATGCATTTAAAGCATGACAGACCACAGACTAAATTGACGATTCTCCAACAAGCTGTCAATGTCATTACTAGTCTTGAACAGCAAGTCAGAGGTCAGTGAAATATTTTTCTCTAATCAACTTACCATTGCATGCGTGCCAAAATAGCATTCATATGCTGTTGGAAATTGTATATAGATTTTATGCACCTTATTTTTGTTCAGAGCGCAATTTAAATCCAAAACAAGCCTGTTTAAAACGCAGAGAAGAAGAAAAAAGTGAAGACATGCCTTTGGGGGTCGGTTTAAATATGCCGCCATGTTCCAATGGTGTCCCATTACTTGGTGGGCATTTGAAGATATCATCATCACAAAACGACATAGCAACTAACTTCAGTCTCAATTCTAAGTCTATGTCGGATATTTCCTCTGGCCACTGTATATCTAATCAGAAAGCAGCTCAAGGTTAATTTTTTATTTATTGATTTAACTTTTTATTTATTGATTTATAATTTCATTAATTGATTTATGGTTTCATTATTAATTTTTCGTTTTAAAATAGGAGCTCCTTTTAGCCTCGATGCTTTTCGGCACCAAATGGGTTCAATGGTATCGTCAGGTTATCCAGGTCAGTACCCTATTGATCCATCGTCTACATCACACATGTGGCAAACTTATCAGACAAATACAAAATTTCAAGATCAAATTAATCCCTCTTTATACTTGCAAACTACTGATTCAGAGGCCAAAACTGGTCTCGATCCTGTGACTAGCACTTCAAATTATCATCCTTACTCTCACACTACAGGCATTACTTCATCGATCAACGATTTTTTAGGTATTAGCAGTTCGGCTGTGTCCTTCTCCGACTCATTCATGAGAAAGATTATGTCTAACCGACCGGAATCAAGTAATTTCGATGCGGAAAACGAAGATCCTAGTGATTCTGAAGAAGATGATGATGAAGAAGATAACAATGATCCACAACTAGATGATGACCATTCGCTCAAATCCTGTCAATCCCAGAATCATAACAGCAACAGTGAATCCTCATTTCCTGTTTCCGCCTCAAGACTGAAATCAGAAGCAATAGTTAGCTCTTCCGATCCCAACTCTAACTCATAGATATAATATCAATCAATATAAATGTGTATATTTATCCATTATCATTGATTTGTTGTTGGATTATTGCTGTAAACATTACCGAAACTTTTTTTTCGTTTAAAAGAAAACAATCCATTTAATGCTATTTTTGAGTGCTTTAAATTTTTGAATATCGATTTCCTTTGAGATGTGAATCTTGGGATTGTTTGGGTGCCGAGGAGCTAATATTGTTACTGTTGCTGTTGACGTTCTTATTGTTGTTGTTATTGGTTGACGAGAATTTGTATATATTGTGTTTTAGTCCATCACATTTTATTGAATTGCGGAAATGACAAAAATCGATTATATTTGTAAATAATATTTAATTTCGATTTTAGAGTATCGGAGGAAATCGATATAAATAAATAATATATATATCTATTGATCACCACTAACTGCAATCGGGTGTTGGTAAAAAAAAATTTGGAAATTATTTGAAATTCAAAATTACTTGTTTCACAATCTATATAATCAATTTTATGACAGTTTTTGTTGATTTTTAATCGACAGATATGAAATCTATATATTTATATATCGATCCAATGTGTTTTTGATTTCTGTTTCTCAATGAGTTGCTGTTTGTTAGAGTTGATAGAACGTGTGCAATTTAATAATAATTATTATTATTATTATTGGGGTTTAATCGCGAGATGCTATTGGGTGGAATTTGCTTTATGTATTTCAATGAAATTTGTAAATTTTGGAAATAAATTATTTTAATATATATTTTTATTTATATATATATGTGTGTGTGTGTGTGATATTCAATTTGTTCTAATGAAATTTTTTAAATTGCGTCATTGAAGTAAAAGGTTTGAGGATTTCATATTCGCTATAAAAGGTATCAGTTCAGGCAACGGATGAGATCGCGAAGGGTTTCGAATTCGATTAAAAGTAGCGGGAAAAGCATTGATATTGTAAATTCAGGGCTAGTTACGAAATCCTACAAAACTTTAGCCACAGAATGATATTCTCCGTTGATTTGAAATAGCAGTTTGTACTGTATTTGTATTTTAGAATATTATCTTGCAATGCGTTTTTTTTCATGCCGTGCATTGTAAAGATGTTCAATTCGACTTCGTTTTTTATACTTTGAGTGTAGTAAAGTAAGAATTATAATTTCTGAAAACCATCCAATCCCTTTATTCCGACTGCTCATATCACGTATACCATTTTAAAAAATGTTACTGTGACAAGAAATGTGATGAAAATGAAATGAAAGAAAATTGCTTCACCAGATAAACTGTACAGTTAAAATGATTTTAAGAATAACAATAAATTTCAGATTGTAAACGAAATGTTAATATTTATTGTCCAATATTAATAGGCAACCAAACATGCATATAATATTTTTATCACTGTTGTAATTATTTAAAAATTGTAAAAAACTAAGATTTTTAAGAAATTTTATCCCAGACGATTTGGCTAAGTAATTTCATGATTTTCTAAAATTTAAGATAAACATAAATGTTTCCAGATTTACGACTATGTATTTAAAAAATTTACTAAATATAAAATAAAAATGAGCAATTAATTAATCAACGAAGTTTATATAAAAGAATAACGATAATAATAATAATTATTATTATTATGATTATAATCATAATAATAATTTAAGAACATGTGAGTCAGCTTTTATTATAATTTCTTCTACTAACAGGACTTTTGATTAGAAATTTGTTTTGTTTTATATCAAAATGGATTTGACATCCACAACTAGATGTCTATTTGACCTCTTCTGTTCCTCATTATCTATCAATGATCCCACTGATCAATTTGTTTTTGGTATCACAATATTAATCAAAATTGATAAAATCAGTCAAAGGTTTTTTGATGTTTTCATCAATTTTTACATTTTATCAATTGATATTCATCCCAATGGGATATAAAATATGCTTCAGATTCTTCGCGTACAGCCGTCTCGGAATCAAATGAAAAATGAAAATACTTTTTTTACACAATTAAATAAACTTTGACCTACTTAATTACGTATAATGTCAATTAAATTTCTATTTCAAATTCTGGAAAAATTAAGAAACTTGTCCTTGCAAGTATCAAATTAAATAAAACATTCGATCATTGGGTCTGTCAGAAGAGTTTGTACCTTACAAAGAGGTAATTTGAGTATTAACCCAAATTCCTTATAATTAATCCGGCAATGCAGATAAATTATATTGAAAGTAAATAACTGTAGAATTTTCCTCATTTCCCTGCATATTACTCCCAGGCTATTTTCAAGGCTCTTTTCCGGTCTATTATCTATATGTTATATATATATATATATATATATATATATATATATATATATATATGTGTGTGTGTGTGTGTGTGTTTGGCGAAAACTGTTATGAGCCCTACTTTTTGTTTGTTCAGCACGATAACGCCTATATAATTTTGAGCGGTAATAATAAATAGTAACTTTATCGACAAAAAACACCAAATTTAAAGAGAAAAATAAAATAATTAAAAATAGAATCGAGTTTGATTATCTAAAATTCGAAAAATAATAATAAAAACCAACAAATTAAAAATATATATATTTTAAATTAAAATATTAAAACTTTTGTTTTACCGCATCAAAATGCATACATGAAAATCATGGTATGTAATGCAGTGCTGGGCAAAAAAAATCAGTACGTTTTTCAAAATTTTTGTTAATTTTTTACCGTTTACACGTATTCTTGAAAAAATATGATTCTGACCCAGAACATTTAAATCTTATATCTCTGTGGAATAACGAAAGTAAAATTTGTTTATTGGTTATTATGTGTATTTTATTTTATTTTCTCATTTTTAATTATTGTCATATTAATTAGGAATTTTTTCTATCTCATATTTCTCTTAATTTCATTGTAATAAAAATCACCATAAATATGATAAAAAAATTTTTGGATAACATTATTATTTATGATCGAACCCCCATCTCGAGGATTGTGAACATCTGACATTGTTTTTAAAGCTATAATATACATACACACAAGAAATTATAATTATTTTTATTTAACCCCGGGGTAGGGGGGGGGTTTGTGGAAACTGCTCAATATTCTTCCTTCTTAAATCCTATCGCTACAACCCTCGAAAGAGCGACTGATGGTCTTGGGAAGGGTTTGAATATAAACAAAAATGGATTACCTTTCTCCTCTTTTTTGATCTTTTCTTTCACTCAAATTTTGAGAATAATTAAATTTTTGATCTTTTATGGTAAATATACGTAATACAAAGTGTTTAATACAAATAGTTCGTCCACGTTAAAAGAGAAAAGGAAACATAAGTGATCTGGTTTTCCGACAATACTGGTATCACATCGATTCAATGTGGATGGATTCACCTTGAGAAAGTCTCTACGAGATTGATAATAAGTTATGTTATTATTATTATTATTATTATTATTATTATTATTATTATTATTATTATTATTATTATTATTATTATTATTATTATTATTATTATTATTATTATTATTATTATTATTATTATTATTATTATTATTATTATTATTATTATTATTATTATTAAACTATTTTGTTGAAATTATTTATTGCAGTATTTGCAAGTTGTGTAATTTTTTGTGTAATAATTTACTTAAAACATTTATTATCTTTACCATAATGAACATAAATAATTTATTACTTGATGGTAATAATTAAATAATTTTTGCTGGTTCATTACTTAGATTCAATATTAAGTTGATACAACATTGTAACAATTTACATAAAATTTTTTATATTGTTTTACTTAAATATTTTAATGAATTATGATAAAATTTATTAATTTGTAACAAAAACATGTATGACTATTAAATTTGTTTTAGAATTACTTGATTACAAAACATCTCTACATATATCGTTAGAACTCTAACTGCTATTATTCCATCATAAAAAATAGATAATTTTGGTCTAATATTGTTTTGATCACTTGTTTCCGTATGATTTTTATTATGTTTTATTGCTATATCCATTCATTTAACATGCAATATCGATGCAATTTATTACTCAAACATCGAGATTATGAAGAGGTCATGCACACATTAAGGTTATGTACATCATAGCTAATTTTTCAGCTTTCTGAGTATCTTCAGTTTTCACATTTTTAATTTCAACATAATTTTAGAATCTTTATAGCAGCATTGTCATTGCGTTGGTTACATACATAGTATAATTACGATGACAACTATAATCATTATTTCGACATGCAAACGGAATTTATGATAGTGAAGAATTATAGCCATACTTTACATTTTCTCAAATTTTCTATCACTTACAAATTTTCAATGCCAATCAAATTAATCAATACCCAATTTTCATGCTTGCTCGCAATAATATCGGATGCAGATTGTAATTTAGTAAACGAAATTCTAAATGCAATGAATAACAAGTTAAGAAGTAATAACCACATATATCTTGGCCACGAGAATGCAAAGTTTTATATTGCTAATAAAAAAGTAAATTTATTGAAAACTTTCATTGGTATACAATTATCATTATTCAAGGATACAAGATCAATTCAGATGATGTCATGACTCCAATTTGGAAAGTCAATAGTGCTAGAATGACATTTTAATAAATATTTTCATAAAATATATGGGGTTTTTATTGATTTATTGGGCGAATTAGTTTTCTTTTTATTGATTTATTATGTGTTGACCCCCTCTTTACTCACATTGTACCCACCTGATATTCATCTGCTACTAATTTACACATAGTGCATCAATTTACTCACTCGAACCACAATTAGATATTTACACATAAAATATATACTTTAAGTTAAAATTAGCTTATAAAATATATTTGAGTCCAAAATTTAAGTAAAACCTTTATAAATTAACTTAATATTATCATTAATTAGTTTATGTTATCCACTTTTGATAATTTAATAGTAAACATTTTAATATTCTTCAATTATAAATTTTAGATCTTTAAATATAAATATTGTTGATACACAGGATGAAAAAATGGTTGATAATAAAATTATAATAGACTAAAATAATGTTAATGAAATAATAATAATAATAAAAAGTTAAAGTATTATAAAATAATAATAATAATAATAATAATAATAATAATAATAGTAATAATTAATAATATTAATAGAAATCTGTTGAATATTACAGATTTTTATTTTACAGTTGTTGTATTACTTATAAAATATATCTTATTACAAATAGATTTGATAAATACAGAATTACTAATATCAATTATATTTTTTCTGCTTTCTGAGTATCTTCAGTTTTCACATTTTTAATTTCAACATTTTTTAGACTCTATAGCAAATTTCTGAAATGCATGGATAATATTATGTTTCAAAACAAGTGGACGATTAACAAAGACATTGCAATACAAATGCTTGGTAACAAAGACATGAGTAATTAATACATTAAAAACCGGTCATAGGCGGCTGTGATCTTGCTAGTCAGCAAATAATTATTTTGGTAGTAATAAACATTAATTAATTTAGTGCTTATGACACTTTGTAGTGTCCGCAACTAAAGATTTTATAATGTGTAACAACCCGACAATCTAGGCTTAATTTTTGCTATGAAGCCCAGGTACTTTTTGATCAAAATTGGTCTGGCAATAATAAAACATAAACTTCATATTGCCCTCTCTTACCGTAAATTTTTATTGTGTTTTTAACTATATTAGATTAAATTTTTATTATTATGACTCTTAACCCCTAGGTTTTTAAATATTTGATTATAAGTTATTTAGTCCCTTATTATCCAAAAAATAAATTGGATTTTTAACGAAAATATGTATGAAATATAAATGTTTTTAAATTATATCACTTATTATATTTATTTTCTTAAAGATTGTCTATAATCTTTCTTTTAGCTGTAAAAAAACGCACATTTCAATAAAAAAATCCCATATGTATCCCAGGTGTATTTTCTTAAAATAGCGTTAAACAACCACGACGATAAGAGGGCATGGGTTGATAAAAATGTTAGTTTAGCTTATGTACATTATAGAGGGCTTGATGCAATTAATATTGATCATAGTATTCCAAGAACTCGGCAATTTCAAGATATTTTCAATGAAATTCTGGCTCTTGAATGATCGATAAAAGGTTTTATCAGACGATTGCGAACAATTATGTGATAAAATTTTGTATATTATAGAAAAATAAACTTGTACATTTTTATTTACTTATTTTATTATGTTTTGATTATTTTATTATTTGTTGTTTTTATAAATTAGAGCTTGAATAATATTTCTTTAGAAACAAAATAACTTTTATTAAATACAGTAGAACCTCGTTATAACGGACTATATCGGGGAAGGGGTTGTCTGTTATAACCGAAAGTCCGTTATAAGTAAATTTTCGTATCGACTCCATAAATCTTCTTAAAAAGACTCTGGGTTAAAAACAATGTCACAATTGTTACTTATGCATTTAAAATGCGCATATAAAAGTTTTTTACAAGATAAAAAAATTAACTTAAATTTGTTTAATTATTATCCCGTTTTTCATCTTGGAAGTTCGTTTTTTCACTATCTAATTGTTTCGGGCATGAAGATGTAATCAAAAATGAATCGAGGGTTGTCTGTTTTAATAGCGCTCGTTGTTTCTTGATAATTAACTCGCGAAAAAGGCGAAAGTGCATAGAATATTGTTGGAAATTACTGTCCGGCGAAGTGTCAATAAACGCGATCAGATCGGCAAGGTGAGAAACAATTGTTGATATTTTTACCCTTCGAGGTGTGTTTTCTTCAGTTGTTGATTCACCTTTTTCCCTGTTTTGCTCATTTATAAGCAGATCTGTATTTCACCCTCAGTCATAATATTATAGCCAGAATCATCTTCGTCTATTTCCAACCATTCGTAAACATCATCCTCTGCTACTTTAGTTTCCCCGTTATTTTGGATCACCTCATAAAAGTCACGAACTTCAATACCATCAAGAACAATATCAATATCTTCATCAATTCCATTAAAAAGATTTTTCCAACCGTTTGTTAGTGTCAGCTCTTTCACTTCTTTCCACGCACTGCCAAAATTAAAAATTGCAGATTTAATATTGTAATTTTTCAAATTTTGTACTGTGCGTTGACCTCTTGTATCTTCTTCCTCTTTTTGATTCAAGCACACAACCATCACTTCATCTAAAAACTTCTTGCGATAGATTCGTTTTGTTGCTAATATAATTCCTTGATCCATTGGTTGAATGAGAGCTGTTGTATTTTTTGGCAAGAACATGCAAGTAAATTTGCCATCTGGTGTTCTTAAGATACTTTCTGACGGATGCGCAGGACAATTATCTAACAACAAAATACCAGTAGCTTCTGCAGGAAGAATTCCAAGCTTTTCATGTTGAAATTTTATAACATCTGGAACAAAATGATTAAAAAACCAATTTTTGAAAATTTCTGAAGTAAACCATGGTTTTTAGAATTGTGATATACTACCGGCAAAGAATGCATAACATCTTTTAAAACCCGAGGTTTGCAAGATTTGCCAACAATCACAGGGGTTAATCTATGGCTGCCATCTGCGTTTGCACAAAGCAACGCTGAAATTCTATCCTTACAACTTTTTCTTCCTGGTGTATTTTTATCGAAATTATAAGCTTGAGTATTCTCAGGTAAAGTGCGCCAGAGTAGACCAGTCTCGTCAGCATTATAAATCTGAAACTTTGAGAAGTTTTTAGCAGTCATAAAATCTTTAAACATTTGTCTGAATGGTTCAATTTCTTCCACTGCACAACTCATTGCATCGCCATAAATCCGTTTGTTTGATATTCCGTGTCTTTTTCGGAAGCGCCACAACCATCCATCACTTGCTTTAATATTTATATTCATATACTTTCCTAACTTGATTACTGCAGTTTTTAGCTCAAGAGCTCTTACTGGAATTCCACAGGAGCGTTGTTGAATGTACCACTTCATTAACGCCTCTTCGAGCAATGCATTTTTTGCAAATCTCATTTTTTTACGTTCATTGTTCATATTCTTTACATCACAGAGTAGTGCAAATTTATTTATTCTCTCGGCATTTTTCTTTATATCTGATTCAGTTTGCTTCTTTATATCATACTGTTCACATATGCGAGAAACTGGAACACCTGATGCTAATTTGTTAATTATTTCTATTTTTTGGTTGATACTGAGCATTGTTCTTTTTCCTTTATCCATTTTGACGGTTAAGGAACAGCAAACTATTAGTAGAAATAAAAGATTCTTTAATTGCACTAAAAAAAATATACCGCAATGTATAAAATAATCTAATGTAAAAAAATAGGGTTTTATTTCTTATTCTTAAAACAGGCCACTATTTTATATGAAGGCTATTCACTTAAAAATACAATCAATATTGTTTAATTGATAGAAATAAATATCATTTGTAATGCATTGAACGGATTTGTTAAGAGATTAAGTCAAAATAAGATAATTTTAATTAATATATTTCTGCGATTTTTTTTGTCCGTTATAACCGAAGTCCGTTATAGCGAGGTTCTACTGTATACACAGAATGGTACTCATCAATAATTATACCACAACTTTGACATCTATTAGAGTTTTTAAAACACGATTTCTTCAATTTTTCTTTCAGGTTTTGTATGTAACATTTCTATAAACCTCACACCGCATGGTATATTTGTGATGAGATCTTGAAAATCGTTATTTTCTTTGCCCTGAATTCAAAACTTCAATTAAAATGTTTCTTAATCGAATTTCGGATTCTGTAAATCTTTCATCATCTTCTTGATCCAAATCTGCTAATTCTCTGATTTTTTCAGTTATCGATTTCATAAATGTGAAAGTAGTTAAGAACCCTGTATTGGTTTTGGCATCTTTTGTTTCTTATTTTCAGATGTTTCCCCACAATGTCTTTTCTTTTGTAATCAATAATACATCGAATATGATTATCAATATCTGTTCATTAGTCAACAGCCATTTGTCGATGTATCTGATCCATTCTTCGGCCTCTTTTATCCTCGTCCATCATATTTTCAGATGTTTAATGTGAGCATATCTTGGCATAATTTTGGTAAACATTACATTAACATTTTTGTTGTTTTTGAAATTGCGACGATATTCTTTTTTCCGGCGGGGTCACCAGTTAAATCCAACTAATTTTTATTAGAATTATTTTCCATCATAAGATTTATATCAATTTCATAAAAAGTGCCAAATAATCAATTATTTAAACACATGGCAATTTAAATAACTTAACTTACATTATTATTGAAAGATTTTCCTCTTAAGTTTTTGTTTTAATAATATTAATAATATTTAATAATTTTAATAGTATTAGTAGTTTTGAATTAATAAAATTTAATAGTTAGTTTATCTTTCTCTATGGACACAGTGAATACAAAAATCAATGTATATAATAACAATAAATTGTGCATCATATATTTTAATAATCTCCTGATATTGTTTATTCGTTTCCAATAACGTAAATGATTGACATTCGTTATAATATTCAAATAATTTCATTTTTTCATGGTTTATTCGCTGGTTTTTCATCGTGTGCTCATTTCTGCACCAATGGCATTTATTAGGATTGTTTAAAACATTAAATTGCATTCTGGAATTACAAAAAATGCTTTTAAAAGTAAGGAATTTTTAATTTTATATAAATTTCTAATGAAAATTAATTTACAAATAAATTTTATTACAGGTAGTCCCCGACTTACGACCGAGATAGGTTCCTAGTCATCGGTCGTAAGTCGAGTTTCATCATGAATAACTAAAGAAAAATATTAGATGCTGTACTACTAACTTTTAGGATCAGGAGAAATGAAACTACCGAAAATTCATATAATGAAAACTTTATTAAAATTTATAAAATAAAATAATAACCCAAAAATATATATTAAATGTGTACTAATAACACATATTATATATGTAACAAAACAAAAATACATAATAAGAAATATATATAATTAAACAAAAACATTTTATTCAACTTAGCGTTATTTTCGTGTCGTCATCATGTTTACTTATTACTAGAGAGCAATCCATTGCGTTGTCTTCAGAAACAGAATATCAAATCCTAGTTTTCTTAACAAATCTGTCTAATGTCGTCTGAACAGTTTGAGGTTTCATTTCCCGGTAAATTTCATAATAACAAGCCAAATTTTTCTGAATCAGCTTATTTACTTCTGAGAATCGTTCTTCATTTACATCCATTTGTTGTAATTTACGCATTCCCTTATTAATTTGGTGAAAAGCATCACTCATTTCTTTTACTAAAAATTTTTTTGTGGACTTTCTTCTTCATCCGATTTGCCTTTATCAACGTTTTCTCCAACACATTGTGCTTCAAATTCCAATAAATCTTCATTCGCTAGGTCATCCAATTGGTGTGCAATAAGTTGGTTAATATCTTCACTGTCAACTTCAAGATTGATCTGCCGACCAAGATCTACAATCTGATCCGTAATTTCCTCAATGTCAACTTCTTTTTCGATCGACGAACTTGTAGATTCTTCAAATATTTTTGTTAGTTTTTTCCATATTCCTCTCATACAAGAAGCCTTGACTTCTTTCCATCCGCTTGCTAAATTTATAATTCCTTGAAGAATATTTAAAGTAATCCCCTCTTCAATAGCCATAATTGCTTGAGTGAATGTAATTTTTAAATAATGGGCCTTAAATGTAGCTATAGCACCCTGATCCATGGGCTGCAAAATGCTCGTAGTATTCGGAGGCAGATACATAATTTGGATGTTCGGGTGTAAGTCGCCTAGGTGTGGCGGATGTCCAAGAGCATTATCCAGTAGCAAAAGTATTCTAAATGGAATTTTATGCTGATTACAATATTCTTTTACTTCAGTTGCAAATACGTTCATAAACCAGTCTTCAAAAAGTAATTGTGTCATCCAAGCACTTTTATTAGAGTTGTAATGCACTGGTAACATATTACGTTTTACTCCTTTAAATGTTCTTGGATTTTTCGAGCGATGTACAACAAAAGGTTTCAATTTATAACCAGCAATATTTCCGCCTAATAAAACTGTTATACGGTCCTTAAAAGCCTTAAACCCTGGCATACTTTTTTCCTCCTTATGAATATACGTACGTTCAGGCATCCTCTTCCAATACAGACCGGTCTCGTCCACATTAAATATTTGTTCCTTTGTATAATTGTTTTCTTCTAAAACCTCGTTGAATTTAACAACAAATTCCTCAGCAGCTATATGATCAGCACTAACTGCCTCTACACTAATTTTTAGATTTTGATAATTATCTCTCTTCTTGAATCTTTGAAACCAACCATGGCTTGCAGTAAAAATCTGATCATAGCTTTCTCCTTCTTTTGATTTTAACATATTGAAAAGACTGCATGCTTTGGTTTGTATAATTGCGAGACTTAAAGGAATTCGTTTTTGAATCAAATCCTCCATCCAAATTACTAACAGTTTTTCCATATCATGTATGGGACCTTGTCTTTTTTTTGTTATTATTGTAGAATTCATAGATGTCGATTCTTTGACAGCTTCCAAAATTCGTTTTTTATCTTTTAAAATTGTAGATATTGTCGAATGAGACAGTTTAAGATCATATGCTATATCTTTTACTTTTTTACTATTTTCAAATTGTAATATTATTTTATGTTTAGTTTCCAAGTCTATAACACTTCTTTTGCTTTTATTAGTTTTACTAGTTCCAGCCATTTTTGGGATGATTAAAATTATTCACTAAAACAAACGTATTATTTATGCTTAAATAAATCGAATCTTGTACATTGGGTGTTTTTTTAACAAATTTTTCTCATATACATATTATAGGGAAGACTACGAAACTATTTTAATCATTTTCTATGAAAAAATTGAAAAAAAATTGGTCGGAAGTGCAGATGGTCGTAAGTCGAGTGGTCGTAAGTCGGGGACTACCTGTAATTTATTAACGATTTGTTTTAAATGAATTTTATAAATTCTGAATTTACACATACAAATCTCTTTGTTAGACTTTTTGTGAAAAATGTTTTGATATGGTTTTAATAATTTCTTGAATTAAATAATCTGACTTCAACTTAAATTTTTCCATGTGTAGAATAATTTATTTTGTGGAATCATCAGAAATGGCTTCAGAAAAATTTAAAATATCTTTTATCTTTAAAATGTAGGGTCTTTGAATGCAATTTATAGTCTAAAAGTTAATATTTTTAATTTAGAAATTGGTGAACCGATATTGTGTACAGGTATTTATCTTTTTTCTCTCTTGAAATTTCTATACTCCTATAGTGTAAGGTCCGATTTAATGTGCCAAGTCTTATCTAATGTCAATTTTGACCACGACACACATTTATTATATGCTATTCTTTTGATTCATTTAAGTACAATATAATGTTTATTTATATTCTATTTAATGCACCTGGTGAAATTTTGATTAGCTTTGATAGATTTATAATAAAATGGTCTGTAACCAATGCTAAAGTTTTAACTGACTTTTGTTGTCTTTAATTTGTTCGAATATGTAAATTAAAATTCACTGAACAGTTATTTGATAATCGAAATTTTTCATCAATGTAATATTTGCTTTGCAGCAAGGGCTTATTTTATTATTTAATTATTTGATATTAAAATCCATTAAGTTTACCTGGCGATGACAGTGAATTTGTCGGAATATATAATAAAATGTCTGTTTGAATGACATTTTCTTGTAATTTTTAATTCATTTTAAATCGCTATTTGCAAATATTATTAGTAAAAATAAAAAAATATATTTAAATAATTTAATTAAAATTAAAATTTGATACATAAAATTCAGAACTATTAAAAAAAGATTTACAGAAAATATAGAGAGCGATTTCTGAAAATTTATACTTAATATAAGTGAAAGACTTTTATTAAAATCTTGAAAATTCATGTTTTTTCTATATACTGGAAAATTCAAGTTTCCGTAAATATTGTTTGAAGTGCTTGAGTATTTCGAGGACTCCATAAATATATTGCCTGTTCAAGAAGCTTTAATTAGAATTTTTTGTCATAGACTATTTAGGAAAAGTTCTATCATTTTGTTGTTATTGGGCTGCTATACAAGAAATAAAATCAGTTTTTGTGTCACCTTTGATTATTTTTCTTTTTTTGATATTTCATTTATTGTCATTTTAACAAAAGATCAATAATAGAAATAAAGATTAATGAAATTATAAAATATGACTAATTATAACATTTCCTACTCTATTTATGTATTACTTCATAAAATATTTTAGTAAGAAACGATTTATCTTGGTTAGTGCAAAAGATTTCCTTACCCGCGAAACTCGAATCTTTTTCATTGGAAAATATTTGTAAAGTTTCTTTATCTTTATTTGTTCAAAGCACAAATCTTAAAATTGTGAACAATTAATATCAAAAATGGTGACATTTAATAATTATGATAGGATAATCCAAGCATCGGAATTCGATGCTTAGCCCTCCTTGGCACTTCCAAATATAAAAATTCTGTAAACATTGAATCTTTACACATGTACGGGACGAAAAAAACTAAGGAAATTTTGGCATATCCTTTCAAATTAATGATTGAGCAAAAAAATTCATGCGGAAAGATTCAATAGCAAGTAAAGTATTTTTTTTAAATTAAGGAGCTCTAGTGTTTTTACCCAGCCTTCCAACAAGTTCCCGTTTACCTTAGTATTACTGTTTATGCATTTAATTTGTGTATCAATCTTCGAATTAAGACATGGGCAATTTTTATGATGAAAGTCAAGAGGATCTCGGCAGTCAAACAACACTCCCAAGTTTAACTCATTATTATAAACAAATTAAGTAGGTAGTTAGGGGCACACTGCTACATAAAAAAAACATAGGGGGAGGGGGGGATTATTGCAGATTAAATTTCGGATTATCTTGATTGCATAATGATGTAATCAACTTAATTAATTTTGTGTGTATTTTAATTAATTTTTTTGTGTGTATTTTTTTTTCGAAATTTTTTTCGAGTTTTTGGCGCGATTTTTTTTTTGAATTCAAATTTTTCGAATTTTTTTAAAATTCAAATTTTGGCGAATTTTTGAAATAAAATTGAAATATTTTTTTTTGAATAAATTTTTTTTTAATCACACTATAGTCAGGGGGTATTTTTGAAAAAGACTAAAATAAATTGGCTTGAATCGCCTAACGATAAAAAAGCATAAAATTAAAATTGGCTCAAATCGCCTAAGATGAACAGACTATAGTCAGGGATATTTTTAACTCGTAATAAAAACTAATGCAATATTTGGTCTCAATACTTTCTATAGTTAAATATAGGCATAAAATAAATTGGCTTGAATCGCCTAATGATAAAAAAGCATAAAATTAAAATTGGCTCAAATCGCCTAAGATGGTCAGAGTGGGTATTTTCATTCACAAAATTTTTTTTTAATCACACTATAGTCAGGGGGTATTTTTGAAAAAGACTAAAATAAATTGGCTTGAATCGCCTAACGATAAAAAAGCATAAAATTAAAATTGGCTCAAATCGCCTAAGATGAACAGACTATAGTCAGGGATATTTTTAACTCGTAATAAAAACTAATGCAATATTTGGTCTCAATACTTTCTATAGTTAAATATAGGCATAAAATAAATTGGCTTGAATCGCCTAATGATAAAAAAGCATAAAATTAAAATTGGCTCAAATCGCCTAAGATGGTCAGAGTGGGTATTTTCATTCACAAAATTTTTTTTTAATCACACTATAGTCAGGGGGTATTTTTGAAAAAGACTAAAATAAATTGGCTTGAATCGCCTAACGATAAAAAAGCATAAAATTAAAATTGGCTCAAATCGCCTAAGATGAACAGACTATAGTCAGGGATATTTTTAACTCGTAATAAAAACTAATGCAATATTTGGTCTCAATACTTTCTATAGTTAAATATAGGCATAAAATAAATTGGCTTGAATCGCCTAATGATAAAAAAGCATAAAATTAAAATTGGCTCAAATCGCCTAAGATGGTCAGAGTGGGTATTTTCATTCACAAAATTTTTTTTAATCACACTATAGTCAGGGGGTATTTTTGAAAAAGACTAAAATAAATTGGCTCAAATCGCCTAAGATGGTCAGAGTGGGTATTTTCATTCACAAAATTTTTTTTAATCACACTATAGTCAGGGGGTATTTTTGAAAAAGACTAAAATAAATTGGCTTGAATCGCCTAACGATAAAAAAAGCATAAAATTAAAATTGGCTCAAATCGCCTAAGATGTGATATAGTCAGGGATATTTTTAATTCGTAATAAAAACTAATGCAATATTTGGTCTCAATACTTTCTATAGGTAAATATAGGCATAAAATAAAGATGGCTTGAAACGCCTACTGATCAAAAAAATTGACAGAGGTATTTTATATGCTTATATGCAATTTTATATGCAACCCACCCTTAATAAAAAAAAATAATAATAATAAATAATAATATTAATAAAATAATAATAATAATAATAATAATAATAATAATTATAATTATAATTATAATTATAATAATAATACTTTCAGAAAATATAAAAAGTTAACTTACTTGGTATCAACTTCTGAATACTGATAACCCATACACAGTGAATAATTCATTAATAACTGAACAACAATCACTAGGTACTGTATACAAATAACCTAGTACTGTACAGCTCTCTATATACATATTAGGCATTGAATAATTTACTTATTTATTAAAATGACATATTTAAATAATATTTACTCTTTCAACACAGATATTGAATCAACTCAACCCACTTAAAAAATAAAATTTTCTCTCAATCATTTCCCTTTAAAATACTTAGTTATTCACACACTCACAATATGTTATCAATAACTAGTTACTGAACAAATCAATATCAAAAACTAATTACTGAACCAATAAATATTAATGATGGGTTACTGACCAACTAATTTTGAAATAAATCACATAAAAGGTTAACAAAAAGAAATACAAGTTGAAATTTTATTAACTTTTTCACTATTTTATCGATCATTGATGTGTCCAAATTTTTTGGTTGCTTAGTTATCTTGTCGTTATCAGGTGATAATTAATCAAATTCATTGAAACCAAATCCATTGCTATATTTACTTGGTATCAACTTCTGAATACTGATAACCCATCACACTGAATAATCCATTAATAACTGAACAAATCACTAGGTACTGTATACAAATAACCGAGTACTGTACAACTCTCTATATACATACTAAGCATTGAATAATTTACTTATTTATTAAAATGCCATATTTAAATAATATTTACTCTTTCAACACAGATATTCAACCAACTTAACCCACTTAAAAAATAAAATTTTCTCTCAATCATTTCCTAACCCAATGCTTAGGATTTGAATATATTCGCCGGATTTGTTGAATATTCGTTGGATTAATATACGCGCGCGCGTTTTTTTAATAACTATTCATCCGCGCACCCATCGACAATATATATCCCTATTTAAATATAATTAACCGACAAAATCTACTCAATTGTTAATAATTTTTAATTGAATATAATAGTAATTCATCCACTCTTAAAGTACAATTCATTTTCAGTGAATATTTTCATCTCTTAAGTATATTTGTTGAACAGTGAATAATACAGACTCCATTTATTTCAAGTATTTCCAATATTTAATTGATATTTCATCTCATCATTGAGAAATTTTACCGTCTAATTTATTATATGCAATTCTCGATTCACTGAATATTTCTTAGCTTCAATCAATATTTTACGTTATTCAATGATTGTTTTCCCTCTTCAATAAATATTTTTTCTCTCCAATGAATAATTTCTCTTAATGAATATTTTCCTCTTCAATGAATAATTTCTCACTTTAATTAATATTTTCTCACTTTAATGAATATTTTTCCTCTTCGATGTATATTTTCTTCATTCAAAGTATATTACCCTTGTAAGGTTTTAATATATCAATTGATGTTTCATCTATTTAGTAGATATCTTTAGCTATCCCACTTTTTCCAGTAATTTCAACGATTTTAGACACTTAATGTACTCTCCCACCAATACTACTTCTTCACTGGAAATTTTCTTTATAGAATATAATCTCTACTAATTAAAATTCCATTTGTTGACTTGTTATTGACTTGTCATTTTCACTGAAAATTTAATTAACTTTTAATAAATTTAATTACACACTTAAATAGATTAGGTTGTAATCGACAAAAATAAAATATTTTTAGGCTAAGTAAATTAATTAGAGATTTTAGGGAAATTTTATGATAATTTAAGTGATATCTAGTTTTACGAGGTATTTATTTTAGTAAATTTTAATCATCTATGTGAATTTTATGGTTTTCATTTGAATGTTAATGGATTTGGGGACTATTATGTTTTTGTAGAAAATATTGAAGAAATGAGGGTAAATCTATAATTTTAGAAGCACTTAATTTCTTGATAATTTAATAAACTTTACTTGATTTTAGGATTATTTTAAATAAAAGTTTATTTTAGGAACAAAATGTTTATGAAACATATTTATGATAATTATTTACCAATTAGATTCCAATTTGACTGATAAATTTTGAATAGTAAATGATATTTAAATTATAATTTTATGATATATTTAAAAAGTTGATTAAATCAGTTGATTTTTAAAAATATTTTAGTGAAACCGAAAATTTTAATTGATTTTACAGTAAAAAAAAAGGATGGTCAATTAATTATTATCATTTTTCCATTTATTGATTTCGTGGATATCAATCACAAAAGTAGTATATTGTAGAGATTTTTAAGAGGATGCTCAGTGTGGTTAACAATATACATATGAAAATCGTTGAATTATATCTATGGGTTGACTGGTAATTTTTATTGAATTTATACTTGATTTACTGATTAATTTTAATTATTTGAGCAACATGATATATATTTTATGATTTTACATTAATTTAGTGAAATTAAATTTATGTGGGAAACATAGACTTTATTCGATTTTAGTCATTTTTGATGAATTTTTTATTTGATTGAATTTGTTGCCAGAATCAAATTGTGGTGATTTTCAACGGAAAATGTTGGGTATCGATAACAATTTTGTAATACTTTAAAGAAAATTTATTTTTATTGGTAAAATTCAGATTTTTATTTTAAGGGAATTTGATTGGTTGAATACATATAGTAAATATGATCCAAATGATGAATTTTTAAAGATCTTATTCGGTTAAATATAGATTTCTAAAGAAATTTTACCTTGTAGGTTAATACCAAAAATATGTGTATTGTTGGTGCAGTGAATTAAAATGTGATTTCAAGGGAAATGATTGGTTAAGGGGAAATTTTGTGATATTTTAAGGGGAAATAATCTATTAAGAACAAGTTTGTTGTCATTTTTAAGGGAGTTGAGTTGGTTGAATATCTGTGTTCAAAGAATAAATATTTTATAAATGGAGAATATAGAGGAGGAATTTATAATATTTTTAAAAGGCTTTGTTCAGATAGATATCAATATGTGTGTAAATCTTTTAAGAGATTGGAAATATTGTCATTTAAAGAGAAATGATTGGTTAAGAAGAGAATTTATGATCTTTTAAGGGGAAATAATTGGTCACGAGATGGATTTCAAGAAATTTATCCTGTTGAATATCGATATGTTGGTGATTTTATGAAAATAATGAATATAGCGGGGATTATTGTAATTTAAAGAGAAATGATTGGTTGAGAGGCGAATTTATAATAATTTTAAGGGGATTTGATTGGTCAAGAGAGGAATTTTATTTTAAGGTGATTTCAAGAGATTTATTCGGTTGAATATCGATATGTCGGTGATTTTTTATGAAAATAATGAATATAACTGGGATTAATGTCATTTAAAGAGAAATGATTGGTTAAGAGTACATTTTATTTTAGAGGAAAACAATTGGCTAAGAAGAGAATTTATGATCTTTTAAAGGGAAATAATCGATTAACAGCAGATTTGTTGATATTTTTAAGGTGTTGAGTCGGTTAAGTATCGTTATTTAATAGGTGATTTTTATAAAAATAATGAATATAGTTGGTAGAGTAGGGGAAAGTGTTATTTGATGGGAAAAGATTGGTCAAGAGTGGAATTTATTTAGTGAAAAATAGTCGATTAAGAACAAGTTTGTTGTCATTTTTAAGGGGCTTGAGTTAGTTAAATATTGTTATTTAAAGGGTAAATATTATAGAAATGGGTATTGTTATGATTTTTATGAAAAAAAAATTGAATATGGCTTGAAATATTGTTATTTGTTGGAAAATGATTGGTCAAGCGAGGAATTTATAATATTTTTAAAGGAATTTACTAGAATGAATATTAGTGTTCAAAGGGTAAATATTGTCTACTTGATAGGTTTTTATGAAAAGTATGAATATAGTTGATATAATGGAGTGAAAATGATATTTGAAGAGAAATGATTGGTTGAGAGGTGAATTTATAGTATTTTTAAGGGGATTGAGTTGGTTGAATTTTTAAGATACTTAGGAAAATTGTTACTTTTTTCATTGATTTAAGGTTAATCAGGATATATCGATAATATTTCAGTTTTAAGAAATTGTTTGATTTATGTAACTATTTATTTGATTTTATTAAAATATTCGTAACTCAATTAAATTAAAAACTAAAATTGACTAGTATTTAAAACTTTTTTGTTACCCATTATTCAGTTTTTTTTTGACAATTTTCTGAATAATTTAAATATTTACGATTATTTCCAGGAATCAAGAATTTAATAATTATTTATCCGGAAATTGTAGAATTAAATACTATGAGCAGTCGATAACATACACTAATTTTCATTCAACAAGTACTTAGAATAATTACCTAACAACCTTATAAAATTTTAAAAAATGATCTAATAAATTTTTCAATTATCTTACAACTTAGTTAATTTAATTTAATTTTTAATTGATAAGTACTATTCTCTTTAAAATTTGCTACTATGTTGAAGCTTTCTTTAAAAAATTTTATTTAAAGAATTAACAAATTTAATCAAATTTATTTAAAATTTACATCTTTCCCACTACTTTAATCAAATTCTTTTCACAAGCTAACCACAATTTAATAAAAATAATTTCTACAAAGACTAATAGACAATCACATACATTTTTCCTATAAGTTTGGATTTTCAGTAAGTGATATCAGTACACAAGAACCTATGCATGTATTGAAGCATGGTATCAGAAATCATAGTTATTTGATTTTAGTAATGCTGTAGATATTAATTTTTTTTTTCTATCAGTTTTATTCAAACCTTTAGCATCTTTGAGTTAATAATTTAAAGAGTCGAATCATTTTCAATAAATATATGAAAATTTATTCCAAGTACAATGAAAGTAATATATGTTTCAAGAAATTAATTTAAGTATCTTTTACTAATCAAGTTTCTTTTCACTAGCAATTAGATTAACCACTACTTGTACTTACTAATTAATTTATCATTCAGTAAACAATAAGAGTTGGGGGTGAATAGAAAATCTATAAAAATAAATTTAAGTAATTATTTGATGAGTTAGCAATTAATTTATTTAGGGACGTGTGAAAAATAAATGAAAAGGTTGGCATTCATCTTTGAAAATAACGTTTAGTAATTGTTCATTGTTGGACGCAATTAAAAATATTACAAAAATGGTACAAAAATACCCCCTGACTATAGTGTGATTAAAAAAAAATTTTGTGAATGAAAATACCCACTCTGACCATCTTAGGCGATTTGAGCCAATTTTAATTTTATGCTTTTTTATCATTAGGCGATTCAAGCCAATTTATTTTATGCCTATATTTAACTATAGAAAGTATTGAGACCAAATATTGCATTAGTTTTTATTACGAGTTAAAAATATCCCTGACTATAGTCTGTTCATCTTAGGCGATTTGAGCCAATTTTAATTTTATGCTTTTTTATCGTTAGGCGATTCAAGACAATTTATTTTAGTCTTTTCCAAAAATACCCCCTGACTATAGTGTGATTAAAAAAAAATTTATTCAAAAAAAAAATATTTCAATTTTATTTCAAAAATTCGCCAAAATTTGAATTTAAAAAAAATTCGAAAAATTTGAATTCAAAAAAAAAATCGCGCCAAAAACTCGAAAAAAATTTCGAAAAAAAAAATACACACAAAAAAATTAATTAAAATACACACAAAATTAATTAAGTTGATTACATCATTATGTAATCAAGATAATCCGAAATTTAATCTGCAATAATCCACCCCTCCCCCTATGTTTTTTTTATGTAGCAGTGTGCCCCTAACTACCTACTAAATTAAATTAATTTGATTAAGTATCCCATGAAAATATAACTACGTAATCAGAGAATATAATTGGTATTTATGATTTTATTGTTCTTCAAGTATTAAAAATTCTATTAGTGAGTAATATCAGATATCAGAAAAATAGTCTAAATAAAACTACTCATTTTAACTATTTATGATTAAGTATATTTTTTTAAAATAATGTATCAGAGTTTTGATATGATAGGAAAGATTTATAAATGTATATCATATTTATGTGTATTTGATACAACAAATGTGTATTGTTAGTCCTGCATAACATTCCTTGAAGCTATGCCTGAAATATGTAATAGAAACAGCTTTACTCAAAAGATTCATAAGCAAAATAAAAGTAAAGGTGATGTTAATATAATCAAGGTTGGTTTCAAGTGAAGGATATATAATTATTTCCAGTTTCCCTTGACAACATTTTCTATGAATCAAAAAATCAATACATTTTATAATATAGGTATCACACCAACTTGCATGTGTTGAAAATCTTGTTACGGTGGATAATAACTTTATTGTAAATTTCTAACAAAGTCAAATAAATAGATTTTTTCTCACCACAAAATTATTATAATAAAAATCTCTACGAAACAAGTGATAAAAAATGTTTGCGTTGAATAGCAAGCAAATGAAAGTTTTTTTAAAAAATGAATGTTTTTTTGCAATCATTTATTTTTTAAATTTATTTATTTACTAAACTCAATTTCCATACTTAATTCATGTTTTATGGCATATGCAAAATGAATGTAAATAAATTTTACTTCATTTAAACTGAATTTAATTAAAAACCTTAAGAGAGGATTAAGAAAAAATTGTCACGCTAAATAACCTATAGGAGTAGTGACTTATGAGCCATCTGGCACAGCCGCTTCTGATTGGGTGAAAAAATGCATGACTCATCCGGATAATGAATGATTCGATACGTAATGAGTCGGAAATTTCTGCATGAGTCATCGTTGAGGTAGAACAAAGACAATGAGTCATTGAAAAATTGCCACTAGTAAAAATAAAATTTTATTGATAGAAATCATTTAATTATATTTTGGCTTTTTAAAGAAAAAATAAATGTAAGTGAATATTAATTTTTATATTTATTTTTAAAATTATATTCTAAGTGTGTGTTTTTATTCTTTCTCCTTTTGAATTCTATATTTAATGGCGCTTTAAACATGATCTATAGGGCACAGAACACCCTGATCTAAATTTTAGATTTTTCAAAATTTTGGTTTTTAAGTTTTTATAACAGAGAAAATTTTCCAAAAGTGTATTTGCAGTAGTAGTAGTGTTATTATTACTATTATTATTGGGTTATAAAAATTACAAGAAATATAATACAAGATTTCAAAATTTTACAAATCAATTAAAAATAATTAAAAATTTTAAAAGTAAAAAAATTATATTTTTCTGGGGAAAAGTAATAGCCGGTGACTAATTTGATTTTGAAGACAAATAAAATAATATTAAATTGATAAGAAGTATATTGAAGGGTCAGGAACCCAAAAACAAATTGATTAATTAATTAAATTATCTTCCGGCGAACCCATTAATCAAGGGTCACCAAGCTAAATGTCAGGATAATGGGTTGCAAGAAATCAAGCTAATTGGCAATAAATTACCACCTGTCTTAGAAATACTCCCTCTGTTCCGAAATAATGTTTACATATCACCCTGATTTTTTGTTCCTAAATAATGTTTACATTTAAAAGATTTTATAGCATTATTAACCAACAGTCATAATAATTATTGTAAAAAATGTTAATATTTATTAGATAAAACATTTTATTCGTGACAAGGAGGGAGGATTCAATGTTATAGGGTCTGTTCATCAATATTTTGGCTAGCCGTAAGAATCGCTTCTGGTTTACAAGTTAGGGATACTGGTAAAGTACCATTGTTGCGGAGCTTTGCTTTGCTAATATGGGGCAACTTATAATTATTTCCCCCATTTGCAAGCATCGTCTCCTCCATGCACTGCTGGAGTGTTAAAAATACATTATCCAGTTTATCTGGGTGTAGCTCATCAAAGGCATTACTCACACAGCTAATCAATTCATCAATGGTTTTCGGAGAATGTTGATGCTGAATGGATTGAATGGCATTGAAGAATCCAAGATCTAATACGTTCATGTTGGGACTATTAGGTGGTTGATTTTGAAACATAATAGAAAACCCATCTTTTGATTCTTCTTCAAGCATATCTGGATCGTCTTTATTGAAATGCGGCTTTGTATTATCTTGCTGAACGTAGTTGATATCATTTGATCGAGGAAACTTTGCTTTGATCATTGGAAACACATTTTGCTTGATCATTTTTTTATATTCCTTCGAATTAATTGATTCAATATTTTTAGTGACGTAAGTATCCTTCATTCGATTCTTTCTATTTCTTTTGGCTTCTTCTTTATAAACAAACGGGCAGATGCTAATCTTGCCATCAAAATAATTCTCAGAGCCAATATCACCTCGGGGCCTAGCAACTGCTGCCAAAAACATCACCTTTGTTATGAATCTTTTGCTTTGACATGTTCTATGAGGAATCTCTTCATCCATAGTCAAGTAATAGTTGCGCTCAACTTTCGAAAGATAAAACCATTTTTCATCAATATGAACATGATTGAAAAAATTTTCGAAGCATCCATCTGTTTTTATATAGGACAGACAAAATGTCAGACGTTCAATTGTATTTCTATCTGTTAGTAATGGCTTAACTGTAGATGAAACCCGTCTTAATAGTTTAAAATCCTTCAAATTCCTGAATAATGTTGTTTTTGGAATACCACTGGCACATTATAAACTTCGAAGCGTTCCTCGCCGGTTTAATGGAATTTTCTTGATATCGCTTAATTTATCATCATAGTTTTTCCTTTTTCGTCCACAATTTATCCTCATTGATGATGAATCAATAACTATTTCATCTGTTCAAAGTTGTTCAGAAGCATTTCTCCAAAGTTTCGAAATTGAAGCTCTCGATACGTTGTACTTAGTGGAAATGTCATTTATGGTTCCATGCTTCAGCTTGGAGGATTTCTGCTGGACATATTCATTAAAAAATCTTGAAAAATTAAACTTCTTTCTTAATTAGATAAGTGATAAGTTGAATGTAAATTTTCTGTATTCATTTTTTATTTGTATTTTAGGAATATTTAAAATTTAACAATAAAAAAACCTATAATCATGCAAATTTTTGTCAATCCATCCATACTAGATCATTATCTATTATATAAATTAATAAAGTTTAAAGTTGACCAAAAACATTGATAATCGGAAAATTTATTTCAAATTTAAACATTATTTCGGAACAGATGGAGTATTTGGTTTCGTTAAGCAATTATTAATGGGCGGGAAATCGATACAAAAGCAGGGAGCAAATAAACAGAAGTGCCAGTTTGTTATAATAAGTTATTCTGTTAAATTTAAAGGTGCCGGAAGAGCGACGAGATATAGCTAAAACAAGGAGTACATTGTGTTTTGATCTTACGATTGAGAGTGATACCATTTGGGTGCTTACCCGTGTTTGATTTTGACTCAGTTGTGAATTATGAAAACTTTGTAAAATTGAAAAAGGAATATTTTGTAAATTGAGTTTGATTCCATCGACAGATTTCAAACAATCTCAGCATTATTATTATTATTATTATTATTATTGTTTGATCGGGAAGTAGTCTGGTCTGCATCAACACATACTTGGACTGGGGTGTTTCAAAATCTGAGATTTTTTGACAGGCGCTTTAGTTATTATGATTTCAGGGGATTCGGAAATTTGAGTAGCATCAATATCAATAGGTAAGCGAAATCCATTAACTTGATAGCTTTGTTTGGATATATTCTCTTTTGCTGTCAATTTAGCTTGTCGCCTTATTTTTAAATTTTCTAATTTTGTGATTCGCTGTCACCATCGTCACTGCTTGACAATTGAACTTCATCAACATCTTCCAAAATCTCCATCCACTTTTCTTCTGGTATTATTTGAATTATTCCCGAGCTTTGAATTAGTGAATTAAATTCTGGGGTTTCATTTATAACATTAATGTTTTCCTCCGTAATTTGAGAATACAATGACGATTTTATATGATCAGATGTTAAAGCAATGCTTCTTGGGTATCATCATTAGGTGATTCATTGATTACATGGATAATTCTTTTCTCTGTAACCGGTTCACACTTTATTGGACTAATGTTTTTGAAAATTGGATTGCTGAAATTGACATCTTCTTGCTACGAGATTCAATAAAACTTGATGTAAAACTATTTTGAAAATTGAAATGTATATTTTTTTCAAATGTTTCATAATATTTATTATTTGAATTTTCAGATAAAATTTTTAATGCAAACATATCCCTCTCAGTTACAACTGGAGTGGTTACTTCAGATACTTTCCACTTTCGAATTGAAGAATCTGTTTTAATTTCGTATGCATCAATAACAACTGACGCTTTTGGCCTTCCTATGGTCATACTCTAATTGATAGGTGATAATATTAAGAACTGCTGATTTAATAAATACAAGTATAGTGATACAATTTAAATTTGCAATTTACATTAAAAACGTAGTTTATAAAAACATATATTTTTTAAAGTTACAAAGTTTTTCAACTGATAAATTTTATATTTAAAAAACACTAATTTACCCATCTTATTAAAACACACATACTAAAAGTAAATTAAAAAATCACAATACTTTTTCTTTTTTTTAATTTTTGAGAATTTCAATTGCAAGGTCCTCTACTATTTATTTTAATTTAATTAATCATGATTTAATTTAGTTTAATTAATATGGTGTCTATCCAATTATTATTATTATTATTCAAAATTGGCTCTGAATTAATAAAAGAAAACACTAATCCAAATATATATTCAGCATCAGAATATTTCGACAGACTCACAGTCATCGTCAGGTAGATATGAACTTTAAACTATTTTGAATAAAGCACTTTTATTTAAACAAATTTCTTCTTTTATAATCTTAAAATATTCTATCTAAATTAAAAATTTGCGTTTATAAATCACAAATTCTATAAAGAAATTTTTAAAAAATTAATTTTTTAAATTTTACAAAACCGAGACTTTAACAAAATTTAAATTTAATTCTCAACAAAGCATTTAAAAATTGTTAACAAAACTATTTTACATTTAGTTTCATCCTGTATCACAAAGTTGTGCTTACAAATATCAATCAATTCCATCAGTCGACAGAGATCGAAAACTTGAGAGAGGAAATGACTGGCAGTCATTCCAATGAATGCTGCATTACACCAATAACACACACATATATATATATATATATATATATATATTGAAAACCAAGATCCGAACAAAATCTGAGTAGGACTTGAAATCCACTTTTTAAACACAAAATTCAGACAACAATAATATTCACTGATATTAACTAATTCTTTTAGTCGACAGCTATTAAGAACTTGAGAACGGAGATGATGGGGTGTGACGAGAGTGTGAAAAAGCATTTTCATGCCAAATATCCCACGGCATAGTCATTATGTTTAAGCCAATTATATTTTTCATGATTAAATTTTTGTTCTTCAATAGCATTGAAAGCTTTATCTGATCTTAAACTCAAATACTTATTCACATGAAAATCAGTAAAATAAATGCATGTCGAGCGACAGGATTTTAAGTAATATACAAGTAAGCAGTTGGACGTCTTGTTTCATGGATATTGTCGATAGTAACTGCTTAGATTAGTGGTGCACCATTTCGCTAATCTCGTCTTGTTTCTAATACTCGTCTCATTCGTCACAAGCTCTGCGTTGAGCAAAGCTTGAGGTCATAGCAAATTTCTGTTATTTATAAAGATCAGATGTAAAAGATAAGTTTTTAGCTTCGCCTTATCACCTTCGATCTTAAAGTCAACATAATTTTGGGTTCATCATTAGGCTCAGGATGAAAACAAAAATTCGTTTAACTATTAACAAGCTTCAGTGAATACGGAGTAGAGTAAAAGGAAAAACTAGAAACTTAATATTGAAAGGAATGCAATGTGCAACGAGATATTGATAAACTATTCGAGATTTATCGAAAAAACTCGAATCGATAGAATGTAGAGAATAATATTATTAATTAATATTATTAACTTATATTATTACCTAGGTACTCGAGTGTATTGGCAGGTTTAAATATCAATGCATATTTTTCGATGTTATAAACCCAAAAGCTGAAACAATGAACTTGTCAGTGATTCCGTGACATTCACCGATCCGGTCTAAAGGTCATAATAAATAATCTGTAGACACACCTTGTTTAGCGCTCATATTGCGTTCCTGAAAGTTGAGCATTAAAAAATGTGCTATTTACACTAAAATATGGTGTTACGTTCATAACCAATTTTTTTGGTAATTTGAAGTCAAAAATAAAAAGATGGTACAAAAACTTTTATTTCATTTATAATTAATTTAAAAATTAGAAAATAAATTAGAATTCAATATAACAAAACAATTTCAATAAAAAAATATATATATTAATACATAGTACAAAATAAAAACGTAAATTCATGTTTAACTATTTTTTTAAATGTGTCTGAACTTGCTTGCTTAAATAGTTTTCTTTTTTCTTTTAAAATTTCCATGTAGGGTGATAAAGTGTTCATTACTCATCGTTTTATCACGCAGGACCTTTCTTAATTAGGATCATTTTCACTTAAATCTTCTAAGGTATTTTTGATTATCTATATATTATGTTCCAAACATTTTTTCGTTAAAATATTTTGTTATATTTTCTGTTTCTAGAGTAGTCTGAATTTGTGATAAACTAGCAATCAGATACTCATTGACTCACTCAAATGAGTTACTTATATAAAGTTTTGCTAAATTGTTTTTGTTTGTACGATACAACTTATAATAAATTGTGTTGCTATATAAAGCAATTGATTCACATGTAAGTATCATAAAACTTTTTCTTTTTGCTTTTCTAAATACATAGTAACAATTTTCATATGAAATTAAACAAAGAAACGTCGGCAAGGTCTGAATGCACTTTATTGACCAAAAAAATCTATAAATCCTCGACTATTAACTGATACCCACAAATCCTGAACCCAAATGCGAACTTGTAGTATTTGAATATTAGGCTGGCAATATACTTCAAATAGAACACTCACCGTTTATGTTTTACACAGATGATAGTTATTGAGAAGAAAATATAAACTTCGTCAGACCTTTGAGCTTACATCTACTTTGGTATATTGATGTATATTGATCTAACTTTCATTTTTAATTACGTTTACCTTTGTAAGAACGAAGCATTTTTCTTTGGTTCAAAAACAATTGCTTTGCAAAAGGATTTTTTGTAAAATCCATAAGTTGATGTTTCGAGTTTAAGTTTTAGGTCAAATAACAGATGTGCTTTGTTCCAGATATTCAATTTCGAAATTTATATCTCGATGAGCTCTGTTGGATATATGAAACATTTCTTCCGCATCATCCATATTCATTGTAGCAATATAAATTGCGTAGATAGCGAGCAAATTTAATTCGAGTTCTTGAAAGGAAAGCCGGATTCTGCCATTAAATACAATTTTGCGCCAAAGATTTGGTGTAAATTATTTCTTCTTCATAAAGCATTAATTCAAATTAATTTGCAACAATCTCCAAAAAAAGTTTATTTGCAATTACATTAAGAAATAGGAAATAGTTTCAATATGAAAGTTTTGTTCTTTTTTATTTGGATTATCAACTTTGAGGATGATGGTTATAAACTCAATTATATATTCGGTTTTAGATCTTTAGCGATTTAGGTGTTGGCATCTGATCGCTTTTTTTTCAGGCATATCATGAAAATGAATCGAATTTTAAAGGGGAGTCACTCAAGACAAAATGGGTATTTAAGTTATTTTATGGGGTCTCTATTTGTCATGTCCAATCTTGGCATTAGGCGTTACTGCTCTGAAAATGCATGGAATTTCCATAGGGAACAGCTTATGGATTTTGGAAAGATTCAATCAAAAAGTTGATAATCCAAATAAAAAAGAACAAAATTTCATATTCAAACTATTTTCTATTTTTTAATGCAGTTGCAAATTAACTTTTCTTTTTTACCTTAAACGGATAGTTTATGTTCTGTCGACTTCATTAAATTCCATTTAGTCTATTTTTTTTGATATTTAAAATTGTATTAATGTGTCGAAAAAATTCTTTATCTGGATTGAATACAACTAATGTAAATAAGCCTAAATATCTAAAAATGAAATAATCAAAATTTACTAATACTTAAAATTAAAATAAATGTGATATAATTATGTAATTATTATATAAACCAAAACTTTAATATAAGTATAGTAATTTATATAGCTTAATTTATAAATAAAAATTTATAAATATTAATTTATAATTTACACTTTAATTTGAAAATTTAAAGTTCTTATTTAGATTTATCTTAAAATACTAATGTAACTTTAATTTAAAATCTTGCATGCTTGTGATCATACAAATGAAAGTTTTCCAAATGGGTTATATTTACCTGAGTCGTTGTTGCAAAGTGTACTTATATCGGGTATAACTATTAGGCTGACACTTACCAGAGCACTGATAAATTAAGATCTGATGAGTTATTTTAGTGAGGTTAATAAAATTAGTGGGATTGAATGGGTTATGATGGTATAATTTGGTTAATTTATATAGGGTTAAAGACATTGTAACACGTATCAGTTTGGAAAATTAGTACTGGACGAGTAAATTGACATTGTTGGGTAAGTATGTATCGGGTAGTAAATTGGTGTTTGATATGGGTCTAAGAGGGTCATTTTATTGTGGTTAAATAAATTAGATGGGTCAGTGTTAGTGTAATTAAAGTGATGGATTGTTTTATAATGTTGGGGTTAAAAACGTTGTCTAATAGAGGAAACCATTAAAACCCTGGTGAATACATAATTACATACATGTCGAAAATAAACATGTACCATTTATATAGTTATTGCATTCGAATTGTGTACATGAATAATAAAATCATCAAAATATTAAACTTCATTTTTATAAGTTAAACAGAATGACTTATCAGATGACTTAGTGTAACAGATATCGTTAATCATTCAGTTTCATCAAAAGTTTTATCTATTAGTTCGCTGAGTAATTTTAAGATCGTTATAGTTTTGATTTAAAAGCTTCAAACCCGAAAAACTAATGATAGGTTTTGCTTAATTTATCGTCCATTCCCAGAAATTGTTCAGCTGCTAATGTGAGATTCAGTCTCGATTTTAAAACTATGGATATTTTTCAATAATACATGAGAATTTTATGTAGATTTTGACTAAAACAGATGTACGTTCAGACATCCTCTAGATGACCTAATATGTTAACAAAAGTCTCAATCCTAAAAAAACATCCCAAAATGGGTTTTCTATCAATGTGTTAGTACTGAAATACATTTGTTATCAAAATTAGATATTTCATTCATTATTACTTATTTTAAGTTAGGCACATATCTTTATATATCGTAGGGCCATTAATCAAAATTGAAGTTTTATTTGAGAAATATTAGTCAAAACTTTTCTTTGGTAATTATTTAAAACTGACATTTCATATTTACTTTGAATTATCTACAAGAGAAACTTGAAAATTTTCTGGTTTTTTACTAAAGATCAGACACATTTTCTTGATCAATTTCATTAAATATTAGAAAACATTTTTTTTGAATATCATAAATATTTTACATAACATATAAATAATTTCTAGATATAGTTTAGAAATGTTTAGGTAAAATATAAGTAAAATATTTAGAGTAATTTAATAAAATAGTGATTATTTAAGTACAAGAGTTATTCATTTGTAGTGCAATGAATAATTTTATTGATAAAAGGATGTGTTGATCTGGTTCCAAATTTTTAAGCAATATATATCGTAAAATCATGAAACAGAGATCATATTTTCTTAATAATTTTTGCTCGAATAATTATAATAAATGGGCAAATCAATAAAATTTATCAAACAACTATAAATCCTTGGTATTTCTAAAGGAGTATCATAAACTTCGCAAGTATACAGATAACTACACTGATCAACCTCTTAAAAATCTATAAATATTACTCTAAATGACAATAATTCTATTACTTTTGTCAACGATATCCATGAAATTAATAACATCTAAAATTAATTTAAATGATTGTCCTTTTAACTCAAAGATTTTAAATATTACAATGTAAAATCAATTAAAATTCTTTCTAAGTTTCAGTTAATTTATCCCTAAAAAATTTTAAAAAATCAAATGAAACCTAAAGGTTTAATAAAGTCTGATATAATCATTCAATTAAATTTAAACTAAATCTCAATAATGTCTCACGAGAAATGCAAATAACATTTCTTTTAAAATAATAGATTTACCCTAATTTCTTCAATAATCAGTAACAAAAACAATAAAACCCTAAATTTCATATATTCATTAAAATTCAACACAAAACTTTAAAATTATAAATATTATTCAAAATTTAATAATATACATATATATTAAACATCGCCTAGAATTTTCTCGATATTTTCCCTTAAAAGTTCTTATTGATTTTTATAGCCCTAAAATTATTTTGTCCATTACAACCCAACGTTTTAAAGATGGTACTTAAATTTATTTAAAATTAATAAAATTTTTCATTGAATTTTTATTTTTCATAAAATTTTTAAATGTAGATAGTGTTACTCACTGAAGCCAATTTTCTGTGAAAATTTTCATTATAATTCATTTATTACATTATGAATAATGAAAATAAAACTCATGAAGACAAGGAGTCGAAATTTGCAAAGAGACTAGAAAACTCGATATATTATTATTAGGAAGAACTATTGAAAAAGGTACAAAAAAGATGATTGAAGAAACATTGTTAAAGGAGCATTCGAAAGTGCAGAGAGAAGAGTTTATGAAAATCTTTGAGAAATATCTCGCAGAAAAAGAAGTTCTTATTAATAAATATTGAAAAAAAGTATAAAGTTAGAAAAACTCAGAAGAGAAAACAAAAATTTAAAAGAACTTTTGGATGAAGATAAAGAAGAATAATGTTTTTAAAATAGATCTTATAACTTTTTAATTATTATTTTAATTTGTGTTTGTAAATATTTTATTAAAATTTATTTGATGATACCTCATTCATAAAAACTTCTAATTTATTAATTTTAGGATAACTTGATGTATCAATAAAATAAAAGTGAATAATTGAGAGATATATAATATTCTTTTTCTTCTTCATCCACAGGTTCTTTAAAATTTTCGTTTTTCTTCTGAGTTCTTCTAACTTTATACACTTTTTCGATAATTACTAATAAGAACTTATTTTTCTGCGAGATATTTTTAATTTCGATTGATAAATAATTGAAGAAAGTATCATTTAAATGTGTTAGCAGACATATCCAACGTACAGCTCGCTAACCTTTAAATTGAGGCAAAGGCAGAAAAAAGTAGAGAAAACTAATGAACTTGGAGCGACAATTGAAAATATGATATCAGAGATTTAAAAAGCGATTGGTGCAAATATATGAAAAAAGTTCAGCCGAGAAGCAGTTTAGTGATAAATGAATTTGGTTATTTATCACGGTGTGTTGAAATAAGTCCTAGTTAACCTTAGCAGAAATTAAATCGATTGTAATTGTAATAGACAATAAATACTGGTAACATCGATAACCTATTATTGTTGTTAACATATCAAGATACGCTTGGAGTCAGATGAATAGTTGGTAGTGTTTTATTTCATAATGATTTAATAATATTAATTACATATTTGACCTTAACCATCCAAACCGGGTGCTCACTGAAAAATTCGTAATATCATCCTCGATGGGTGCCATCCACTCTCCCAGTTGATCGATTAATTTAGTAAATTCAAAAAATTTATTTATTTTATGGCTCTAAAAATTACAAATTGAAGTTGAAACAAAATTGCATCTATTAATTGAAGTCACTTAAATCCGCAGTCAGTTAACAAATATCTGATTCAAATTTGTCATGTTCTTTTGGAATGTTTTCAACAATTCCACAGTCGGTTTTGACAATGGATAAGTGCCACAGAAAGTTATTTCCTGCAAGGAAAAATAATGAAATTCTTCTTTCATTTCTCGTCGAAAAATGTCGATAATTTTCGGTAAACAATTGACTAATATTTTTAGTGATGTGAACAATTGGAACATTGAAACGACTTGTTGCGGCGACAATTCGGTTTGATTGGTCAGTTTGTAGACTTTCGGAAAAAGCCAAACAAACACCATGTGCATAATTTGATTGATAAATGAATTGAATACCGCTTGATTGTCATCATAGGAAGTGAGAGATTCAATCAAATTGCTAATATTTCGAGTGGTGAATGTGTTGATTTCCGCGGCATTATTGAATGTGACTTGAGCCGAACAGATCAGATTGTAAAACAGTTGAATCGAATTGACAGTAATTTCATGTTTAACATAGTCAATATCGACATCAAATTCAGAAGATTTCTCATGAGAAATTTCGTCATATCGATCATGGCGGTTTAAATAAGCCACCAAAATCATGAGATTTTCTGTTAATATCAACGAAAACTTTCCATTATTCTTTCGCAATTGTTCCCATTTCGAATGGAGATGATCGGTTTCGAAGAAAAATATGTTGAAAATTTTCAAAAATAAATTAATGGAGTTTAATGAAGAAACGATCAACTGTTTCGTCGGTGTATTTGAAACTGACTCTGAGCAATTGCCTAATTGATCAAGCGACATCAAAACCTTCAATTCCTCAGTGGATTGTTCGACTAGAGATTCAAATAAATTCGATTTCGACCAAAATAAGATTCTAATCCGAGTGTATTTGTAACCTGATTGCATTAATTCCACCAGAAAATCTCTACTAGTACCGATTGATTTGATAGATTTGGAAATGTCAATAATCAGCCCGTCAAACAAATTATTTATCAGAGACTGCGTTAGATGAGAACTGGGCAGATTATAAATTGGAGAATATTGCAAAGTTTCACGGATTAAATAATCAACATACGACTTTTTTAACAATGTCATTACAGGAGAGAATTTATTCAAAATGTAAAAATCAATAGAATCCATTGGCCCCTCATTAATATTTATTGCGTTGTCATGGTAATTATTGTCCTGGGTATTAGAGGTCATTTCCTCGCTTAGATTTTCAGTTGCTAATAGCAATTGATTTGAGGTATCTAGTTCTTTTGTGCAATGATTACAACACAGCGCCATGTTATTGGTTGATTTGTCTAAGGGAATATTATCATTTCATTATTAATTTAATAATTTGGAACTAGTTCCAAAAGAAACTGAAGAGGATTATTTAATAATCGAAACTTTTTTCAAAAATATAATTATTACTTCACAGCAAGGGCTTATTTTGTTATTCACTTATCTGATATATTAATTTATGCTGCTACCAATGAATCATCGTTTTATACTTATACAGGAGAATAGAAATGAAAATAAGTAAAACATTTTAAATTACAATAAATTCTATCCCTTACCACACGCAAAAATTTACTGTTATTATAATAGCTAATTAACCCATAGCAATAACAGATCAAAATGCGGTCATTTTACCGCCAAGTTTTTAAAAAAATGTTGTTTTATTTTACATAAAAAACATTTACAAAATTGTAAATAAAACTTGACTTGACCTCGTGTACTTCGGGTAATTTTCTCGGTAAAAAGTAAATAGTTACAAACTGTTTAGTAAATATATTCTATTGTAATTATATTCTTTCAACTGAATAACAACATTATATAAGTAAAAACAATAGACTTATATTATAGGACATACAGACTTACATATGTAGTGATGTAATATGTTCGAATAAATAACTTTTAATATAGGAAGTGAAAAAGTAGGAAAAAAATAAAATTTCTGGGTTTATTTAATACTAGTTGGTTTGTTCTCTGACTCATCTTGTTCTCACTTTGCAAAGGAAATTAACAACACCCAACACAAGAAGCTTTTATTTGTATTTACCACATTAAGCATAATCGTCGATACAATATTTCTTGATCTGCATCTCTTCGATAAAGGTAAGTTCACCCACGGTAGATCACCATTTCTTGTACGCACGTTAATTTGAATTGGCTAATATTAGGTTTCACTCTGTACATACCTGTTACCCAGCAATATTTCAATTTTAAATTATTTTTTTGCATTTATTTATTAGTTGTAAACATTATAATTTTTTACCATTTGTGTTGAACCTCTTTTCATTCTCTAGGGAATATATTCTATTACTCCACTTTAAACAACCCCAAAGAAATTTAACATGCAAAAGCAATATGTAGTAAAAGAGACAAACAAATATTCAATATGTTTAAAGGTTCAGATGAATATATATATATATATATATACTAATATTTTAAAATACACACGATGGAAAACAACGACAATGAGACCAGGAGGCGTAAAACCAGAACGACAATCACTGTAAAAGATCTAGTAATGATTTATGCGATGCGTAAAGATGGCGATTCTTTCGACAAAATCGCCCGGAATTTAAATCTATCAATTATAACTTTTGAGAAACGATTTGCGGAGATTGAAAGTTGTAAGGTTGAAAATATTAATTTATCGACTTTTATTAAGAAGAATGACAGGGCCATTTTAAGTGATGGTAAAATGCTTTTGCAGTTGAAGAGAATTATCCAAGAAAACACACTTTAAACGCAAAGTGAAATGAAAAAAAAATTGGAAGAAAACAATATTCAAGCATCTCAACCAACAATTTCGCGGAAATTAAAACATGTAGAGATAATAAGGAAAAGAGTAAAAAAAAGTATACGAAAAAGTTACTGGTGTGTGAATAATTAATGAACAAAAGGCTTTTTCGATAAAATATAGAAATACTCTAAATTCTAAATTATTGTATCTCGACGAAACAGGACTTAATCTTCACACGATGATGAATTACGGATATTCAACGAAAAATACCCCGGTAAATGTTCTTGTGAAATCAAGAGGAAAGAATGTAAGCTGCATGGTTTTGATTTCTAATGAACGTATATTAAAATATAAATTAATAGACGGGGCTTATAATGCGAGTGGTTTTCAGGATTTCATGAATGAGTCGGTGGACGAAAGTATTGATTTTAGAAATCGAATTGTCTTGATGGATAATGTAAGATTTCACATAACTGCTTCGATAAAATAGTTTTTTATTTCAAAAAACATTGCTGATGATTTTATATCCTATACTCTCCCGCATTAAATCCAATTGAAAAATGTTTTAGTGTTTTCAAGGCAATATATTTTATTAAAGGACCACTATCACAGACGAATTAGGATATTAAAAAGTTCGCTGTGGAAGTTTTTGGTGAAATGAATGAAGATATTAGTCTTGACATGAATGCGTTGTACGTACACATTCGGGAGTTCATGGAGTTAGCCTACACTGGCGCCTTTTTTTGAATAAAAGTTTGGAGTTTTGAAAACTTGGAATAAAATGTGGCATCAGTATATTCGAAATTTTAAAAGTTTTGTTGGTATTTATTATTGTTTTTAATGCAATGTTTCTTGATTAAATTGATGGATTTGACTATGAATTTTTAAAATATCGTGTAAAATTATTTAATATACATTCAGCCCCACATAGTGCGCCATTCAAATATAGTGCCACCCCTGTATGTCGTCATAATTCAAAATTCCACGATTTCCCGAAATTTGGCGCTGTATAGAGGGTTGACTGTTCTTGTAAAAAATATTTATAGTTGAACAAGCATTTAAAAAACCTAGAAAATATATTTGATCGGTACAATGACACAGTGATCGTGTAAAAATACTATGAGATAATGCTTAATTTAAACAACGAAAACAACGACCGACGAACATCATATATATATATATATATATATATATATATAATAATGAATAACATATATATAATTTTGAATACTATATATAGTAATGAATACTATATATATAATTATAAATAAAATATATATGAATAAACCTGTATAACTATAAATTTTAGTTAAAAATTAATCTGACTTATATTTTAAAAATAAATCCAAAAAATCTCATTTACGTGGTTGGTTCATTCAGTACTCGGCTTGACATAGAAATAGTCGTCTAAAGTTAACGAATTTTTTTACCATATATAGCTACATAAGAATAGGTAAATATGAAATCTTGTTTTCATGTATTAATCTAATTATTTTCAACAATTTTTTGAAAAAAAATATTTTTCGCAGTAATTAATGGATGTTATAAATACGAAAGCTGAAGTGGCTAATATGGCGAACACGGTGGCCAATTTTATTCAATTGCCAGAGAATTATGAAATTGGATCAGATATTGAAGATTTTATCAAAGAATCCGAAAAAGTTTTTGCTCTGGTGTCTATTACAGAAGACTTCATAGGGAAATTCATGAAGGCATTTTTATCAACAGATGCCATAAAGAAATATGATTTAACAAACGAGAAACAGAACTACAGCAATAGACTGAGAGAAGCTTTTAAAAGACCAATGAATTTAGTCGAAGATTTGAATGAAGTTCTGCAATACCAACAAGGAAACGATTCCGCTAGTGATTTCTGTTAGAAAATTGAAAAACGTTTGAAACAGGTGTATGAAAAATCAAAGTTTAAGTTGTACATATTAAACTTAATTGTGTGAAAAAATTCATTTTGTTTGCCTGTGGTAACTAGGTTGAGTGCATTAAAAGGTTAACAATAACTATATTATCCCTTTATGCCCTAGACAACTCATAGTTGTAAAATTACATTCAGTCGAGTCCTAGGAATTAATTATCTGCCATTATTTTTTAAGTGAGCTTATTCCATGCAACAATTATACACATTGAAAGATTGCATGTATTTCTTACTCTGTCGTATCTGTGTTTACTTTTATTTTTCTTGCACTTTCTATATTAAACGACATTCAGATTCTTGCTAAAAGATGACAAAAGATAACAATAAAACATGAAAAATTAACCCAAAATGACCAAAGCACATGATCTCAAACAACAGAACAGTTCTACTAAAAGAGATAAAATAAATAGACATATTCATTGAATTGGAACAGGCAAACTGATTAATTCACTGAAATGAAAACATTGGATAGCATATCTAGCTAACAAGGAAAGAATTTCATCAGCAATCCTTGATCCCAATCACCAAATCTATTCAGATCAAAAATATATAAAAAGAAAAATGAACGACATATTCAGCAATACGACTTAAGGCAATTCATATTTCAAAGAAAATCACAAAATGATTTTCACTTCAGAACAATAAATATAATTGGGAAGTATTTGTTATTCAGTACAATATTTACGAAAAATACGAGAATTCAGAGAAAAAAAGAAATAATTTTATTTAAACATTCCATTCATCAGTGACACGCTCGACTTCAAGACCTTGAACGAACTCAAACACACAGGCTTCCAATTCGTATATTACGCTGAGGCTAGCATTGGAAAACCACAGAAAAAATATTTGCACAATAAAAAACTGCCAAACACCAAAGAAAATATGCTTCCGAAACAACGTTATCTACTGCACCACGTGGAATGCATTTGAAGAAATATACATTGGAAGTACACTCAGTAATTTACAACTGTTGGGCTTAAAGCCAAAATTAAAACAAAAAATAAAATAAAAATAAGGAAAATGGTCACTGTACATACACATGCACCACAAGCAGAAATCAAAAATAAAATAAAAATATCAAGTAAACAAATTAAAATATAACAAAATTAATTAAAAACATATATTAATAAAATCGAACTACGCATGCAGAAGCAAAAAGAAACATATGAAATAAAATAAACTGCCAAAACCTTGCAAAATAAGGTTTAGAAAAAACATAGGCAGAAGCGGCGACCAAGAAACGAAATGCTAAGGGCTAAAAAGAATATCATAGAAAAATAACAATAAAAAATAGATTCAACAACATAAAATTAATATATCAAAATAGAGAAAAATATATAAAAAAATAAAAAAATAATTTTAAATTAATAAAAAGAATAAAAAGCCCTCAGAATGGCGAAAAATCGCCTATTGGTCGCACACATGCATGAAAATACTATATAAACAGTGACCAAATTCACTATTTTTAACTTAACAAAAACAACTTTAATTTTACACTTTAACACATCTTGAATTTTCAATTTTCTTTGCAACGTGAATTTTTATTTTGGATCTAAGAAATTTTCTATTGTTAAGTTTTTATGATTATCGTAATTTTCATGTAACTTAAATAAAACCTTTTGATGTTCGTAATGTTAATATTATCTCATATAAATGTCTTATTTAATTATGTTATATACAGAGGTCCGGTAAATATCTATATTTATGTATCGAAATAGATATCGAGAGGGCAGGACTGTGATCCGGCTGACGAGTTAACTTTCGTTAGTTGTGATTACTGGCCGTGCACTCTTGAAAACTCGGTCGTTCGCGCCGAGGTCTGGTCGTAAGACGCAGGACTCTACCCACAGGGCACCGTTTTACCACTCGTAATGGCTGATGGAAACGTCGGCCGAGACTAGCAGTGAACTAAAATCTCGGGAAGAGCGCCATTAGTTAAGGGGCATTAGGAATGATCGTTGGTCGATCATTTAGAAAAGTGTTTACAAGACCTTTCAATGGTAACACGACTGGGTAGTAGGGATAGGATATAGATATTACGATTACTAGAATTAAATGACGAAAAAGGATTAATTGAACATCGGAAAGTATCAGCAAAGGAGTATGACCACTGTAAACTAATTGATAACTATAGATAGGCATGTTTTACAATAGAAAGATAGGCCGTGAATCCCATTAATACTACGACGCAGAAAAATTTCATATCATTTTCGGCAGATACCAATAAGGAAAGAAATAGAGGCGACACCAAAATATGAACGAAGCTAATCCAATATAGAATTTAACCAATAGTTAAAATTATCAATTAAAAATTTATTTTATTGGTTTCTCTTTTTACCCACGATCTAAATCGTCTATGACGTTTCTAATCACCATACAAACTCTAAAATAGCCGCGAAACAGTAAACATTGCTGAATAACTACAGTAGGCTTGCGATGAAGACAAAATACAACAAAAATAATTTCGGAGTTCAGATATTGGACTGACTTAAAGTAACTGATCTGAATCAACAAAATGTTTCTGCCATCAATTAAAATAAAATAATTTTTTTATTATTTAATTTTATCTTGAAAGATACCCTACCATGGTTTACGGGTTTGGGGTAACACGGCGGCAAGGTAAATATCAAATCATTTCCGGAACATAAACTAAAATAATTACCATAACAAAACATTTTGTCGATGATATGTAGAGTTAACCAAATTTTTGAAGTGCATATATAAATGCTTCTTCAAAATTATATTATAATTAAAATTTAAATAAATTAAATCTATTACAGGACGTTTCTTTTCCCAGCTGCAGTCGTATAAATCACCTACATCTTTTAATTTTTTTCAATTATTCTACAAGATTTTCTGTCCGAATCGAATTTCTCGAAAGCAATTACAGAACTACTCCGCATAACCTACAGAAATCAGGCTTTCATTTATTTGTGCTATCAATGTCGACACTATCTAACCTACCGCGAATCCCCAGAATTTCTCCATCCGCCGCAGCAATGTCGCAGAAGCTCGACAAATTGGAACGGTAAAAACTCCGTCTTAAAGGAGAAGTATCAGAAGGTTAAAGGTACATGGAGCTCGACGGAAACCACCAAAGGGATCTACCAAAAAATATCGTGTCTCTCTCGAGCCCGAGACGATTTGATCATAGAAAACCGGAGCCAGCGGATCACCATATCTGAACAGAGCGCTGCGCTCCGGCAGATTATTACAGAAAACGAACTCCTGACTCGTCTGCCGAGTAGGAGGCTGGCTCAGGATCTGGACATAATTCCAGCTCACCATGTGCCCCTTCAGACAACAACTCAGGTACCCAGTGCACTTCTCCCAACTAGCAATTCCGAGAACATGTCGGGAAATCGGCGACACAAGCCGAACAGAAACCGTCGCCGCAGACAGAGGCGAAGGGCAGAAAATGCCCTATTTCAAGCCAATCTACAGCAGGAGGGATCAGCGGAAATAGCCGAGCTCCAAGATACGTTCAAGGAGGACAGGCGCCCCTTCATTAGAAGATGTGCTCTTAACATTGGGGAAAACGCATTGGATAGGAGTAGCTAAATTAAAGAAATTGTAGTGGAAATTTAGTGAATATTTACCTGGAAAATCTCAGAACACGGATGGAACACGCTGGGAAATAACCAGATGGGTTATAAAGGTCATTTTTATAAATAGCCTACCACAGTACCTAGCAACCCACGAAAGTCAGCCATGTGTTATGGATTGAGCATGATGAATCATGCTTGTACCAGTTCTAGGGATTTCGATAATGTTACGAGGGTGGCAGAGATGGTCATGTAAAGTCTCAATGCATGCAATTGAAACGCCATAAGTGTCGAAACCATGGTCATTACACATGAATTTGTTAAGTCATTTCGGAAAACTATATAGTCAATCCGTAAGTGCTAGCATATTTGGGCAATAGAATGTTCGCTTGCTGATAATACTCATTCAAGTAGATGGAATGAGTAAGCGAGCACTTTTGGATACTATATACTCGCAAACAATTATTGAAGGGTATTGCTGTTCCGAGATCAAAAGAAACGTATTGTTAGCTGGGTGTGATAAATTTCTGAGAAATTTGTGAGGATGGACGTGATGGGTAAGGAAATTAATTTAAATGTTTTAGTTAAGATTTGAGGTTCAGTTAAGGATGGTTGCGATATCCCTTCTAAGAGGTGTAATTGTTCGAGGAACCAAGGTGGAGTTGGCGAGCGAACAAAAGTGATAAGAAATATGATTTTTAGGTGTCAAGGTTGAAACAAATGAGTCAATGAAAATGCCAAATTCCGTTAATAGACAAGGATATTTTGGAACAGATATTGTTGTCAGCTAAAAAAATGAATCCATCTATCTCAAAATCATTATTCAGGGAAATTGTAGGGCATTGCCAAACGCGTAAACTAGTCGATCCATCGCCTTTAAAATGGTCAAAGGGAAAGTTGAGTGTACGGGAAGTCTAGCAGAGACCAATAGTAGATACAATGCATTATGGAAACCTTGCATTCCTGAGTGTAATCAATTGTGGATTGGTTGGGTAAGACGCAGAGAAAGCAATATTTTTGAATAATTCTCTTCTGACAATTAGTATTAGTATAGATTCCGTCCCAGTAAATCTTAGATCACAACATGTTTGGCGATATCCATTTGAGTTTTCAAGCCAATCTTTTGCACAATTACTGACATCCAAATATAAGATAAGTGATAAGGTTTATGTGAAGCCTGGAGGAGCTCTATGTTTTACGTCATGGAACCTTGGAAATTTCACTGGTGTGAACTATGAAACATAAATAACCGTGGATGGTATAAATAGACATGTATCGAATATCAGACTAGCATTGGTTAATATGGATGAAGACAGCTTAGACAGTAGTTCTTTCGAAAAAAGTAAAAACGACAGTGAAAGTAAGTTCTTATTTTAAGATCCAAGAAGCCATGATCTAAAGGAGCACAAACTGAGAATATCTGATCAAATTCGAAAATCCATAAACTGGTTGAAGAATTATGTTTGAGCTTGAGCACGAGAGGAATTGTAATTATTTAGAAGAATATCATTTTAATAAGTTGTTGGAATCAAACAGACTGAGTTTAAATTGAAAAGATTTAATTTAATAAACTTTATTTCCTAATAGTTTTAATGGAAAGGCACAAAACTTTATATTTAGTAGAAATATCACTTAATAAAAGCAAAGCCGAAAACTCGGGTTGTTAAGAATAAAAAATGTAGTCAATTTATGATGTAAAATGTTACATTTACAATCAAAATTCAATAGAAAAATCCTTGGGTATATTGAGTGCTGTAGAGAAACACGAATTTATTAGGTGCTATCATGATATTAAAATACAATTTATTACACTCGAGTCTCAATGAAATACTCAATGATTTTCGAAATTTGCCTTTCACAATGGAGCATGAAAATGTTTCAATAGACATTCATTTTGTAGAGAAACTTTTCAGAAAAGTAAATTATTAAATACCTGTCGAATTTTCTCAAAGAGAAAAATTTAATTGATTTCAAAATGGAAATAATTAACTTAAGTTTTTTCCTTTTTTGTGTCTAATTTTGAATTTTATGTAACGGTGTTTTTTAAAACGCCTGGAAAGATCAATCCATACCTCAGCAAGATATTGGAGTTGCTCTTCTATGAAGATTTTCAGAATAATCTTTGTAACAATTTGTCGCATGTTCAAATAATTTTAATCCTCATTCAAAATTTCATCGCGATTTCTATGTCTACATTTAACTTTTCTGCAAGATACAATACAGGTGAATAACAAAGGCTGAGAGACAACAGTTAACCTGTGTGTAGTTCATCTCGAAAACCTAATTCAGTAAGCCATCACCATAATTTGCAATAACATGATGAAAGATAGGTATAATGGAAATGGTTGAAAATTATGAACATATTTTAATTTTTATTTTGTCAACAACTTAATATAAAATCTTTAGCAATGAGGAACTTGTAAAACACCATATGGAAACATGACTAGAACACTTGTGAAAAATTATTGAATGATAAATTTAGATCAGTGATTCTTAAATTGGTATATATCGACCCCTAGAGGTCGATTATGAGCTGCAAGGGATCCATGACATCGAAAAAAATTAGGAGTTTATAAGAATGAATTCAATTTAAGAATGCTGTGACCGAAACTTTGGCTTTCCATAGATGGAATAATTCACATAACAAAGATAGTACTCATGTACTTACATAATACTTTCTTATAATAGATCTATAAATTACCTATGAAGTAAAATATATGTTACAAGAAGTGCTAATCGGAATGAGTAAAAAATAACTTAAAGGGGAGTTCAAAAAATAATACTAGAAATTCCGGTTTCAAAACGTATCCTACATTATGGAATATAGCGAGAAAGCTTTTCTATCTTCATATCTCATAGAAAAGAATTTTAGTGTGGTTGTAAATCTCATTACAAAGGGAGAAACAGGTTGAAAATTACTCTCAGAAGAAAGTTAAAGTTGAATATAACTCAATTGAAGCCAAATATTGACGCATTGCAATCAAATCATCATAATCATTCATTGATTAAAATAATTGATTTTTCGGTGAATCTATTTTATGATAATGGTTATCGATTTCTACTTCATGTCGTTTTAATTGATATATAACTATAAAAATACACATACTTCAGTTTACAGTTTCATTCTACAGAAAACAATATCAAACTGAAAGTTTCCGTGTAGCTTATTTTTGATACTGTTGTAGATGTTCTATTTTAGGAAATCATGGGGTCTACCAAAAACAGAAAATCTTGTTATGGGGTCTACGGGACAAAAAGGTCTGAGAACCTCCGATTTATTGACTTATATTAAAGAAAAAATAACCTTATTTAAATATTATTATTATGGTTATAACTTTTGTTATAGTGTCATCTAAAATATCAAATAATAATTTTTTAACTCTAAAACTAATACTGCAAATTATCATCCTGGTGAAGATTATGAAATACAAATCATTCGAGAATAGATAGACTTAACCAATATTGATTGCTTTGATTCAGATAACGGAATTGATGCTTCTGGAAAATTTATCGAATAAGCAATTTTGCAATGTTCGAACAAAATAAATATCCAGTCTCATGATATGGATATTAATAATGATACAAAATATTCCAAATGTGAATATTAAGTGCATATCATGTCCTTAAATCGTTACAAAGTTCTATCAACAAGTTATACATTGTACCAAACTTGAAATATAAGTTAAAACACACCACCTCACTGCAAATCGATTTGAACGGGTTCGTTACGCACTCATGTTAACGAACGCAAAGTATTAATATTTTAATAATTCATCAAAGGAATTAACGTGTCAATAATTTTTAACCTTTAATTTGGATTTTCACTTCTTTTGATTTTATTTTGTAGAGTATCTTCACGTGAATACAATCATTTCTCATGGGTCCCACTATAAATTGGGGGATATCATTGAGTAATTCGATTTTTACGATATCCTAAAAATGAAATCAACTGTTCAAAATCTCAAATATTTATCAGTAAGTTCAAAAAATTATTTAACATTCATAATTTGGACGTACATTGAGAAAATTCAATTGATATTATGGTGGTCGGACAAAATGGTACATGGACAATGTAACATTTAGAAAATTATATAAGTGATTGTTTATTTTCAAAATTAAATCATTTAAATTTAATGAACTTTATTTATGAGCATATATTAATGAAAAAATAACTTTGTTTAAATATTACTAGGGGATTGCCCATCCTAGGACGAATAAAATACCCTCGTCCCCCATCACCCGCCTTATTGGGGTGAAAATGTAAACAAATCTAATCTTACACATTATACCATTTAATCCTATTCCTTTCAACGATAAACCACCAAAGTACCATGAAATCATGGATTTTGGGCCCAGATTCGGATTTTTCGTCTAAAATTGACTTAAAAATGATGTTGTTTGACTGAAATCCGACCATTTAAACAAAATTCAAAAATAGAGACTTGATTAAAACAAAAATGTAAAATGGTGACCACTCCCATTTTAATACTAAACACCTATGCAAAATTTCAAGGGGCTATCTAAAACGGTCTGAAAGATAAACCCAAAAATTTATAGCTTTCCAGAGTCAGTCAGCCAATGATGAGCGTGAATATATTTATAAATTATTATGGTTATCACGTTTTGTTTACGTCATCTTAAATATAAAATAATAATTTTTTTAATTCTAAAACTAATTCAGCAAATTATCATCCTGGTGAAGATTATGAAATACAAATCAATCGAGAATAGATAGACTTCACCAATATTGATTGCTTTAATTCAGATAACAGAATTGATGCTCCTTGAAATTTTATCGAATAAACAATTCTGCAATGTTCGAACAAAATAAATATCCAGTCTCGTGATATGGATATTAATTATGAATAATATTATTCCATTAAGTTTGTAGAATGTTCCTTAAAAGAAGTAATTTGAGTGACGTATTTTATTAATAATACAAATTAATATTCACAATGAAAATACTACAGCATAATACATGGCAAATAAATTCCAACGAAAATACCGCAACCTAACATGTTGTTATTTTGTGATATCAAACTCATTACATAGAATCAAGCAGCATCGCTTTAATCTTGTTAACTATTTTTCCGATGAACTTCATGCTAATCAGTAATATGTACAAGCTTTGAATTCATGAAGCTGGAAATAGCGAGATCAATAAAAAACGCTATACATTAAAATCTGGTTGTCACTTTAGTAAGAAATGTTTGTTAGCTTTACAAAACTTAAATTACAAATGGATTAAGAATTAAAAGTATCGGATAATTTTTTTTCTATCATGTTAATGTACATTTTATCAATTAGTCGTATCATTTCAAAAATTGATGACATCAATAATAACTAAATAGCAAGAGGTTCTAAACTATATTTCAAATTTTTACAATAATCAAATATTAAAACGATTCCGTTTTGTTTTTTAGCATAAATATTTTTAATACTTCTTTTGAGGACATTTTAGCAAGGATGGGTTAACAATTGAATAAGGAATATTAATATATAGGTATTGAGTATATATTTTTAAATTTAAACTTATTTATGTTCTTTTTAAATTTATTATTATGATTTTATTAAAGTCCTTTACATACTTTTTTAAAATGAATTAAATCGTCTATTTAATGATCCTCACATTAATTATTTACAAAAAATTTCTAACATTAACAATGATTGTAATTTCGAATAAATTTGTTAATATTATTCTGATTGTTTCATAATATTGCTGTACTTTAATAATTGGTGATTTAGCAAATTTATTAAACAATTTTATTAATTCGACCTTATACTATTTTATTCTCATACCATTTTATTTTAATACAATTTGGTCCGCTTACCATTTGTCGTAGTATTGACGTGTGATAATATCTGGTGATTAAGTTGTTTTTCCATAACATAAATAACTTTATTCCATAATATAAATAGATTTATTCGATAATATATAGTATGTTTTCCTTTCTGAATATTTGCCATTATATTCTAAAAGAAAGAAACAGAAGGACTTTAATTACTGGAGAAGTAATTGATAACTTTAAGATGCATTTAATTGAACAAATGTGATTGATATTTAAGAATTGACTGGTCTTTCATAAACTATGGTCTGCATAAAGCTGCTATTCTCTCGTAAAAATGTTCCTAGTTCAGGGGAAATAATACAATCAAAAGTCAAATGTTTTCCATTATCAATCAAGTTAATTCAATAGTTCAGATCGAAATAGTGAAATCTAAAAAATCATAAGAAATTCGACATTCTCATATCTTTATCAGTAAATTTCTTTTAAAAAATAGAAATCAGTTGAAAGTGACTAACTAAAATACCCGTTGAAAGGGTACTTTTGACAAATACACGAACGATCAGTTGGTATTTATAGATGAATTTTTTTTCAATTTAGGTATAACCAGCAATTTTGGATATTCTCTTAAAAATACAAAAGCTAACAAAGAATTTTACCCAAACAAAGGAAAAAATATAAGTTTATCTTTTTCCACACGTTGGATGACAAAAATTACGTTAACAGTAATTCTAGCATATAAATTGAATAACCATGCTTATAGCGGGAATCTTTTCATCAGTTTATAATCGAGAATCTAAAACCTTATTTTATTAATCATTCAAGATCTGTTCTAAGTTTTACCATAGTCTTGATTTATAATGCTGATTGATAACGAGTAGAAATTACGTTTACAGAATGCTTAAATAGTAAATAGTTTAAATTTTAAACTATTTACTATTTAGGCATTCTGTGCACATAATTTCTACTCTTTATCAATCAGCGTCAAATCAAAATAGGTTTTGTTAAAGAAAAAAAGACAAATTGTGCACCACGTATGATGCGCAAGCGTATCGATTTAAAAGTCTGGGCATCATATGTGGTTCACGTAATTTGTACAAAATTATAACCGTGTACGTACGGTGAAAAAAAATTACTATGTGGACAGGCAGAGGATTAAGTAATAAATAAATGTAATAGTAATTGTATTTTTTAATCATTTTTTGTGATAAATATATTTATAATATGGAATAACCCGGTAATAAGCTACATGCAACTCTCGAATAACACTGTACTTTAATTACGTTTTCAAAAATTCCCTTTTACTTTTATTATAACTTTTTTTTAAAAAAAAAACATTTGAAAACACATGCAATGTTTATTTTACAATAATAAAAAACAGTAATTCCAATAATAATCCCACTAGGTACTTTATAATTTTATACTAAAAGACATCTTCGATTTATGAATGCATAACATCTTAGTTTTAATATATTAACACTATTTTTCTCTGCTTTAATATCTATGTTATTTGTTTGATATTGTTTTCAATATTCAGTCGTGATAATTCATATTTATTATGTCTATCACCTTTGTGATTTTCTAATGCCATATCGAGACCATTTTCTGACTTGGTTTGTTTCGAGTCTTGCCTTCTTCAAATTTAGTTTTCCTTAATTATTCCATTTTCCGTTATTTAAATGTGTTTAGAAATTTTATTCGTTCGTAATGTGTAAAACAATAGCTGTCATTACAGAAGAGGCAATATTCTCCTTAAATCTTATTCTTGCTGAAGCATACCGATCTTTCTGACCGGTATTTCCATTGATGAAGATGTACGTGGATTGGAAGATCGAGCATAGCAAATTTCTGTGATTTTCAGATTTTAGTGTAAATATATATTTGTTTAATTTTCTGGAGTCAAACACCACGAGGTTTTGTCCATATGTTTTTTTGAATGATTTTGAATATTAACACCACTCTCGCGGATTGATCTATTTCTATTAAGACCATAATGCTGTTTATCTTTCTTGTCCTAAGCTGTAGTATTTCATGCCTTGTTATCTACGATAACTTTATAATAAATCCTTTTAATTGAAAATATATTTAAGACATTTAACCGTTCTTTTAAATTTTTGTACCTTACAATCATTGAAATCCTTAGCATGGTGACCAATCAAATAAAATCAGTTTTAGCCAAAAAGAAAATATTTTTTATATACCAAGGTAAAACCATTGAAGATCATTTTCACTGTACTCAGAATATAGATTTCACAAATATACGACTGCGACAGATTCAGTATACAATCACACCATTCAACTGTCGAGCAGATGAATGGTTAAAAAGGAAGTGAAAGATAGAAAAATACACAAAGATTTTCAGAAATATTAAAATCACGACCACTAATAAGATGGGGGAAACAGTGTTGAAAGCTGATAAAGAATTGCCGAGAAACTTTTGTTTATGAAAAAAAATAATTATGCAATTGTGCTTTAATCAAACTTACTTTATTTAATTAGTTTGTCAATGAATTTAAACTGATAAATTAATAAAAGTTAAAATTCCAAAGAGATTTATAAATATTTGTATCAGATCTTTTCTATTCTTCATTTAATCATCTTGAATCAATTATACACTGAAATGTTCAGATAAATCTTATTCATTTCAAATTACTTACAAACATTAGCACCATTACCCCCTGGTGAAAATATAACGCAATTAAACCCAATTTAATGGGGAATTCTCCATTCAATTACATTAGTATTACAATTAGGAGATAACAATTTTATCATGTTCCTCATTAACGTCGTGTAATAAAATCAAAAATATTAAAATTTTGTAACAAATTTTCACGTATATTTGTATCAAAATTTAAAATTGTTTCATTTTTAAAGTTGGTAACTTAATTTATAATGAAAATTTTAGAGCAAAATAACAAAATTTAATAATTTTTAAATTTAAATTGACTAAGGTTAAACTCACTTTAAAATCAGCTAAGACAGAAAATGTTTTGCTAATCTCTATGTACGAATAAATACAATCGTCGCTAATTATTATTTTTCCATACACTTTATTAGGTTTCAGTATGATGCATGTATCATAATATATAATTTTATCGAATTTATCCGCCGTCAAATTCATTCTTAAAATATTTTCAAACCGATAATCTTTTGGAATACTTTTCGTTCCGACACCACTAGTCATAATGAGTAAATAATCTTGATTCACAATTACTTTAATAAATGATATTAGTTAATGAATTTGAAATCAAATTGGTCGTTCTGCTAAGGTACAGAAATTTTAAACAAGGAAATTTATTTTCTTTGAATGTCTAATATTCAAGTTTTTACTTTTATACTTTAAAAACTTAATTTTTGAATTAAAGATATAGATCAAATAAATAATTGACTTAAGAAATATATGCAAAAGTAATAAATGTTTTTAAGACTTTATTATTGGAATTCTAGGATATTTTTTTAAACAAACTTTTATAGCTCTGGCGGGCCATTTCAGAGCGCCTGGCGAGCCGTATGTTGGACAGCACTGATCTAGGTTTTAAAGAATAATGTTAATAATTATTATCTAGTTTCTTATAAATTATAACTCTTAAATTGTAAAGTTAGAATATGATTTAATAAGTGGAAACTTGATAATAGAGAATAATTATCATAACTTTCAATAGAGTAAAATATATATGCAACATTATTGGTCATTATAGCAGACATATTTCTCTATCTTGACTATACATGAATCAACATAAAAATGTAATGATGAAAAATTTGCAAAATAAATGAATATTGAGATTTGGAAAATTTAAGAAATTTCATTTGGATGAAAACTGTATGAAAGAAAATAACAACTCGTAACACCGTCTGGTTGATAGAAAGATAGTTTTATACAATCCGATATTACATAATTGCGTCGTTAATAGAACAAAGTGGAAAGATTGAATATGGTGGGTTTCTGGGTGTTTATATTTGGAAACTATATGGTTGTTACCCAGACAACCCCATACAAATATTTTCGTCTGCCACTCGGCACCCGTTGCTAAGCAACGTTGGAACTGTGTTCGAGTGGGTAGATCGTCCGCAAAAAGTGAGCGCTATTACTAATGCTATAATTGACCGAACGATCCATGGGTCCAACGAGCTGCCGATAAAAGGCCTGTGCTCGATTTCGACTTTTAGGTCCCATTATTCTTCTATCTCTTTCAAATGTTAACCTATACTCTCATATCATTCATTGTTACATTCATTCCCATAGTCCTTCTTATCGTCGTCCGTGTTGATGATTATTCTATGGCCTGTACACCCTTTGTTAAGTTAAATATTCCCACAGTATATCTTTTACCACTATCCCTATTGTAACTACAATGTTCTCTATTATTGATACTAGTATTGTCATTGTTACTATTATATGTATTACCTTTATTAATAGTTACTACTATTACATTTATTACCATTCGTATTACTATAATTACCATTATATTTATTATTATTACAACTATTATTATTATTACTATTATTACAATTATTATATCTATTATTATTATTATTATTATTATTATTATTATTATTATTATTATTATTATTATTATTATTATTATTATTATTATTATTATTATTATTATATCAAGTTTTTAGTAGGGATCCTTCCTTATTCCTCTGCTTTATAAAATATTTTTCTTATATAAAGATTTAGCCGTAATCCATCCGTATTTTACAGTTTTCGATAAAGTATTCTTCTTAATTCGAAAAATTTTAGCAGCGTTCCGCCCTTATTTTACGGTTTTATCCTTATTCTGCAGTTTTCGATAAAGTATTTTCATCGATTCGGAAAATTTGAGCAGCGTTCCGCACTTATTTAACAGTTTCATAATAATCTTATACCAACAGTTGAGCCGCATTTCACTTTTATTTTACTATTTTCGAAAAGTATTTTAATCATTTCGGAAAATTTGAGCAGCGTTCCGCCCTTATTTTACAGTTTTTATGATAAATGTTTTAACTATTTCCGAAATTTTGCAATGCGTTCTGCCCATATTTTCAGTTTCAATTCAACATAATTTATTTAATTCTTATTTAAAAACATTATTTTTCATGATTTTTGTCGTTCGGATTAATCTTTTTCCGATGGCTATTCATTTTAACTGTTGCAACGATTTCGCAATTTTCCCCGCTACCCATTCCCTCTCTTTGTCCTTAAGATCTATGTATGTTCATTTCATAGTTAACGAGTGCCCACTGGACTACTCAGTGTTAGTGATTTTACCGATTGTTATTAGTGATTTTTAGGTCTATTTTTCAGGAAACGGATGATGAAGGAGAAGCCACAAGACTATTCCCTCACCCTCCAATTTCCCCTACATACAGATAATAATGACGTTCCAGCTCCTGCGTTCTCACGCCGGAGCCTTCACGGGCACGACCTATTGGAGATTATACACGCACTTACACAGGTCGATGGTGTGTTTTATTTTGCTGTCTTGCGATATGTTTTGGCTGTCATAAAAACAAGTAGAGAGGATAAACCAACGTTGTCGAGAAATGGAGGTAACATTGTTTAACATGTTGAGCACCGTAAGAAATGTAGCATGTCTTTCACCTACAGTAAACATTCAGGCCGCGGAGACGAAGTTTGTATCACGAATCTTTTTTTCCATCAAGGTCTCGTTGCTTCTCAAAGATAATCAAGTTATACGGAACTATATGCAAGATACTTATTTCCGAAGGGTCGATAAATTTTGTAATATTGCGGCACTCAACATAATAAATCTAAGAAGATGCGGAAAACCAAATGCGCGAATCAATTAATCCGAGAGCAATAGAGTCAAAATTAAGTTTATTTCATAGTTTATAACTTAAAAATTCGTAAGCTAAAAACTGTTTTCAACCCACTCTGAAAATCTGGGTTAAAATAGAATTTTCTAAATTTTCGATTGAAATTATAGTCAGTGAAAAACTAGCGAACTATATTTTGACTTTTGAGACTTACACACTCTACATTTGACTTCAGAGCATCGCACATTCGTGCAAAAACTAAAAGTGTTGGGCCAGAACGTAAACGGCCTTGAGAAATGTTTTAATGGATCAGTAAGACACATGCAAACATAACAGGCAGATTTAAATAAACCTGGAAACACCAATTAAACCCTATAAAATATGAGAAAAAGGGAATTAAATATAAATTAATAAACATAAAAATAAATTAAATAATAACAAAACGCACCAAGATTCGCACGATACCTACACAAACATAACAAGAAAACACAACAAATTCGACAAAATTGGAAAAATTAATAAAAGTTCATTAAAATGAAAATTAAATCGGAAAATTTGAATTAGTAATAATTCAATAAAAATTCTAAATAAAAAATTATAAAAATAAATCAAGAAATAATAAAATTAAAGAATAGAATTTGCTAGAAAATAACAAGGTCGAATTTTGTTTTACTGCATCAAATTTCACATGCGAGAAAAATGGTATATATACTGATCCATTTTCACATTTAACTTAACCATTTTTGAAAACCATTTTCAAACCTTAATAACTATTTTTAACCAGTTTTAAAATCTTATAAATAATTTTCAAAACTGTTTTGAGAATCATTTTGACACTAATTTTGAACTCATTCTTTAGAAACTATTCAACTGATTTTTAGGTGAGAAATATTTATGTTGGAACCCTCTTTCCACGTCGCGTCCATTGCATCTCGGTAGAGCTCTGCTTGGCGTCGACGTGGGGAGAGAGGCATTTATGTTATTTTATGCTATTGTATGCAATTTTTTGGAATGGTTATGAAGGGTAATTATGTTATTTTTGTTATAATTAATAAATATTATTGATATACATAAATCGTTTTATATAAACTAAATTAAACTGTCGAAATTTTTCCGGCCCACAGCCAACACATAACGCAAGAAAGCAAAATCTACATAGTACAGATGCATGTAAGTGCGTGGAAAATCGCCAATGATATGTACCCGTGAGGACTCAGCGTGCGCAACGCAGCGGTCGTAACGTCAATATTTATCCCTATAGCTAAAGAGAGAAATAAGGAAGAAGTCTCTGGCTGCTTCCTCGTTTCTCATTTCTGTAAAATCGACCTAAATTTGTATTACATATGGCTCAAAATCATCACACCGAGTAGTCCAGTGGGCACTCTGTAAATATAACATAAACAAAAAATGCGCCTAAGATCTATTAAAGGGAAAGGGTACGGGAATAAATTAATTTGAAATCGTTGGCATAATTAAAATGGATAATATTTAGAAATAAATTAATCATTAAAACACTAAATCGAATTTATATCTAGAAATAAAGTACCAAAAATCATAAGTAGTTCATTGAGTTAAATTAATCCATCGGTTTAAGTGATTATCGAATAATAATAAATGTCTCCTTGATTAATTCAGATTAATTAAAATAATTATCGAGCAAATTTAAAGTGATTCATGGAATAAATTAACTCATTGATTAAAGATTAAAGTAACTTGTGTAACAATAAAATAAGTTTTGATTAGAATCACGTAATTCTTGTGTAAACGGAAGTAAAACTTGGAGTTAGTAATTTAAAAATTAAAATCACTTATTAAAGTAACGTAGCTTATTATCGATTGAGATAGATTAATGATAAGGAACTCCATTATAGGATTTAAAGTATCTAGCAAGTGAAAGCGGAGTGAGTTAGTTATTAAACTAATTCAGTAACCGTTGGTTAAAACTAGGTAATTCTTCACTTAATAATAAAGTAATCCACTAATCAAACTAGAGTAATGTGTTGGAAAAGTAGGGTGAAGCTACGATTAAAACCAAATTACAATAATTTGTTAGTAAAAATGCAACCACTTAAGGGCAAAGGATTAAAATGATTCGATAGGTAAAACAAGTTGATACACCTAATTAAATCTCAAACCCGAGTGCGTTTATCAATTGAATTAGCAGTAATACCTTTCCAACCTCTCACATAAATAAGAGACGTTCAGCATAAAACCCAAGAAATTGATTAACTCCAGAACGAAATTAGATTAGCCTAAATAATTCAATAAAAATTGAAAAATATAAAACACTAATAAAACAGAGAAGAATTTATTGCATTGAAACCAAAGAGATTACCGGCCCTTAACGATAAATCAACCGGCTAACATAACATTTCACTTGTCTTTAATTTCTTTGACCTCATCTCAGCAATAACTGCCGATATGGATTTCCACTGATTAACCTTCACGGCACGATTAGAATTCATGTAAGTGCGAAATCGAAAACAGCAAATGATCAATCACATCCAAATAATTGCCACAAGTAACTCCCCAAACGCTATAGCTCCTTAGACCTAGAATAATAAACTGATCGATATGTAAAATCAAATTAGCTAACCCCATAGAGCAAACAATGAATCCATGATACAACCGCACCGACTCCTAATAATATAAGGACCATCCAGCAAAAAACATAAATGTACAAAACTAGACCCAGTTCGAACAAATACCTACGATAATTCCAATTTCAACTTCTGAAAAGATAGATGGTTTAAATTTTAATAACAAATTAATAAACCTGAATTGTGATTAATAATAAACCAGAAAAAATCAAATACACCGGTACAAAGTGCGAACGGACGTCGCAACAGCGTAGGAATAGATAGGTTCAAAAATCACTCCGAATTTCGATGGTGATGTCATGTCCGAACATCCGGTTCGACATTGAACGATCACAAGAAACTCACAAAGCGTTGAAATGCGCAAATAATCATTTCAATTTGATAGATAATTAAAATTATACATTAGAGAGAGTCGAATACAGATCGATACCTATCAGGAGTTAAGACCCATTGTATGATAAACGCAGGTAGATCCTCACCCGAAACGATGACATTTTAAAGAAATGAACGACCTCGATCTAACATAGCTAGGCCGTGTAGGAAGATTTCTTTTGCCAGATAAATTATACATGGTTCAACCCAAACCTAACAAGGTCAGACTAATTAGGAATTTCTTTATATATATTGTATATTTCTGATTCTATAACCTTTCATCAACGTGGAGAAATCATAGAAATCGCCCAAACACAAATTCGTACATCTCATCGCCATAAATCTCATAACTCCAGTTCAGATACCAGGTCCCCCGGACGTTAAATTAACTGACCAATGTACCCCTGAAATTAACCGGCGATGTAAGAATATCTGAGTCTATGATTGTTGATAAACGTCCATATGCCTTGTAAACTATTGTGAGATTTCATTATATTACGCTCATTTCAGAAGAACTCATGCTCCCAGAATGGATATCAGCACAAGAGGCCGATGAATGGCGTCGAGCCTGGAAACGAGCGCGCCCGTCAATGACTCTCGAGGAGCCACGCTCCAAAAGATCTTGTCCAACTCTATGGCAAATCCTAGGCCGAGAGAATGACCCCCGCAAACCAATTGAAGAACAGTACCCTGCCGAGGAGATCCTCAACCATGCGCGAAGCCTTCTTGCTCAGTGGGAGAAGATTCAGGAACAGGTTGATTTGAACGTAGTAAAGGCAAGGATGTACCTCGCCAACGTTGAAGAGGACATCCTCGTCGGGCGCATTGCGGAGACCTACCCGACTCGACCGGTCCGCAACACTCGACGTCCAGTGCCCATCATTCCCGGTTATTCTCCGGAAGAAGGGGTCAAGAAGTTTTTTGAGAAGTCCTGAATATCCGGACAAAGACATAAATAACAATTTGCTTTAGTGATGTTATCAATATCAAAATTGCCATGAGTTGTTCGTCTTAATTTTTATAAATAGATTTCCCTTCCATAACTATGTTTGTAACAATCAGAATTTTCCTCATTAAACTCATAAAGTTAATCTGAATGTTTTTTTTATAGCAATGTCGGTCCTAAAATTGATGCAAAGCGAACTAGACCGCGCTAGGCAGACAAACGCGGAGCTACTCAGTCAGATACTGCAATTAACTCGCGAGGTGCAGCAGGTCAAAGCGACCTGGTCCGACCCCAAAAGGACGAAGACACTCTATCTCCGACTCACTGCAGCTCAAAAGGGCTGGGCGGAGGAGCGCCAGCTCAATCAGAGTCTTCGCACACAGATTAGAGGCTTAGAAGTTGCCCTAGCAGCCTGTCGGGAAGGGGAAGCGGTAACGTATCCGCTCATCTTCGCCCCTTCCCAACTACCGAGTCAACGTGCCCTTGATGGCGTCACACCAATCTCGAAGTCGACAGCCATTCAACCAACCATCCGCCGGCCGGGACGCAAGGAACGTGCCCGACGCCGAGCCGCGCAATCGTCAAGTCAATCGAATTAACTTACAGCTATTATGCATGTCATTCTGTTTCATTAAATAAATCTGTACTCATGATTAACCTAAACCCGAGTGTCCAGTCATAGTGGGAGATAGACTCGAAATCATCTACACTAATCAGTCTAAATTTAATTCGCACTTTTACGTAAGGGACAGAGCAAAGCGAGCGTAGGTCTTCTATCGACAGCTCGTGAACCCGAGGATTGTCCGAGCAATTATAGTATTAGCAATAACACTCACTTTTTGCGGGCAATCCACCACTTGAACACATTACCAACGTTGCCTAGCAACGGGTGCCAAGTGGCAGACAGCATCTTTTTGTATGGCGTTACTGGGGCAACTAGGAAGATAAGCAAATAACGAAACCCTGTAACCCACCAAAAGTTAGAAATCACAAATGAAAGTAATGACTTACACGTGACTCTTAAAAATGGTGCCTCGTCTCAAAAATGTTATTTCTAATAAATAATAACAAAGTAGCAAATGAAAATTTAGGTATTGTATATATAAATTTATTTGAATCTTTTTAAAAAAAAATTATATTTAAATACAAATATAAACATATTTTTTAATTTGGTTTGAGAACTTATTTAGTATTAAGAAGGTGGTGATCCCAATGAAGGATTTATAATATTTTTAAATGAATAGGAAATACGTTTATTTAAATATTATCGCTAGAAGATATTTTATATCTAATTATGTAATAAAGTACTAATTAAAAATGAACTAAATTTTGATGATAGAAGTATAATAATGCAATAAATTTAACAGATAAAATGCTTTGTAAAAATATTAAATACGAGTTTTATGAAAAGATTCTTCGACATTAGCTAAATTCTTGTTATATTAAAGTAAATAACATTTATTTAAGTTGTTTAATTTTAAATGAATTCAGATGATGTTTCTGAAGAACAGCAAAATGTTCAGCAATCTGACGAACCTGAAAGTAAAGGAAGTATTGAAGGAGATCAAGGTTATGTATTCTTTGAAAAGCGTCTCAGTGTTATTGACAATGAAAATACTGCAAAAGATCCAATTTATTTTGAAAAACGTCCCTATAAAGAAATCTATCATAAAAAATGTCTTACTAATGCAATGAAATGCATAAACCGCGATCCTTTTGTTGGATTACTTCTCAAAGCTCTAAAATCTAAAGGATGGTAATAATATGAAAATTAAGATCGATTTATTTAATATTTAGTGAATTTATTCCTGAGCGTCACTTGTCCTGTGAACCCTGTTCTTCCGTAATCAGTGGTGGATTTGATGTTAATTCTCGTCAAGTTGCAATATGTGAAAATAATTCAGACAATTATGCTTTAGCATGTGGTGTTCTCAGGCATGAACTACTACATGCTTTCGATTATTGTCGAGCCAAAGTGGATTTTGTCAAAAATCTTCGCCATCTTGCCTGTTCTGAAATAAGAGCAGCTCAATTTATTCACTGTCATTATTTACTATCTACTTTATCTGGAATAATATCTCCATTTGAAGTAAAAAATGCAAATTACAAATGTGTCAAAGAAAAAGCCGCCTTTTCATTACTTTCCGTTCGAAATGTGGATGAAATTCAAGCTTTTAAGGCTGTTGATGAGGTATTTGACGTTTGTTATAGAGACTTTGAGCCGTTTGGGAGGAGAATTAAATTCAGGCATGTTTTGCAATTAGTTAATCTTTCTAGTCATTTTGCATTAATAAGTTGAAAATTGAATAATTTTCTTTTAGAACTTTTGAAAATGATTCCAAACGAGCCTATTTCGAAGCTAGGTATTTCGGATATTATAATGGCGATCAAATAGAAACGGATTTTTGAATGATTTGTATGTAAAAATTAGTTTTCTTCGAGTCTTTTAATATTTTTGGGGTGTGAAAATTGTGTGTGTCTGCGCGTGTGAAATAATTAAAAGTTTAAATAAGATATCGATTATAAAAGTCTTTTGTTATGTTAAGTGCGAAAATCAATGTTAATATCTGAAAATCCGAATTTCAAAAGACGAGCAGCTTTTATCTATTGTAACTTCCTATTATCCTCTATGTAAGAATTTATTATATAGAAATTCATATTTTAACCGTGTATTACAATCAATCTACAGAAATTAAAGATTCATCGTGTTTAACATTTCCCCTAAATAATCACAAAATTGTTCATATCGCTAACTTAGCAGCTAAAAATGTTATTGGAAACTTTAATTAGTATAATTGTCGCTAATCTCCATCATATAGTTTTTGTCCAAGGGAAGATAGCATTTTCTCTTGAATAATTAACCTACTAATTATCATCAAATCTCGTCATAACTTCAAAGGCAATTTGATCGGGTGACCCAATTGCTAATATCTCTTTAAAATATGTTTTACCAAGCTTAAGTAGAACTCTTCTTAACAAGTCTCAGTGAAATGTTTTCGGTTAAATGCGCCAGTAATATTTCAAATTAAGAAAAATTCGTCGGATTTTTTAAACAAGAAAAGGCAACCTAGCAGGTTGTTCGAACACGGACCCTGGTCAGTGGTCATTCTAAAATAAAAAAGGAAAGGGTTTTAATAAAATTACCATACTATTATAGAGTTGATGCGATTACAGAAATCGTGAATTCTATATTAATGAACTGGTATTTGCTTTTGATGAATATTTATTGGTTTGTTGAGTTAATATTACTTTTGGGGGCAGGTGTGCACCCAGGTTTTTCGCTTGGGGGGACAGGTGAGCAAAATGACTAGTAAACTTGCAGAGTATACAAAAATGCGGCCGATAACAATTTTTATTATTTTGCCCACTTAAGGTCGATTCGCACAAAACAGTGACATAACCGGACAAAAGAAAAATATTCTGCAGATATTTGAATGGTTCTGTTCATACTCATCCCTGGAGTGTCAGTGCCATTCCCGTACCGTGAAAGCAATGCTCTAGCCCTGAATCCATCACATTTTAGTTAATAATTTATATAATTTTACTCATTAAAATTGGATAAACATCGAAATAAATTTAATGATTTTTTATGGGCTTGGGGGCTCAAGTCCGTGAGCCCACCCCTGGGTGCGCGCCTGTTTGAGGAAACTTAAATAATAATAAAAAATAATTATTAAAATGCATTAAATGATTGGGGGGGGGGAATGGATAAAAATAATGAGACTGATATTTCAGAATTTGCGAGAGTAGGAGTAGGAAAGAGAAACTTAAAAATGAGAAGAAAGCATCATGAAGCGCAAGGTCATTATTAATTAATAAGTTCAATTTAAATAGAAAAACAAATTGGGAAATGAAATTTTCCTAGTTTTACAACCTTTTCGAGATAATACATGAATCACTAAGAAAGTCGGAGGCTTGTTGAGAAACCAAAAGTTCAAAATTGAAAGAAACAGCTAATTATTTTAAAATATCATTAAATAACAGAGGATGAAATCATAATACAAATTAGAATCGGACTGGAGAAAAAGAATTAGAAACGAAAAATCGAAATTATTGAAAAGAAAAATATTGACAGATTAGCTCAGCAATTTAAATCAAATAATCGAGAATATCGATTTGATTAAGTTAGCGCAAAGAAATCAACTAGATTGATACTACCGATTATTGAAATCAGAAGCAGTTAAATAGTCTTGAATTTCAAGTTTTATTGAATACGTGATATTTCACTGGAAGGGTTTTTTTCCATAAAAATTTGAAGAAGTCAGTAATTTGAATGACAAAATTATATAAATATTACAAATTAATATTCACCATAAAAATACCCAACGTAATATGTTGCTATTTTGTGATAATATCAAAATCATTACACACCCGTGATCTTAGGATCAATCTCATAGTCTTTCAGTCATTCTGGAGGTCTTCGTTCTCTTCTTGATCTTGAATTCGACAATTTCTCTACATCAAGATGTTCTGAATTGGCTCCGCTTACAATTTCTACTTTATCTGGACAATCGGAAACCGCTCTCAAGTAGGGTTTGCAAACCGGGTTTTCCAATGAAAAGCAAAAACCGAAAACCCAGTTTTTCTGGAAAATATAACCGGGCAATTTTTATTAAACTGCATTTAAAACTTTAACATAAATTATACACAAGGAGACAAACTAATTCAGAAATCTATAATTTTTATCTATAATTTTTACTTGATATTTATAGTTTTTTTGTTTAAATATGGAATGTAAAATTTAATTTTTTAAAAATATAACTTTGAATTTAAAAAAAATGTTTGACAATTTAATTAATAAACAAAATTACCACGACCATCACAGTAATTTTATATTGAAAATTTTAATGTTCATTTTATTAATTTTTAAAATTTATTACCGGTAGATGAATCATCAAAAGGGTTTCGCTTGGAAACATTTTACAAAATTCAAAATGAAAAAGCAAATTGCAATATTTGTAAAAAATGTAGTATGCAAAGATGGAACAACATCGACTTTGTTAAGTAATTTAAGAAGTCAGCATAACCTCAACCAAAACGAAAGGACTGCTGATATAGGGCCAAAAGTTGGACCTTCAAAACAAATTCGGTCTTCAGTCTAATTTATTGCAGTTTGTACGACAACCAAGCTTGAAAGAAATTGTATCAAGATTAGCATCCTTAGATGGTTTATCTATAAAACAAATTACAAAATCCATCTTTATTCGGGAATCAATAAATAGTCATGGTTATGATTGCTCCAAATCCGAAAATACTGTAATAAAACTGATTTTAAATTTTGCTAAAAAATTTGAAAATAAATTTAAGGAAAAAATCAAATCAAAGCAGTTCAATAAATAATCATTAACTTTTGATGAGTAGACAAGCTTACGGGCTAAAAGATACCTGAATCTGAATCTTTATAATTCCGATTTGGAATTTATAAAATTGGGCTTAATCCGCATACAGGGAAGTTATGATTCATATAAAATGAGGGAACTAATTGATCAACAACTAAACAAATTTGGATTGGTTTGAGAAATGACATTGTGACCACAACACGTGACGGAGCATCAGTAAATGTTTAATTTGGCAGAGAATCAGAAGATGAAATTATTCTATGTATGAGCCACGGGTTACAACTTGACGTTACAGACATTTTATATAAAAAATCATCCAGGAAATGATTAATTTTCAATTATTGAAAAGATTGTTTCATATAGAATAAGAACCAGAATGTTTGGTGGCTGGTGACGATAGTGAGCTTAACATAACAAATGTGAATGATGATGTTGAAATGTCGCTTAATGATGAACTTAAAAAAAAAAAAAGCGGGCAAAAATCAAAAGAAGTCGTTAATTACAACACATTTAGAAAAGAATGTAATTTTTTCGAATCAACAAGGAAAAGAACAAACAACCTAGAATTACTTTTCAATGCCTTACTTACAGCTAAACCAACTTCAACAGACTCAGAAAGAACCTTTTCTGTATCATGTAATTTTTGCAATAAAATTAGAAGTTGTCTTCGTAATGAATCGATAAATGCGGTTATTGTTTTTAATAACTATTCTTCCGCGCATAAGTATCCATCAAAAAATATATATCCCTATTTAAATATAATTAACCGATGAAATCTACTCAATTGTTAATAATTTTTAATTTAATATAATAGTAATTAATCCACTCTTAAAGTACAATTGATTTTCAGTAAATATTTTCATCTTTTAAGTATATTTGTTGATCATTGAATAATTCAGACTCCATTTATTTCAAGTATTTCACAATATTTAATTGATATTTCATCTCATCATTGAGAAATTTTACCGACTAATTTATTATAAGCAATTCTCGATTCACTGAATATTTGTTAGCTTGAATTCATATTTTCTCACTTTAATGATTGCTTTCCTCTTTAATGAATATTTTCTCTCTTCAATTAATGTTTTCCTTATTCAATGAATGTTTTTTCCTCTTCAACGAATATTTTTCTCTTCGATGTATATTTTCTCCATTCAAAGTATATTACCCTTGTAAGTTATTAATATATCAATTGATATTTCATCTATTTAGTAGATATCTTTAGCTATCCCACTGTTTTCAGTAATTTCAACGATTTTAGTCACTTAATGCACTATATCACCAATATTACATCTTCACTGAAAATTTCCTTTATAGAATATAATCTCTACTAATTAAAATTCCATTTGTTGACTTGTTATTTTCAATGAAAATTTAACTAAATAAATTACATCTTTCAATAGATTAGGTTGTACTCGACAAAAATAAAATAATTTTAGGCTATGTAAATCAATTAGAGCTTTTAGGGAAATTTTATAATAATTTAAGTAATATCTAATTTTACGAGGTATTTATTTTAGTAAATTTTAATCATCTTTGTGAATTTTATGGTTTTCTTTTGAATTTTAATGGATTTAAGGTTTGATTATGATTTTAATGAAATTATTGAAGAAATTAGGGTAAATCTATAATTTTAGAAACAATTAATTTCTTCTTAATTTATTAGATTTGACTTGATTTTAGGATTATTTTAAATAAAAAAAAAATAAATAAATAAATTTAGGATCAAAATGTTTATGAAACATCTATTTAAGATAATTATTTACCAATTAGAATCCAATTTGACTGATAGATTTTGAATAATAAATGATATTTTAATTATAATTTTATGTTCTATTTAAATAGTTGATTAAATCAGTTAATTTTTAAAAATATTTTAGTGAAACCTAAAATTTTAATTGATTTTACAGTGTAAATAAAGGGGTCAATAATTACTTTCATTTTCAATTCTAATATTGATTTCATGGATATCAATCACAAAAGTAGTATAATTTAGAGATTTTTAAGGGGATGCTCAGTGTGGTTATCAGTATAATTATGAAAATCATTGAATTATCTCTAATGGTTGACTGGTAATTTTTATTGAATTTATACTTGATTTACTGATTAATTTTAATGAGCAATATGATATATATTTTGTGATTTTACAATAATTTAATTTATGTGGAAAACATAGATTTTATTCGATTTAAGTCATTTTTGATGAATTTTTTAATTGCTTGAAATTGTTGCCAGAACAAAATTGTGGTGATTTTCGATGGAAAACGATGATAACAATTTTGTAATACTTTAAAGAAAATTTATTTTTTATTGGTAAAATTCAAATTTTTATGATAATTTTAAGGGAATTTGATTGGTTGAATACATATAGTAAATATGATTCGAATGATGAATTTTTAAGGAGTAGAGTCGGTTAAACATAGATTTCTAAAGAAATTTTACCTTGTAGGTTTGTAAAAAATATGTATATTATTGGTACAGTGGGGGGGGAAATGTTATTTCAATAGAAATGATTGGTTAAGAGTAAATTTTATGATATTTTAAGGAAATAATCGATTAAGAACAAGTTTGTAGTCATTTTTAAGGGGTTGAGTTGGTTGAATATCTGTGTTCAAAAGGTAAATATTTTCTAAATGGAAAATATAGATGAGGAATTTATAATATTTTTAGGGGGATTTGTTCAGATAGATATCAATATGTGTGTAAATCTTTTGAGAGAGTGGAAATATTGTCAATTAAAGAGAAATGATTTGTTAAGAAGCGAATTTATGATCTTTTAAGGAGAAATGATTAGTCATGAGATGAATTCTATTGTAAGACGATTTCAAGAAGAGAATTTATAATCTTTTAAGGGGAAATAATCGATTAAGAACAGATTTGTTGATATTTTTAAGGGATTAAGTTGGTTAAGTATCGTTATTTAATAGGTGATTTTTATAAAAATAATGAATATGGTAAAGTAGGCGAAATTGTTATTTGATGGTAAAAGATTGGTCAAGAGATGAATTTATTTTAAGGGGATTTCAAGAAATTTATTCGGTTGAATATCGATATAAATCGGTGATTTTTATGAAAATAATGAATATAGCCGGGATTATTGTCATTTAAAGAGAAATGATTGGTTAAGAGGAGAATTTATGATAATCTTAAGGTAATTTGATTGGTCAAGAGAGGAATCTTATTTTTAGGGTGATTTATTCGGTTGGATATCAATGTCAAAAGATGGATACTTAGTGAAATCGATACATTTTCATTGACTTAAGGGTTATCAAAATATAACAATAAGATTTTGGTTAATTTTAATGATATTATTGGAATCTGAATAAAATATACGATACGTGTTCAGTTCTAAGAAATTGTTCGATTCATGTATTCAAGTATTTATTTGATTTTATTATTATATTTGTAATTTAATTAAAAACTAAAATTGATTAGTATTTAAAAAATTTATGTTACCCATTACTTATGTTGTTATTGACAATTTTCTGAATAATTTAAATATTTACGATTATTTCCAGGAATGAAGAGAAATTGTACTATTAAAAACTATGAGCTGTTGATAAAATACATTAATTTTCATTCAACAAGTACCTAGAACAATTACCTAACAATCTTAAAATTTTAAAAAATCTATCAAATTTTTTCAATTATTTTACAACTTAGTTAATTTAATTAACTGATAAGTACTAGTTTCTTTACGATTTGCTACTGTGTTGAAACTTTTATTTTTTTAAAAAATTCTTATTCAAAGTACTAACAAATTTTATTAAAGATCTATCAAGACTTGTCAAAAATTATAAAACTTTGGTAATTTTAATAAGTATTACTCAATAACTACTATTTTCTTACCAATTTGCTGAAGGTCTTATTTTAAGGTCTCAAATTTAACAACTTTCTCACAACTTTAATCAAATTCTAATCCCATGATAATCATAAATTACGTGTATTTTCTTAAAAATTGTCCATAGTTTTTCTTATATCGGTAAAACAAACACCTATATTTCAATCAAAAAACACGTGTGTACCATAAATTATTTACATTTTCCTTAACAATCTCAAACTTTACATAAATATTGAACTATTTTTATCATTTAACATATACACATTATTAACCATAAAATAAATGTTTCATAAAATTTTGAAAAATAACACATATTTTCATTAAAGTTTTTCCATAAACACTGCAACATATCGATGGTTTAACACACACATTTGAGCCATAATTAGTTTTGATATTTATTTGCACATATTTTCTTAAAAATATAGAATTTTTCTTAAACTTTTTACAAACATTTACAATTGTTCTATCCCTGTTTACTATGAACCACAATTGAACAAACTTTTTCTATTCAATATTAATTTTATATACTTTGTTGAAAATTTATATAAAATAATAATGAAAATTATAACAATAAAAACTTGTAATCATAATTTTAGTGATATTAATAATATTAATAATAGAATAAAAATTAAAAAACATTAAAACACTACTTATAAAAATAAGTAGTATATTAAAATTAAAAATGTTTAAAAATACTATGACCTTGACCTACTTATATATGACCTTGAAAATAATAAAATTAGAATTAAAAAATATTAAAACATTACTTATAAAAAAAGTAGTAAATTATATTAACTTGCAATAATATTAGTAAAAATAATAATAATAATAATAAAATAATAATATTTAAAACAATACTTATAAAAATAAGTAGTAAATTTATATTAAAAAATGTTTAAAAATACTATGACCTTGTGAAATTTTGAATGACCTTGACCTACTTTAAAATGACCTTGAAAAAAAATATATAAAGACTCATCCAACGACCTTGACAGTAATAATAATAATATAATTATAATAATAATAAAAAAACATAATAATAAAAATAAGTAATCATATTATTTAATCATATTATTAAACATATTAATAATAAAAATAATAATAATAATAATAATAATAATAATAGTAACAATAATAAGTAATAATAATAATAATAATAAAATATTAATAAATATTATAATAAAAATATTAATAAAATATTAATAATAATAATAATAATAATTATTATATCAATAATATTAATAATAAAATTATTAATAATAAAAATATAAATAATAATAATAAAAATAATAATAATAAAATAAATAATAAATAAAAAATTAATAATAATAATAATAATAATAATAATAATAATAATAATAAAAGATTTTTTAAGCAATAATTGAAAATTAAAAAATAATAATATTAATAATAAAATAAATTTACAAAATTTATACTACTTATAAAAAAAATAGTAAATTTTTATTTAAAAATGTTTAAAAAAACTATGACCTTGAGAATTTTTGAGTGACCTTGAAAAAATATGATGAGTCATCCAATGACCGTGACCTACATAATAATAATAATAAAAATTTTAATAATAATAATAAGAATAATAAAAATATTAATAATAATAATAATAGTAATAATAATAATAACAACAATAATAATAATATTTATAATAATAATAAAAATAATAATAAGAATATTAATAATAATAATAATGAAAATAATAATAATAATAATAATAATAATAATAAAAATAATACTAATAATAATAATAATAATTATATTAATAATAATATTAATAATAATAATATTAATAAAAATATTAATAATAAAATAAATTTTAAAAATTTGTACTACTTATAAAAATAAGTAGTAAATTTATATTTAAAAATGTTTAAAAATACTATGACCTTGAGAATTTTTGAGTGACCTTGAAAAAATATGATGAGTCATTAAATGACCTTGACCTACTTTTGAATGACCTTGAAAAATTATGATGAGTCATCCAATGACCTTGAAAATAATAATAAACATAATGATAATAATAATAATAATAAAAGTATTAATTTTAATAAAAATCATGATAATTAAAATAATAATAACAATAATAATAATAATAACAATAATTAGAGTAAAAATATTAATAATAATAATAATAATAATAATAATAATAATAAAATACTATTAATAATAATAATAATAATAATAATAAAAATAATAATATTTATAATAATAATAATAAAAATAATACTATTAATAATAATAATAATAATAATAAAAATGGTAATAATAATAACAATAATAATAATAATATTTATAATAATAATAAAAATAAAAATAAGAATATTAATAATAATAATATTAATGAAAATAATAATAATAAAATAAATTTACAAAATATATCCTAATTATTTTTATAGGTAGTAAATTAAAATTAAAAAATGTTTAAAAATAATATGACCCTGAGAAATATTGAATGACCTTGAATGACTCATGGTCTTTGTTTAAATGACCTTGAGAAAATTTGATGGCTCACCCAATGACTTTGAATGACTCATAGTCTTTGTTAAATGACCTTGAAAATAATAATAAACATAATGATAATAATAATAATAATAGTATTAATTTTAATAAAAATCATGATAATTAAAATAATAATAACAATAATAATAATAATAATAACAATAATTAGAGTAAAAATATTAATAATAATAATAATAATAATAATAATAAAAATGGTAATAATAATAACAATAATAATAATAATATTTATAATAAAAATAAAAATAAGAATATTAATAATAATAATATTAATGAAAATAATAATAATAAAATAAATTTACAAAATATATCCTACTTATTTTTATAAGTAGTAAATTAAAATTAAAAAATGTTTAAAAATAATATGACCCTGAGAAATATTGAATGACCTTGAATGACTCATGGTCTTTGTTTAAATGACCTTGAGAAAATTTGATGACTCACCCAATGACTTTGAATGACTCATAGTCTTTGTTAAATGACCTTGAAAATAATAATAAACATAATGATAATAATAATAATAATAGTATTAATTTTAATAAAAATCATGATAATTAAAATAATAATAACAATAATAATAATAATAATAACAATAATTAGAGTAAAAATATTAATAATAATAATAATAATAATAATAATAAAATACTATTAATAATAATAATAATAATAATAAAAATAATAATATTTATAATAATAATAAAAATAATACTATTAATAATAATAATAAGAATAATAAAAATGGTAATAATAATAACAATAATAATAATAATATTTATAATAAAAATAAAAATAAGAATATTAATAATAATAATATTAATGAAAATAATAATAATAAAATAAATTTACAAAATATATCCTACTTATTTTTATAAGTAGTAAATTAAAATTAAAAAATGTTTAAAAATAATATGACCCTGAGAAATATTGAATGACCTTGAATGACTCATGGTCTTTGTTTAAATGACCTTGAGAAAATTTGATGACTCACCCAATTACTTTGAATGACTCATAGTCTTTGTTAAATGACCTTGAAATTTTTTGATGAGTCATTGCCTTTGTTCTAAAAAATGTGTACTTTTAAACTTAGAAAAAAAATTTTGTTTTCGGGGGGGAGTATGTGAGCTAGATGGCCTCTGATCTAGAGGGCCGGTATCCCACTACTTACCTGGTTTTATTAATTTTTTTAATATGAAAATGAATTTTTGCATCTTATTATAAATTACAAATGAAAACTATGAAAAAATCTTTTATTAATGACGTTTTGTAGCAAAGCAATATAATAAGGACGATTTTATTACAAATTAAATTTTAACCGGGTTTAAGATTGTAAAAACCGTAAAACCGGTTTCACAAGAAACACGGTTTTTGAGAGTCTCAAGTGACTTACATGTCTGGGCATTCCATCAACTTCCACATTGGTCGAAGAATTGATACTTGTGACCGTGCTAACTGTCCATTGAGTGTTGCATTTCGCGTTTGATGGTTTAACGAATACATGGCTACCAACAGTATAGTGACTATGAACATGGTCATCTCAACTCTCTGGAGCAGGATCTGCAAAAAGAAATGTCGAACTTCGCCATTCACTTCCGAAGCAGCTTTAACGGAACTGTATTACTGTCTAAACCTGAATGTGGGGTAATGTTACAGAAGAAAACAGACTTGAAAGGGTCACAGCCTGATGCCACAACTATTCGCTTTATGGTTCTGTGGTTTCTTTCTACTAATTCATTCCTTTCTGGTCTATAAGCGCAATGATATTATATTCCGACGTTCCACATATCTGCAAAGCTTCTGAATTTTTGAGAGCGAAAACTCGGCCCATTGTTTGTCAAAGTCTCTTCTATGGGACATCATTCTAAGAACACACGAGCTAGTTTCTTCCAGATACTGTATCTTATAAGCCCAAAATCTACAATTGACAAAAAAGATTATTGTCTACACGAGTAACGTCTCAAACGATATTTAACCATTAATCAGACACCTCCAACACGCCATTATTCCACTTTATTGGCGCTGGATCGAACATTTTTAGCTAGTTGCACGAAGTTATAATCTCCTTTATCATGTCGTATGTTGCTGACGTGTCCGTCCTACTTACCAAATAAAGCGTGCGATTGATCCCCATGTGATGCTTTCCGTGCAATCTAGACACTAGTGATATGGAAGTACCTGAATTGTAAAAAGGATAATATTTCATCCATGCTCTTTGCACCATCGTCAGAATGTCTGCCAGGTTTTTCTCTGATTTAACCAGCTCTATCGTTTTATCGAGACATATTTCCACCTGCAGCTGTTTGATCATGCTGATTCTACGCTTCACCGGCATTTCAAAGTTGCTGTTGGTATTGGTTTTCCTTTTTTCTGACAGGATATTATTGATCCATTTAAACACCGATGCAGAATCTGGGATGATGACTAGACTTCAGAGGTTCCATCAAAACAGAAGATTGATACCTTGTAAAACCGCTTCTAATTTTGCTACATTAATGTGTAGCCAATCATCCTTCTTCCTGAGCCATGACGAGCCTTCAACAATATTTCCTTTGATTTTCAAGCAGACTCCTAGAGCTAGATTACTAGCGTCACACCAAATTTTACCTTCAACACACTTATCCACTAGCCATATTCCTCCAACTGGATCTTTGTTTCTGACACGGTCTATCAGTTACCGCATCAGCCATTTACTGTTTTGACCAACATCATCTTCCCACGAATTTCCATCACTCAACCGCTTAATAAAGCTGGAACCCACTCTCAGCCACCTTGCAATAGGATAATGTCAGATCAAGTGCCCACAAATGGAAAACTACTTTCGACCCGAATAGGGAGCATAGGCATCAAACTCCTATATTTTATTTCCTCTTCTCCGTCGTTGCTAATTGTTGTCAGTTTGTGAGATAAACAGGCCCAGCGTTTTTGAGTTAGCAATAGGAACTAGATCATTAGTTACCATATCAAACGAATCGAGAAGTTGTATTATTGCTTCCGGGTCAATTCCGTATCAACTGCAATATCATCGATATAACTGAGCATGGCTTCGTGAATGACTTCGCCCGAAGAAAGCACTTTGCGTAGGATCTTTGCAATTAAGGACAAATCCTAACCGACTCTAAGAGTTTGTTTTCCCAGTGTATCGTACTATCTGGGAGCGTCACAAGTTCTTTCCCACATTGATCTGTAAATAAGCATTATGCAAATCAAGAAGGACTACTACCTTCCTTATTCATCGCCAATGACGAATCGTTTCTGAGCAGACATCGCTGTATCTGGTGTGGCACTCAACCTATTCGTTCAGCTCCCAGAAGTCCATGACTAGTCGGACTTTTCCTTTGTTAACTCTCTCCACTGTCAAAAGAGGTATAACCACATCATATGATCCACTTTATTCTTGCAGCCAATCATGTGCGATCCAGGTTTGAATTTCGTTGTCAAACTAAGGAAGCACTTTCTGTTTCACATGATACATTACCAATTGGTTTTTAAAGCTTTGGTGGCCCTCCAGACCATTTGAATTTCACCAACCATTTCAATCCGTCAAATGTGGCTTCAAAATCCTCGTCAGAAATTTGATCAGTACAATACGCTGGAGTTGGACAATGCTACAGAATTTCCAAAAGATACTCCGTTGATAAAGACTCCTTCCATTTGCGGAATTGCATTCATACCGAGAACTAGATCGAGTCACAATAGTAGTTAGTCCATCACGAGGCACGACAAAATAACTACCTTATCCTAAATCATGAATTCGATCGGAGATGATTCGCGACACTTAAGCTTATTCCCATCCACTTTTAATATCCAGTTGTCCCAAATACACATACTCGAGTGCCATTTTCTTGCAAGAATCAATCGAGAGCTACCTGAATCAATCAATGCTTTACCCAACTTCCATTTTATTTTTACGGCGCTAATTTTGACTTCTGGTGCCAAATGGTTCTGAAGGAACATGCTGGTGCTCACAGTTTTCCGTTGATTTTTTCCGATTTCTGACAGTTCTTGCAAATGTCCTTCCTTACAACAGGAGAAACATTTGAATTTGCTTCTGGTTTTCCGTTTGGCAATAACAGCGCTCATAGCCTCTGCCTTCCAGGTATGGTATTCCATTGGTGCCTCTCCTTCGAACATAATTTGAGCTATTGCAATTAAGGGTTCAAGATCACTGTATCCGACTATCTGTAGAGATTTTAAAACGCCAGCTGGGAGGCCTACGACTAAGGCTATTGTGATCTCTTATTTTCCGATTTTCACCAGTTTTAGAGAGCTGAAATAAAAATCGACTGATTCTCCCGGTTGCTATTGTCGTGATTTAAAACCTTCGTACGCTGCATGTGGACTTGGACTGAAAGCTTTCACCATAGCAGATTTGGACGACGAATAATTGTCCCTTGATGCATCTGATTGGTGTTTCCATATATCTAAACTCTAGATATTAAAGCTCTAGATTCAAGAGCTGCCCCATGAAGTTGTAGATGAAGTATCTGGTGAATGAAATCGAAGGCCCGCTGTAATTGGTTCTTCACTACGAATTCCTCGAATTCACTTGAAACCCAAACATAACTATTCGTCGGAAATAGCTTATTATCCAAACGCTCATGTTTTTGATAACAATGAGCAACTAAACACAATAACATTTTTTAATACTAAATCACGGCATTTCATATTTTCCTTAGCAAACAAACTCTCAAAAATTAAATGCCAAGCTAAGTGATTGTATAAAAAATTGTATGACACATACATTAATTTTTTGGCACCCACAATAATTTTCACACGTGAAATAATGTCCAGGGCATCATGATTACTAACGGATAATACATTCCAATGAAGATAAAATAGTTCTCTAGTAATACACCTAGACCTGATTCAATTCATTAAAAACTCCTATAATAAAATGAAAAAATCAATAAAGTTATAATATAGGAACATACATACTTACCCGTGTCTGCATGTAATTTGTTCAATTGAATAAAAACTTATAATATAGGAAGGAAGGAATTAGAAGAAAATTTTTTTTAACATAAAAACATAATACATAGTAAATTATGCATGCAAACTTTCAAAATGTAGAAATGTTCAATTCATTAAAAACTCTATATAAAACTATTTTTAGTAACTTTTTAGACAAGTTTTTTTTTAAATTAAATCCGAAAATTTTTGAAAAAAATACCAAAAACTCTACTTTGAGTTGTAGAGAAAATTAAGAAATCATTTCGTAAGATTTTTCAAGAAAATCAATCAATTTAATATTTTTAAAACTTTTCAGATATTTCAAAAATATCCATCGAAACTCTAGGTTTTTGAGTTTTAACCTCATTTGCCAGAAGCAGTGGAACCAGAACCTTCAAACGAGGAGTTTAAAAAATACGGAAAACATAAGGTTTCCGATAACTTAAGTTAAAAAAAATTTTTTTATAAAGTATAAAAAATCCAAATCATTAATACCATTGAAAATAAGGAAGATTTTTATAAATTTGGGAAATTAACAGAAATTTCCAAAGCCTCATAAAATCAATAATTATCAAAAATTTGAATTTGTCAAAAGGTAAAAAAGATGGCAGCCAAAACAAATTTCCAAGGAACAGAAGAATAATTTATTCGAATATAGAAACTTTTTAATAATAAATTTTAGTTTTCAATTAATCGGACTTACATTTATTAAAAAATAATTCCATTAATTTGCATAAATTGGCATAAATTCCTAAAAAAACCTAAAAAAACTAAGTTAAACTAAATTTATAATAAATGATGATGAAAAGTATTATTTAAGAGCTTGAATAATGATCTCATAAATATACGAGATCACAATCCAAGTCCTAAAATATACTTTATTAAAAAAATTACCTGCCAGCCATTTTAAAAATGGCTAATTCATAAACTTAATCGTAATTGTAATTGGTTGTTCATTAAAACTTTTATTATAGAAGTTTTTAATAAATTGAATGTGTATTTCAAATGAATAGCAACTCCTATAATAAAATGAAAAAATCAACAATGTTATAATATAGAGACATACATACTTACCATGTGTAGGTATGCAATTTGTCGGAATGAATAACAACTTATAGTATGGGAACTTATAGTAGAAAGGAATTTGAATTTAGAAATTTTTTTAACATACAAACAAAATGCATATTAAATAATGCATACAAACTTTCAAAATATAGAAATGTCCAGATGAATACCAACTCTATATATTACTATTTTAAACTTTTTTTAGACAATTTCTTTTTAAAAAATGAAGGCGAAAATTTTGAAAAAATTCCGATATTAAGAAAATTATGAAATAATTTCGTAAGATTTTTCATGAAATTCAATCAATTCAATATTTTTACATTATTTCAGATATTTCAGAAATATACATCGAAACTCTAGTTTTTGCAGAGATGAAAAAATATCAATGTAAGATTTACCTTGAAGTTAAAATAAATTCATATTTTACATTATTTGTAAATTACCAGGAGCAATAAAACCATGACCTTCCAATGTGAAGTTCTAAAAAATGAAAACATAAGTTGTCCGTTAACTTAAGTTTAAAAATAACATTTGTATGTGGCATTAAATCTTCTTCCCATTTTAAAATTTTTATTACACTTTCTACCCAAATAAAACCTTTTATTCACTTTCTATCCAAATAAAAATTTTTATTCTATTAAGAAAAATTTTATTTAATAAAAACTGCTCCGAAGAGACAGTGTGTCCTTGTTACGGACTAGTCCGACCTCTTGTTGGTCAGACTAAATCAAGTTTTTTTAAAATTTTTAACAGCTTCTGATAAGATAGTCCGGAATCAATTTTTCAGACTAGAATGCAGTCATCACGATCAAGCATCAGTTCGATTGGTTTGGCTTTGGAAATTTGGTTCTTCGTCTTCTTTCGTCTTATTTCTACCAGGGGTGTGTTGCCAAAGAGTTAACAACCGGTTAGCGAAAAAAACCAAAAATTTTTATTTTAATTTTATTAAAATAAGATTATACTTATAATACATAAAGCATACATTTATATATAAATATCAACTGTATCACAGCGATAAATGAAGTAGGCACAAGAAGCCCTTATTAAAGCATCAATATAAGCTCCATATACCTACTTCATTTTCAGAAAACTTCTTAGCAATTTTTTTCACTCTCGTCTCCGTTGCCAGTCTGTGATTTTCATTTATTCATGAGTTTACCATCAGTGTTGCATCGAAATCATTGACTGGCTTGACTGCAATGTGATCTATTGTTAAGCTAGTTCTTAATTTTGTTACAATTGTAATCATAAAATTAAATCCTCGTTCGGCTTCTGAACTGCTATATGCTAACGTTTTAGCTATTTTATTTTCCTTTAAAATTGTTTTAGGCAACTGAATATTTTGTGACTGTATGTTAGCATCAACAAAATCACGAAATTTGTTGATATCAAAATTAAATTTTAAAATTTCTCTTAATTTTGTAACTTTTTCTTCCCCTTTCAGCCAAGGTGAAAATATTTCATCAAATGGCCACAAGCAAGGTTCTAAAACGTCAAAAATTTGATAAAATTGTCATAATTATTATCAATATGTTTATTATTTAACTTTATATGGGTAGCACATAGCAGTCTAAGCTTCATGTTCTGCGTAACACTATCCAATAATTTTTGTCTTGGAATATATTTAAATTTATTATTGTTTTCAAACGGTACACATTTGTCTGAAATAGTTAAACTTGAAACTTGTATTTCATGCTTTTCAAAATCAATTTTTCGCATTTCTATTGCTCTTATTGAACGTCTAATTAATTTGTCGGCTATCGATATATGAATTGTTAGTGATTGCAAGGCATTTGAAAGGAAAGAAAGTTCTTCTAAAATGTCTATCATCAATGCTAAATGTTTGGTAAAATTTATATTAGCTAATCTTTTAGCCATTCCAGTGTATGATAGAGTTGGCAAAATGTTTGTAAAGCGCAAGATATGCTCGTCACACCACAGTAGCAGATCTTAAGCTGCAGGCTGCCCAACGAGGACCTAACACGAGACTAATCTTAATGATTTTGATGCTCACTTCTTTGGCAACGGTTTCCAATTCATTTTAGTTTTTGTTGGATTGATGATATATAGTATACACTTTGTCCAAGAAAATTTTAAAGTGGTTAACATGTTTTATTTCATTTATGGTATCATCGAGTGCTAGTTGTAAACGGTGATCTGAACAATGCCATACCACTAAATTAGAAAACAGTTCAACCAATTTACCGGCCACGCCAGACGTTCTACCTAATGTAGTCAATGCGCCATCTGAACAGAATGCCATGAGATTTTTTCGTAAATAATCTTTATTAAATTCACATTCTGTTAAACAGTCTAGTAATATCTTGAGGATATTTTCTGCAGTGGTAGACGTCAATTCTTTTAAATCTACAAACACCACCACTGGCAACTGCAGATTCTATTTTCACACAGTAAAAATATTACCAAAGTAATTTTTTAGCAAGCGTTGATGCTTCATCTATTATAATACAGATTTTTGAATTTTGTTTGATAATGTTTTTGAACACCATTCTTTTAATTTCGGTAGCAATATTCTTCACAATATTAGTGGCAGTATATCTGGAGTGTAAACAATTTCCAATATCAACACAATTTCTTTCTTGCTCCAAAGCAGCATTTATATCAGATAGTGGTCGATTGCGCTTTACGAGACTATAAACTGTGTTGAAAATTTTTACTGCAGTATTAATTGCTTTCGTGCTAACAACGTCAACGATAATGGGCAAAACTTGTTTTTTACGTTGATTCATAATCTCCTGGATTTTAATATTAGCTTGAGATAAGGAATGCTCTTTTATTTTGTTTGCGAAGAGAAGCTTGTCTGGATTCTTTTTTCGATCAGTTAGGAACAATCAATTCAACATCCATTCCTTTGAAACATGCATATATTTTTCGGTTTCTATTCCCAAGTTCTTTATTTTTGAACAGTCTTGAAAACATAATTTTTCATCTTTTACAACTAGCCATTTATATTGCTCTGTAAATATCCTTAGTTGTTTCTCATTCCAGCAATTTGGTAGCTGACTGCCAATAGTAGTGTTTGCCATGTTTAAGGATATTGGATCAAATTGTTCTTGAACTTCGGTGTTAAATTTTGATGTGTTAATAGAATTTTGACATTCAACTGGGGAACTCATTGATGTTACATTAGTTTCGTCAACTTTGGTTTTCTTTAAATTAACAAATGACAAATAAGTTTCCTTGTTGAACCCTTTTCATTTTTCCAAGAAAAAATCTATAATTTAAATAATTTATTAATCAGTATTAATCAATTTTACTATAAATTATAACACGTTATATAATATAAAATATAAGTTATAAAATTGAATATAAGAAATAAGTAGAAAGTGAATCAATAATTTTATTTGGGTAGAAAGTGAATAAAAATTTTTATTTGGGTGGAAAGTGAATAAAATTTTAAAATGGGTATTTAGTGAATAAGCCCTATTTTTATAGAATTTCAAAAATAGACAATATACAAATTATCAATGCCATTGAAAATGGAGAAGATTTTTATAAATTTTTGAAATTAATAGGAAGTTCCAAATCTCAAAAAAAATCAATAATTATAAAATCAATAAAGATCAAAAATTTTGATTTTTGTCAAATGGAAAAAAAGAAGGCAGCCAAAACAAATTTCCAACGAACAGAGAAATAATATATTGGAATATAGAAACTTTTTGATAAAAAATGATTTTTCTTTTAATAAATTTTACTTTTAAATTAATCTGATTTAAATTAAATAGAAAAATAAATCCAATAATTGACAAAAATTAAATAAAATTCCTAAAAACCCAAAGAAAATTAATAACATATAAATTTAAAATACATTTTAATACTAAATATTATTTAAGACCTTGAATAATGATCTCATAATTTTACGAGATCACAATCCAAGCTTTAAAGTCTATTTAATTAAAAAATTTATATACCAGCCATTTAAAAATGTCTAATACATAAACTGCATAGGCCAGATGTTCATTCCAATTTCTAATATAAAAGTTGTTAATGAACTGGAACAGGTATAGTTTGTCGAGAGCAAAGAAATGGATTAAACGATTATGTCAATGGTTCATGTACATAAATTGGAATAGGAAATAAGTGTATCACAATTGATGGAAGGGGAAATATGTGCAAAAGGATTTAGTCAAAATAAACAATATAATTAGTGAAGATATCAATAAAATAGGATAAAAACACGAGAAAGCCAAATAAACGAAATATATTTCGAGGAAATTATCCTCATCATCAGACTGCTATCATAATCTTTGTCAAATGTTATATACAGAATTATATACGATTTAATAATTTAATTAAACAATCTCAACAAATTGGTTGCTGATTGAACGTTTATTTTAGGGGATCGCGATTTAATCACGAAATCCTCACATAAATTTCTTTCCCACTTATTATTGAAATTTATAGAAAAATTTTAAATCTTTTAAATCAGTTGTTCTTGTCCACATTTTTCTCTTCTCAATAACATTACTCATGCCTCTCAATCAGCTATGTTACTGAACTCATGTAACAATACGGAAAGTCTCCTCAATGTATGTGACATTGCACCCATTACATGAAAATTTACACACTAGATATGAAACTAAATCTATTGGGGTTTGAGATTTATTAATAAACATATTTATTAATTTTAACGATTTAGATACTATTTAAAAGAAATATGAATTGCCTAATATTTTGTCACAGATAATTTAAAATTTCTAAAACTTTCCGAATATGGAATTACAAAAACATGAGATTTTATGGTTCATTCTAATTTGTTGGACTCATAAAAGACAATCTATGGTTTCCTTAGTTAGTATTTCTACAAATGCTTTAGAAAATCCATTTGTATACAAAAGAGAAACCAGCTTTTGTATACTTTTGATGGATTTTTCAAACGTAGAAGTTAATGACCAACATCTAAAATCAAACCCTTAATCACATTTCTATTATATTTAAAGTCACAAAAGCTATTCTAAGTATTGTTTGGGCCTGTATCTGTTGGCTGTCTATATATTTCTGTTTCAAAACCATTAACCGTTCTTTCTACTAATAAATCTAAAAACGAAAGAAATTAATTAACTTCTTCTTTTACTGTGAACCTAATATTAGAATGAAGCTCATTTACATAATTTTAACAAAGGAACAGCATCATCAGAACTAGAAAATACTAAAAGAATATGATCAACGTAACGTTTATACATCTTAGACTTAACAAAAGAAAGATCAGAAATATGTTTCTCCAATTTTGAAAGGAATATTGATGCAAGATTTGAAGTTAAAGTTAAACCCATAGCTACCACTTATCATTGTTAAAATAAAATTTTTTAAAAATTAAGATAGATGTTTGGTGTCTTTAAATTTAATGAACAAAATACAGTTGTTATTCTTAGTGTTGAGGTCTCGATTTTTAGTGAGAAGTCAACGCGCACTGGTGTTTCCTATATAAATAGAACACAAGTCTTTATATATAAGCTTTATTCAATAGCAGAAATTATTTACCGAATCAAATATATGAACTTTGGACAGATAACAAACTTCCTTTCATGTGCTTGATATGTTAGGGTTTCGTGTATGTAAGTGCTTGTTGTGTTTAAGTGCAAAAAACAAATAATGTCTAAACCCTTTTGTCTGTTTGATTTTCAGACCTCGTGAGGATTTTCCTTGCAAGATGGCGGAGTAAAGTTTTATTTTTGTAAGAATTAACTGAATTTTATGGTGCTATTTATATAAAAATTTTCTATTAAAATAATATATATATTTTCTTCTTTTAAATAAATATTTTTCTTTCAATGCTATCTTAAGATTTCATTTAAGCTATAAATTAAATAATTATGCTATATTAATGAATTATTATGTGTTCTGAACTCTTTAATCAATTTTCATGTAATGGGTGTATGCCACAAACATTGAAGACACTGACTGTCATTAGATATCATTTAGGGTATGTACGAGAGGGAAAACAGGTATGTCTGATTTCAAGATAATAGCAAAAATTCTGAGGAATTATTTGGAATCATTTTCATAAGATCCTTTAATTCTATCATTAATGTTCGAGGTGCTTAATCTACAAGAGTTTTGAATATATTTAAATAATTCAATGTGAATTGTGTATATTATATATTTGATGTATTTTTTTGGATGTTAAAAGAACTTTATAATGTAAAAAGAATTTTAAATTTATTTTTAAAAAAACTTTCTTGTTTTATAAAAACTTGATTTTAAAAGGAATGATAAAATTTTAGGTTTAATTAAGTTAATTTCTTTTATATAAAATAACTTTATATTTCATTAAAAGTAAACGCCAATAATAAACTCTTCGTACGATATATTTTGACAGCATAACTGTCATCTTCTGGCACAAAAAACCAACTAAAAATATTATGAATTAACTTATAATTTAAACAAATTATTTTTTAATATATTAATTTAATTTTCTAATAAATAAACACTTAACAAATATTTAAATACTTTTAACTAATTTTTTAATTTTTTTATATAAATATTATAATTTTTTATCTATATTATAATTTAAAAAATAATGTAATATTTTATAAATTAAATTATTTTAATAATATTAAAATTTAAAATTTTTTTAAAAACAATACACAAACATTATTTAACATAATCAAACTATTTAAAAACATTCAAAACATTTGTAGTCATAGCACTTTGTACATTAATCTTTGGATCCAATGACATTACGAGCAATGCTTCACATATCACGCGTTCCCAATAATTATTAAAACTTTTCAACAAAATTCTAAATCCAGACATTCCTATTTCACTTTTACAGCCTTTATTTTGCTCACTAATATTGGTCAAACCCTTCAATCGACAATGCTCTAGAACTCGAGTACAGAGATGACGGGAAGTCTCTCCAATGTATGTGGTATTACACCCATTACATGTAAATTGATAAACGAGATCAGAACACAATCCAACCGGAGTTTTTGATTTATTAATAAACATATTGCGTACCTTTCACAAATTAGAGAAGAGTTTATACTCTAAATTCCCCATCTGTTTACTTAACTTCCTTTTATAATTTGTAAAACCTTCAAAGTACGGCAATACTAACACAAATTTAGGTTCAATCTTTTTATATCCATTTTTACTATTATTTAAATCAACACTTAATTCAAACTCATTTGTCAAATTACACTAAGACTTTCCGAAACATGGATCCTTAGGATTTTTAGCATCAACAATAAAAATGATTTAGAATACCCATTCTTTATCAACAACTCAACCATTTTATCAAAAGTTTCGCTTCACTATATTTCTCTTATACCTTAATTCACAAAAGCTTTCTGGAGAATTATAAAGACCAGTATCAGTTGGTTTTCTATAAATCTCTGTCTCATAATGTTCATCTTTGCGTTGCAATAACAAATCCAAAAACGCAATCGATGAATTTCTTTCCGTTTAGAAAATTTTAAAAATTAGTCAAACGGTCGAAATATATCGTACGAAGAGTTTTTTATTGGCGTTTTCTTTTAATTAAAACGTTGCCAAATTTATTTAATTAATTATTTTTAAATTTCATACTTTCTGGTGCATATTGATTACGATTATTATTGATTAAGTTGATTAAATTTTCTCATTTTCATTTAGTTATTGTGAATGTGATCACTTGCCTGAAGAAGACTGATAAACGGTCCGAAATATATAGCAATATGTTATACAAAAATATATATTTGGCGTTTTTCAATTATTATTATTAATATAATTATTATTAACATTAAAAATAAAAATAAAATTGAAAGCATTTTCAATAACAAACAAATAAAAAGTAATTAAATTTGAAACAATCAAAACATATTTCAAAAAATCACAATAAAAAGGGTTTAGACTTGTGTACAATAAAAACATAAGCCATACTCGCAATAAAAATCAACACATGTAAAAAATATTTTTATTTTATTCAAAATCTATTGATAAAAATAAGTTATCTTTATTATTCGGGAACCAATTCATCATATTGAGAACTGTCATCCATTCCGTATACTTGGTCATCATTCATTATTATTATTATTATTATTATTATTATTATTATTATTATTATTATTATTATTATTATTATTATTATTATTATTATTAAATACTTTGAAAAATTTATCTAGATCATTATAAATTTATAAAGCAATAACAATTTATACATGGGAGTCTTTTGTATATCTTTTGACCTATTTCAAAAAAATAACAAAAAGGTCTGCTAAACTAATTGCTACGCTGGTTATAAATTGTCAGTTTGTTTCAGGCTGATAACCAGTTGAGATAAAAATATTAAAAAAGGAAATTCCAAACTGTTATATCAAGACTTCAAACCATAAAAACTGGAAATTTTGAAGATAGTTCAATTTTAAACCTCGAGCTATTTACAAGTTCTGGCAATAAGTAACAATAATTCTTAAATTCATCATTAATATAAAGTGTAATCGCACATATTTAAATTGTATCTTCGCACGGGATTAACATTATCATTTAAGGTAAATATATAAATTTGTATTTCTATGAATGTGAAGTTGATAATAATTTTATTTACAGTTAAACTGAGTAAAAAGTATATATTAATCAGACACTTACCCATCTCTAATTCTATCTGTCCTAGGACGAGCAATCTCAAAAATCTCCTTAAAAAATTTCGCTACCTAATGTCAACTAGCATTATTTTAAAATAAATATATAATGTCTTTTCGAAAATTTTAGTTATTTTCAATCAATTATGGACGCATTAAACACTAGGCGTTCGACAAATACGGTGAATGATTAATGTTCTCTATAGAAATATTGAAGACCAATTACTTAGAAAGAATTTAATAAATAAATCTCGAGGGTCGACAAATGATGCCACATTCGACGCTGAATTCTCAATAAAGTCTTGAGTGTAATGATTCGTCAGATGAGCTATTTCTTTTCAGCTTTAGTCTCAGAGCTTCTTGGTCGGGATGCGGTTTACCAACATTGGTGGGAACTGAAAACAGTGAAATTATTTCTTCATCTTTTGGTAGGAATAGCTCTCGCGTGTACTAGAAGATTTGGTTAAACGAATTGTTTCCTTTTGTCAACGTGTCTCCATGATCTTTCGTAAGTCTTGGAGGGTCACTTATTGATGTCAACTTTACTTTATCAGTTTTCTCATATTTGTCGGGATAGTTTTGATAATTTCCAAGTATCTGAACTTTAGGATAATCAAGTCAACCAAACTCTTCTATTTTTCATACGGAGTATCTTTAAAGACTTTTTATTTACCAATTACATCTAAAATAGAAATATTATTTAGAAAATTAAAAATAAAATTATTAATTTGCTGAAAAATTTATCATTTATAAAGCTATGAAATCAGTCTAATATTAACCAGATTTATTGTAGAAACAAATAAGGTTAACTGTAGGAATATCCTGCAATTTTTGTATAAATATTCGCTTCACTTCCCATTTTCAAAGGGAATTACATTATCTTAAATTTTGTTTAAATCTACCAAATCATATTTAAAAATAAATATACCATTAAAAAGTTTTCCTAATTATTTATTTCGATATTTTAGACATTGAATACCAAAGTTTTTGTGGTGGCATAACTGTGAAGAATTTTGGTATACTTGTTGATTCAAAAGGGTATCAAATTTTTGATTTTCATGAAAAAAATTGTTGAGTTTTTAAATAGATAATAACTCTATTAGGGCACTGGAATTCCAATTGAAACACAAAATAATTTCTTAAATAAAAAATTATTTAATATAATTTGTACAAAAATAAGTATTTAAACAAGGGCCAGAAATCCTGACTTTGTATTTTGATTTTACCTTCAACTTAATTTTATATAATAGGACTTTAAAATCTTTAAATTCTTTCAGTTAGATCTGTTATTTAATAATTCGTTTAATTATCGTTTAAAAATAAAAGATTAATTTTCTTTCCTTACAACATAATCACAAATATTAATATCTAGTAATCCTAGACATTAATATTTGTGATTAGGATATTAGAGAATGTTATGTAATCATAATTAGGAATTAAGAAACTTTATTCATCAAATGAAGAGAGATCTTCGTAAGATTTATTTTAAAGTTAAAATTAATTTAATATTTCTTGTGCATTTCAGAAATTTCTTTCAATACTCTTCCATTTTGCAAAGGTGATTTTTGTAAGATTTATTTAAAAGTTATAATCAATTTATTCAATCAAATTCAACATTTGGATGACCATATCAAGGGAAAGTGAATTCAGCTCCATTTAGGGTTGCCAAGTCTCAACCTCGAACCCGGGAGATTATAAAAAGGAAGACATTATGACACTTAATAAATATAACAGATTTATTTTGGTCTTCACAGTGTAAACCATCTCCCGGGTCATAGTTAACCGGAAGACGGAAGATTAATGTCCATTCCAGGAGACTCCTGGCAAAAACGGGAGAGTTGGCACGCCTAGTTCCACGTCTTTTCAATGCATATTTTATGTTCTAAAAGAATCACTTAATATTGAGCTGACGTAATTTAATCTCAATTATGTAATTACATAAATTTTAATTAAAGTTTTATATGACATGATTTTTCTGACTGTAATTGTAAAATATCTTCTTGGCCCAATTTTTATTTTGAAAATTTTTTCAATGTAAATTTATAACGAATTTTTTGGACTATAGTTATTAAGTTAAAGTGCCTAAGGTTAATTAAGTAAGAAATGGTAAGTTATGTACATAATTCAGAGTCGATAAATTTTAAAAAGTTTAAAAAAATTAATATGTAATGGTATGTTAAGTAATTAAATTTAAATAAATTTTAAAGTAAATTATAAAAATATTTAAAAGATAATGCTAATCAAACACTCGTCGTACGATATATTTCGACAGTTTAACTGTCATCTTTAGGCACGATATATATATATATATATATATATATATATTTACACAAATTATTTCTTAATTAATTGTTTTAATAAATAAATATTTTAATGAATATTTAAATATTTTTAAAATTTTTATATTAATATTAAATATAACATTTTTCAATAACTATAATTAAAAATTTTTAAATATTAATATAAAACTTTATAAATTTTAATTATTTTATAATAGAAATAATATTGAAAGTTAATAAATTTTTAGAAACAAAAAAAATATCAATTTAAAACAATTTTACAAAATCAAACTATTTAAAAATATTCAAAACATTTGGAGTCATACCACTTCGCACATTAATTTTTGGATCCAATGACCTTATTAACAATGCTTCACATATCACACGTTCCCAGTAATTGTTAAAACTTTTCAATAAAATTTTAAAACTAGACATTACTATTTTACTTTTACAGCATCTATTGTGCTCACTAATATTTGTCAAACCCTTCAATCGACAATGATCTAGAACTCGAGTACAGAGATGATGTGAAGTCTCTCTAATGTATGTGGCATTACACTTATTATATGTAAATTGATAAATGAGATCAGAACATAATCATACCGGAGTTTTTGACTTATTAATAAACATATTGCTTAACATACACGAACTAGAAACGATCTTATAATCTAAATTCCTCATCTGTTTACTTAACTTCCTCTTATAATTTGAAAGGTCACTAGTTGGTTAGTTATTTGGTAGTTAACAAGCTGGTATTAACCAAATCCAATGAATAAAGTACAATCCATAGTTATATTTTTTTGAAAAAAAATTAATTGCATTTGTTTATATTATTGTTTTTGGATTTGATTTTTTTTATTAAAACTTTGAATTATTTTGTAAATACCAATAATTTTTGTTACAAACTTTGAAATTATTTTTTTTCAAGTGTTTTTGTATTATTTTTAATTGTTATTGCATCCAACCTTGAATAATTATGCTTCTAATGAAAGTTATTTTCAACGACAACTTACAGTTTTTACTACATTTTAAAGATGAATGCCTACTCTTTTGTTAAATTTATACTATATACATGACACTTTTCTAAGTTTAAAATAATTGTATTAATTATTATTCAATAGAATATTTTCTACAAAATTTGACTATGAATCAGATTTATTAAAGGTATACCTCCGCAGTGTTTATTTATAAAATATGAAATATCTCGACCGATAAACGGTCCTGATAACTCATAACCAAAATTTAACTAGACTTTTGCTTTCTCCTCTTCTCTGATATTTTCTTTCACTCAAATTATTTAATTAGTATAATGGTCCAACTTACATAAAATTTTGAAAGTTTTATTGCATTAGAAAATATTTAATAATTTTTGCTTGACCTACATACAGACTTTAAAAATATTTAACTTGACGTAAAGTAGGTGAATAGAGATTGGTTTACTCATGGCCCACTGATGTAAATAAAGTAATTAAACAAAGTAAATAATTAAAATAAAATAATTAATGAATAAAATAGAATAATTAAAAAAAAGTAATTAAATTAAATTAAAGCAAACAATACAATCAGTATATTTTTGGAAAACACTGAAATACTTTTAATGACATTAGATTGACTTTCAAAAAATATATTTCTGTTAAAATGTAATCAAGTCCTCATAACATGCTAATAATAATAACAGCCTTTTTCAAGAGATTTCATTGTGCCGAAAATTCGTGAATACCTTAAATAAATCTGATTCATAGTCAAATTTTCTAGAAAATATTATGTCACTTATAAAGAAATCAGAGGTGAAAAAAAAGTCCTTATAATTAAAATAATAATTATAATAATAATAATAATAATAATAATAATAATAATAATAATAATAATAATAATAACATAATTATTATGTTTATATTATTTATATAATAAATAGATATATTATAAGCTAAATCATTGATATAAAATATGTATTAAATTAAATCGAAAAATTTTAAGTTTCAATTTTAAATAATAATATTAATAATAATAATAATAATAATAATAATAATAATAATAATAATAATAATAATAATAATAATAATAATAATAACAATAATAATAATAATAATAATAATAGATCAGACAATACTTATTTCATTTTTATATATGTTTTCCCTATGTTCCGGGCCATGAAAAATTTATAAGGGGTGTCAGCTATAACAATTGAAATTTTGATAATTTAGTAAAAGTAAATTTTTTGAACAATCTCAAGTTATTCGCAGCTTCATTGAGCTCGTAATATATGACAAATTCAATCATTGACGTAACAAAATATCATGAATTCAAACAAATTAGCTTGACAATAAAATGTATTCAAAACTATTTCAACACGAAATAGATTCGAATAGCTCTAGGTTCATTACAATTTTACAAGAATATGTTCATTAATTTAATTAATAATTAAAATGAATTTTAATAATAAATATATATATATATATATATAAATATAGATATAGATATAAATATAGATATAAATATAATTTAACCAATATTAACTAACTATTTAATATTCCACGTAGGCGTAAATACCAGACAAGAGTTGACGTTTCAAAGTGAGCAGTTCGTGTGTAACACAGTTGACATAAAGCACATAATTGCACATTATAAACCTGTTTAAGGAATTCCTTTTAGTCGACACCTACGCTTTGTGCTAGTTCTATAACCAATATTTTACAAAAATATTTTCTTCAAAATTATTGCATATTCCAAATAATCATTATAAAAATAAAAATACATTCCTAGAAAATGTTAAAATATTTTTAAAGAAATAGCACCATTATTTTTAACTTGAAAATATAATTATTCAGAGTACAGAATTTCCAAAAAAACCTGGTTAAATCTAATTTTAGACTAATAGTAAAAAAAAGAATTTTGATTGGTTTGGAGAATTTAAATCATGTTAATGTAAATTCGATGACGTTTAAATTTTGCCTAATATAGACAAGTAATAGAGATTGCGTATAAATTTCTAACCAATAGAATTTGTCTATTTGGATTTTAACTTCATTAATACTTCAGGCGTCTAGTTATTATTTTATTCGATAATATTGTAGTTATGGAAATGGATAATCAAAAAATTTGGTTCTGTCCTGAACTTAATCCTTGATGTTTTGTAAACAGTGAGTTTGATATTTTATTTTATTAACCATATTCAGGTAATAAAATTATATTTGATTCACGTAGAGATTGAGATCTATCTTGTGCGTGATATCAAGTATAATAATGTTCTGACTCTTCATCTAATATATAAAATTTATAATATAATTAAAATTTTAGAAGATTTAAATTTAGAATACTTCAAATTTCTTTGACAATTATTTATATCGAAATTCTGGATGCGGTTATAATGAACTTGTGAATTTTGTCAATATTTACAATTTTAATTTTTAGGTATATTAAAATTTTTATATTTTCAATAACTAGTTATAAATGTATTCTTAAATATAAAATATAAATTATAATTTTTGTTGAATGATTATTTATTTTAATTTAAAGTAAAGTGCCATTTTTTAATAAATATTTAATTTTATAATAGAAATTTTTATTTTTTATTTTAATGAAAATTGGATAAATTCTTGTCTTAATTTAACTTGATTTACGACATTTGTTTATCTGTTTCAATTACTACAATATCATATTAACAGTCTCAAAACTTAATTTAAGTGTTGGATTTTGTCAAAATTAGACAGTTAATAAATTTATCAACGAAGTTAATCATGGAAGCAATCAAATCAAAGTTATTAACTTTAAAATACGAAATTGAAGAATTGCAAGATAAATATGATATAAAAGTTATTGATGTTACTGAATCCATTAAAGAAAGAGAAATGGTATTCATTATAAACGTGCCATGAAAATGAATTTATTTATTGTATTAAGAGCGAAATCGAATTCATCGGTAAACAAAGAAAGATTAAAATTCTCCAAGACGCAATCGAAAGAATGGAATTGAAATTAGAAAGTAATTTAAAACTCACCCAAGAACTTAACATGACTACTATAGAATACGACGGGTAAACGTTTAATAATTTCGGATTATTTTTTTTGACAAGTTTTCTTTTTCAGAGAAAACAGTAGTCTGTCTGAAACGAACGATTCAAACATAGACAAGGTCGAAAACTTAATTTTGGAAGTAAAATCCATGGTTGAGGAGTCTACGAAGGCGGAAATGAAATGCATTGAAGTAATTTTATATTAGAATAGACACCATTTTAAACAATTTTAATTAATAATAATTATAGTATTAATAATAATAATAATAATAATAATAATAATAATAATAATAATAATAATAATAATAATGAATTTTCAATATTCAGTTATATTTCGAAATGAGATTCTTTAAAAGATAACTTTTTATTATTTTCTATATGCTTTTATATTATTGGAGAAACATTTACAGGTTTCAATATTAAAAGTATATATTCAGTAAATAAAGGCGTGTTATTAATAAATTTATTAATACTTATTACATTGTTCTTGTTCATTATTACGACAGTTTGAGATAAGTTCCGACGTACTGATTTTGCACTAAATAGTTACCTTTTCTTCATTCAATTTTCTTACCAAACTCTTTTGTTAGCAGGACTTTCTCCACTATTTACATATTTCTAAATTATTCTTTTGTGCTACGAAAGATTTTTTTTGTTGTCACTCTTAGGTTAATGTTTCAATTTTTTGTTTAAATTCCTTGCAGACAAATGCTTATTAAAATAAGGATTGATAAAACTAAATAGACACGATATTTACCACAGGATAAGTCGAGGTCCATTTCCAAACCTGAAATATCAGATTTCGACAGTTATACCTGACAAATGAAAGTGAAATATTTTCACAAAATAAACTTTTGAAAATACCACAACCGAAAAACACATCGGTTAAATACGGAGATTCTCATGGGAGACTTTGATCATCTGGAATTTTTCACCGTTTCTTCAGCCCTGAAAGGGCGTGAAAATAATTCTAGAAAACATAGTTGGTATATAAGGCGAGGTAGAATTTTAAAGGTAAAGATTTGGGGTCAAAGATAAAGCTTATACGGCGGTATATGCGGTAAGTTAAGTTAATTCACTGAGATATTTCAGACATTGAATGAAACAAAAGTATATGAAAATATTATTGATTACATAGAGAAATTTAGATGAAATTACAGTTTGGTCAACAATTTGTTGTGATCTGAGATAAAGGAGTTTGTAATAGAGTCTGTAAAATGTGCTGCACATTTACAATTCGATTATTTGATTCAAAAAAATGTGCACAGATGGAAACTCGATTGTTTTGTTGATCTCATTTTTGTTTCTAATTGAATAGTATGGAATCCTATTGTTATTTTATCCATCAATTCAGCACATCATTGTTTGAAATTGAGACTTAACTAGGTGCGAAATTTTATATAAACTTATTATTATTTAATAGTTTATTTAAGTTATAAATATTATAATGATGACGATGTTAGTGATGATAATATTAATAATAATTATAATAATAATAATAATAATAATAATAATAATAATAATAATAATAATAATAATAATATAATAATAATAATAATAATAATAATAATAATAATAATAATAATAATAATAATAATAATAATAATAATAATAATAATAATAATAATAATAATAATAATAATAATAATAATAATAATATAATAATAATAATAATATAATAATAATAATAATAATAATAATATTAATAATAATAAATAATAATAAATAATAATAATAATAATAATAATAATAATAATAATAATAATAATAATAATAATAATAATAATAATAATAATAATAATAATAATAATAATAATATAATAATAAATAATAATAATAAATAATAATAATAATAATAATAATAATAATAATAATAATAATAATAATAATAATAATAATAATAATAATAATAATAATAATAATAATAATAATAATAATAATAATAATATTCTATCTTTCAGGCTTCTCAGAAGTTAATAAGTCAAGAAGGAAAGGTACGAACCATAATTCAAAAAGCTATGAAAGCTGAACTGTAAGTTATTTTATAGATAAAATGACATTTTGCTATTTTGATAGATTTATATAATAATTAACACGTTGACTACAATGTCAGTTATTATTATATATTTTAGAATTACTAAAACTTGGTAAATATCGTAGATAAAAAATATTGAAAGGTAAAAACATTCTATTTAAGCTGCATGGAAAAATTACTTAGACGTTATTTAAGTTGAATGGTATAGTATAATGAATTAGTATATATAAAATTAATTAGTAATAATTTTAAAAACATTTATTCAACATAAATTATACACATAGGCTCCGAGATACATCATCTTAAAAGGATGCACTAGTAACTAGTGATGTCGTTACAATTGTCGTTCAATTGGCTTACAATATAATTATATATTAATATTACACAAGGATTAATTAATTTTAGGACTTGAATAATTGTTTTAAATACTAATATCTCATATCAATATAAATGCTTTGCAGCAAGGGCTTATTTTATTATTTACTTGTCTGATATTTAAGGTTATACTGCTACCAAGGAATCACCACTTTATATTGATATTTATTATAAAGCCAAATTTACACTATAACCATAAACGTAGATACCTAAGGTCTATATGGTTTTTTTGATTCAAAAAAAACTTTTAACCTGTCAAACTTGACTTAAAATGGATTCACATTTGAATGATAAAATTGACAAGAAACTAATAGTTTAGATCCGTGGTGTTTATCTTTTTGCAGCATTTAGGCCGCATGGTAAATTTTTTGAAGGCGGGTTGCATAAAAATGTTAACTACATTTAAAAGTTTAGTTTTATTATGAAAATGAAAAATACATGAAAATAAATGTTTTCGCTAGTTGCGTCCATAACGATTGAAACAATTTTAATTACATTAAGATTAGAAAAATAGTGAAACACAACATCAACTTCGGAATGATTTTTATTTGTTATGCCACGTGTTGACTGCAAAATATGGTGTGTTGGGCCACATGTTAAACACCCTTCACCATCTTAATAAATTATTACCGCTTCTGAATCATTAGCAGCTTCATCACTACCAGTCGAACAAATAAATAAATGCAAAGATTTTGGATATATTATGAACTCAGCTTCGAATTGTTTTGTTCAACGCAATATGCTTTACTGACGAATCCAAGAAATCCTCCTTGTGACTATAGCTTTAAATGTGATGCTACAACTGATAAGCCACTGATAAGACACTAAATAGAATTATTCTTTTGAATTCCCAAGGGTAGGATTCTGTTTGAGTTCCAACTAAAAATTACGCTTTTTTGTTACAAACATCCTCCCAGTGTCACATTCTGAATAGACGAATTCAACTCCAAAATTCTCTAATAAACTTTTTAAAAAATAATTGAATTTTTTTATTTCTAAATAAATAATTAAATAAATTTGGCAACAATTTAATTAAAAGATAACGCCAATAAAAAACTCTTCGTTCGATATATTTCGACAGCAAAAAACAAACTAAAAATATTATGAATTAACTTATAATTTAAACCAATTATTTTTTTTAATATTAATTTCTTTTTCTAATAAATAAATACTTAAAAAAATATTTAAATACTTTTAACTAATTTTAAAATGTTATTTATATAAATATTATAATTTTTAAAAAAATGTAATATTTTATAAATTAAATTATTTTAATAATATTAAAATTTAAAATTTTTTTTAAAAACAATACACAAACATTATTTAACATAATCAAACTATTTAAAAACATTCAAAACATTTGTAGTCATAGCACTTTGTACATTAATCTTTGCATCCAATGACCTTACTAGCAATGCTTCACATATCACGCGTTCCCAATAATTATTAAAACTTTTCAACAAAATTATAAAATCAGTCATTCCTATTTCACTTTTACAGCCTTTATTTTGCTCACTAATATTGATCAAACCCTTCAATCGCAATGCTCTAGAACTCGAGTACAGAGATGACGGGAAGTCTCTCCAATGTATGTGGCATTACACCCATTACATGTAAATTGATAAACGAGATCAGAACACAATCCAACCGGAGTTTTTGATTTATTAATAAACATATTGCATACCTTACAAGAATTAGAGTCGAATTTATACTCTAAATTCCCCATCTGTTTACTTAACTTCCTTTTATAATATGTAAAACCTTCAGAGTACGGCAATACTATCACAAATTTAGGCTCAATCTTTTTATATCCATTTTTACTATTATTTAAATCAACACTTAATTCACACTCATTTGTAAAATTACACTAAGACTTTCCAAAACATGGATCCTTAGGATTATTAATCAATTTGTCAACAGTCTCTTTTATCATCAACAATAAAAATGATTTAGAATACCCATTCTTTATCAACAACTCAACCATTTTATCAAAAGTTTCGCTTCACTATATTTCTCTTATACCTTAATTCACAAAAGCTTTCTGGAAAATTATAAAGACCAGTATCAATTGGTTTTCTATAAATCTCTGTCTCATAATGTTCATCTTTGCGTTGCAATAACAAATCCAAAAACACAATCGATGACTTTCTCTCCGTTTCACATGTGAATACAATGTTCTTATGTAAACTGTTCATAAAATGCAAAAACGGCTCTACATGTTTCTGATTTTCAAATACAAGAAAAATATCATCCACATATTTATTATAAACAATGGGTTTCTCAAATTGGATGGAACCAATTTTCTTTTCCAAACTAACCAAAAATATTGATGCCATCGTTTGTGTTAAAGGGGAACCCATAGCGATTCCATCTATTTGTTTATACCATTCATTATTGAAAAGAAAATTGACATTTGAAGTAGCAAATTCAAGAAGTTTACGAAATGCCCTTCTATCCACAATATGATGTTCAGAATCATTTTCATCCCACAACACACAGCATAAGTCAATTGTATCAACCAGTGGTACATTCGTAAACAAACTGCAAACATCAAACGAAACCATAACATCATTCATACTTCGTTTTTTAACTGTGCAATACAAGTCACAAACTCAAAGCTATCCTTACATTCAAACTCTGATAGCATTATTTTTTTTAATTTTTAATTAATTATTTTTTTATTTTCAGTGAACTTGAAAATCTTTGTCAAGAAATAAACAATGTGTCTTCAAATCTTCAAAATCTACAACAGATCGGACATGAGGTATAAAAGATTATATTTTTAAAATTTAATTTTGATTCTATTTAATCACATTATTATTAACCCTCTTACGAGTTGTTTTGATACTAAAAAGATCATTTGAATCTATTAATATACAATCAATAGAAAGGTGCAAAGGAAGAGGAGTACGAAGCCACTTTGAATGAACTCACAGAAGAATTGAGAAAAGTAGCCGTTTAAATTCGTTTTAATTATTATTATTTGTATAGGTTGAATTCCAGAATGATTCGATGGAAAGGTCTGTTAATAAAGTAAATCGAGACATCGAAGTGACAAAAAGTAATTTTTGAGTATTAAAAGTTTTATCAGAAAAAAAATTATCATTGATGTATTTATATTTTCGATTTCCCTTATCTTAATTTCTTTTTAAATGAAAGATCAAAATCTTTATTTCTAGTTTGACAAGAAATGAAGATAAAAGAAAAAAATTAAATTTTTAAAAAAAACACACACACCCATATATATAACATAAATAATATAAACACGCGCCGATATAAAAATTGAAATAAACAATCGAACACAACTTTTAAGATATATTTCGATAGATAACTGTCATCATCAAGTAGAAACTAAAATCTATTTTGATAAATTGTTTATTTGAATAAGTTCAGATTATATTTTCAGATTATTTATCAATTAAAATTTTTAAATAATGTGAAATATTTTGATAATTTGTTTCAATAGATAATTTAATATCCAAGAAGTTTTATGTTTCTACCTGAGACAAATTCATCTGGGATCCTGATCCTAAGCTAAATAATTAAATTGGCACAAACCGAGGATCGCATATTAGATAATTTTTAAAATAAGCACATTTTAATACGTACTTTTGTGAAACGTAATACAAAACATAAAAAAGATGGCGCATAGTGCTACTTGCCAGTTTGTCGGTAACATCATATTACTCTATTTAAAAATCAAATTATTACATTTTAAATATATATATTTTATTAAAAATAAATTTTTAATATCAAAATGCTTTGAGTACAAAAGTTTTGAATATTATGTAAAATTAAGATAAATTGTTGTTGATTGTTTTTAAAAAATTAAAATTTTAATATTAGTTTAAAGATTTTTGTAACATTTGCGTCTGCATTTTACTATCCAAAAAGTTTTTACTTCATTGAAAGTAGTAATAAATGATAATATAAAATAAAGGAATAAAACAAAAGTAATTATTGGTTTTTTCTTTTATTAACATACTGGCAATACTAATGCAAAGTTAATAAAACAAAAATCGAATTTTACGGGGCAATGTATAAATGTAAGATAATGTTGAAAAATATAAAACTAAATGCATTAAAGTATATAAAAAATAAAGGTGTTAAAAAATTTCAAAAGTCATATATTTTACTTATTAAAAAATGAAACCAGCTTTCCATTACACACTCTTTTGAAGTCAGTCACTATTTTTTTGACAAAAGCTTGTTTTTATTTGCTACATGTCCTTCTCACTATTGGTAAGTTACCAACTAAAACCTTGATAATGTGGGAAATTGCTAATCATACATTATTTCCCACCTACATTAAAAATATAGCAATTTTACCAACTTCCATCAAAGAAACGATTACATCAAAAGGATTCACACATATTCTCAAGCGATTCGATGCCGTCGAAATATTTTCATATAAAATCAGATAACATTGGTTATGTTAGTAAAATATATTTTTGATGCTGAATTTTTTATATCTTTTAATTACATTCTTATCTTACAGTGCAATAATAAAAAAATTTAAATAATATTTTAAAAATATGTATTTTATTTTTTATTGTTCCATTATAAAAGTTAGATTAAAACAAAAATATTAATTTATTATGATTATTAAAGAATAAAAATCAATTTTATATTTTAGATGAAATTGAAATGTGGAAACATAAATCGGAAGAACTTGATAAAGGAATGGAGTCATTCATGGTTGATATTAACGATTTGTAGACTTAGGACTTTGATAAGAAATAAGTTAAGAAAGGTGCTATACAATTTCACCAGAATCGTAATTGTTTTAAATGATAAATATAATTATGAATTTTGTTTTTTTTATATTATGATATTATTTTATTGAATTATATCAGTCCTTCTAAAAATTTTTCATATTATGATTTCCAAAGTTCTAAGAAAATCGGAACATCCACTGAAACCACTGCATAGGATCAGTTTCCAAGAACGTAGTGGATCATGTGTTAGCAGTACGAGATTCTCTTGTTGGTTTTTAGGTTTAAATTAATGTATTTTTATTAAAAATTAATTTAAATATATCAATACTGAAATATTTTATAGTAACAGGGGAAGATTTCCTCACATCCCTCTTAAGAACAACTACACTTGCTTGCGAAGGTTCATTTGATTAGTTTTTTTAACAGGAAATCTTGTCAGATTTTTTTTAATTAAATGATAGGTTGAAGTAAATTTAATGTTGTAAAATTGTTTTTATTACTTTGATTTTGAATTATTTCCTTCGTCAAATTTTTTATGTCAGCTGTAGCTATTTATAACCATAAGCACAATCAGACAAAATTTTAAACAAAAATTTTTTGGAGAAAAATTAAAAAGTGAAAACTAGATCGTAATGGTGCTGTTCAATAAAAGTCTATATTGTCTAAAATTCATTATTTTTATAAATCAAAACAAGCTTTTTGAGTCAGATTAACAGTTGTTAGTTTATTATTTTACCGACAAATAATTACAAATAATAGTAAGCAAATTTTTAAAAAATCGGGCTGACACTTTTAATTCTTTTCGCTCAGTGAAACAAAGTTCTTTAATAAAATTTTAATATACTGTCAAATTCAATTGTTTGATATTGCTAAATGAAACTGATGCCATCTATTAGAAGCATAAACAACTATATTTTTTGCCGACGTCTACAAAGGTACACCTTGTGGTTCATTCATCATAAACTTTCAAAGTTGTATGTTTGTTTAAGTTTTCAGTAATAATTATCGCATTTTGAAAATCTCGTCGTCAATAAACTTGATTTTATAAATGACTTTATAGAAAGTATTGCCATTAATGAATCTCAATTGGATCCAAAAGAAGAATTTGATGATAAAGGTATGGTGAGCATTCAACCTATTAAGAGTTTCAACTAGTTATTTCATTCCGATTAATAGATATTTCCCGCGTGTTACGATTATTTCTACTAAAATTAAACGAAATCAACTTTACACTATTGTCACCTCCAGGACAGTCCATATATAATATATACTATATATTGTATAGGTCATTCTAATGAATAACAAACAATTTTTAATTTTACTTAGAAAAATATTATTACATACATGGTCAAAATACACACATCTTTTTATACAAATATTTTATGCATAGATTATTTGAAATTATTATTATTAACATGTATTTTAATGAGGATTATCGGTGAATATAGAGGAATTCAACAGATAATAATGGTAATACTAATAAGAATATTTTATCAACATCAGTAGGGATATAAATGAATATTATCATGTTAAAACTTTCACATGGTAAAAAATATCCTAAAACTTTAAATACCTAGAAAAATTTACCAAAAATTTATTTATAACCTCAAAAATCATCTTTTCATGATCAGTCAATCATTCATTCATGATTTTAATATGCGAGATTAGTAAACATTTCAACTTAGGAGGAGGTTTAAAAATTGATTTTTACCAGAAGTGGAAATATATCTGAGACAAAAAGGTCTTGATTTTAAAGTTTTATTAATCCTCGACAATGCACCTGGTCATGTAAATATAGAACATAACAATGTTCAGATACTTTTTATTCCACCAAATACGACAAGCCTCATTCAGCCATTGGATCAAGGAATAATTGCAACTTTTAAAAAATATTACATCAAAAGTACGTATGAAAGTATTTTGAATAAAATAGAAAATGAAACATTACCATTAAGCGAGATTTGGAAAAAATTTACAATTCTTGATTGTATTAATCACGTTGCAAACGCTATAAATCAGATAAGGCCAATGACTTTAAATTTATGTTGGAAAGCAATATGGCCTGAATGCGTCACAGGTAATGGAACTATTGCTGAAATATCAGATGAAATCATAGCTTTAGCGCATTCATTTGGCAGGGAAAGGTTTGATACTTTAAACCAAAATGATATAGAAGAATTGCTAACAGATAATGCATTAAATGATGATGAAGTTATTGTTTTAACTATGGATGCTGACGATGAACTAGAAACTAATGACAATGTGGAAGAAGAAAATCCTGTTCCATTTACGGAAAAAATAATTCGAGAAGGTCTACAACTCTGCAATAACCTAGAAAACATTTTTATTCTTCATGATACAAATTATGAACGAGCTTTGAAGTTTCAATGCGCCCTGAAAAATTGTATTTCTGGATATAAAGAACTGCATAAACAATTAGTTACTGAATCAAGAAAATCCAAACAAACTTTGGACACTGATTTTGCATAAAAGCGTGTCAAAGCAGAAACGTGATGAAATTGATGTAATTATGTAGATATATGTATTTTTTTTCACTTTCCAAACTTTTTATATGCGATTTGACAGTATCGAAGTTATGCGGTTTTTAAAATTCTTAGAACGCATATCAATTTTTCTATATAAGTCGTAGTTTTATTTATGCGATTTTTTTAAGCGACCTTCCGCAGAACGCATCTACCGCACAAAAAGAGGTTTAAGTGTGTCATATTCATTAAAATTCTCTATTTAAATAATATTTACCCTTTGGACACAGACTTTTCAACCAAATTAACCCACTTAAAAATTAAATTAAATTTTCTCTCAATCGATCATTTCCCCCCTAAAATACTTGGTTATTGACTATACACATAATATGTTACTAATAACTAGTTACTGAACCAATAAATATTATTGATAGGTTGCTGACCAATAAATTTTGAAATAAAATAACAAAAAGTTGAACAAACAAAAGAAATAAAAGTTCAAATACAAATTTTATTAATAAAAATCTTATTCACTTTCTTTTACACATAATTAATGTCTCAAAATTGTTAATTATTTGGTTGTTTAGTTACCTGGTTGTTATCAAGCGACTATTAATCAAATTCATTGAAGCTCAATCCATTGTTATATTTTCTCTGAATAAAAAATTATTGCTTTGTTTTTGATTTTTTGAAAGTATTTTGTAAAAGGTAATAGTTTTTGTTAAAAAAAACTTTGAAATTTTTACTACTATTGCATTATTTGATATTTTGACCATTATCTTGATCTTCTTTGTCTCCGCTATTATTTCCTTGTTCAATGTCGTTCTCTAAATTTGTTGCTTCGATTATCTTCTCGTATGTCTTAATTATCTTGTCTTTTAGGTCATCCATTTCCTTTATTTCTTGTTTGCTCCTTTGGAACCTTATTTGCTTACGATGCCATTCATGTATTATTGTTAATACTTGCTCTTTTCTATCTCCGATTCGCATTGTTTCTAATCAATTGTTTGTGAATTTCAGTATTTCCAAATTTAACATTGCTTTTATTGTCTTTGGGAACGGGAAGTTATCATATTTTGTCTCTTTCAGCAGGATGTTCCTATTTCGTATCATATGGTTCAGATCAAATACTCTTATTTGTGAACTTTCATATGTCCATTTCATTAGACTGGCTGTTGCTTCATTTTGTTTGGCGTCGATAACTTCCCAAAGCGTTTGGATGGTTTTTACCATCATTTCCCTATCATTTATTGTTGCATTATTGGTGATGAATTTTACTGCACTGGCTTGTCGTGATTTTAGTGCATATTGGAGTACATTGTTTTCTCCGTTATCCGTTTCTTTAAGTGTTGATCCGGTTCTTAGAAATTCTCGTAAAATGGTTGCTGAGGCATCTGCTGCTGCTAACATTAATGGGATCTGTCCTTCTTCAATCTTTACGTTCGATGTTTGTCCACATTCTTGCATAAATCGAATTATGTCTAGTGTTCTTTTTGTGTTCTTATGTTTTACAGCGAAGTGTAATGGTACATTTCCTTCTACGTCCCTCATAGTGATTAATATGTGTATTTTTCCTGTATAAGGTTCATTTCTGGTAGGCTTCTAGCTCCTTTGGAATAATCTATTGAGATTCTTTCTGCTTTGTTAATCGTTCTCATCAATCCCTTTCCTACAACCCATTCTGTCAATATTTCTCTTATTGCTTTAACAATTGTGTCCATTTTATCCACATTATCCTTTGTTGGATCTAATGCTATCTTTGGTTTGTCTGGTTGTGGTTCATCTTCGACTCGCGGATTATTTTTTACTGTTTCTTCTTTACAACTTAACATTAGTCCATTTATGCTTATTTGTTGAGTTTGTGATCTGGTTTTCATACTTCGACTTTCCGGTTCTTTTGTTATTGTCTTGGGTATTGCTTTGCATCGGCTTACGTTTGCCTATATGGGTCTGGTGAGTGAGTTGTTTACTAATTTAACCCGTTTTCGTTTACGTACATTATCTCACATGGTACTTTTCCACTTCTTGGTAGTTTTCTGGCTACTTCTGGAATGTAGATTGAAGTATTATCATACTGATTGTCGGAAAGTCGTGGAGTATCCGCATCAATTGGTCTATCTGCGCCCATTGTTCGTCCCCTCGATTTCTTAATTGGTTTCTTAGTATCCGATCTCAGACTGAATGATGATCAATGATGTTCACTCTATTTATAGTGGCGAGGTTTAACAGCTGATTCTGAGAACTGCTTCACTCCCAGTTTATTTAATAAAATCCTACGCGAAAACTCTTATTTTCGATCGGTTAGTTTTTTAATTTTATATGGGATAGGTTCGCGCATTTCTTATGTTTATTATGTAAATGTTATTTGTTAGTAGGTTAGTGTCTGGCTTGATTCTCGCAGCCTACGCCTATCTAGTTTAATGATTATTGCTGACTGCATGTCTACCTGAACTCTGCAGTAGCAAATCGTTTGTTAACATTATTCAATATTAAATGTGACATAAGATCACTGTAGCTACAGATGTTTCACAATGATCATGGGCTTTTCTTATACTAATTTGGGACCTCAGTTTACAATATTATTAGTATACTAGGTGATGGATGCTTCTAGTTGTGTTTTACCATTCAGCTTATGTACTTGGCTGGTTACTGCTGCTAGGTAAGTTCTATTTTTGTTCAAATGGTGGAGATTTTCTACTCACTATTTCAGGATATGTCTGTTGGTTGGAGTGGTTTTTCATACGTTTGGGTCTATTGTTGAATCGGAGATTTGTCGGGGTTCTAGTAGACCTTGTTTCACTAGTTATCCGTGTGCGATAGCGAAAAATGCATGGGAAATCATCTTATCAAGTTCGGTTGAGGAGATTAACTACAATCTTAAATGCTTCTGAAGACTAATAATTGATTCGTTCTCAGTTTCAAAATGTGCCATTTTATTTGGAATTAGTCATTATGTCTTACATGGATTCCTGATGTTATTTCATAATTTTATTATGGTGTTGGTACTTGATTTTATTAATTTTCCACATGGATGTAACTTAACTACCACTCGTTAAGGTACTAGCTGACTAAAAGTTTCCGGGTCGTCCTCATCAATGTCATCGACCATATTATTTAATGGGTTCTCGTACGGTTCTCAGTTGATATTGGACTTATCAGGTTATTTCATGCACGAATAAAATTATATGTTGTTACAGGCTTTTTATTGTTATAAATTAATTTTAAGGGTTTAACTTTGGAATACTATATCTCATTTTTATATTGTCTATCTCATTGAGTGAAGGCAAGCCGTTACTATAGTTTATCCTCAAGTCCGGTCATTAATCTTCTTAACTACCTGATTATTACCTATTCTTACTTATTTAATTTCCAGGTTTGTTTCCATTTCTAAATATTATATACTCGGGAATAATTATTCTTAGTGAATGAACACATATTTAGCTATCTATAGGGGTTCAAATTTTCGCCAACTATCTTAGTTATAGATCAAGTGTTAATTAAATTTCGTGACATGGATTGACCTTAGGTTTAATTATCCTCTTTTAATTTATTTTTCAAGGTTAGTTACTGAAATCACATTTTTCATTTAATATTCATTAGTCTTATTACTCATTTACATTTCTGTATGTGATACCGATTGTACGATCCTAACCTTGCGTGTTAAATTTGATTTAGTAAATCAAAATTTGACCTTGTGATTTCCTAGTATATTCTAATCTTAATTTTATTATTTTTGTAATTTAATTCGATAATTTTATTTTTAATTTTTTAATTGAATTGTTTCCAATTCAAATTATTTAATTTTAGTTCCATTTTTATGGATTTTCGCATTTTTTCGATAAATTGTCGAATTTCGGTCAAATTTTATGTTTCGTGTTATTTTTATGTTTATTTCGTGCGGATCTTGCTGCACTTTGTTATTATTTTATTTATTTTTGTGTTTCTTGATTTTATATTTAATTGTTTTCTTTCTCATATTTTAGCATGGTTAGTTGGTGTTTTATGGGTCTGATTTTAAATCTGCATGTTGTATTTGCGTGTGTATCACTGATTCATTTAAACAACTCTCAAGGCCGTTTGTGTTCTGGCCCAACAATAATAATAATAAATTCATCAACAATCAAAGAAAAAACAAGTCAATGAAAAAAGACTTGATTAGAAAAAAAAATCTTAAATTAATTACACAAAACATATATTACTTTCATAGTACTTGAAATAAATTTTCATATATTTATTGAAAATGATTTAACTTTTAAAATTAAATTCCTAAAATTCTTTGAATAAAATTGATAGATAAAATAATTAATATCTACCACATTACCAAAAAATCAAATAATTACTAACCACTTAATAATAATAATTTCTTACTGTGTTAATACCATGCTTTAACACATACAAAAATTCTTGTGTACTGGTAAGTACTGAAAATCCAAATTTTATAGGACAAATGTGTGTGATTAATGAATATCTATTAGCTTTTGTAGAAATAATTATTCATTAAATTGTGATTAAATAGTTGTCTGGTAAATAAATTTCGAATAAAGTAGTGGGAAAGATGTAAATTTTAAGTAAATTTGATTAAATTTGTAAAGATTATTTTTGGTACTTTGAATAAAACTTTAAAGAAAGCTTCGACCTAGTAGCAAATTATTAGGAAAATATTACTGTATCAATAAAAATTAACATAGTTGTAAAATATTTCATAGATAGCTGATTAAATTTGTTAGTAGTTTCAACTTAGTAAAAATTTAAAAGAAAATAATACTTATCAATTAAAAAATTAATTAAATTAACTAAGTTGTAAAATAATTGAAAAAATTTGTTTGATCATTTTTTTAAATTTTAAAAGATTGTTAGGTAGTTACTAAGAAAAAGGTACTTGTTGAATAAAATTAATGTATATGTTATCGACTGCTCACAATATCTAATTGTTTGATTTTTCAATAAATAATAATTAATCTTTCATTCTTGATTCCTGGAAATAATCGTAAATATTTTAATTATTCCGATAATTGTCAAACATAAATAATGGGTAACAAAAAATTTTTAAATACTAGTCAATTTTAGTTTTTATTAAATTGAATTACAAATATTTGTTGGAATTTCTACTACTATTTATTATATTAGATTCGCCCGAATTTATTCTATAATTGATCTATTTTTATATCTGCACGCATTTATTGTTTTTAATAACTAATCTTAGAAAGAATAAAATATCTTTGAGATAAAGGGTCAATTATATACTTTCATTTTGTAATTTCATGGAAATCAATCACATACCGATATACCGATTCATTTTCACATAATTTTAATCAGTTTTTCAAAAAACTTGAACCAGTTTTACTATGTATAATCAGTCAGTTAAATTAGTCACCAGTGGAAACCAGAATTTTAAATGTGAGTAGAGGAATGATCGAAAACTCTCTCCACGTCGTGTCCTCGCAACTTCGTATGAGCTCTGCTTTGGCGTCGGCGTGGGGAGAGAGTTATGTTGTTATTATGATAAACGAAGTTATTGTGGTATATTATATTTCAATATACATATTTGATAAGAAACTAAGTTTTTCTTTGTCGAAATTTTTCCGCCCCACAGCCGATACATCACCGCAAGAGAGTAAAATAGACATACCCCCATCGAGTTGTGTAAGTGTGGTGTAAGTCCGCCAATAATTCGTGCCCGTGAAGGCTACGGCGCGAGAACGCAGTAGCTGGAACATAAATTATTAATCCTTAAAGGGGAATTGGGTTGAAGGGTAAATGGTCATTTGGCTATTTCGCCATTACTCAACTCCCATAAACTCGACCTAAAATCACGACATCAAACGGCTTAAACTCAAAACACTGAGTAGTCCAGTGGGCACTCATAATGTTGTAATATTAACACAGATTTCTTCTAAGACCAATTAAAGGGAAAATGACTGGGAATTCAACGTCAAATAAAAATCATTGCTATGATCTAACTTATTCATTGGAACTTATCAAACTTATAACGAATGTACATTTTAACTCCAATGCGGGTGTTACTTAAAATGATCGTTACTCGAAAAAATAAGAGCGAAAAGTATTCTAGGTGATTAAAATTCCAACGCCCCAATAAGTAACCGAGATTTAACTCCCAACGCAAGAAATCAGGTGGATGATTTTTTAAAGATTCGTACAGCATGTCGAACCCCTAAGCCCCTAATATCAAATGTTTATAAACTTGATCATATCCAAAAAATTGTTATCAAATATTCCGCGTCGATCTCTCAAACTCGTCAAACTAGTGAGTAATCACATAGCAGAGCTACCGTAAATGCCCAGTAAATAATAGTCGATACTTGGGTAATTCTAACCATAACATGAGTTAAACTAGTGAAGAACTCTAAAGCAGACACCCACTAAAACAAACGTTTTCCTTGGTATAGAGTGATGATTAGCTCCCGAAATTAAAGGAAACCCACCAACATTTAAAAATTTATAAACCATCTATGTTTGATAAACTCTGAACCAAATAGGTCAACTGATCGACAGGGATATGCATAAGTAGTAATAAATTTATTCCTTACATTATTAGGATAATAGAATAGAATCTCAGAATGTTGGAAATAGATAAACGTAATGACTAAACCAAAACTTATGGAGTAAAATTAAACCTAAAAAAAAATTTTTTGCAAAAAAACCCATAATAATGTACAATATGGAGACACCAGCTCCCCGGTGGAAAATTAAACGAATTACCAAAAATCTTTTCCAAATAACAGTCAATAAATAAAAATTTGAAATACCATAAATAGATTTACAAGACGACATCCATTGAAAATTGTAACAAATAAGATCACCGATAGGCGGAATATCACAACGAGCAACATCTCCAAATAAAGTCAATTTCACTAAATATCGAACACACGATAAGATATCCACTTCGGCCCACCGAAGCCACTGCAGAGGAGGTTCATTGATGAGGATTAACGTAAAACGCCGATGAAATGGATGGAACGATAGGTACTATCAACCTATGCCGGCCGGTCGGAGATGTGAAAATCTAAAGAGTAATAGTTCGTCATAATGAGGATAATAGAGATTACATACATCTAACGCCAATCAATGATAACAACTCGATTTAAGTCAGGAACGCTGATCCATGAGTATAGAATTACCGGTGAGTATCAACGCTGCCCAGCAACTGCAAAAATAATTGTTAAAAAATAATAAAATAACCAATGAATTACCAGAGAATAAAATCAGCCAGAAGTAATTCAATAACAACGAAATCAATATAAATGAGCAAAATAGGCAACTGATTTATAATTTTCGATTTGACATTTTCTGTGAATTGATCGACCGAAAATAACTTTCGACTAGTAGTAGACCACACCTGCATATGACCTTTGAAAATCAGCAGCGGATATACCAATAGAAAATCCGATTCCACTCCGCACACTCCATATCGCTCTACCATAATCAGATCGGTGTGCAGACATACCACCCAAAAAATTTTCAGAATATGTGCACCAACAGGTATAAATTCAAAGTGTCAAAATAGATACTGTCATTTATTTTCCCCCTACAAAGTTGAATTATAATACTAAACGATTTAATGAAGATATTCCGCTCGAGATTCAAGGGGATGGTATAATTATGGAGCCGACAAGTAGCTCCAGAGATAGTAAGTTTTATTCTTTAGCTGAACAAATTAACCTAAATATGAGACATACTTACCGTGACGTGGATGCTCAACGTCAATGCCAATTTTTCCTGATTCAAGAAACGAACTGTTTTAACTGTCATGAAATAAAATTTATATTGTCAGAAGTTTTTACTTGTTGAAGTTTTTGTCGACCTAAGAAGGGAAACCTTCGCTAAGCCATAAGTTTTATGAATTACTCAGTTCGAAAACGGAACACCCAATATTGACCAAATATTTTTTTGTTGCTAGAGACGGCCACCAATTTGACAACAATGCCGATATTTATGATACGAACGGGATCCCAGATTCATGATAATATTAGACGAGAAAACGCCAGCATCACCTTGACTAGCTTGTGATGGGATTTCAATCCGAGGAATAATGCGATTAAACAAAAACCAAATACAGTTAGATGTCAAAATCCTAACCCTTCTGAATAGGGAAATAGTTCTACCGTTAAAGATGCTTCATTGTCCCAGGAAAATTCAAGTTCAGGTTATCTAGTTTAATAACTTAACGTTAGTAAAATTTAAATAAAAACCGTCATTTTAATAGTACGTATTAATTAACAACTTAACGTTAGTAAATCTAAATAAAAATTGTCATTTTAATATTAAGTATTAGTTTAATAACTTAACGTTAGTAAAATTTAAATAAAAGTTACCAGTTACTATTATAAATTAGTTAATCGAATATTTGGTAATTCAAATGATATTGTCACATTAATGTTACATAATACATTAATTGGGAAGCTCTAAACAAAGTATCTTTTTAATACTGCAAATTAGGTAGCACATTAAGTTCGATAGTTTAAATAAAAGTGTCATCTAAATTATATAAATTAAAGAGAAAAACGGACAATGAAGATCATTAGCGCCATCGGCTTAGGTAAATTGCCAATTATAATAATTTAAAATAACCTGTCAGTTTTGTTAAGGTAGTGTGAGGTTAGGAGATGGTTAAGTCAGCACCATTAAGAAAATTGATTTATGAGCATCATAAATTTAATAACCGAATAAAAGTCAATTATTGCGTCATAAAGTAAAAGTACAGATAAGTCAGATTTGTTGGGATAAGCACTTTGTCCAAATGATCAACTCTGAGAACCCAAGGGAATAGTTGGATTACTTACGTTAGATACGCGGTGGGGAAGCAAGGGGGAACAAGTGAATTTCTTTCAAGGAAGTGCTCTAGTCGTGTAGTAGTCTAAATCTAATAAGTTAAACAAAATACCCTATTTGTGAACGCAGTGTAAATTTACAGGAAGGTAAGTAATCTAAATTTTGGGGAAATAATAAGTAAGGTCATTTCCTTATTAATTGAATTATTAAATCTCGGATTCCATCCCCATCGCAGCTGGGCCGGTGAGTTGAAATCGCCCTAGTGACATATTTCCACCGAACGCCCCGATGGATCTAGATTCGTTAAAGAAAAACCCGTGAATTATTTTTAGGCTTTTTAATCGAGAATTTAATTTTTGGCTTTTTAATCAAAGAAATATTTCTATGCCTTTTGATTGATAGGCGATTGAAGCCAATTTTTATCTTAGGCTTTTTATCGAGATTCAAAAATACTCCCTGACTATAGTGTGATCGAAAAAAATTATTCAAAATATTTGCACCAAAAATTTGAATTAAAAAAATGTGCCAAAAAATTCTAAAATAAATTATATTACGTAATTGACATTAATTACGTCATTATGAAATTTAATCCATTGCGAACCATCCCCCTTTTGATTATGTAATGTTGTGTTGCCGTATAGGGCTCCTAACTACATTCTGACATTTTAGTGAGCAACATTTGTCAAAGTCATATTTACAGTTGTTAACAGCTCTTTTACACACCAGTCTTCAATATAATAAAAACATTCTACACAGAGATGACATTATTCATTATGTAAATTAAATTATAGTTCAAATTATTTCAAGTAAATCATGTTGTAAAAGTGAAAAACATGATTTATTCATTTAAAAAATTGCAAATAAAATATTATATTAAGAAATTTGACATTCGTTTATAGCCCGATTTTCAATTTCCACGTGTGTCTTTATGGGCTGTCAAATACTTGTAAACCGTATCTAAATCAATAGAGTTTCCTGATGGCATATAGAATTTTATGCGCATCGAATTATCCAAATGATTCACTTTTAGCCTATTTCTAGATTTTGTTTTAATTAAGTTCATCAGGCTGAAACCGCGTTCGCACCCTACAATTGATTCTTGAAATGCGCCACAAATGTCTAGCAGAATAGAAAGCTCTTTCATGTGTTCATTCTTCATAGCATAAGTTATGGGGTCGGTGAAAGTTTGAATAGTCCCAGCCTTCATTTTTTCCGCAATCAAGAATTTAAAGTCATCATATTCATCATTTATCTTTGAGATGACACTCTCTTGAAAGTTAGGTATAACACCCAAAAATCTTCTTAACAGTTTGTTTAAACTGCCTTTGCCAAATTCGAAACTTGGCCCTTTTGCAATGGTGAAATGATTACGAATCCATCAATTCATCATCTGGAAATCTATTCTCAAGGCGGTTACACAACAATCCAACAAATCTAAGAATTTCAGTCTTGTCGACATTACGTTTAATCCAATTAAGAACTTCATTTACTGTATTACTCTAATAAACTGTTTCTCCAAGATATTGCGATCATATTTTACATATTTTGGCCTTTACAAATTGAAATTGTTCAATAGTTGTCAAAATACTTAGATGAAGGTATTTGCATATAGATGCCAGTTCTCCTAAAATATCAATCAGTACTGTCAAAGCAGTTGAACTGCGGATTAACAAGTTAATTCAAACAGTACTTCTGATTGCATGAGGTGAGATGGTTGTCTAGGTGTTTAGCAGTTACCAACTTTGTGCGAAACTAAATTTTGATCGACTATTACACTGAACAGGTAAACATGAGCAATGATCCAAAGGACGAAATGCCACGGCATCACTTTCTATGGCATTAGACAATTCCCGAAACTTCTAATTTTTAACTGATGACCTGCAGAATACTGTATAAACTGTTCTAAGTTACGTTTCAAACTTGCTTCCAAGCATCATAAATAGCCAAATCTTCTCAATGAGCAACGCAGAGTTCCTCAGACAAATGATGTATCGCACGCTTCACAATTGCTTCTACTCCATCATCTTTCCCTAGCACGAAAGATGCGCCATCTTATATAAGCATTACCAACTTCTGCAAATCAAGATCATTCTCCCGATATAATTGTTTTATTGCCGTCATAATAGAGACGCTATCGCATGAGGACAACATCACAATACCGCCGAATATTGTCCTGCAAACAATTTCTGTTTCATGTCGAAACTTGAAATAAGCTATCAGCATTTTCTGAACAGAAATATCGGTATTAATAAATATCTATTATTAACGTATGGAATGCAGTTTTTAAGACAAAGCTTATACACTCAACAAATTCAAATGCATAGTTTTCACTGCGACAACTTTCTCAATTTTAACATATTTGGCAATATGCTCATGAATATCCGGTATCCAAAGCATAGATGCATTCAGTTTAATAGCAAGAATAACGTTATCAATCAGCACTTTTACCAAATCTGAAGTTGAACGGTTTCTACCTTTCATCTCTAATCTAACACTACGATCTACCGTACTCTTCTGTAGCATTCACAAAATTCCACTACTCTTCTGATTCCGCAGCTTTTTAACTGATTCAGTATGTACACTTTTTGATTGAGATGCCGCTTTAAGTAAACAAGTTTCCATTCCTTCCATCTCTTTCCAGAACTGAAATCTCCTGCAGCATTTGCGTTTGAGCATATTATGCAAATAACAGCGCCACCATCATTGAATGTGAAAATATGTCCAAGTTTTATCTTTTGCTTGTTAAATAATAACAATACACCAGTTTCAACCAATTCGACAAGCCACTCTTCCTTGAATCTTGAACAGGTTTTCTTTTTCGAAGAGCATGTTTCACTTCCACTTGCTTTTTTGACATTATAACACGGATAATGTGGTTTTAAAATAAAAATAAATTACAAACTTCTTAATATAACGATATAATAAATGAATCGACGTTTATTTGTACTTTAAATAAATTCGACCACGACATTATGACACTTTAGAGCTTTGACTCGGCCGCCTAAGGCCACACAACCTCTAAATAGTACACTCAACAGTGGTTAATAGTGGTTAGTCGGTAAATCATAAGGGCTATGACTTGAAGCATTGCGTGATTCGACCAGACTACGAGCATCAGGTAAAGTCACTGCAACCAAGAGTCACACAAATTTATAAAGCATACTTACCTGGTCTGCTGACTGTGGAAACTACGCGGAGGTTTAAATCTAGTTTGAATGAGTTTCAGTAGTTGTGCGGCCACGCGAGATCGCAGCTTGTAGGGAACATTGCTTCTAAGTCATTTTTTATCATTTTTCAATATAGAGTTTTTGAAGTTTCTGTATGTATATTAAAATACATATTAGGGGATGAAATATTTTATGGATATTTTACGGTATATGTACTTGAAATAAATTTAATTTAAAAAGCTCAATTTCATTCATATACTCAATTTTCCTTAGTTTGCCCAAGCCTTTAAAGGATTCCACGACGTGATTTATAGTTAAACTTTCCCTCGATTTAGAATCTTTGTTACTACATACTTTTTCTACATTATCCTCCTGTAATTAATTGAATTTTTCCTTTTTCTGATAAAATTTTATAATATCCTTTTATAAAATCTGTTTGACTTCCTTTTCCCATCTTTTCACTAAGATCTAATAACTCAGTCCAACATTCGATCACTTTATAAAACTCCTAATATTCTTCAACTAACCTAGGGCAATCATTCGTTGAAATCCCCGCTAAAATAAATTTCGCTTATTTGTTAATCGCCATTTGGCAATTGCTGTCTTTTGAAGTCTCTCTAAACAGGTGTAGAAAGATTGTTGATCTACTTTTAATATTATTTTATTATAAAGTGTTGTTATCATTTAATATCTTACAATGATTTAGTTTATGGCTTCCGTACGGCACTTTTCGTCTTTGGTGAATTCTTTTCTTGCTTTTTGATATATGCCAGTGTAACACAGCATCTAAAGCAGAGGTGGGCAACCTACAGCACGCACATGCGTTTTGACCGGTCTCAAAAATCTCATCAGATAGTCAAACATTTTCCAGATAGAAATGTATTATTTGTGCTGATTGACTTAATTATCTTACGTATAGGAGTATTGCAATATAAATATTTATTGATCTATATAAGTTTACTTATTTTATATATCTTAAATGTTTACATATGCGTCCGGTTTTGATAGCGTGTGATTATAACATATATTTGTTTTTTTAGCTGCTAGAACAAATTTTATTTAAAATTTGTATGTGTTCATTTTATTTGTTTGCTTCGTGGTGGGTTACAGGGTTTCGTTATTTGTTTGAATTAACCTGTGGTTGCCCCAGTAACGCCATACAAAATGATTCTAACCGCCACTTGGCACCCGTTGCTAGGCAACGTTGGTAATGTGTTCAAGTGGTGGATTGTCCGCAAAAATTGAGTATTATCGCTAGTACTGTAGTTGCTCGGACAACCCTCGGGTTCACGAGCTGTCGATAGAAGACCTATGCTCGCTTAGCTCTGTCCCATGTGGAGTAAATTCATGATCGAATGTGGAGAGATAGTTAGAAACCACGTTACCCGCGTTCCTATTAATACCTGTACGTAAGTGCATTTAAGAAATAATCTAACTACCAGTACGACTACTTTATTGAATTCAATAAAAATATACAGTTATCAAGAGTCAAATGGATGGTTTTGGAAATTGAGCTGCTCGGCGTCGAGCACGCTCTTTTCGTCCCGGCCGACGATTATTTGATTGAGTGGTGGACTGATCTGCTGGTTGAGGATTCTTCTGCGCCATCTGGGACGGGGCAAAGACGAGCGGGTAGGTGACTGCTTCCTCCTCCCGACAAACTGCCAAGGCGACTTCTAATCCTCTGATTTGAGTGCGCAGGCTCTGATTGAGCTGTCGCTCTTCCGCCCAACCTTTCTGTGCTGCAGTTAGCCTGAGGTATAACGTTTTTACCTTTTTCGGATCCGACCAAGTCGCTTTGATCTGCTGGACCTCTTTAGTCATCTGGAATATTTGGTGAAGGAGGTCCGCATTTGTGTTCCGTGCGCGATCTAGTTCTGCTTGTAGAATTTGATTGGTGGACATGACTACAATGACAAGATCGTTAAATTTTCTAATGGCTTACTTAATTTGCATTTATAACTATCATAAACATAATTATTAAAACAGGTCTATTCAGGCAGACGATTAAACGAAATGACAAACCAGCAAATATTTATTTAAAGAGAAAAAACGAAATTGAATCACGATTGTGGTTAGTGTTTTCGGAATCGCTGTTTTCCGTGGCACGGCTTCTTTGAGTACTTCTGCGGGGTGACTACTGGGTAGGGGCGTCAGGTATCGCGGACTGGGCGAGGTGGGTAGGCTTCTGCAATCCGTCCGGTGAGGATATCTTCCTCTACGTTGGCGAGATACATCCTCGCCTTGACCACTTGCAGATCCACCTGTTCCTGCACCCGTTCCCATTGGGTGAGGAGATTTCGCGCATTGATATATGTCTCCGCTGCAGGGTATTGTTGTCCGGCGAGTCCACACGGGTCGCTGTTTAGGCCCAGTAACCTCCAAGAAGTGGGGTACGGCCACTGTCGTTGAATTTCCTTGAAGATTTCTGTTTTTGGGGGTGATTCTTTCCGACATTGTTCATCGGGCATTCGGGTATCAGTCCATTCGATCGGCATATTCTAAAAATGCATCAAAATCAAATATTGGCGTATATGAGGAAAAGCAGTTCATTAAATGGTTTGCGCGGATTGTGTACTAGGCTCACTAACGACCAGGTTATCATCATTGGGCCTGTCATAAGTTAAACTTATCGAATGCTAATTATTACTACAATCTTCTGCAGATTTAATAGGCTGTGCATCTCGGAGTCCTTGGGGAAGTTATTGAGTTGACAAACCTTTCATCATGGCACTCCTATGTATTCTCTTTCAATGGTTGTACTAATCTCAAGTAGTTAGGCATTGTATTACGACCGAACTGAACTCTACGATCTATTGGGTATCAACGTTTATCAAGTTAGTGATAGTATCAAGGTGTTATTAGGATCCATTTGGAAGTTGTTAACTGCTTAGCCTCGACTTTTATCAACAGTAAGTTATTGTTTAGTGCCAATATTTATTGAAAAATGTAATCTTTAAAAGTCTATTAGGTACTAAGCGTTGTTATTCATCTGCGGGTAGTTGGAATTCGTTGGGCATATAATGTTACGATGGATTCCCTATGCCTATTCTCCGGAACTTATCATTTTGGATATTTTATTTTCGGCTTTATTTGGAATTATTGTATTTTGCATCCACGACAATTGGCAGTAAGCCTTATCTATGCTTTGTAAATTCTTTATGATTAACTTTTTGTAATTTATAAAGTTTTTGGTTTGTTAATTTATTCTTTATTCTAAATTCCGATCATTTTGATTAACCTTATTTATGACGCTAATTTTTCTACATTTTTAGAGGATTGTTGATTTATTCATATCTATTTTCCTTATATTTTTACCTTTAGTCAACTAATCAATGGAATCACCTTATTTTTAATACCTTACTTCCAATTCATGAATTGATTTTACGTCTAGTCGCTGGGTCACTGTGCTTTAAAATCCGTGCATTATTTTACCTTCAGTTGATAAATTTCGCTATTCGAAACTGATGAATTTAATTGATGATCACTGGGGTTTTTATCACCGAGTTAATTTAACCTACTCGATTATTTTAGTTTTATCCAAATGAATTACTCTAATCTTATCAATGGGTTACTCGCTAAGAAATTATAATAATTAATGAACCAACTTATGAATTTAATCAATAGGTTAATGAATTACTTTATCTTTGATTGCATATTCTTGATCAATTGCTTCAAAAAAAGAAATTAATATTTCACTTTATTCTATTATTTTATTTTAGTTTTGTTCATTTCTCAAGGAATTACTTTCATTTTTCCAAATCACTTTAAATTTACAGCCATGAAACATTTTACTTTTCGGTGCTTACCATCGATAGTTGCTTAAGTTCTTAATTAGTCCTTGAATTCATGAATTTATTAACGTCTGATGATTTATTAGCAATAAGTTTTAAACATGACTTTAAGTTACTTTAGCAATAAATTTTACCTAATTTTATTTCGAACCCTTAATTTAATTTACTTTTAGAAATAAGTTTTAAAACATGACTTTAATTTATTTTTAGAAATAAGTTATGTCTAGTTCATTTTAAATTATTAACACGGAATTAGCTATGTCAACGATTTCAATTTGATTTATCTCCGTACCCTTTCCCTTTAATAGACCTTAGGCGCACATTGTGTTTATATTATATTTACTGAGTGCCCACTGGACTAGTCGATGTGATGATTTTGAGCCGTGTGTAGTATGATTTTAGGTCGATTTTATAGAAATGAGAAATGAGGAAGCAGCCAGAGACTTCTCCCTTATTTCTCGTTTCATCTATAGGGATAATATTGATGTTACGACCCCTGCGTTCCGCACGCTGAGTCTTCACGGGTACATATCATTGGCGATTTTCCACGCTCTTACACAAATCTGCACTATGTAGATTTTGCTATCTTGCGTTATGTGTTGGCTGTGGGCCGGAAAAATTTCGACAAAATTAGTTTTAGTTTATTTAAATATATAAAAACCATTTAATAATATCAATAATATTTATTAATTATAAACAAATAAACATAATTACCATCCAATGTCAATCCAAAAAATTAAAAATGGCATAATATTGCATAAAATAAAAATACCTCTCCCCCCACGCCGACATCCAAGCAGAGCTCTACCGAGGTTGCAATGATGTGACGTGGAGAGAGGGCTCCAAAATAAACATTTCTCACCTAAAAGTAAGATTTGAAAAATGGTTTTAAAAACGATTTCAAAAATAGTTTTTCGGTTTAAAAACGGTTTTTGGTTGGTTTTAATGTGAAAATGGATCAGTATTTATACCTATTTTCTGTCCCTAACCTCGCATGTTAAATTTGATGCAGTAAAACAAAATTCGACAAAATAGTGAATTCTATTCTTTAATTTTATATTTTTTCCATTTATTTTAATAATTTTTCATTTAGAATTTTTATTGAATTAATATTAATTCAAATTTTTGATTTAAGTTTCATTTTCATGAACTTTTTATTAATTTTTCAATTTTGTCGAATTTGTTGTGTTTTCTTGTTATGTTTGTGTTGGTATCGTGCGAATCTTGGTGCGTTTTTGTTATTATTTTAATTTATTTTTATGTTTATTATTTTATTTTTAATTCTCTTTTTTCTCATATTTGATAGGGTTTAATAGGTGTTTAATAGGTTTATTTAAATATGCATGTTATATTTACGTGTGTGTTACTGATCCATTTAAACATTCCTCAAGGCCGTTTACGTTCTGGCCCAACATTCGGTTTGACCATGTTTGATGCTTATAAAAGTGACAAAAATTTGTAACCCGGTCCTCAAAGATTTTATGAAACTTCAAATGGCCCCAGTTCCCAAAGGTTTGCCCATTCCTGGTATAGAGTGATGGTCCCTTCTAATACTTTAATAAATATCTGCACATTAGTTCTAACCTATCCAATTATCTTCAAATGACAAAAGGAAATGATAAAAGAAGATGTTTAAGATGTGGTGTAAATCATTTAATTTAAGATTGTAAAAGCCAAATCATTTTGATATTTTCAGGATAATAAATTAATTAGGTAATTGAAAAAATGAGCGAAAATTAAGATAAATATATCTAAAACAATGATTGAGACAAGGAGAGATCAATAAAACTTATTAAGAACTTAGAAAAACAACTAACATTGAAAAAAAAATACAAAAATTCTAAAAATTGTAAAGCAGAAAAACCGAGAAAACAACTTTATACATATCAGAAGACTTTAATTTTGAATAGAAAGGAAAAAACAAAAAACAAATCTATTGCTGAATGCTCAATAGGAAATCGCAAAGTAAAAGTTATGTTTGATACCGGAGCTGATTTAAATGTCATCAGCAACGAATTATGTGAAGATTTAAAGAAGCGAATAGTGCTATTATTAAAGTAGTATATTAAAGTAGTGTTACCAAATTACCCGAATTACAACTACCCGGGTATTCGAGTATTAATTTAGCAAACTATCGGATACTCCGGGTAATTTAAAAAATGCATATGAAATCGTAAAAACTATATACAAATGATGTAAATAACAAATTAAAATAATAATATACAAATAAATTACTATAGTTAATATTTATTTAAGAAATAGTATTTTAAAAAGCTAGTGCATTTAACGTTGGAGAACTCATTCTGTTTCTAAATATATTGCAAAATATTCCAGTAATAGAAAATGCACGTTCCGATTCTGTAGATGTTGGGTTCATCCTCAGAAACTTGATATAATTTTTGTAATGTGCATGTTCTATACCCATTATTTGCTTCTAATAACTTAAACTTTTCTCAACTGTAAGAGTAACACCATTCTCAGGAATACGATTTGTGAACATAGGAATAAATTTTGTTTTTTATACTAAATATTCACTACCTGAATTTTAATGTTCGTCAGATTGTAAATTTAGTCCATCCAATCCATCTGTATTGTCATGTACAGCGGCTGTTGTCTTGCTTGGAAACAAACTTGCGATTAATGAAGCAGTCAATTCAGTGATTACACCTTTCGATGCGTAGCAAAATGGTTCCTTAGATTTTGGGTACACTACATTGTTCATTAGACTTAACAAAAACGTCAAATTCTTATTTCTGCGTTGATCAACACGTATTTTTAATGAATTTTTAAATTCGTCTGCTAAAGGTGTATTTACTTTTTTCAGTTGTTGAAATGTGTAGGTTAGTGCGCAATTTGTCTATGTACAAAAGACATTATTCCTAAATTAGTATTTCGCTCATTTGATCACATTTATTTGGTGGTGCTCCACTAATTTCCTTAGAACTACCGAATGTTGATGATGTCATGAATTTTCAAGTTCATTTTTCTTTGCAATCGTAACTAGCCCTTTAATTGAAATTTTCTTTGTTATTTTCTTGAAATAGTTCCAAACTCTCTATTGTTTTGACGACATTTTATGGACTACAAAACCAAGAGTTAAATATACAAAAATTGCATAAAATATTTACTTTAGATTAACTTATATATTTGTTATTTAAATGTTTCAATTGAAAAATACTGAATATTTTGAAAAATTAAAATTAAATTTTGTTCGTGTTAGTTCTATGTTAGTAACATAGAAATTAGCCACGATCAAAGCCTACTTATATATTATTAGTAGAAAGAAACTTATTTACTATAAATCCATATTCAAACCAATTGGGATGGCTGTACACGTATAGTATTCTGAGTAATAGAAAGGATGTACAATTTAAAATAAGAAATTTGATGTGAAAATTATTTGAAAATCAAAAAGTGTAGTACTTGAAAAATTTAATTTTTAATTAATTTTATTAAGTTATAGTTAAATAACAAATGCGTTATTAAAATAACACATTTAATTTTTTTTTCAAAATTGGCACTTAATAATCGCCACTTTTTTTCAAACCTCAACAAACAATCAATGAAGCTCTTCAACCATCTTTTAATGATTGCTCAATCGGTGAAATTACTGTTTTGGTTAATTCCTGTGTCCACTAATTCAAGTCAGCTCGAAACTCAAAAACTTATTTCAAAATCCAAAATGGTTAGAACTTATTCAAATATCAAATTATTGTTTTCTCTTAAAAACATTTCTAACATCATCATTTCTCAAATCGATTCTATTAACAACACTTTGATACTAGCAGAAACGTAAAACCTTGATATCTCATGCTCGGTGATCAACTGGCCAACAATCGAATACAGAGTTCAACTGATCAAATCAACGTATTGGATTTATTTTGAATACATTTTTGCTGTTATTATTGTGTCTCTAAAATTGGTGTCAGAATTTACAAATGTATGTTTTATTTATATTTTTAAAATGTTAAATCATATTAAAATTATAAATATTATATTCTATTAAATATTATAACGCATTTGTAATGTTTAATTACCTTTATGATTTTAATAAATTTATACTCAATATCATTTACTTATATGTTATTTATCGCTACAAACGCCGCCACCAATATCCCAATTTTTCAAACTCAGCCTTAATAAATAAAAGATCAGTAAACATCACCGTCCGCCACAACAATCTTATGCACGAAGAACGCGTTACCTTAAGTTTCATAAACAAATTATCAAAACGTTTTTTAATAGACGCAATAATTTTTTTTATTCTGAATAACGGAGTTTCAATTACAGACCACTTTTTAGTCCCAATCAATTCAATATGTACACTTTTCATACTGGCAAGAACCGGTACAACAAAAACATTGATAATAACTTCCCCAATCCCATAGGTCGTAACCCAGTTGATTATTTTAGACTGGGCAATACCTTTATCATGGTTTCGCATTTTCGAATTACACACAAACGCCAACCCTAAATCAAGACAATAACTTCTGTTAGAGAGTATACATGACTTTCAGTGCTAAAGATTATTATCAAAGACATCCATATGCCGCATGCATTAATGATTGTAAAGCCTTTAGAATGGATCTGTATTTAGGAATGATGATTTCAAAAGTTTCTATTCAACATTTTGTTTCGATGTTTCCGATCAGAATGAGAAATTATCCGTTAATGGTGTGTATATTTTAATAGATATGGAAAAACATAATGATTTCGAATGTATTATTGCGTTATTTTAACTGAAAAACAGGTTAAAATTCAATTGAAAAGCGAGAAGATGGTTAATATTTCTTAGACTTGCAAACGTTTACTAGACTTCGCTAATGTTTCCTGATCGCGAATGCGAGTAATAAATAAGCAAGCTACGATGTGGAAGAGCAATTTGAAATGATTGCGAATATTATATCCACAAAGCATTTTATGTATTTGTGTTTCAATTCAAAAACCTCTGATTTCTTCAGATCATTTCCCATACCTCTGGAATTAAATCTGGATTATAATTATGAAATGGGACTGGTTTGGTTTTCTGTGTATAATATTATTTTCAATTTATCGTCTGAGAACAATGAATTTGGAGTTCAACCACCAAAAAAACCCCAGGGAATGCGCGGCGGGTATGTTTTAATGACAATTCCTCCCGGAGCATGTGAGCTTGTTTTATTTCCAATAATGATCGATATAATTAAAAAGAAGTTACAGTAAAACTTTATTGAATTTAAAATTGAAAATTTTAAGAATAAATTAAATGATTTATTAGAATTCGCAAAACAACAATATTTCGAAAGCTGCTTCGGCGAAAAGAGTATCACTATTTCGATCACTGCTTTGCGATTTAACGGAAGGAACGTATCAAAACGGAAAACACGATAATTGTAATTATAGTTTACCTTATGGAACTGTTCCTCATGTGTATAGGATAATCCAGAGAGTTTTTTAACCTATTTAATTCCCGAAAAAAAACAAAAACTATTTCAAATATAGGTTTATGAATTGTTGATCAGGATAATAATACCCTTAATTTCAATAATGAAATAATTTCCTTCTGCTTGCATTAACGTTAGGTGTGAGTGTGGTGATTTACGTTAGGTTTAATTAATAAAATGAAACGAATAATTTAGATAAATTTCTAGATAAATACACTCGTAACACAAGTAATTTTTATTTATTCGATATTCTCATGGACCTAAGATTGAAATGTAAGGTTATTATGCGAGATGAAATAAAAAATTATTTGGATAAACATAATATTATTTTCAATTTAGACTCTAGAAGGACTTTGAAGTCCTTGGGTTTTGACTCGAAGAAACATTTCGTGTATTTCGACTCGTATGGAATTATTCCCGTTCGTGAAATAAATCAATATTTCTCTTCCTCCCCCGACTTCGTTCCCTTCCTTAATTTTCCAAGCACTTATTTCTATAACATTCATCAAATCCAAGATCCTCGAACATCGATTTGCGGCTAAATGTGTGTTTGTGTATTGCTTAATCTCGAAAGAATAAAATTTGAGGATATTTTATGTAAGATACTCGTATGAAAATGGTTCTTGATAAAATAGCGGGAGGGACTTAAGCGGTTAATACTTCGCAAATCCTTGAACGTGTTGAAGCGAATTTCCTGACCGAAATATTAGACGAAAAATCCATTTTCTTCACTGGCGCAAATAAAACGGGATAGGAGTATTGAAAAGAGTGATGGGGTCCTTAGCAGTTATTGTAACCCTCACTTTTTGATCTTAACACAAACCGGGTTTGAAAATAGAGAGAAACAAAAGCCCTTCAGATGATGGATCGGCAAATTTGTATTTCTGGAATAGCATTATAATTGTTATAATACAGACCACATAGCATCTACTTCATTTGTGGCTGGTGCGGTTAGATCACATCGTATTTTATGGAAGTTGTTACTTTTAAAATTGAGACAAAGTAAAGACATTGTGACTGAAGTACAACAGTTGTCAAGGAGATTAAATAAGGTAAATCGATAACAAGACAATCAATAGTCAATCCGTTCCTTCAAAAAATCGGCAATTTTACAAAATTTAAACGTTAATTTATATTAAATAATAAAATAAGATTTATAAATTGTAATATTACTGTGCTATTCATAATTATAAATTCTTTATTCATAGTTGTAAATTTTATTTTTAGGTTTAAAAAATATCGTTATTATAGAACGAAAAAAAATGTATTACAGAAGCAAGTGAGATTCACAATTTAGTCTCAAAACTGGCTAAGTCTGCAAATAAACCTTCGGTTAAGAATATAGCTTTTTCATTTGGATTAAGCCTTAGTTCAGTCAGAAATATGCTAAACAAGTAACAAGATGGAATTAAATTTGTTTCAACAAATCAAAGGAGGAAAGAAATCTGGAATAGAAAGAACTCAATCCTATATGATCAAGAAAACGTCTTGTTTAATGATATTGCATGTAACAACGAACTTTTTCAGTCTTCAATGGCTTCCATTGATTATACAAGTTGATTGTCTGCTATATTTTGAGTGTCTTTTTAAATTATTAGGTACTATTAGATTTATACGAAAAAGAATTTCTTTCTTGATTAAAAGTTATTTGAAGATAATTAGTTTGATTACCGTATTTCATGTTGAAATTTTTCATCAAGATTAAGATTTTTTGGAAATACATTTTTGTATATTTAATTAATTTTTACTAATAAATTCTTTAAAACTATTATAAGATTCATTGAATGTATACGAATGATCGATTTACTGAATTAATTCGCTGTTTAATTAATTCGTTTTAACTAATCCCCATTTTAATAAAAAGAATTCTACATTTTCTATATTTAATAACATTAAAGTATGATTTAATGAATGCATTAGATTCATTATTCTGGGAATGCATTATTTGAGGCAGTTTACCGGATAAAGTGATATGCCCACTTATATGTATATCTTAAGTAACTGTTTGGCGGTTTCGTTTGTGCATTATATCGTAAAAAATATATAGATTATGTTATATTCGCTATGATAAGTAAAATAAATTACGAGTATATTGTTTTAATCTGGTATGATTTTTTCTAATGAATATAAAATTAAAATCGTCTGGTTATGAATATTCTATCCCAAAGGATTATTTTTATTGAGTACCACGCGAAAAATAAAATCTGTAAAAAAATATCTTAATTATTCTAGAAAAGTATAGCATCAAATATGAAACTTTATTTGCAACACCATCCCAGTAATTTGCTGAAAATCCTATCCGATAAATTTAAAAGCCGAAATAAGAAGGATGATACTATCAGCCCTAAATTAGACAAATTTGAAAATTTAATAACCGAAAATCAATAAAGTTTAAAACCGATATATAAAATATAATTTTGAAACAACCAAAAACTATTTTTGATCTAATCATCTTTGACATGAGCATTTATTAGGGAATAATGTTGAAATTTACAGTATCAAGTAAAACACAATATAGAATTTTCGTCTCAACAGGATTTTTAAATAGTGAAATTTGGTCGTTACACAGTTATCAATGGGTAAATTGTTTAAATAAGAAAAGCTTCTTAAATAAAAAATTTAGTAATGTGTTAACATACATTTTAAGAAATAGTGATTTTATGGCCATTGGAATTTTCATACAATAAGAATTTACAAAATATATAAATAATTAAATTTTGGTAATAATAGCAGCTGTTGGCCAGAAAATCTGTCTGATGAAATTACACGAAAAGTTTTTTTTGAAAAAAATATCTTCAAATGGTGTCACATCTCGGTAAATGCTTCCTCAGAAACTCGGAACTGAAGATTGATAGAAATTTCATATTTTATCGAATTTTAAGAACAATCTCTGTTTTTGAAAGAAAATCTTGGTTGTTATGAAAGACAAGTTGATGTCATAGTAAAAACCGATTCTTACAAGAATATAGACTTTAAAGACAATAGAATTTAAGCAAATCTCCCTCCAAAAAAGTTAATTGGTATTATAATAAAAAACCGTGACATTGACACGCTGATGAATCCGCAAGACGTGAATTTAAGTAATCACAATAATTTAGCGTTAACTAACCCGAAAATATACGACCTGTTGAGAATTTGGTTAGTCTGCTCCCTTAGCCCTATGTTGTTTGGTAACTTTGAGAATAGATTCAAAATTTGAATCTTTTCTCCAACAACAATAATAAAATTAAAAATATCACAGAAAAATAAAAACAAATTAATGGTTTAAAATGAATATAAAAAAAGACTTTTATTTTTGAAATTTGTGATATTTTTTAATTTGGTAATGAAAAAAGTTGTGTTTAAATATAGTCAGTAAATTGTAGGAATTGAAAAATAAATTGGTAATTGACTTTAGCTCTTTTAAAAACGTTTAAAATTTTGGTTTAACAATAAATACTTTTGAACCGAATACCTAGAATTTAGATTAAATCATCAATTCGTCTAAGTTTAAATTATTAAGTTCAAAATAAATTTAAATTATTTCAGAGAATATATATTGATAATATTTTAAGAGATTGGTGAATTTTATGTCGCCTTTCATTAATATTGATTCTATTCCTGTAATAATGGCAGATTTAACAGTTTCATCGAAGTCTTCTTAGTTTCATTTTTGTAACATGATAAAATTGCAAATTATCATCAGTACAAGGAATATTATCAAGACATTTTAAAATTCAAGAAGATTATTGTTCATATAGTATAATAAAAATTTATAACTGTAAAAGTTATAACTGTAAAGCGAGAGATTATAAGCTTCATCTTCTGAAGTATACTTTTCGATGCAGAAAATTGGACGTTCAGAATTGCAAGACTGTGGTGCATATTTAGGATTTTCTACTGCAATGATAGTCCTGGTTTATTTCCGTCGAAGACATATTGATCCGTTTGGAAATTCTTATTGTTGGCACCGATATTAACACCATGTTTAATCATCATTAATTGATCATTTTCATTAAAGGCACTCATCATTTTAATAACTACTTTGAATTTAAATTTCATAGACAAAAATTTTCTGAATTAAATTTTATTATTCAAATCACCAAATTTACAATGAAAGACTTAAACAACAATTTTAAGTTTTTAATTTTAATTTTTTAGAAAATAATTTTTTTTTCAAGTCTTTGTAAATCTATCGTTTCTTAATTTCATTTTTTTTCTTTCATTTTCTTTTATTTTTAATTATTATTGGAGAAAAAATTCAAATTTTGAATCCATTCTCCAAATTGCTAAATCACAAAGGGGCTAAAGGAACAAACTGACCAAATTCTCAACAGAGATAATCACGATGAACTTTAAAAACGGTTAAAGATAAAAGTACTGTTAATATAATTACAATAAACTCAGCAGAAGAATGAGGATTTTCGTTAATGAAATGATAAAATTTAAGTATTTTATATCACTTAACAAAACACTTAAATTGCAATTAGCTTGATAGATTTGCCACGAACTTCGTTAGACCTCGCACAATTCGTTAAATCATGGATCAGAAGTCACTACCACACAGCAGAAGAAAGCCACAGTTAAATTTTCGAAATGAATGGTTTTGATTTGAAAAAAATGTATTAAAATTTGCCAAGTTGCTAGCCAGTTGATAAAATTTAAGCGAAAAACCACTGATTATGTGTATCATATTTTGTTTATATTATATTACATTATATTTATATCTCACTCTTGTACTGTTTTATTCATAATACACATTTTGTAAATTAATTTGCTAAAGATTTTTAAATATATAACTTGTTTTCATTTGATTACAAGAACTAATAATTATTAACTATTTATATCTATATTTTTACTTTATTTCTAAAAGTTTTAACTGGATTTTGTTAAGTGAGGAAATAAATCTCAAAAATGAAGGTATTTTCAATGTTATTTATATAATATTAATATTAGGTGAATTAAAATTTTAATTCTAATATTTATTATTAAATTTATTTTCAAAATATTAGTAATAAAGTAACATTTCGTATTATTATTTAATTAATCACTTTATTCATTTTAATAATTATATTATCATAAAAATATTTTTATACATTGAAGATCTTTGATCAAATTCTTAACCGGGGGCTATGGAAGTTTCAGAGGGGCTCACCATGGTATGTGCCAATGGTTAAGATGCCCATGTACAATACAACGCGCGTCAAGTTGAAAATCAAAAGCACTAGGTCTAAGCACCTATTTCTCATATTTTGCTTATTTAGTTATAGATTTAATCCTATAATAGTATGAATATAACTATTTTCAACTCTGATATGTTTTGCTTTAAATTGATAGTACTGATATTTAGTTGCGAAAAACATATGTAGTCATTAGGTGTTCCGTGACCATAAAAACGTTTGATTTGCTCATAACAAATCTTTTTACGCTAAAATAATAATATCACTCAGATACCATTCATACACTAATCAGTATTCATATAACAAATGATTAATTTAATTATTATACAACCATTCTGAAATTTAATTAATTACATAATTCTATTACCACAAGACATAAAAACAATAAAATTATTCTATACTATTTAAGCACAAAATGTAGCAATTAATTATGACAAATTATAACACGATACATTATTTTGATTTTTAGATCAGTTTATTTATTGCCTCAAACTGCAATGAAAATATTAAAATTATATTTTATTGGAGTTTTATTAGGTAATTGAGTAATTGTTGTGCTGGATTTGCACATTAGTAAGCTTTGTCGTCTGAGTATGAATTATAATTTTGTATTTAATGATGCATTTCATTGATATTAATTGTTTAGGTTTTAGTTAATATTTCGGTAGTCTCTATTTAGAGCACGCAAATGAGGTGAAGATTGAAGTAGTAAATAGCTAAAATGTCATAATATTGAGGATAGAAATTTAAATGATTGTAACGAACTACGTGGTGCGCCCAAAAAGTCCGTGTAATATGTAGGATGGAAATATTATTTTGCATCCAATCAAATTTTTATTGTAGTTATATTATTACAGGTTTACTTTGTGTAGTTTGTTTTAAATTATCATTATAGTTTATATTGACATTGGCGAGATTTTGAAATTTGGTACAAGTCATGATTGATTAAATGGAATATCGCAGCGTTATAAAGTTTCTGGTATTACGCCATGTTCCCCCATGACCAAATTTTTTCCTAAATGGAGGAGACATGGCGAGTACTCTCCATCACGAAGAGCATATACAAGTGGATTTTACTATTAAAGCATTGGAGACAGTCCGTTTTTGATAACCAAAGGACTGGACGCCTATGTAAAATTTCTGACAAAATTAAAGAAAAGTTTTAATCTTTACTGTAAGAATACCGTCGAATCACAACGCGGGAACTGGCTGATGCTGTGAATATGAGCAAAGGAACCATAAAAGCAATTCTGCATGAATTGGGAGTGAGAAAGCTGTAGTCCAGATTTGTTCCCCGCTTTCTTTCATCACAGATGTATGAGAAGCGATTAGAGTGCTCTCAGGCATACCTCCTTCTTTTGCAACAGCATGGTGAGGCGTTCATGCGTAATATCATTAAGCAAGATGAAACCCCTCTTAGTCTATATCTGCTAGAGTCTAAAGTGAGTCAAGTGAGTGAAATTTCCAGGAGAATCAAGTTCAAATAAGATGAGATCTGGAACCTATTACAGAAAATGCCTGATGCTGAGCATTTTTTGGAATGCCTGTGGTGTTATCTTTGACGATTTTGCAAAAAAACATCAGGCTCAACTCTGCATACTACTCTGATCTTATGTGTAAATGCCGACATACTCGACGAAAAGAACGGGCATTCCCATGTGGTTTATGCAGGACCACGAACCAATCCACAAAAGTGCAGCATCCGAGTTCTGGAGGAAAGTCGATTTGACCTATTGGATCATCCTCCATACAGTCCAGACCTTGCTCCCAGTGATCTTTACCTCTTCAAGTATATCGATAAAAATTTGCGTGACAAACAGTTTGCAAATGTTGAAAATTTGAGGTAAGAGGCGAAGAGCTTCATGCATGATCAGTCCTCGGATTTCTTCAAAAATGAATCTTCTGAACTGATCCAACCGCTGACAAAGGTGTGTTAATGGCTCTTATGTTGAAAATGATGTGTATATGTTATATGTTATTGTGTAAAAGTTGGTGTTTCTATTCAATTGATTTACTAGTTATTGCACGTACTTTTTTTATTAATTTCGTATTAAAAAATTAGTGTAGAAAAGTACCAAGGAATTTAGATCAAGGTTTTTAAACTGAAATGTCTATTTTAATATTTTAATTATTTATTTTTGAGATTTGAAAATGAATATTAATAATAGTTTTTACAGCATCTCTTTATGAATCAACCATTCACATAATAGTCGCTTTTGTAAAAGAAAAGAAAAAAGTTAAAAATAAATATGACAATTTATAGTGACAAGAAAAGAAAACATTTAATTAAAGTGGGAAATAAATGTTAGTTAAATTTCGTATAACAGTGAACAGGATCTATTTTAGGTTAAAATATTTCATTAAATAAACACTGCGAAAATAAAACTGCAGCAGAAAAGATTATGATGGCCAGTTTTGATCCAGCGTCACCACAGTACAGTTTGAAAATTTATTATTGTCAATGATAGTAACTATTTATAGCCAGGAAAAAATGGAGAAAACCGCCTTAAGCGATCCTCAGAGACAACAGTCAAGGGATTTCTGGGCTTCCCAACAAAGAAATGGACAATGAAATAGATATGAATGGTACGTTTGTTTATATTTTTTGTGTAGTGATTAATAACATCCTCATCTCCCCAAAGTTTAGAATTAATTTGTTAGGTGGATTTCCACCTAGATGTCACTGTAGATTGGGTGATCCCAGAAGGTGGAGCGAACCAAGATGCTGCGATTTTTGGACCCACAACATTTCAAACCCGTCAACGGAAGTTGAATCTTATACTGCAAGAACTCCAAGGAGTGAAACATGACTAACAATTAGTAAAAAATGATTTACTCATAATGAAAAATCGATGATGTAACACACATTGCAAGATTAACATTCAAGCTGGAATTTATAAATTTCCATCAGGACTTTATCATAAGTATAAAAACAAAATAAAATTTTTATAGCACCACCTAAATTAAAACATAAAATACTGCCCCTCAACTTTAATAGCTGATATTAATAGGTATTTAATTGGTATGTGTAGTTTGAACAATTAAAAAATATCCTCTTGATTAGGGGTTCGCAACCAAGAGTCTGTTGTGGTAAAACCCCAATTAACTAAATATACCCCAATAGGTCGTGGGCTTAGTAAAAAAAGATTTTATGAAATATTTTTGTACAATTTAAATAAAAAATCCATACAAATTTAATTATAAAAATTGAGACAGATCAAAAATCGACAATCGTACATATCGAAACGATAATTTGTTTAGATGAACTTAAAATCACCTCCTAAATTAAGCTAATTTGATTTTGAATATATATTATTTTATTTGTATTACATTTTATCATTTAAAGTTTTTTTGAAGTCTAAGTTTAATGATTTTGTTTTAGGATAAATGGATTGATTTTTTGACCTTTGTCGGAATTCTAATCTATGCTTAATGATTCAATCAACTATCATGTATATTATGAAGATTTCGAAATGTTAACGACAAGATCGATAAATTCTCAAACAATCCATAAGAAAAGGGGGCCTATGGATTGGAGGTGCCCTGCCCAGCTTCAAACGGGATCTCTATTGATTTCGGGATTATGCTCAATAGGTGAAATTCGCAGCAAAAATTTTGTAATTAAATGTTAATTGCTTTTATTTTCTATATTTCATTTTATGTGTTACCTTTTCAAATTTCAATCATTTATCTGATAAATTTCGAAGATTCGTGTTTCTGTATATTATATGTTTCTATCATTAAAAACTTAAAATTTTAATAGATTTCAATGTATATCAATATTTTTTGTGAAATTTAGACAATACGGATGATAATTTTCTTACACATACCAAAATATAATAAATGTCATTAGCAATTTAATAAAAATGGTATTCAATTGCTATCACTTCTAACAAATAAAGTAGATTTAGTTAAAGAGGTTTTGATAATTAAAGTGAAGAAATATTATATTATTTTTTTGTAAGTCATTATTTTTGGTTATTTTGTAAGTAGTTTAGTGAATGGTAAATTAGTTAGTTGTTAGTCAGTAAAAGTCAAATTAAGTAAATTAATCAAATTGGATAATTTGTTCAATTTAATTTCTCGGACTTGCGGACTTGTGGGTTTCTAGGTTTTCATAAAGACATTTGTTAATCTTTGAAAATGTGTGAGTGTTGAGGGTGTGGGAGGCAGTCACCTAAGTGTCATTTATATACTTTTTTTTCCATTTAAAAAAACATAATTTACAATCAAATATTTTAAACATTTAACAATATTATATAAAAATTAAAACTTAAATCAATTAAATAATGAAGCGAAATTAAATTAATTTATATTTAAAAATCATTTATTTTTATTTAAGAAATAATTATTTAAGTTTACTATGTTTTTAATATTTAAATAGTATGTTTTTATTTAAGAAATATTTAAATTAATATATAATTTCTTCTTAAATATTTAAGTTATTTAATAGTTATTATTTGATTAGTGTGTAGAGTTGGTTGGTAGTTAGTGTATTGTTGGTTGATTAACTTTTTAGTTTTGGTAGATGTAAGTTGAGGTAGTTGAAATGTGTTGAGATGATTGGATAGTTAGTTAATTATTTATTAGATGCTATGGAAGATTAAAAAAGAAATAGATAATTGCAATTAGAAAAAAAATTGAACTTGAATTAAAATGAATATAAAGTTGCTAAATGTTACAATAAATTTGTCGTAAAAAATAATCCTTATAAAATAACACGAACTTCTGATAGTATACGTCAGTGTTTCCCAAACTTTTGGTACTGCGTACCCCTTGATCATTTTCATTATATAATGTACCCTTTTGCTTTAAAATTTTAAATATAATGATTAAATTTTTTTATAATATCTTTTTTAAAATAATCGACCTTTAAATTAATAGCATTAATGAAAAATCAATATGACTTAAAAATCTAAAAACAAATTTTTCCTGGTTAATATCTAAAATTAAAGTTGAAATAGAATTATTATTATTATGAAACAGTGGATTAAATTTGTAAAATCATTCTAAAAATAAATTTCAAACGAAGTGATTTGCATTTTAATTACATATATATAAAAGATTTATTTTATACTTTGATTTTTAAACTTAGTTTATTTCTAAAAATGTGTCATTGATTCAAAAATATATACAATAAATAAAAAACAAGATTATATTTATATTTTTCTGTATTAATAAAATTTTAATAAGAAAATTAAAATTTTTATCTAATTAAATTTTTTTTATTTATCTTTTAATATTTAGATAATAAAAGATTGAAAAGACCTGCGTGCCCACAAAAAATCCATCGCGTACCCCGGTTTGGGAAACACTCGTATACGTAGTAGTAATAATACATTTTATTACCAAGCTCCTAAACCAATACTACATTGCCATTTCAATATTTAAAACTACAAATGTAATTGGTGCAAAATATTAGTTTTCGTATAAATAAATGTTATCACCGAGCTTTGATTATTTGTTAATCTGTTGAGTAGAGTTTTAATTAAATAAGTAATTTATTACAATAATTATTAAATTAATTAAGGTTAGATTTTTGAAAAATATGATAGATCGCTGATAAAGTTTGTAAGGATTGTTGTTAGTACTTTGAATAAAATTGAATTGAATGGCCTTTAAAGAAACTTAATGTTGAGTATGCGTTATTATATTTATTTTATTTTGTTGTTCATGTGTTATGATTATTATTATAACTATAAATTATATTCTTTATCCGGTTAATATCCAAGAGAAAACAGAATACTGTGACATCATATTATTATCCCGGCTTTTTCGAACTTTGGAGTTTGGATTTATTGTGGTTGTAAATAAACTTTTACAGAACAATATTTTTTTAAAATATATGTATATAGATGCCATTTATCAATCTATAATACATACCCAGACCTTTTTACAGAGACTGTAGGAAAATATTAATTAATCAATTAAAAATTATTTAAATGCTAATGAATGTAATTATTCAATAGCAATTATTCATTCTGGAATAAATCAGAAAATGATTGTAAAAATAAAAAGTATTTTGAAAAAATTTATTTAAAACAAACAATAAGTATCAATGGGTAATGAAAAACTTTTAAATTTCAATAAATAACGATTAAATAAATATTCGTTTTAAATATTAATTAATTTATGGATAAATTTTCTAATAAAATTTAGTAAATAATTACATGAATATGAATAATTTCTTATTTGAGATGAATTAAGTAAAAATAATTTCTTAGAAGCAAATTCAATTTATACCCAATTTTGATCGACGGATTCTGCTCAAAATATTACCATTGTAATTTTGAGAACTACTAACTTTTAAATCATGAAGCAGAAAGAGACATACAGAAAGTTGGTCTCTCTAATCTCAATCGGCAACTAGTGAAAAAAAATAGCTATGAAAAAAAGCTTAATTGTTTGCCATTTAAAAAAGTTCGCCAATCAAATGACAAAACAGAAAATTCCTTCAGATCAAGAATGATCCTGAAACTGACAATGAAAAAAAGACGATTTATAGTTAGAATGAATCTGAAAATAAGAAATCAAACAATAAGAAATAGTAGCTGAAAGAACTAGAAAAAAGGTTAGTATCGGCAACTTATCTAGAACGGCAGTATTTCATTCACGATTTGGTCCGGCGATTATATTACAAATTTTTCAAGTCAAAATTTTATGAAATTATAATTTTTTGTATCAACTGTGATTATTAGAAGTTTGATATGCCAAACTGAGTATCTTCAGGGTCTGACCAAATACATAAAACAAGGGCTCATCGTGGAAGACTCCTTGCCTTTTACCTTCGTAAACGTAGAATTTTTGTCAATTATATCTCCATGCTACAACTGATCCGTACTTTCTCATACATTCATCATAAAATCCTTATATTTAAATGATTTGATTAAAATTAATTCTATCTGTATATCTGACTTTGTAGACAAGCAACAATTAAAATATTCCAACGAGATGAAAGCTACGATCAACAAAATCCTCAAGAAATAAACAATGTTGTTGTTCAGAATATCCCGAACATTCTCGAAAAGCTCCGATAGATCATAAAATTATCTATATGTATTCACAAATTCTGTTGTTAGATATTGAACGATTTGAACATTACTTTCTCTATTAGAATTCCTTTAACTTTAGACGAATAACTTTAACTTCCATTTCTCAAATTAGTATATCAGATAGTAAGGTACCTGTTGTCGAATTTCTCTTTATATTATTCAAATATATATGGGTTCAGATAATAATAGTCAAAAAAATTAAAAAGTTTAGTGTATGTAATGGTTGTAAATTAAATTGACTAATTGGTAATTTTAATTAATATGTTTATGTTAAAATAGATTTTAAAGACATTGTTAATTTGGTTTTTTAACGATTATTATCTGAATCGATATATATTTGAATAATATAATGAGAAATTATTTGGATAACGGTACGTAATTTTTAACGATTATTATCTGAATCGATATATATTTGAATAATATAATGAGAAATTATTTGGATAACGGTACGTAATTTTTAAATATTTTTTTACTGTATAAAAGTTTTTTATTTTGTTTACTTCAATTTTTGTTAAATAAATTTGTATATTAAAAGTAAGGACTTTGAGGAATTATTTGGAATTTTTATTTTTGAATTAAATAAACGTTTTGGAATTGTTATTTTTTTATTTAAATTTCTGGTAACTGGGAAAAACGAAAATGTCTACTGTATCTTTTGTTGATATTTTATTAAATATATAATGAGCATTGTAATAATTGTGGTATTAGTAAGTTAATTTTTATTTTTAAATATTATAACTTTAGTTTCATATGACAGAAAAATATTCGATGAAAAAGAAAAAACATTAATGAACAATTGCATTTAAATACGGTATGTATAAATAGTATAAATTAATAACTGCTTACTTCATGTATTTAAAATGTCAATAAATTTCAATATTTTTAGTGTTTATTAATCATAAATGCAATAAAGATGCAATATCAATGCATGATTTTGATTCGTTGATGCGTGTTTAAGCTTTAACGAATGTTTATCTACACATGTTATGACGTATGTACATATATGCGCGAGTGTGTAACATAGCCATAAACATACTTTAGGATCAATTTGGACGTAATAAATATGATTAATATGCTTTATCTGGGTAATGCGCTAAAAATTATTCTCTGCAGGATGTAATGGGCGCAGATTAATGTAATGAGATTAATTATATGAAAGCAGGAACCGAGTATATCATTTTTTTTAAATATTCTTTTATAATATGAGTTTTATAGCGAACATTTTTAAATCTGGTAAACATGAAAAACCATGGCTGTCTAAGTTTCCGTCTAAGCAACTAACATCCTCAATAAATCTGCAACATCAATCATTCAAATGATGTTACAGAATTTCATAGAATTGTAAAATTCCGATGCTCAATTTGCAGAAGACGAATACTACAAAATTTCTTAAGAAACATAATAATTTTGTAATAATTAATAAACAGTTTCAGTTAGGATGCATCCACCTGGACCTCTAAATAACGACTTGGCAATAATGCAACATAGTATAAACATGCTACAGGAAAATATAGCCAACATACAGGGAAACATTACATAGATCTTATCAATTCTGGTTCCGCAATGATTTGATTTTAAATGTTACACAGTCAATTCTTTTTTATGCGATTTTAAAGTTATGCGAATTTTCAAAACTATTTTAAGCGAAGTTTTTTACAATATAATTTTAATTAAAGAATAAGTTTCTTCTTATATTTTTCAAAAATAAATTTATAATAGTTAAGATTATTGTCAAAATTTGCAAGGTAAGTAATATGAATAGATATTTATCTATTTATTTATTTAGGTAAAAATTTTCCAGTTTAAAATAAAAAAAATGATATTATCGATAAAATAAAAATTGCAATTTTAAATCGCATTTTGGCTTCGGCGAATCTACCATAAGTGCCATTAAAAAGAATGAAGTGGCAATAAGACAATCTGTCATTTCCGGTACAAAATTAAGTTTGAAATTGTTATCATATTCAAGAGGTGTTTTAATAGAAAAACCGAAAAAGCATTGGTAAATTAGATTGAAGATCTAACAAAAAAAGATTCCGTTAGATGGTCATTTAATTTTAAAAAATAGCTTTCATACCAGAAGTAATAGTTTACATAAAGCAAAAAGCATTCGAATTTAAAATTTTATTGATAATGGATAATGTTCCGTCTCATCCGCATTTAGAACATCCAAATGTGCAGTTATTGTTTCTTCCACCTAATACAAGAAACATTATTCAGCCATTATATAAGGGAATAATTGCCACTTTAAAAAAAATATTAAATGAACATTCATTCCAATTTATTTTGCGTCAACTTGAAAGTGAGTCAGTAACAATTGTCGACGTTTAGAAAGTTTTCGATTTCAGACTGCATAAATCAGGTTACTTATGCAATCAGTGCAATAAGACCACAACCCTTGAATGCCTACTAGAAAGCAGTCTGACCTAGGTGTATTTCAATCAGAAATGCAACTAATCAAACTTTGGCAGTTTCTAATGAAATTATTTCTTTGGCACGTGAAATGGGTTAAGTTTTTGATATATTCAACGATATTGATGTCGATGAGTTGATTTTAGATAAGGCTTTAAGTGATGATGATGTTATTGAAATGTTATTGGATCTTGTCGAAGATCCATAAAATAATAGTGAAGATACATTTCTGAAATGATCTGACAATTAATTTAATCGGAATTTTTCTTGAAACTATTTGGTAAAGTTTTAGCATTGATATAGTTAGAGAGCTCTTCGTGTTTGAATGTAAATTCTCTTTTTAAGGTTATATAGTTTTTCCTACTGATTCCTTTTGGACAGTATTGGTACAACGGGAATGTGTTCAAAAATCGAAACTACATATTCGATTCTTTTGGTTGGAGGGATATTATTCTGTTGAATTTTAATTTTGGTTTTTGGGTTTTTCTTTTTTGACTTTTGAAAGTATGGAAAATTGTTGTTTGTTTGATTTGTTTTATCAAGGTATATTGTATTAAGTTGGTGATATTGATTTTAAAATTTTGGATTTAAAAAAGATCTTTTGGTGAAAAAAAATGGATAATTGTATGGAAATTGTTTCTTTGGATAAAAATTTTTCTAAAATAAACTTTCGTGGTATTTAATAACTTTTGACTTTATTTCTAATTTTGGGTAAGAACTAATTAAGCCCATATTTGTTTAACCAGCACGATAATGCCTGTGTTTTTGAGCAGGAAAACTAAATTTAAAAGGAAAAATGTAAAAATTTAATGATAAATCAAAAGGAATTAAAAAATTATATTTTAAGAATATTATCAAAAATTCCTTGTTTAACCGTATCAAAACACAGACACGGAAAATCGTGGTATATAAGGCAGTGCTGGATAGACAAATTTCAGTACAGTACACCTTTTTGTTAGTTTATCACGTACTCTCATTTTACTACCATTTTATAATCTATTGATATTTAATTTGGTGACAATAACGAAACCAACAAACGACAAAGTAAAATTGTTCATTGTATTATCTTATTTTATTTATGTTATTATTATTGCAACATTGTTATATGATTAAATTTATAGAAACTATTTGAATTTTTTTCTATATTTTAAGACCTTATCATTAATTAATTAAGGGTTCATTTTAATTCGAACCTCCATCAGGAGGAATAAATTTTGAAAATTTTAATTAATTTTATTTTTATGCTAAATACCATAACTCACATGCATACAAGTCATTAAAATGAATTCTTGTTACCCCGGATCGAACCGGTGGTTAGTGGGGAACCCGTGGTGAAGGCGTCGCTGGAACCGCTCAGTATTCTCCCTTTCTAAATCCTACCGCCCAGCCCTGGAAAGAGTAGTGTTGAGGTCCTGGGAAAGGTTTAAATATCATTGACAACAAATGACAAGAAGAAAATATAGAGTTGATGAATACGAATGACACACTAAAAGGAAACCGAAATTTGAATTTAGGATAGATGTGAACACGAATGAAATTACTATTTACACAAATTACGGTTAGAGAGATGCCAGAGTGATTTTGATTTTCGAAAATATCACGAGTTATTACTTTAAAATCGGTTATAAACAATACTTAATAGAAAATTGTCTCAAAGTAAGCTCTAGGTGCGTATAAGTTAGTCAATTATTATTACATTAAGGCTTTTATTTTATTATTATTATTTTAATATTATTATTATTATTTTATTCAATTTAATTTCATTGTCAAAAATTTTATATTTATTTTGATTTTTATTAATATTATTATGATCGGGATTATAAAACTACTCGTTTAAAAATTAATCTTATTTTATTTTATTTTAATATAATTGTATATAGTTTTATTTGATTTTACGTTTACATTCATTTCGATTTTACTATCAGTATTATGTGCAAGTTAAAAAAAATTTTTGTAATTAACAATTTTATACAACTAGACTTAGCCCTATTACTATCAAACTACTATAACTACGAGCAACTAAGACCTTAGCTATATTTTCAAATAGACCTAAGATAATTAAATTTTGAAAATAAACTATACGGAAATTCATAAAATTTAGATTTCTACCTAGTGAAAATAATTCTATTAGTTGGACAAATTTAATATATTTTAAAGATTTAATAGTATTTCCTCATTGTGGGTCCTTCACTGAATCATGTCGAAAAATGGATGGATAAAAATCAAAGTATATTACAAACTTTCCTAAAAACGGAAAATATAGACACAGGACAAAGAGATCGTGGAACTCAAACTAAAAGACGAGATCCGAGCGGGACTCGTACTACGCGGAAGTCAATTATCTGCCGAGCAAGAAGCGATAGTTATTCGAAATGTCGTAGGGAAGGATATTGGAGTGAAAATACTCACTCCAGGAACCTCGTGCCAGCCAAAAGTGCCGAAGATAAACAGGCAACGAAATCGGCCTGGCAAGGAGCGCGAAAGACAATACAAACTCAATAAGGCGCGTATGGTGGGTCATATTCTCAAATCAAATGGGATTTGAGTAACCGCGATAAAGACATATTAACAGTGATATTTTGTTTATTGTTGTTGACTTTAAATTATTAATAATAGAGTTTTGGTGTTT